>OX387241.1:56920169-58120169 GCA_947561735.1 Cenchrus americanus
GCGGGCGGCTTCCCCGCCGTCGAAAATGTGTTCCTCATCTTTGGGGGACCAACCGTCGACATGTCGACACGCCAACGCAAGAAGGAGCGGCACGAGGTCCTCGCCGGCGAGAGGGCGCCTCCGTCCTTCCTCAATTGGTCGGAGGACGCCATCACATTCGGCGGGAGGACCACCCAAACCGCGTCCCCAACCCGGCCAAGACCCGCCGGTGGTTGACCCCATCATCGGGAACGCCCGGTTCTCGAAGGTCCTCATGGACGAGCGGCGCAGCCTCAACATCCTCTACGCGCATACGGCGCGCCCCCGATGGGGATCGGATTGGACCGGTTGCGGCCCGGCACGAAGCCGTTCCATGGCATCGCGCCGGCAAGCGGTGGTCCAACCCCTCGGGCGGATCGACACCCGCCTTGGTTTGGCACCCCAAAGAATTTCCGCAAGGAGACCCTCACCTTCGAGGTGGTGGGATTTAAGGGGGCCTACCATGCCATACTTGGGCGACCCTGTTACGCCAAATTCATGGCGGTCCCCAATTATACCTATCTAAAGATGAAGATGCCCGCCCGACCCGCATCATCACCGTCGGCTCGTCGATCGAGCACGCGTTCGACTGCGATGTCGAATGCGTGGAGCACGCAGAGGCACTGGCGCTGGATGAAGCGCTGGTGAACACGTTGGAGAAGATGGTCAACGAAGACCTCGACTCCCTCGCCAAACACGCTGGCACCTTCGAGGCCGCGGAGCAGACCAAGGGGGTCCCCCTCGACCCTTCAGCCCCCGAGGGCAAGGCGTTGAGGGTCAGCTCCACCCTCGACCCCAAATAGGAAGTGGTGCTCGTCGACTTCCTCCGCGCCAATGCCGACATCTTCGCGTGGAGCCCCTCGGACATGCCAGGCATCCCGAGGGAAGTCGCCGAGCACTCCCTTGACATCCTGCCAAACGCCCGCGCCGTGCAGCAACGGCTCCGCCGCTTCGACGAGGAGTGGCGATGGGCAATCGGAGCGGAGCTGCGGAAGCTTCTCGAGGCCGGATTCATCAAGGAGGTGTTCCACCCAACGTGGCTAGCAAACCCCGTGCTTGTAAAGAAAAAGAATGGGAAGTGGCGGATGTGTATAGACTACACTAGTCTTAATAAAGCATGTCCTAAAGTTCCTTTTCCTTTGCCACGCATTGATCAAATCGTTGACTCAACAAACCGGGTGCGAATTGCTCTGTTTCCTTGATGCCTATTCCGGTACCACCAAATAAAGATGAAAGAGTCCGACCAGCTCGCGACCTCGTTCATCACACCGTTCGGGACGTTCTGCTACGTCACAATGCCATTTGGCCTCAGAAACGCGGGTGCAACATACCGGCGCGCATGCGGCACGTTTTTGGGGATCACATCGGGCGGACGGTCGAAGCATACGTGGACGACATTGTCGTAAAGACCGAGGAAGGCGGACGACCCGGTTGGCGACCTTGGCGTCGCGTTCAACGCCTACGGGCCAATGGGGTCAAATTAAACCCCGAAAAGTGTGTCTTTGGAGTGCCGCGAGGCATGCTCCTGGGATACATCGTCTCCCAGCGGGGAATCGAGGCCAACCCTGAAAAGGTCGCGGCCCTCGAACGAATGGGTCCGATCCGGGACCTCAAAGGGGTGCGAGAAGGCTTTGGGGTGCCTTGCCGCCTTGAGCCGCTTCATCTCGCGGCTCGGTGAGAAGGGCCTGCCCCTCTACCGCCTACTCAAGAAGCACGAGCGCTTTTCTGGGACCACGAGAGGCCCGGGATGCGCTCGACAAGCCGAAGGCGTCTCTAACGCACGCCCCCGATCCTCACGCCGCCGCACGACGGCGAGCCCCTGCCGGCTCTACGTGGCCGTGACCACCCGGGTGGTGAGCGCCGTGATCGTCGTGGAGCGCATGGAGGAAGGGCATGCCTTGCCCGTGCGGCGGCCGGTCTACTACATCGGCGAGGTCCTCTCGGACACGAAGACGCGCTACCCCCGTGTCCGAGAGTTGCCGTACGCGGTGGTTCTTGCGCGGCGCAAACTCCGCCACTACTTCGAGGCCCACCCCCGTCACGGTGGTTTCCTCCTTCCCACTAGGAGAAATCATCCGCAACCCCGACGCCGCGGGCGGGATCGCCAAGTGGTCCGGTGGAGCGATGGGCGAGACGCTCGCCTACGCCCCACGCAAGGGCAGTCCAAGTCCCAAATCTTGGCGGATTTCGTCGCCGAATGGACGGACACGCGGCCGCCGCCGCCACGGATCCAAGCGGAGGCTTGGACTGCGTTCTTCGACGGCTCGGTGATGAAAACGAGGAGCGGGCGCGGGCACGCTCTTCGTGTCACCCCTCGGGGAACACATGCGGTACGCGGTGCGCCTCCACTTCCCCACGTCTAACAACATGGCTGAATACGAGGCCCTCCTCTGCGGCCTCAAAATCGCCATTGAGTTAGGCGTCAAGCGCCTCGACGTGCGGGGCGACTCGCAGCTCGTGATCGATCAAGTCATGAAGAACGCGAGCTGCCACGACGACAAGATGGAGGCTTGCGCAAGGCCGTGCGGGCCCTCGAAGACAAGTTCCGCGGCATCGAGCTCAACCATGTGCCCCGCCGGTACAACAAGGAGGCGGACGAACTCGCCAAGATCGCGTCGGGCGGATCACTTGTCCCCCGAACGTTTTCGCACGAGACGTCGCTCAACCCTCGGTCGTTTTCGAGCCCTACCCCTCGAATCACAACGAACCCTCGGGGGCTCCCTCGAATCCAGCGGGTGCGGAGCCCATGGACGAGAACCCCTCGAACGAGGCGTACGTGCTCTCCCTTCTCGAGGGGTACGGCTCCCACGAGGCCGACGTAATGGACATCGAGCCGGCCCCTGTCCAGGCGGACTGGCGGGAAAAATACATCGCCCGGATCGCTCGGGGGAACTCCCCGCGGACCGGGCCGCGGCCGGGCGCATCGCTAGGATGGCTAAGTCTTTGCCCTTGTCGACGGCGAGCGGCCAAGCGCGCCGCCTCGGCATCCTACGGCGATGCGTGCCCATCCTCGAGGGGCGCGAGCTCTGCGGGACATCCACGCGGGGATGCGTGGCCACCACGCCGCGCCCCGCAACCTCGTCGGCAACGCGTTCCGCCGGGGCTTTTGCGGCCCCCCGCGGTCGCGGACGCCGGCCGAGATCGTGCGCACTGCGAAGGGTGCCAGTTCTACGCCCGCAAGTCCAACTTGCCCGCCCACGCCCTACAGACCATCCCCGTAACATGGCTGTTCGCCGTGTGGGGGCTGGACATCGTCGGGCCCCTACGGAAGGCGCCCGGGGGCTTCACCCACTTGTTGGTCGCGATCGACAAGTTCTCCAAGTGGGTGGAGGTGCGCCCCATCACGAATCTAAGGGCGAGAAGCGGCGGTAACATTCTTCACCGACATCGTCTATCGCTTTGGAGTGCCAAACTCCATCATCACCGACAATGGGTCCCGGTTCACGGGCAAGAAGTTCTTGGAGTTCGCGACAAGTTCCACATCCTTGTGGATTGGGCGGTCGTGGCGCACCCACGGACCAACGGCCAAGTAGAACGTGCCAATGGCATGATCTTACAAGGCCTAAAGCCCGAGAATTTTCGACCGGTTGAACAAATCTGGGCGGAAATGGCTCCAAGAACTACCAGCGGTTGTGTGGAGCCTAAGGACCACCCCGAGTAGAGCCACTGGGTTCACCCCGTTTTTCCTAGTCCACGGCGCGGAGGCCGTCCTCCCCACGGATTTAGAATACGGGTCGCCCAAGGTTCGAGGCTATAACGAGGACGCTAACCAACGAGCCGGCGAGGACTCGTTGGACCGGTTGGACGAAGCACGCCTCGTAGCCTTGATGCATTCCGCGAGGTACCCGGCGGTCCCTCGGGGCTATCAAGCACGCAAGATACGCGGTGGGATTTCGGCGAAGGGGATGCGGTCCTAAGGCTACGCCAAGACAACCGAGGGCGCCACAAGCTATCGCCCCCATGGGAGGGACCCTACGTCGTGGTGAAGGTACTCAAGCCGGCACATACAAGTTGGCCAATGAGGACGGTGAAGAGCTCACCAACGCTTGGAACATCCAACAGCTACGTCGCTTCTACCCTTAGCTAGGATTTCCAAGTATTTTTGTTGTAAAAACCGCACGGCCAACGCCCCAGTTGGTTGCAACTATGTAAAAACTTCAAGCTTAATAAAAAGGGCAACTCGGCTTTCCCCGAAACCCAAGTTACACTCGGGGGCTACGCGGGGGGGGCACCCCCCCCCCCCAAAATGGTCCCATTTTTTCGCACAAAAAACGAAACAACGCGCGCTAAGTTTGTTTCCTACTTCAACCTCGAGTCACGATTCGAACGGGCGCGGGCGGCACGGCGGAAGGAGCGTGCGAGCCGAGAGATAGCCTACGCCGCGTGGATACGGCCCTTCTCTCTCGCCTCCAACCCGGCGGGCCCCCTGCGAAAATCGAACTCCCCTAACTAGAATCTACTCGGGAAGAAGGAGAAACAAAAGCGTGATAAACAAATAACTTCATTACGGCAAATGTTTATGAAACAACTTGTTCATTTACAAAAGGCCACGAGGCCAGAATACTGATACACATAAAAAAACGGGCCTAGCGACCAACTGCTTTCAGGCGGGAGGAGCGGCAGCGTCAGCGGCGTCGGGAAGAGGAACTCCTCGAAGGCTTCGGCAAGCGACCGGCGGCGTCGGCGGCGAGCGCGTCCACACGCTCCATGGCCACCTCGTCCTCGACGCCCTCGGGAACGATGTACCCCTCCGCGGCGCCTCGAAGTTAACCTCTCGTAACACCCGAAAATTCCATCACAATAAAATATTGCTAGAAACAAGGCTTAGTTTTATTTTCTAAGGATTTAATAAATTTGAATAAATAAATTTGCCTTTAATTAAATTAAACATCATTTAATAATTAGAAACAATCAAGTGTTTGTGCATCATGTTGAAATGCATGAGTTTTGGTTGTGGTGTGGTTTTAAAAGGTCTTAAAAAAACACTTGTGAAAAATCTTAAAATTTTTTTTGTGAAAAGTCCTTAAAAATAATCGTGAAAAATTGGTGTAAAAGTTTGAATTTAAAAAAATGTTTCAAAAGTTGTAAAAATGGTTTGTGAAAAGCCTTTTAAAATAGTGGAGAAATTTGTGTTAAAATTTGAGTTTGAAAACATGAAAAAGGTTTGAATTTAAAAGGTTTGAATTTGGTTTGAAAAGGATTTAAAAAGAAAAGGAAAAAAAAAGGAAGAAAGAAAAAAAAACAAAACCAAAACTAACCTACCAATCTAACCCAACCCCGCGGCCCAACTCCGCTTTCGGCCCAAGGCAGCCCACTTCGCGCCCGCCTCCTCTCCCTCTCTTTCTCTCCACGACATGTGGGACCCACATGTCACGTGCTCCTTCAACCTCCGGCCCCCCCCCCCCTCTCTCTCTTCCCCGCGCGGCCGCGCGCGCCCCCCGCCGGACATCCCGCCATTTCCGCACCCCCGCGCCGCCTCCCCGGCTTCCCCGCACCTCCTCTCCTCCCCCTTTAGTGCGCGCCGCATTCACGCCGCCCCCCCACCGCCTCTACCCCTTCCCCTTCCCCTACCCGCCGGCCGCACCGAGCCGCCATTAATGGCCGCCACCGACCTCGCCGCCCACCGCCTCAACCGCGCCTCCTCCCCTTCCCCCTCCGCCCTATAAAGGGGCGGCGAGAACCCCCTCTCCACCCCGCGCCCCTCCCTTCCTTTCCCTCGTGCACAGCGCCGCCACACCGGAGGAGCCGCCGGAGCTCCGCCGCGCCGCCCCGATCTCCTCCTCCGCCGTGTTTCTCACCCCTTCAAGCCCCTTGTGAGCCTCCACATCTTCCCCTCTCCCTCCTGGTATCTTTTCCTTGCGATTTGAGGCACGGGAGCGCATTTCTCCGGCGAGCCGCCGCCGCCACCGCCGCGAGCCGCCACCGGCCGGCCGCGCGCCGTCCGCCCACCGCCGCCCGTCGCCCACATGCCGCCACAGCCGTCCGATGGAAATCTGCGGCCCAGATTAAAAGGGGTTCGTAACCCTTGGTTTGGTCCACGGTGGACGGTGGACCGGGTCCACCGCGCCGGTCCACCGCTGACGTCAGCAGCCACGTCACGATGACGTCATCGCTTGCGTCGGCGCCGGCCAACCACAAGCCGCCACGTGTCGCCGCCACGGTTCACCCGCCGGCTGCCTTGACAGCTTTTGCAAATAAACCCTCCCATTTCCGAATTTACATAAATACCCTTCCACCTATATAAAAGCCCTACAACTAGGTCCTTTCTTTTATGTCTAGGCCCCCGATCTCTTAGGTTTTCTCGTTTAATAGCCTACCCTTTGACCTTTTACATGTTAGACCTTCTAGTTTCACACATATTTATGTTTAGGTCCCGAAATCTTGCGAGAAAACCCCTAAAACTTTCGAGATATTCACAATTTAGTCCCCGAATCTTGTTTCGGCCATAACTTTTTCATCCTAGATCCGTTTTACGCGTTCTTGGTGTCCACGCGATCGTCTCTCCTAGCCCGTCATTTCTAAAAGCTTGTTTTAGCCTTTTGGTAATGTTTGATGTATTGCTTTATTTATTGTATGTTTTCTTGCATGATCGTAGCCAACACGCCGTTCGAGGAAGTTCAAGTGCGAGCTTTGCGGATAAGGAAAGTAGCTTATCGTTGGAGAAAGGCAAGTGACCCTAACCACCCTTCTACCTATGCTTTAATCAAGAACACTATAAATTAATCGGAACATGGAGAACCACCCGGGAAAACGGTGCAACCACGGTCCATATGGCTGCGGCTTAGCCAATTAATTAGGTGTGTGATTGTGTTGACGACCCTATCCGAAAGGAACACGGGGGGCTCGGGTTGCGGGGGTATAGCTCGGTTCTTTTGGGTAGCGGCCTTTGCTAAGGTGCGACCACTAGGGAGGGTTATGGTCCGCCCCGAGTCAGAATCGTTGTCGTGGGTTGTTGATGCTTTTGCATATCTTTGTAAAGGCTTCGTAGCGTCCCTATGCAATTACACCTCGGAAGTGTGGTATTGTGCACGATCGGCACATGCGTGGTTGGGTTCAAATTTCTTTGGAACTTTTACGCGAGCGTGGGAAAAGTGTGCAACCTCTGCGAGTGTAAAGGCGATCGATCGGCCATGCTCACGGTCAAGAGCGGCTGGACCCTCACATGATTAATTGAACTTAAAGATGGATTAATATTGCTTTCGGTTATTTACGTGGCCTTGCCGAGTAACAACCATAAGTGTACTCATCCTTGCTTACGGCTGTTCGAGAGAAGAATCCGGAGTGGAGTACTTCACCGAGCTACGAGGAGTTCGAGGATGCGATCAACCGATCGAAGCTCGTGGAAGATGAAGATGGAGTCGCGTCTTCATAGTTATCGATGTTCGTGTAAAGACCTTCGTGTCTACCATCGTGAGTGTAATAAAAGTTAATAAACCTTTTACGTACGTTTTTGAGCAATGTCTTGTGATATTACACTCATGAGTCTATCATATGTGTGAAATTGTGATCCCGGCACACATATGAGATGCATTCGGTTTTCTACGGAAAATCGGGTGTGACAGTGGTATCGAGCATTGCCGATCGTAGGACGCGGCCTCGGATAGAAATGGTCGATATTAAGGACTCTTTATCTAGAAAGCCCTTCTAACATTCAAAATATCTTATTTACGCTTAAAAAAATATTTTATTCTTTATTAAAATCATATCTTTTGTTTTCTTCTACACCGAATCGATTCTTGTTCTTCCACCTTGAACTACCACACGTGTTTTATAGGATAGTTTCTTAGGTTGCCTACCCTTCTACCGAGTTTCGTTTCGATAGAGCCGTTCTTGTGAGGACGTGCGATGTTAATGCTTGTTGATTGAAAACATGCATGATTTGGATCTTTGACATGATTGCAATGTTTTTGTGGAGTGATGGCCACAAATACATCAATAAAATAATTAAAGTTAAAATTTGAATCTTAGCCCCCCCTTTTCTCTAATTCACCTTTATCAATTCAAAATCTTATCGAAGTACCCTTTTCCCCTAACAATCAAATGGTAAACATCGGGTTAGGAGAGCTGGACGGGATATTCCGTTCGTCATCAATCGACCCGAATCAAGTTCCCTCCTTCACCACAAAAATTAGCAATGGATCCCGCGATGCGGCGGTTCTTCACGGAACGGATGCAATTAATTCGAACCTCACCGCCACCGTCCCGAATCTACGAGCACGGCGGAACCGAGCCACCACCACAAGGACCCCCACCACCTCCACCACCGGTGAACAAACATAGAGAATTCATGAGCCACAACCCGCCCACTTACTCTCATTCGGTGGATCCCCTCGATGCCGATGATTGGCTCAAGACCATCAACAAGATGCTTGAATATCACCCAATGTAATGATCGTGAGAAGGTTTTGTATGCCTCGGGACGTCCGGAAGGTGCGGCCTCGATTGGTGGGATGCTTACACCGTCGCGCATCTTCCTTGCCGACACCATTACTTGGCGGGAGTTCCGGGAGAGTTTTCGTACACATCACATCCCGAGTTTGGTGTGAAGAAGGCTCGAAGAAGAAGGAATTTCTAGCTCTAAAGCAAGGCAACATGACGGTTAGTGAGTATCCGGATCGGTTTACTTATTTGTCCCGCTATGCACCGGACGAAGTCAACACGGATGCCAAGAGACAAGAACGCTTTCTCGATGGTTTGATAGGTCCACTTAACTATCAGTTGCAGAGCCACACATTTCTTAACTTTCAGATGTTACTCAATAAGGCTATAGGCTTGGAGAATAAACGCAAGGAACTTCGTGAACAGAAGCGCAAGTTTCAACCTCAAGGTCAATCTAGCAGTAACACCCGCCCTCGTTACAACTCATCGCAAGACTCTCAGTTTCGTTCTAGCACACAAGGCAAAGGCCATGGACAGAATCAACCATTCTATCGTTCGTTTGATGAACCTGAAGAATCCAACCCTATGACACCTCAGGCTCCAAATCCTCATCAGAATCGCTCAGGTGCACCAGTAAGGAACACTACTCCAATTCACCCCAGTGGATGCTTCAACTGCGTAGAATTGGGACACTACGCCAGTATTTGCCCTCAGCGCAATATGCCGACACCCCGGAAAGATAACGAGAGGTCAACGAGAATAATATGCATGGTAGGGTGAACCATGTGACGGCTGAAGAAGCTCAAGGAGACTAAGATGTTGTGCTTGGTACGTTTCTTATCAACTCGTACTCCACAATGCTTTATTTGATTCGGGGCATCGCATTCATTTATTACTAAACGATTCGTGACAAAGCATGATGTACCCAAGAGTTCCATGAAGACACATTTGCTAATTAGTTCCCCAAACGGTGAAATGAAATCCACCTATGTATGCCCACGAGTCAATCTTAAGATCGGAGAGATAAATTTTGAAGCGACTTAGTGATCCTAACATCCAGTGGAATAGATGTGATCCTTGGTATGGATTGGTTAAGCAAGCATGATGGAATCATTTTGTGTGCCAAGAAGTCGGTGCTCTTAACTACCCCGCAAGGAGATAGGATTGAGTTTGCCGCTGCAAGCCCGAAGAAGAAGGAGAAGTGAACAAGCTCTGTGATAGTAAACCATCATCTATCAAGAACATCTTGTATCCCCTCCTCTTGTTTCCCGATCCCTCCGAATCTCGGGACGAGATTCTTTTTAAGGGGGTAGGATTTGTAACACCCGAAAATTCCATCACAATAAAATATTGCTAGAAACAAGGTTTAGTTTTATTTTCTAAGGATTCAATAAATTTGAATAAATAAATTTGCCTTTAATCAAATTAAACATCATTTAATAATTAGAAACAATCAAGTGTTTGTGCATCATGTTGAAATGCATGAGTTTTGGTTGTGGTGTGGTTTTAAAAAGTCTTAAAAAAACACTTGTGAAAATTCTTAAAATTTTTTTTTGTGAAAAGTCCTTAAAAATAATCGTGAAAAATTGGTGTAAAAGTTTGAATTTAAAAAAATGTTTCAAAAGTTGTAAAAATGGTTTGTGAAAAGCCTTTTAAAATAGTGGAGAAATTTGTGTTAAAATTTGAGTTTGAAAACATGAAAAAGGTTTGAATTTGGTTTGAAAAGGATTTAAAAAGAAAAGGAAAAAAAGGAAGAAAGAAAAAAAAACAAAACCAAAACTAACCTACCAATCTAACCCAACCCCGCGGCCCAACTCCGCTTTCGGCCCAAGGCGCCCCACTTCGCGCCCGCCTCCTCTCCCTCTCTTTCTCTCCCCGACATGTGGGACCCACATGTCGGGTGCTCCTTCAACCTCCGGCGCCCCCCCCCCCTCTCTTCTTCCCCGCGCGGCCGCGCGCGCCCCTCCCGCCGGCCATCCCGCCGTTTCCGCACCCCGCGCCGCCTCCCCGGCTTCCCGCACCTCCTCTCCTCCCCCTTTAGTGCGCCGCCGCATTCACGCCGCCCCCCACCGCCTCTACCCCTTCCCCTTCCCCTACCCGCCGCCCGCACCGAGCCGCCATTAATGGCCGCCACCGACCTCGCCGCCCACCGCCTCAACCGCGCCTCCTCCCCTTCCCCCTCCGCCCTATAAAGGGCGCGGAACCCCCTCTCCACCCCGCGCCCCTCCCTTCCTTTCCCCTCGTGCACGGCGCCGCCACACCGGAGGAGCCGCCGGAGCTCCGCCGCGCCGCCCCGATCTCCTCCTCCGCCGTGTTTCTCACCCCTTCAAGCCCCCGGTGAGCCTCCACATCTTCCCCTCTCCCTCCCGGTATCTTTTCCTTGCGATTTGAGGCACGGGAGCGCATTTCTCCGCGAGCCGCCGCCGCCACCGCCGCGAGCCGCCACCGGCCGGCCGCGCGCCGTCCGCCCGCCGCCGCCCGTCGCCCACATGCCGCCACGCGCCGTCCGATGGAAATCGCGGCCCGCATTAAAAGGGGGTTCGTAACCCTTGGTTTGGTCCACGGTGGACCGGTGGACCGGGTCCACCGCGCCGGTCCACCGCCGACGTCGGCGGCCACGTCACGATGACGTCATCGCTTGCGTCGCCGCCGGCCAACCACAAGCCGCCACGTGTCGCCGCCACAGTTCACCCGCCGGCTGCCTTGACGCTTTGCAAATAAACCCTCCCATTTCCCGAATTTACATAAATACCCTTCCACCTATATAAAAGCCTTACAACTAGGTCCTTTCTTTTATGTCTAGGCCCCCGATCTCTTAGGTTTTCTCGTTTAATAGCCTACCCTTTGACCTTTTACATGTTAGACCTTCTAGTTTCACACATATTTATGTTTAGGTTCCTGAAATCTTGCGAAAACCCCTAAAACTTTCAGATATTCACAATTTAGTCCCTGAATCTTGTTTCAGCCATAACTTTTTCATCCTAGCTCCGTTTTACGCGTTCTTGGTGTCCACGCGATCGTCTCTCCGAGCCCGTCATTTCTAAAAGCTTGTTTTAGCCTTTTGGTAATGTTTGATGTATTGTTTTATTTATTGTATGTTTTCTTGCATGATCGTAGCCAACACGCCGTTCGAGGAAGTTCAAGTGCAGAGCTTTGCAGATAAGGAAAGTGGCTTATCGTTGGAGAAAGGCAAGTGACCCTAACCACCCTTCTACCTATGCTTTAATCAAGAACACTATAAATTAATCGGAACATGGAGAACCACCCGGAAAACGAGTGCAACCACGGTCCATATGGCTCGGCTTAGCCAATTAATTAGGTGTGTGATTGTGTTGACGACCCTATCCGAAAGGAACACGGGGGCTCCGGGTTGCGGGGGTATAGCCGGTTCTTTTGGGTAGCGACCTTTGCTAAGGTGCCGACCACTAGGGAGGGTTATGGTCCGCCCCGAGTCAGAATCGTCGTGGGTTGTTGATGCTTTTGCATATCTTTGTAAAGGCTTCGTAGCGTCCCTATGCAATCACACCTCGGAAGTGTGGTATTGTGCACCGATCGGCACATGCGTGGTTGGGTTCAAACTTCTTTGGAACTTTTACGCGAACCGTGGGAAAAGTGTGCAACCTCCGCAGTGTAAAGGCGATCGATCGGCCGTGCTCACGGTCAAGAGCGGCCCGGACCCTCACATGATTAATTGAACTTAAAGATGGATTAATATTGCTTTCCGGTTATTTCGTGGCCTTGCCGAGTACCAACCATAAGTGTACTCATCCTTGCTTACGCCGTTCGAGAGAAGAATCCCGGAGTGGAGTACTTCACCGACTACGAGGAGTTCGAGGATGCGATCAACCGGTCGAAGCTCGTGGAAGATGAAGATGGAGTCGCGTCTTCATAGTTATCGATGTTCGTGTAAAGACCTTCGTGTCTACCATCGTGAGTGTAATAAAAGTTAATAAACCTTTTACGTACGTTTTTGAGCAATGTCTTATGATATTACACTCATGAGTCTATCATATGTGTGAAATTGTGATCCCGGCACACATATGAGATGCATTCGGTTTTCTACGGAAAATCGGGTAGTGGGACCGCACCACTCCGAGGGCCTTACGGACGCCCGGTTGCGCCGCGCCGGCGCACCCGCTCGGTGACATGGCCACCAAGGGCACGCGGGCGGGCGGCCGGGGTGGAGCCGCCGACCACGTGCCTCGCCCTCCTCGACGGCGCGGCGGGTCTCGAGGGCCGCATCGCGCGGCTCCCCCGCCACCTCTGCTCGGAGGAGTTGTAGGAAGCTGCGGCGCCCTCGGCCGCTCGGCCCGCGTGCCCCAGGGCAGTGCGCAAGCCTGGAATCGCCAAGACAAAAAAGAGATCAGAAATGGGGATGCAAACCCTCTAACGGAAAAACCAACAAGGCAAGAGCCGAACTGTGGCTCACCTTCGACCTATTTCCTCTCCATCTCGAGAGCGCGACGCTCGGCCTCGACCGCCAGCTCGAGGCGCTTGACGGCCTGGCCCTGCTCCTGGAGGGCCATCTCATGGTTTGCGCTCGCAATGCTGAGCACAATGACCTCGCCCTCGGCCTTGGAGAGCTTGGCGTCGAGGGCGGCCTTCGGATCGTTGGCCTCCTTGGCCCGCCGCTCCCGGCCCCGCGCGCCCGCTCCTCGGCCCGGCGGCTGCCGCGCGCCGCGCCCCCTCAAGCGACGAGCGAAGCTCCCGGGTTTCGGCGCGGACGGTAGCCACCTCCGCCTCCCAGTTAGCGGCCAGCGTCCGCGTCTTCTCCAAGTCCGAGCACGCGTGCCACAGCGCCTCATCACGGTCGATGAGGGCTACGCGCACCCGCTCGAGGCTCGAGCGGCGCGCCGTGTCTGCCTTGAGCTCTCGGGGAGCTCGTTAGGCCAGGCCAGGGCCCGGTACGCCAGCCCGTCCGGGGACCTGAGAGCGTCGGCAAGCGCGTCGAAAGCGCTGCACCGCTCCCCGGAGGCCGGTGGACCTCGGCGTTCACCCGGTCGAAGGCATCGTACTTGTCGTGGGCGCGGCGCTCGAGCTGCCGGCACCCACACACCAAAGTCCGTAAGCGTTACGGCACGTAAACAAAGACACGGAGATGAGAAGAAGAAGAAACGAGCGACGACGCCCTACCCGGAAGACGCGCCATGCGGGGCCGCCATGGACCCGCAACGCCTCGTTCGGCGCGCGGTTGAGCGTGGCGCCGTGGCCTCGGAGCTCGTCCCGCAGCTCTCGCTCCACCCGGGCGTCGGCAAACGCCGGGGGGGATGGTCGATGGCCCCCTCCACCCGGGCGGGGTGGCCGGCGCGGGGAGGACGAGGCCTCGGCACCGTGTCCTCCGTCCCCCGCCACCATGTGCCCCTCGTGCCGCCTCACGAGGGCCCCCTCCCCGGGGCTCGGGGGAACGCGTGGGGAAGCTAGCCCACTGGTCCCACCCGGGCGGCGGGGAGTCGTCATCCGGGACCTCCACCACCTCCGCCCGGAACCGCCGGCGGGCACCGGCCTCTACGCCGCCCTCCACCGGCGCCTCCACTCGCACCTCCGTGGCCGCGGGCACCGGATGCGGCGCCACGCCCATCACCTCCGGCCGCGCCTCTGCGGCCACGGGCGCTACCGCGCGGCCGCGCCCGCCCCCCTCCCTCCTCGCGCCGGCGCCGCGGACCGCGCCTCCGCGGCGGCCGACGCCTCTCGCGACCTCGCGCCCCCACGACGGCCGGCGCCGGGACGCTCCTCGTGGACCGCCGGCCGCGCCGCGGCGGCGGCCGACCTCTGCCGGTCGAGGCCTCGAGGCCTCGGCCGGACCCTCGCGAGCTCTTGCCCGCCGCCGCCGTGCCCGCCCTCGCCGCGGCGCCCTCGACGAGCGCGGCGGGTGGGGATGGACGCGTCCGTCCTCGGCACCTTGGCGGGTGTGAGAGGAGGCACGATTGGCACCACCATGCGCGAGCACGAACGGAGGGTTAGGACGCCCGATCATCGAAAACCGGACCAAAATATAAGTGCAAACCCCTTACCTCGATGAGGAGAAGGCACGCTTCCTTTTCCTCGAGGCCTCGGCGGATGAGGCCGGCGCGCGGCCCGGCACACCTACCGCCGCGCCTCCCCGATGGCGCCGCCGTGCGCGAAGGCGCGCCGCGCCCCCGCACACCGGCACGCCCGATGCCGCGCCTCCCGACGGCGCCACCGCGCGCGCGCGGTACGCTCGCCCCGCGTGCGGGTGCGCCCCGCCGCCGCGCTCCCCGAAGACGCCGCCGCGCATGCGGGCGTGCTTCCCCCGCGCGCGCGGCACGCTCGATGCGCGCACGGGCGCGCGCCGCCGTGCGCGCCCCCGAGGAGCGCGCGCGCGCCCCCGCGCGCGCGCGCCGCCCCCCGACGTCGATTGCCGGCGGCGGGGCGCCATTGCGCCCGCCCCGGGTGATGCGCCCTCGCCGCCGGCGCGCGAGCTCGGCGACGGGGGCGCGAGGCCGCCACCGTCGAGAGGGGCCCTCCCCCTCGCCCTCTTCCTCTTCGTCCTCCTCCGAGGACGAGTACTCTTCGGTCCCCGGGGAGGAGAGCCCCGGCTCTTCGCGCCGCCGGTACTCCGCGGCCCGCCGGTCGCGGCGCGCTTGATGTCGCCTCGCGCGCTCCCTCCCCGCGCGCCGCCCGCTCCTCGCTCCCGCCGCCGCGCCGCCCCGCCAAGCGCGCGGGAGTCGGGGGGTGGGCGGAACGGACTTGGCGACGGTGGAAGCTCACCGCCGGCACACGGGAGCAACAAGGACGCGTCGGAGACGAAGCAAGACCAAGAACCAAAACAAAATCAAGAACCAAACTCACCCGGCGGGCCGGTGGGGAGCATCTCGAGGTCCCATGGGGTCCGGCCCGCGAGCATCGGTGCCGGGTGTCGACGGCGCTCCGCGCCCGGGTGAGCGCATATGGCCGCTCGAGGGGCGTCGGGAGCATCCGCGACCTCGCCAGATCGACGGGGTTGGCCGCCTCTGTCATCTCGAAGATGCAGAGCGGCCTCTCCATCAAGGGCACGACCCGCCTATGATGGAGGAAGGCGAGGACGCCCATCGCGTTCAGCCCCATCGCCGCCAGGCGCTGCAGGGCGGCCAGGACCGACTCCTGCCGCCTCCGATGCTGGGGCGTGGATACCCCGTAGCCCCAGGAGTCAGGCCTCTCCTTGAACACCCGACCGGTGTAGGGGGGAGGCCGGGCTCGGCGTTGCGCAAGTAGAACCATCCCCGCTCCCAGCCGGCGTTGTTCGTCGTCATGGTGCAGGGGATGTAAACGTTCTTGAATTGCCCCCGCCGCGGGCAAGCGACATCCCGCCGGCGCGCACCGCGCGGCGGGGTCCTCGGCTTCCGTCGTGGGGCTGCGTGAAGAGCTCCGCGCGGAAAAGGTGAACCCGCAGCTCCCGGTTGATCGGGATCCCCGGTACCCTTCGCGGACGCCCACGAACGTGGCCGCCCGCGAAATCACGTTGGGGGCGAAGTTGTGCGGCTCCACTCCGTAGTGGGGGCACATCGCCCGCATGAAGCGAGGTCGCCGGCGCGTTGAAGCCCCGCTCGTGGTAGCGGATGAAGCTCACCACGTAACCCTCCGGCGGGTTGGGCGCACGGTCCCCCGCCGGCGGCACTATCCACTCCGCCGGGCGTCCATCTTCATTGGCCGCCAACTGGCCAGCGGCGACCAGCTCGCCAAGGGCCAGCGGCGTCACCGTCGACCTCTCCCAAGCGTACGGCTCCAATATCGTGAGGGGAGGCTGAGGCGGCTCCATGAAGAAGGCGAAGAAAAGCGAGGAGCGGAGAACAAGGAACGGAAGAAAAGCTCTAACGGCGACACCGCACGGTGGCAAGGGCGAGATGAAGACGAAGGGGCGGGGACCGAAAATGGTGAGGCGTTAAGGTAAAAAACCGCCGTTTCCTCCACCCCTCGGATTTATAAGCCGACGGGCGAGCTCTCGGAGCGGATGCCCCGCTCGCATTAACCGCGGGGAACTTTCCCTTCACGCCGACGAACGGGCCCCACCACGACCGCGGCGGCCACATCCCCGCGGGCGGGCCATCATCACGGCGAAGACCCGCGAGGACCGAGGCGAAGCGCTCACGTCCACCGCCACGCCGCCCACTACGCGCGCGCGCGGCCGCAGCGCCTAAAAAGACGCGCCCGCGCTGCAAAAAACTGCAGCCTCGACTGCGAGGCATTTCTTGCCAAGCAAGGAGAACCCTCGAGCGGGGCGGACCCCCGGCTCGAGATGAAAATAGCCCTCGATGGGATATCGGCGCGAGAGGGTCGCCCGGGGCCTGCTTGAAGTAAAGCAGGCACCGCGGGCACCCATGCCGCGCAAAACCCTCGAGCGGCACGAGCCCTCAGCTCGAGACAAGGGCAACCCTCGATGGGATATCGACGTGAGAAGGCCTGCCGGGACTCGCTTGATGTAAAGCAGGCACCGCGGGTACCCATGCCACGTAAAACCCTCGAGCGGCACGAGCCCTCGGCTCAAAACGAAAACAGCCCTCGATGGGACATCGACGTGAGAAGGCCGCCCGGGACCTGCTTGATGTAAAGCAGGCACCGCGGGTACCCATGCCACGTAAAACCCTCGAGCGGCACGAGGCCCCGCTCGAGACAATATCAACCCTCTAAAGAGGGCACGCGCGTGAGAGGGTCGCCTAGGGCCTGCTTGAAGTAAAGCGGGCACCGCAAGCACCCATGCCGCGCTGTGCTACCAACCCGGCGCCTCGAGGGCCGGCTCGCCCAGACCCCTCGACGGCCGCGAACGCAAAAGACGGGGCCGTCCGGGTGTGGCCCCGCACGGCCCTGCGGATCGGAGGTTCGAAGCCCGACCCTCGACGGGTTCGAACGGCGCGCGCGGATCGCGAGTTAGGGACGACGAGGGCACGCGCATTCGAGCCGTTCCTCGAGCCCGTCGGCTCGATGGTGCCCCACATGTCGTGTTCGAGAGCCGGCGAGGGCGGCTAGCGGGGGATCCCACCGAGGGAGAGCTTCCGCGCCCTCGGTCCCTATCGAACGGGACCGAGCCCCACCTAGCAAACCCACGCAAGCGCTTTCATGGACGTGTCTCCGGACCGCGCAGCCTACCCTTATCGAACGGGGCATGGACGTCCACTTGAACCACCCGCTAGCAGCTCGACGAGGAATCCGCAATCCGTGACCTGCTCGATGGGGGTTGCGGAAACCTCACCCTCCGTCCCGCGGAGGGACGGCGAGGGCGCGTTAAAAAACAAGTCGCAAAGCTCTACCCGATCGCCTCGAACGGGCCAAGGCTCGGGGGCTTGACGCACGGCCACACCTCCTTGAAATTGCACCCGCCGGAGACAGTGCCAGCAGCGCGTGCACCCCCGAAGCCGGGCCGAAACATCGCCGATGCCGGTTGGAATATGTGCCACGCTCTCGACCAAATTCTCGCGGTTAACCCCCGCAAGAGCACCCACACTCTGCCCGGGGCTTCGGGGGCTAGACCGCGGGTCCGCCGACGCGGCCCCACGGAAAGCGTTCTCAAGACAAGGAGGGAAGAACGTCCTAACAAGAGGTTCCGGCATGCGGGGAGCCTCAATGGCAAACCCGCGGATGCTCGGGGGCTCTTGTCGGGGGGACAGCCTTAGGGGTCCCCTTAAACAACGGGGGAATCCTCACTTAAAACCCACAACAAGGCCAAAACACAAATTGTCTAACCATGCGAGGGAACGGCCCACGCCGCGAGGGACTCCGACGGCCCACCGAGGCGGCCCACTTAGAGATCCCCTCGAACGGGCTCCGCCTCGTTCGAGGATGCGTGCACCCTTCGGGCGGGCTCCGCCCCGCTCGAGGGGCAGCACTTCCCTCGAGCGGGCTCCGCCTCGCTCGAGGGCTCGCTCCCCCCTCGAGCGGGTTCCGCCTCGCTCGAGGGTACGGCCCGCCCTCGGCCGGGGTCCGCCACGCTCGAGGGCGCCCCCTCACGCGTGCGCCGGCCCCCGTACACGGGCATTTAACGCCCGACGCCGGCAGACGACGCCATCATGCGCCCGGGGCTCGCGCCCGGTGCCGCCGCACACCAACTCCCCGGGGAGGAGCCCATCCCCACCACCGTGGGGAGGGACCGTGCGGAGCGGCCGGCGTCGCTCCCGTGACGCCGTGCGCCCTGCTCCAAGACGGCTAACACACCGAGCCCTCGAAAGGGGGCCGGACGCACCCTCGATTCACTTTCTCGTGACCCTACAGGGTTAGGTGGAGGCGCTAGGCCGGTGGAACGCCATCCCCGCCACTGTAGCAGCGCGGCAGACATCCCCGCGCGTACAGGCGCACGCCGGACGCTGTATCAACCACTCCGGCGCTGTGGAGCGCGTTGGGAAGGAACGCCGTTCTACCTACTCCTGTACTCCGTACGAGCCAACGTCAGCACCTCCCTCGAGCCTATCAGAAGACTTCGCCACCATCCGCCGCCCTTCTACCCTCGAACCGCCACTGTTCGGGTACAAGGTAGGCCATGATGGCCAGATCGCCGCAGGGATCGTCCGGACGGCCGCCCACTCTACGGCGTAGCACATCGCACTCCCCCATGTAGCTAGATAGCGCGGCGTGCATGTAATTCGCCTCCCCCTTGACCTATAAAAGGGGGGCGAACCCCCCAGCCGCAGGGGACGGACATACAGATTCATTCCGACCAGAGCACACGACACACCGCGCACTCATTCCCCAATTCTCCCACAATATCTTCGACCACTCCACCGGGGACTTGGAAGCCACACTTCCTCTCCCGCCTTGCTTGTAGCACCCCCACTACGAGCACCCCGGTCCTGAGCAATATAGTGCCTTGAGCACACCACTTCTTTGGACGTACGGCCCCCTCGGCGGGAACCGAGGATAAAACCCGTGTCTCTTATTGCTTAGCATCAACCATTGAGGGATAGACCTCGGCGCTATCTACCGGTTAGTGTCGGGACCATATTCCGCACCGACAACCGCCTCGGCCCAATACCTCCTAGGAGTCCTGTGCTCATCGAGCATCGTCCTAGCCATCTCACAAAGAGTCTGATTTTTCCTTTCCACAACTCCATTTTGAGGGGGCCCATAAGGGGTCGAATACTGATGTTCAAGACCTAGATCACGACAGAAGGCATCAAAACGAGAGTTCTTGAACTCTGAGCCATTATCACTGCGGATAGCTCGTATAGCATTCCCATGCCTCTCGTTTTTCAACCTCACGATCAGATCTCGAACAAAACCAAATGTCTCTGTTGACGGATAAAAGACGTATCCCTCTATGATCCGCAAGCGTACGGACCCCACACTTTTTCACCACGGGATTCCCAAGGTTATTGTCAATCCGCGGAGCAAGGGGATTACAAGCGTTCGATCTACAACGACACACTAACTACTAAAACCCTAACTATTATTATACTAGAAAACAACTAAACTACACTAGAGAGAATGATTAAGATATCAAGATGAAAGACACTCGCCCACGGGTCTATGATACTAGAGCATGCAATCGCTTAAAGACACGAAAACCAATCTAATCTATCGGGGTTGTGACCACAGTTTCGCCCTTTCCCTCCTCTCGTACTGTCACTACGCGAAGGTATTCATGACTAGACCTTTGATGGACACGTCGTATTGAATGGATCCAAGGAAGCATTGAGGCCTATACTCCCTTTACGGCATGGTAGCTAACCTTAAGCATGAAAGTATATTCAACACAAGATGATAGATAGATAATCCGACAAAGTGCGATTACATCTCAAGATCGATGACAACCCATGGACGAATGAGAAGATTACCCCATCAAGGTGCTGATCATGGCACCGTTGATCATGGTTTCCCTTCCGACGGTGTCTTCCTTCTTCTCCACGAGAGGGTGCTTCCTTCGAGGTGGTTGATCTCCCTCCGGAGATCCTCCTCCTCTCTCTCTAGCTTGTGGATGGCCTTCTGGTGCGAATGACTCCCTCCCCCGGTGTTGGCGGCGCCTCGGGGCTTTTAGGGTTGAAGATCCTTTGAGGGCAAGGAAAATGGGACCGAACCGGCGCCGAACCGGGCCGGGCCGGCCGGCTCGGGCCGACCGGCCTCGGGCCCGGTTCGGCTCGGTTCGGTCGCCCCTTTTGCTCTGTGGGTCCTTATGCATTTATGTACTTTGCCCCCTCCGCTTGCATGATTTTGATGATGTTATCCTCGTGTTCAAGATGGAGGTTCTCTTCGCATGAAGTTCGATCTTTTACGCTTCAATCCCCGGGGGTGTTCCTTGTAGCACTTCGTCCTTGCCACCATTGGAAGTGATTTCATCAAGATCATGAACACGAACAAGACTCCGTAAATGCTCCTTTGAACTTGTTGCGAATCCGTCCTTTATGTCCATGTTTTCCTATATAAACACAACACTTCAAAATGCATGCACAAAGATGAACTTGTTATATGATTAGTGTGCCTAGTGGCGGGCTAGTTCCATAATCAAATCTAAACCAAAGTGTAATGAACATGCTAGGTGTACCAAAATACACCGTCAACATCTCTTCCACGCTTAGCTCTTGCTCGTCCTCGAGCAAGTACTCGTAAAAGAACCTCGTCCAAGCCGTTGTAATCATATACCACTTATCCTTCTTCACAAGTTAGTCAATCCCTTCATCTTTAGTACATAAACACAAAGTAATGATAATCAAACATAAACATGGGCGTTTAGAATTTTTACCACGTCAAGTTTTACCCCACAACTCAAACTCTTCACTCCAAGCTTTCAATCTCAACCATGCTTACTTCTTTGCTTCCATCGGAGGGTTTTTATGATTTTCAAAACAAAAATTCCTGCAACAAGTATTAGACAAAAACCTTTCTCCAAGCTCTCTCAAGTCACTCATATGAAGTGGCTACCCTAACCAAATTTTATAAAACTCTCACCTCCCATTAATCTCTCATATATCATGTAAAGTGGAGCTATAGGTAGGGCTAGCGCAATCAACACAAGTATTGTCAAACTAAGAACTTCCTCTAATGGTTGTCTACCTTTCAAAGCCAATGATCATGAGAATTAACCATATGTAGGGATATCAAGGATGAGAAGATTTAGAATGGTGGACATGTGCAAGGGCAAAAGAAAATTGTGACTACAAGGCACCGATGACGTCCTCGTTGTCGGATTGCACATGGTTGGAAATAGAGTAAAAGTTTCGTCTCACAATCAACGTGACACCCTTTCTTACACTTTATTTTTCTCTTTTCTTTCACTTGATCCATCCCTCTCATATCTTTATTGCTACCTCTTCTTTCTCTTTTTCTTTTTCTTCTTTCATTCACATATAATTTTCTTTCTTTCACATATATTTTTTTCTTTCTTTCTTTTCCATACTCATACTTTTCTCTTTATTTTTCTCTCTCTTGACAACTTTTCAAAGCTTTCAACTCTCTCTTTCCTCGCATGCATACAATCTGAAATTTTAAATAAATCATGCTAGAGACGAGACGAAACTTTGAAAATAGGTTGTGTTCAAGGAATACGATGTACAAAAAAGATGTATAGGGTTGGGTATGGAATTCGGCGATGTACGTGACTTCCGTTGTGAAAGTCACGTTACCGAATATATGACGAGGCTAGCAACAAAAGATAAGCACAAGAACATGATCATTGCTCAAAATTAAAACTTACCAAGAGAGAAGGGTCCTAGCCTAACTCATCGTGCTAATCACACTTGTGGTGGAGCAAAAAAAATAAACTTGGCTTTGGATAGGAACTTTTTTCTTACTCTCAACTTGGAAAAAGAGGTTTTGCTAACCTTTATTACAAGGGTTTTAAGATAATTTTCAGAACTGAAATCCTCCAACTTTTAGCATTGAACATAGCACAACTAACATGTGAAGCTCAAGATCGAAGTGCGGTATGGGTACTTTAAGTAGTAGCAATTCCACTAAGCACCACGATGAACGTTTTTCAAACCACATACTTATGTTCATATATCAAGAATCGAAGATTAAACAAACAAGTGAATAAAGATAAGCAATACATAAAACACAAATATATATGTAAAGACTCTTTTTATTTGATTTTCTTTGACTCAACACTAATTTAAGACACTTGCAAAAATTTTAAAACACACTAAAAAACTAAAGACTCATTAAAACGCTAAGACTCTCACACGAAGATTAAACCGAACCTAAACTTGAAGTTCAAAAGCTAAGGCTAGCGAGCTAGCTCTCCCCCACGCTTAAAACATACGACGTCCTCGTCGTATCTTACAAATTCCTAAGGGGAAAACTAGATCTAGTGGTACTTCAAGCAAGTATTGCACCACTTGCCTCTCATGTTTCCAACCATGCCAAAAAGTTTGCGCACGTTACGGTTAAGAAACTTGAAATTGTCTCCAACTACGTGCTCCAAGTCCTCCATACGCTGCTTCATCGCTTCCATGGCTTGGAGACATTCATCGGCCGACGCGTAGAGATCCCCGATGGATTGACGGCAAGTTCGACAACACATCGGATGCAATCTGAAGGGGTCTTCATCGCCATTGTCTCCACCGTCGTCACCACCTCCATTGTCATTGCCGCTCTCATTGCCATCGTCACCGTCGCCGTTGGGGCCTTCGGGAGTCCTCTCTTTGGGCTGCTCATCCCAAATGTAGAGGTCATTATCATCTCTTCTGGCGGCCGCCCACGAGCTCGGGCTACGATCGTCAGAGTAGTCGCTACCCCCATAATCCTTAGGCTCCGGCGACGCCTCCTTGTAGTCTTTGCGCTTCATGCCTTGGATGCGTGCCGACCTTCGAACGGGCGTAGGGACCTTCACTCCTTCGATGGGGTTGCGAGATGCAAGAGCTCCGGTCGGGACACGCCCTTCGCAATGGATGCGTGCGGTCCTCTTGATGGGTAGCTTGAGCTCGCATCGCATCGCCTCCTCCATCGATGACTTCTTGGCTTCTAGCTTCAACTCTAAGCTCCTTGGGGGCACAATGGTCGCTACAAGGGTGCAAAATATTGCTTGAAAGGTTTGATCCTCGAGCTCCAATTCGGCCAAATAAATAGTCCCGAGAGAAAAGCCACCGGGAACCTTATTTTCCTTTTTACACTTCCCTTAAAATTTTCCGACCAAACAAGGAAGTCAAAAAGGAGCAATTCGAGCGAAATTCGGTGTCATCGGCCACCGGAACCCTCTGGGCGGTCGGCTGGGGCCGACCGGCCCACCCCCGTCTCGGGGGCGGGTCGGTCCGGCTTTTCGCACACCGCCCTATTTTTTCTTCCTTAGCCCATGGGGAAAAGTTGGCCCAGTAAATCTTCGCGAAAAACTCCGGAAAATTAAAAGAAAAACTATTTACAAAAGTTGATGCCTTGTTTTTCGTCCTAGGTGGGACGTTCGGGCTCTTCCTCCGTGGTGAAGACGTCAACATGGTGAAGGGGCACGACGTCGGGTTCGTAGTAAACCTTAAGCCGCTGGTCATTCACCACAAATCGATCGCCGTTTATATCCATAATGTTTACCGCTCCGTTGGAGAACACCGAATGCACAACATAAGGTCCGTCCCATTTGCTTTGCAATTTCCCCTTTCCGAAGGTTTTAAACCTCGAATTGTAGAGGAGGACCTTATCTCCTTATTTAAATTCTTTCTTTTTCAATCTTTTATCATACCACCTTTTGATTCTCTCCTTGTATATGCTTGCATTTTCATATGCTTTCAACCTCAACGCCTCAAGCTCGCTTATTTGGATTCTTTGTTTCACCACCGTGGCATCGAGATCGAGGTTCATCTCTTTAATCGCCCAATAGGCTTTATGTTCCAACTCAACCGGAAGGTGGCAACTTTTACATATCGAATTGATAAGGGGTCATACCTATCGGTGTTTTAAACGCCGTTCGATAAGCCCATAAAGCTCCGTCTAATTTCTTTGACCAATCTTTGCCTCCCTTCTCTATGGTCTTGTTGAGTATGCTTTTTTATTGCCTATTTGACGTCTCCGCTTGACCGTTGGTTTGTGGGTGATAGTCCGTAGAGACCCTATGCTCAATTCCCAACTTGGACAAGCACTTTTTGAAATTCTTCCCGGTGAAGTGAGTTCCTCCATCACTTATCAAGATTCTCGGTGTACCGAAACGGGGAAAATTACGTTCTTGATCATAGTAATGGACTCCTCCGTGGAAGCTTTACGACATGGTATTGCCTCTACCCACTTGGATACATAATCAACCATGACTAGGATATACTCAAATCCAAATGAGTTATTAAAAGGCCCCATGAAGTCTATGCCCCATACATCGAATATATCGATTTTTAGGTTGTATTTCAAAGGCATAGAATTTCTCTGAGAGATGTTTCCGGTTCTTTGGCATTCGGGGCATGATGCAACATATCTTTTAGTATCTTCATGCATCTCCGGCCAATAGAATCCGCTCGACCATACCTTTGCTTGGGTTCGAAAATGAATATAGTGCCCTCCGTACTCCGCCGAGTGACACTTTCTCAAAATCTCTACCCTTTCTTCTCTTGGCACACATCTTCTCATTACTCCATCATTGCCAAGTTTGAAGAGGTATGGTGCATCCCAAAAATATTTCCTACTTTTAGAGATTATCTTCTTTTGAGTGTTTTTATCTAGATGGTCGAGAGGCATCTTTCGAATTGCTCGAATGATATCGATCATCCATGTGTCTTTATCAAGCACTCTATAGAGGTGGTCATCTCTCATCTTATCTTCTATGGGCTCTTTATCATCTTGTCCACGATTCATCCTAGACAAATGATCGGCCACAACATTTTCCACCCCCTTTTTATCACGAATTTCAACATCAAATTCTTGGAGAAGAAGGATCCAACGAATCAAACGTGGTTTAGCTTCCTTCTTAGCCAAGAGATACTTGATGGCCGCGTGATCGGTGTAAACAATGACCTTCGAGTTCACGATGTAAGATCCGAATTTTTCAAAAGCGAATATCACCGCTAGCAACTCCTTTTCCGTAGTGGCATAATTTAATTCCGCCCCACTAAGAGTTTTGCTAGCATAGTAAACGGCGTGAACTCGGCCTTCCTTTCTTTGACCCAAGACCGCGCCTATGGCGTAGTCACTTGCGTCACACATGATCTCGAAAGGTTGGCTCCAATCCGGAGGTTGGATGATGGGAGCACTCACCAACGCATTTTTCAAGGTCCGGAATGCCGCTAGGCACTTCTCATCAAAGTTGAAAGCCACATCCTTTTGAAGGAGATGTGTTAAAGGCTTAGTGATCTTCGAGAAGTCCTTGATAAATCTTCTATAGAATCCGCATGGCCTAGAAAGCTCCTTAAGGACTTAACATCCGTAGGAGGTGGGAGTTGCTCAACCGTCTCTACCTTAGCCTTGTCCACTTCAATTCCTCTCTCGGATATAACATGTCCGAGCACTATGCCTTGCCTAACCATGAAGTGGCACTTTTCCCAATTTAACACCAAATCTACCTCTACACACCTCGTGAGGACCTTTTCCAAGTTTGCCAAGCAATCCATGAACGTCTTCACATAAACGGAAAAATCATCCATGAACACCTCAACAATTTCTTCGGTGAATTCCGAAAATACGGCCATCATGCAACGTTGAAAAGAGGCCGGAGCGTTGCATAGGCCGAAGGGCATCCTCCTATATGCAAACGTTCCGTAAGGGCACGTAAACGTTGTCTTATGTTGATCTTCCAGGTGAATGGGAATTTGCATGAACCCCGAGTATCCATCGAGAAAGCAAAAATAAGCGTGGTTTGCTAACCTCTCGAGCATCTCGTCGATGAACGGTAGGGGGAAGTGATCTTTCTTCGTCACTTTGTTAAGCTTACGATAATCGATACACATCCGCCACCCGGTCACGGTTCTTTGCGGTATCAACTCGTTCTTCTCATTCTTCACCACGGTCAAACCTCCTTTCTTTGGTACACAATGTACCGGGCTCACCCACTCGCTATGCGGAACCGGGTAGATGATTCCGGCATCAAGTAACTTGATAACCTCTTTCTTTACCACCTCTCACATGGCATGGATTAGCCTCCTTTGGTGGTCCACTACAGAGCTTACATTGGTCTTCCATTGGTATACGATGAGTGCAAAAGGCTGGGCTAATACCTTTGAGATCATTAATCGAATATCCAATCACCTTCCTATGTTTTTTCAATAAAATCAGCAACGCCTCATTTTCTTCGGGACTCAACTCGTCGCTCACGATGACTGGATAGGTCTTGTCTGGGCCCAAAAATTCATACTTTAATCCTTTGGGCAAAGGTTTAAGGTCTACCTCGGGCGCTTGTGGCTCCTCGGGTTTAATTTCTCCTATGTCTTCGAATTTCTCTTCCTCCACACTACCATCATGCGGCTCTAAGCCTTTTGTTGCTTCCTCTAGTTCTTCATCTTGTTGATTACTAATTTGATTTTCTATTGCTCTTTGCAGCGGGTCTCTAAGGGTTTCAACAAAACAAAGGCTATCTATCTCTTCTACTTCTTCATCTTCGGGAGGAAAGGGTGTAAGGTGTTTAGAAGCACGAAGAAAGTTATATGTGTACTTTGTTCCATTAAGGTTCATTGTTACTTTGACTTCTCCGCATCTAACACGGCATCAACCAACTTAATAAAAGGCCTACCTAAGATTATGTGATCATGATTACTATGGTAAGCATCAATAACAAAGAAATCGGTTGGTATGTAGTTTCTAGAGATTTTTACTTTCATGTTGCAAGCAATACCTAGAGGTTTAATAGTTCTACCATCTCCCATAATTAATTTCGTTGATGTTGGAGCTAAGTCTAGGTTGTGGTCTTGAACTTTATCGTAAATTTTAGAAGATAGAACACTTACTTGGGCTCTGATGTCGCATAAGGCTTTGCATTGAACTCCGTTGATCTCGCAACTCAAGTGTGGTGTCATCTTCTCTTCTTCTTCGGATCCTATCGAGTAGATTTCGGCGAGGCGAGCGTATGGTGATGCTTCGGGCTTGATCCCCATGATTCTCTTCACCTCGGCTACGTGTTCCGGATCCACTATGTCATCTCCAAAGAGCTTTTGAAAAATCTCACCGGTGGTTTCAAGGCCGTATGAATTTTCCGCTTTCTTCTCCGGTGGGAAATCCACTTCCAATGCTCTTGCCATTCCCTTTTGATTAGGGAATGGTCTTCTTTTGTCGAATACTTCTCCGTAATCAATAGGAACCCAATCCATTGGTTCGAACTCCCTTAGTGGCTTCGCGCTTGACATGCTTCTCTTGTTCGTCTTCTTTGGTACGGCGAAGTCGACGTTTGGTGTAGTTCTTGACTTGATGTGTTCTTGTTCAAGCTTTTCCATGATTGGTTCCTCTTTTGTGACTTCGGGGTTGCTTCTTTAGAAAAATCAGCACACTTCTTCTTCCTCGAATTATATTCTGGCTCTTCCGCAAGTCTTGTTTCCCAATATCTTCGCATGGCAGCCGCTTTACTAATTTTTTGTAGAAGTTGGGCGGCTTCCGTGAGTGTTTTCTCCATGAGATCCTCACCTGCACACATTTTGACGTGTTGCATGCAACTAGGGGTTAGGGAAAAGAAAAATGTATGCAAGAGTATGTCACCGGTGAAGTCGAGTTTTGGTCCTTATTCGATCAATCCATTAAACCTATCCCGGGCTTGGTCTATCCCTTCCTCTTCTCCTTGCATGAAAGTGATCACTTGCCTCCTTAGATGTTGAACCTTGCTAATTGGAAAGAACTTCTCGCAAAACTTCTTTGTCAACTTGTTCCAATTGCCTTCAACTTCAAAGGACGCAACCGAATACCATGTCTTTGCATTGCCGGCAAGTGAGTAGGGAAAGATATTCCATTTGAACCATTCATCGGGAACTCCTTGATGCACCGTGCTTGCATATTGTCGTGAAATCCCTTATGTGTCTATATGGGTTCTCCGTAACCATCCCTTCAAATGGGTTCGCCGCCACCATCTCGATGATCTTGGATTTAATCTCATACTTGGTCGCTTCGAGCTTCGAATCCGACTCTTGTACTTTTATGTCTTCACATCGAGGGCTAGCGTAATCCCTTAATGATTTCTCCGGTTCTTCCACGGGTTGATTAATGAACGCCATCTAGACAATAAGATAAAAACAAAAACAAAAGCAAAACAAAGGTTTTTCTAGATAATATATGTTAGATGTAGCAAATAAAAGATAAACTAAATATAAAACTAAGTTAGATGCAAATCAAACGATGTAAACTAACTTGCTCCCCGGCAACGGCGCCAGAAAAAGGGGCTTGTTGATGGATAAAAGACGTATCCCTCTACAATCCGCAAGCATACGGACCCCACACCTTTTCACCACGGGATTCCCAAGGTTCTTGTCAATCCGCGGAGCAAGGGGATTACAAGCGTTCGATCTACAACGACACACTAACTACTAAAACCCTAACTATTATTATACTAGAAAACAACTAATTACACTAGAGAGAATGATTAAGATATCAAGATGAAAGAAACTCGCCCACGGGTCTACGATACTAGAGCATGCAATCGCTTAAAGACATGAAAACCAATCTAATCTATCGGGGTTGTGACCACGGTTTCGCCCTTTCCCTCCTCTTGTACTGTCACTACGCGAAGGTATTCATGACTAGACCTTTGATGGACACGTCGTATTGAATGGATCCAAGGAAGCATCGAGGCCTATACTCCCTTTACGGCATGGTAGCTAACCTTAAGCATGAAAGTATATTCAACACAAGATGATAGATAGATAATCCGACAAAGTGCGATTACATCTCAAGATCGATTACAACCCATGGACGAATGAGAAGATTACCCCATCAAGGTGCCGATCATGGCACCGTTGATCATTGTTTCCCTTCCGACGGTGTCTTCCTTCTTCTCCACGAGAGGGTGCTTCCTTCGAGGTGGTTGACTCCCTCCGGAGATCCTCCTCCTCTCTCTCTAGCTTGTGGATGGCCTTCGGTGCGAATGACTCCTCCCCCCCGTGTTGGCGGCGCCTCGAGGCTTTTAGGGTTGAAGATCCTTCGAGGGAAAGGAAAACGGGACCGAACCGGCGCGAGCCGGGCCGGGCCGACCGGTCCGGGGCCTAGTTCGGCTCGGTTCGGTCGCCCCTTTTGCTCCGTGGGTCCTTATGCATTTATGTACTTTGCCACCTCCACTTGCATGATTTTGATGATGTTATCCTCGCGTTCAAGATGGAGGTTCTCTTTGCATGAAGTTCGATCTTTTACGCTTCAATCCCCGGGGGTGTTCCTCGTAGCACTTCGGTCCTTGCCACCATTGGAAGTGATTTCATCAAGCTCATGAACACGAACAAGACTCCGTAAATGCTCCTTTGAACTTGTTGCGAATCCGTCCTTTATGTCCATGTTTTCCTATATAAACACAACACTTCAAAATGCATGCACAAAGATGAACTTGTTATATGATTAGTGTGCCTAGTGGCGGGCTAGTTCCATAATCAAATCTAAACCAAAGTGTAATGAACATGCTAGGTGTACCAAAATACACCGTCAACAGTCTCACTCTTGTCTTCCAAGAAAAACACCCAGGCATAGCGAGAGTAATCGTCCACCACAACAAGGACATACCACTTCCCACCCACCGAGAGAACTCGAGCTGGCCCAATAAGGTCCATATGCAACATCTCTGTCGGACGCTCGGTCATGACATCGGTCAAGGGTGGATGAGGAGTGGCTACCATCTTGCCATGCCTACACGGAGCACAAACCAAATCCTTCTCAAACTTCAACCTCGGCAATCCTCGGACAAGGTCAAGACCACTCAAGCGGGAAACCAAATCAAAGCTCAAGTGACCCAACCGCCTATGCCATTTCCACAAATCAGAAAAAGGACCGGCCATCAAACAGCGAGCAGGACCCAAAGAACGAGAGAAATCTGCCCTGAAAATCTGACCCTCGGGGATGATCATACAATCAAGATCACCTCGAGAACCCAGCAAATGAGACTCACCAGACTTTAAACGCACCTCAAAACCCTCATCAAGCAACTGAGAAACCGAAAGTAAATTGAAACCCAAAGACTTCACAAGAGCAACCCTCTTCAACGTTACCTTGTCACTCACATGCACCACACCCTCAGAAATCACCCTTCCTCGTCCATTGTCCCCAAAAGTAATGTACATCTTTTCCTTCCCTGGGGTGAGGCTAGAGAACCACTTCTTGTCTCCGGTCATGTGTCGGGAACATCTAGAGTCGATCAACCAAATGTTCTCCAAGCCTCCTGCCTATAGTCAGAAACAAGAACGAGAATGAGCCAACGACTCGACAATAGGGTTAGCACAAAGAAAGTTAAACCAGTGTCGAGCCATCTGCTCAAAAGAGGGGTTAGCAAACATCATTCCCTTACCACCAAACTTCCCATGTCCCATGGAGGGAGTACGAGCACCACGAGGGGGAAAACGTGGTCTGTAGTTCCTCTGGAACCCAAAGCTGCGATCATCTCCCCTAAACCCGTATTGAGGACGAGTAGGGGGGACGTCTAGCAAAACCATCACGAGCCCGACCAAACCTCTCACCGGCACCTCTCTGCGTGGGAACCTACCACCATGAGCTCCAACTCTACCAACACTCCTCACACTTCCCACACCCCGTGGAAGTGGCACTCTAGGCTCGGGGAATACCATGAGACTAGCGATACTGTCTCCGGTTTGCTTGCTCCCTAGCAAGCCTCTCATCCCTCTTCCTCTTGTAGCAAAACTCGCTAGATGCCTCTCCTTGCCACAATACTCACACCCGAAGGGGATGGGTTTTGGTTTTGGCTCTGGCTTCTCTCTAGGTTTCACACCCTTCTCACTCACAAACTTCACTGGTTTCTGGAAGTCGTTTGTTTTAGGTGGGAATTTTGGTGGATCTTGGGTTGTGTCAAGCTTGTTGCAAAGGTGGTTGGGCTTTGGAGTGAAAGAGTTCTTGGGTGCTTTTGGAAGTGGGACTTGGATGTCTCCGATCACCTCAAACTCGGGGTGAGACTCAACACACTTCTCATACACACTCTCCCCACTGTTTTCTCCCACTTTCTCACCCAACTTCTCAAAACCCAAACCACGACCATCCGCTCTCTTGAACTCCTCAATCATGATTTTCAATTGAGGTTCCCGCCCGTACAACCAACCCAACACCTTCCTCAAATAATCATTCTCCTCATAGATGACATCCAAACGGGAAGTAAGTTCAAGATTGCGCAATGTAACTTCATCACAGCTAGTGCATGCATTGACAACAAGAGATTTCAAAGAAGCTTCCAAAGTGCTAATAGTAGAACGAGCATCAGCAAGCTTAGCATGCATAGTAGGACATGATTTACAAGCACCAAGCAAAGTGGGTCTAGCCTTAAGCTCATCATACTCAGTCCTAAGAGCATCTAGTTTAGCCAAAATGGAAGCATTCTTCTCATTAAGAAACTTGATCTCATTCAGTCATGCATCACATTCAGGACATTCAACATCATCAGAAATGGTAGGAGCAAGTTTCAAAGAGTCATTCTCAAGTTTCAATTCAAGCAATTTAGACTCTAACTCTCCTACTTTCTCACTAGCATTCTCAAGTTGAGCCCTAAGTTCTTTCCTCATCTTTTTGGCATCTCTCAGCACACTATCACGGTTGTCAATCAAGCCATTCAACCTAGTGATCTCAGCAAGTGAAGAGTCGTGGTCACGGTTTACCTCATCCTCCGAGTCGGAGTTGGTGTCTTCTTTCTCGCTCTTCTTGATGCTTGAGTCGTGGGCCATACCACAAAAGCCTCCAAGTGCAACACAGCTCAACCCACCGAGGTTCCGGCTTGCATTCTTCTTGCCCTTGCGCCTCCCGACGTCTTCATCCTCACTGCTTGAGCTTGAATGCGTGTCGCTTGAGCTTGTGTCGACGTCGCTTGGACCGGCCACCATGGCTCTTGCCTCGTCCTTCTTGTAGCCACCCTTGCTCGGTCGCCGCTTGTCCTTGTCCTTGCTCTTGGACTTGCTGAAGTGCTTGCCCTTGGAGGAGTACTTGCGAACGAGGCCTAGACCAGTTGGTCAAGGGCTTCGGCTCGCACCCTGCCGGCCACGGTTTGATTCCCAGGTTGGGCGAATTTGTTGGCCGGAGGTGGCACACTTATGTGCGCATTGAAAAAAATCTCCTCGCCTATCCTACGCCAAAGCATGCTGCAAGGCCCGGCCCAAGCTCACACGGGCGTAGGTGCCGCCATGTACGGGTATGGTAGGGGTTCGGAGATTTTCTAGATCTGCGTGAGAAGATCATCTTCTTCTTAAAACAACACCCGGGGCCGTCATACCCCCACAGGTCCAGTTTTTTTTAAGAACTATAATCAAAAATAAAAAACTCAGTGCTATAGCTGATGACGAATGATTAATAGTTCCGTTCTCAAATATTCTTTAGCAAATAACTAATTAAACCAAATGATGTCATATTTGTAATGGATACTTCATCATGCACTTCGTAACAATCAGATAAGGCAAGTAGCTTTGCTCAACAACGGTTAACATAGATTGATAGCTCAATTCAATATTCTGTGACAAATAGCTCCTCTACTCGAATTTTCTTCATCCATACTTGGTATCTGTCACACCCTGAAATTTCCAATTTCAGGATGTGAATAGAAAGAATAATTAAATAACAATTTTCTCATAATTTTAAAACTTTTCCAACATTTATTTTCTTTACAGGAAATATAGTATAGGAAAAATCCTTGTTTGATTTTCTGAATTAAATAAATGTTTGAGTGAGTGTTGCATTCATGCCTATGCATCTTGGTGCTTCTTGAGTGCAAAAGGTTTCAAAAATGCGTTTAGGTGCTGTCCAAATCCTTCCGACAATTTTCCAGACATTTCTGGAATTTATTCTCATTTTCCTTGAGCTATTTCTATGTATTAGAAGGCTCTAAAGTCTTTTTCATGAACTCCAAATATTTTATTTGGATTGTTCACGTTCCAATGAGCCTCTGGGAATTTTCCTAGAATTTTTGGAATTTTTCGAGTATTTTTCGTGTCTTTAAAACAATTTCTAGATTTTCTGCAATTGTTTTGCATTAAAAATAAATTCGAAAAAAATCTTATCCATCCGTTCTGGGCCGAGCCCGAAGGCCCGACCCATCTCACCTCCTCTTTCAGCCCAGCTAGCTTTGCAGGCCGCGCAACCCATCTTTGACGTGTGCCCAATAATTTCAGAAGTCCAGCAATGCACCCCAAACTCCTTCACCTTGCCCGCGAGATGTTCTTCCGGCCCCGGCCGCCCAGCCCCCGCCGTGGCCCCGCGCCGGCCCGCGCCCCCACCGTGTCCATGGCGGACACGACAGGGAGTCCGTCGGCCGCCACCTAGGCGTCCGTTCCAGGCACACTTGCCCCGTCCGCGCCACTATTTAGCCCGCGTGCCTAAGCTCCCGCGTGCCCTAACTCTGGCCTACCTTGCACCGCCGCCGGACCAAGCCGAGCCGCGCGCCACCACCGCCACCGATTTGTCGCAACCGCCGTGTCGGTGCGGAAAGTAGTCCCGACACTAACTAGTAATGAGCGCTGAGATCTGCCTCTCGATGGCCGTTGCTAAGCTACTGAGGACACTTGGTTTATCCTGGTTCCGGCCGGGGCCGTATGTCCAGCAGTGATGTGCTCGGGGCACTATATTGCTTGCACCGTGGTGCTCGTAGCGGGGTGGCTACAAGCGAGGCGGGAGAGGAGGCGTGGCCTCCAAGTCCCAGAGGTTTGCTTGAGGCGAGTGCCAATATCGTGGGGAAGGCGGAGAGCGCGTGAGTGACTGCAGCCCGTCGTCCCATGTCTCCCTCTGCGGCTGGGGGCTGCCCCTCCTTTTATAGGCCAAGGAGGGAGCTGCTAACATGCATGTCGCACTATTTCTACACGTGTAGCGGTATGGCGAACAGCACGGTGGAACTGACGGCCGTCCTGGCAAATCCCGCTCCCGTTGAGGCGTCGTGGTGCGTCCTGTGTGCGTACAGGAGTGGCTTCGAGGGCTTCGGCGCAGTAGTTGGTTGACCGGCCGCCGTGGTGGGCCAATTTGAGGGTGCCGTTGACGGGAAGCCCGTACGTGGTACAGTGGCCATTGTGGCGATGTCTTGTCCCTGTACGTCCCAGCAGTGCCGGGGTGTCGCCACAGCGCCCGGCGTGGTGCAGCAGTAGCGGGGATGGCCGCACAGGGCTGACAGCGACGGGGATGCATGATCCTGCCGGCCTGAAGTCACGGCGTGGTCCTGCATAAGCACGTAGAAGGTATTCGAGGGTCTCACCGGCCCCCATTCGAGGGTGCGGCGTGTTAGCCGTACGGGGGCAGGCGGCACAGTGTCACGGAGCTGACACTGGCCTTGCCGCATAGTGTCGAATAGCGGCAGGGATGGCCTCCCCTTGGGACTTGGCGAAACAGCGCCGGGGCGTGATTCCCAGGCGTGTCAGAGTAGTGGCGCGACCTGCTGCGTCAGAGCATTAAATGCGCGTACGCGCGTGCGGGAGCAGGTGCACGCGGGGGCGCACGAAAGACGCGCGCGGATGCCCTCGAGCGGAGCGGGCCCCGCCCGAGGGGGCGCCCCCCGCCCCCGAGCGAGGCGGACCTCGTTCGAGGGGCGGGGCCGAACACTCGAGCGAGGCGGACCCCGCACGGGGGGGGAGTGAGGGGCCTCGAGCGAGGCGGACCTCACCCGAGGGAGTGTCTATGCCTCGAGAGAGGAGGGTTTCACTCGAGGGGCGTTCGTCGCGTGGTGCGGCGGCCGCGGGGGCCACCATGGTCGTGATTACGCCGTGTATGCGTTTAGGTGTGCGAGTCGATTTGTGTTTTGTGTTTTTTGCAGGTTTTAAGTGGGTTCCCCCTGGTTATTTAGGGGACCGTTAGGGCTGTCCCCGACAGTAGCCCCCGAGCATCTGTGGGTGTTTCCGTTAGGATCCCGCAGATGCTGGAGTCTGCTGATAGGACGTTCTTCCCTCCTGGTTGCCAATGCCTTTCCGTGGGGCCGCGTCAGCGGACCCGCGGGTCTAGCCCCCGAAGCCCTGCAGGAGCGTGAGTGCTCCTGCAGGGGTTTTTTCGCGAGTTTTTACCAGTGTGCGTGGCACTTGTTTCAACCGGAATCGGCGATGTTCCAGCCGGCCTCGGTCGCACGCGCATGACTGGCAACTCTCGCGTTCGGTGTACCCAGGAGGTGTAGCCGTGTGTCGAGCCCCCGAGCCTGGGCCCATTCGAGGCGATTGGGGCGAGCTCTCTATCTTGTTCTAATACGCGCCCTCGCCGTCCCTCCGCGGGACGGAGGGTGAGTTTTCCGCAACCCCCATCGATCGGGTCGCGGATTGCGGATTCCTCGTCGAGCCGCTAGCGGGTGGTTCAGGTGGACGCCCATGCCCCGTTCGATAAGGGTAGGCTCATGGTCCGAGACTCGTCCATCAAAGCGCTTGCGTGGGTTTGCTAGGTGGGGCTCGGTCCCATTCGCTAGGGACCGAGTGCGCGGAAGCTCTCCCTCGGTGGGATCCCCCGACTAGCTACCCTCGTTGGCTCTCGAACACGACATGTGGGGCGCCCTCGAGCCGGTGGGCTCGAGGAAAGGCTCGAATGCGCGCGCCCTCATCGTCCCTAACTCTGGTGATCTGGGGCACCTGTTCGAACCATTCGAGGGTCAGGTTTCGAACCCCTGATCAGTAGGGCCGTTGCGGAGTGGCAGCTAGGTGCCCCCGTCTTTTCGCATCTGTAGGTTTCGGGGGTTCCCAGCCAGGCCGACCCTTGAACCGCTGATCAGTAGTTTTTCCCAAATCGAGGGCACCTGTGGCGCTCATCCCCGCTGAGCGGGCTTCGAGGCCACTGGTCAGTAATTGCACTCTTCGAGAGTCAAGTTTTTCGAGCCTGGGGCTCGGGCCGCTCGAGGGTCATCCTTACGGGTAAGGGACCGGGCCATTAAATACACGCAGCTTGCGGCCACGGTCTCGCGCCGCGGGCACGCCTTTTCAAGCGCCGCGCCGCCCGCGCGTAGTGGGCGGCGTGGGCGGGCGGACGTGACCGCCCGCCACGGCCATTCGGTTACCACGCCGTAATGATAGCGCGCGTGCAGGCGTGCGGCCGCCTCGGTCGTGGTGGGTCCCGCCCGTCAGCGATCAAAATTTTTACCTGCAGTTAATGCGTGCGGGGCGTGCGCTCCGTAGAGCACGTCCCATGGATCTATAAATCCAATGGAGGGAGGCGAGGTGGTTTTCTTACCTCTCGCCCTTAGCGTCCGCCGCCTTCGCCCTTTGCGCTACCGTTCCCGAGCTGCACTTGCTTTCGCGTTGGCGCATCGTTCTTGCTCCGCGCTCCTCGTTCTTTCGCCAACTCGCATGGCTCCTCCCCAGCCCATCACCATCATCGACCCGCTGTCGTGGCCACGCTCAACGGTGTAGCGAACATGGCCGCATATGCCATTAGTTCGAGTTTGATTTTGGTGATTCATTACAACATGATCATTGGGACTAACCCTATTGTTTTAGCATGTCTTTGTAGACACTTCTAAGTCCCAAGGATGCAAGAAAACCATATGCCAAATTGAGAAGGTAGTGTATTTTTCAAGGGTCAATACCGAGCAAGAAAAGGAAAAGAAAAGACACCATCGGATGAACCGACGGTCCCTCAATTGCAAGCGTCGGTGCAATCGTCGGACGAGTTGGTGCACAGGGTCAAACCCTAGGTACTGTCGGATGAACTGATGGTCCGTTATTTAGTAGCGTCAGACGAGTTGCAGAGGAAGAGCAAGGAAGATAGTAGCATCGGATGATCCGACGGTCTGAGTGAGGACCCCGCTCGGTCTATCCGACACTCGCCTTGAATTCATACAGAGACGCGCCAAGACGAAGCCTTCAAGCACCGGATGATCCGACGCCTTGGTCGGGGTCGGCATCGGTCTATCCGACGGTCGGTTGGAAGCTAACATTGGCAACTTGGACGCAAGGCCTTCGGCACGGATGATCCGACGTAGCGTCGGAGCATAGCGTCGGAGCGGTTGTGTCGAAAAACTCAACGGCTACGTGACGTGGGAGGGGCATCGTATGAACCGACGCCCTGGAAAAGCATAGCGTCGGATCCTCAGATGGTACCTTTTTCAGCAGCTTTTAGCCAACGGCTAGTTTGATGCCTTGGGCTATTTATACCCCCTCCACTCACCCATTTGAGGTTGCTGGATTGTGTGGAAGTGCAGAGGAGTTCAAGACACATTGAAGATCATATCCAATCCATCCAAGTGCTTAATTGCTCATCCTTAGACTAGTACATGCTTTGTGTATGTGCTTAGTGCTAGGCTTAGCTTAGAGCTGAGTGAGTGCAAGGTTGTGCCAACCTTGTGAGGTGATTCTTGAGTGAATCCAGTTGTACAAGGTTCGCCGGAAGCCTTGGGGCCTAAGTGGCTCACCGGCAATCGTCATCGACCCTCCGGCTTGGTGCGGAGCGGCGAGGACACTTTGTGCGGGGGCGTGGAGACCCCCTTCCTCGGTGGAGAAGCTCCTTAGTGGAGGCGGCATCAAGGTGACCAAGGGATCTTGACAAGTGCCTAAGTGGCTAGCCTTTGTGGCGAGTCAAGTGGTGCTCTTGGGAGAGACTTGGTGACCGGAAGCAATACCCTTGTGTGAGGGCTTCAACAACGTGGGCTAGGGGTGGCTTAGTGCCTACCGATACCAAAGGATAAATCGTGTGTCAAGAGTTTGATTCCTCTCATCCCCTTTACGTTTCCGCATTTACTCTATTGCAATCTTTGTTTGCCTTTACTTTCCTAGAGTAGTATCATGCTAGGATTGGCTATAGGTTGACCTTCTTTTGGGATGGGAGTTTCACATTAGAACAACCGTAGTTGTACATATAGATAGTATGTTCTAGTTTACTTTTGTGTAAAGTTTAGTGAGCCTTAGGTTAAGTTTTTAAGTTGCTTAATTCACCCCTCCCCCTCTTAGGCTAACGGGCATCCGATTCCTTACAAGTGGTATCAGAGCCGGACTCACTTCCTTCACAAGGAAACACCAATTCGATTGGTAAATTGTGAAAACCGGCTCATTGGAACGGTTAGGCTTCACCGCCTAGTGAGTTGCTCTATAGAGGAATGAAAGGGGTGGATACCTTAGGTTTGGCTCCACATTTCGATGGCACGGGCTATCCTCGGTGGAAGGTCCTCATGGAGGCCTATCTCCAAGCAAGGGACCTTGATGTTTGGAGAGTCACCGATGAGGGCATGAAAAATGGTACTAGAAAGGAAAAGCAATTTGATGTGATTGCTAAGAGTATCATTTTGTCCTCACTAGATGTAGGTGTTTTCAATAGAGTTTTTACTTGCGAAAATGCTCATGAGCTATGGAAGACCATCAAGGAGCAAAATGAGGGTTCAAAAGAAGTGGCTAATGAACACTACGGTTGTCTCCTTGAGGAATTCAATAGCTTTAAGCAACTTGCTAATGAAAATGCCGAATCTATGTACTCACGCCTAAATGTGCTTGTCGATGAGATTAATGCCTTAGGTGTGAAGGACATCACGGACTTGAACATCAACCGCAAGATCCTTCAAAGTCTTCGGAAGCCCGATTATGACTTGGTGAAGGCAATCATCTACGAGAAGAAGCTCGAAGATTTGAAGCCATCGCATATCTTGAGCAAGATCATGGCACATGAGCTTCAAATCATGCCCAAGTTAAAGAAGGCGCCCCAAGAAAAGCCCCAAGAACCATCCTCTCCAACTACAAGCCATGCTCTCTCAAGCCGACAAGAGAAAATGTTGAGTAGGATGGCTACTCATGGAAGCTCAAGCGAAGATGATGGTGATGATGGTGATGATGGAGATTCATCAAGTGATGAAGAGGTTGAATCCATGGTGGCCGAGTACGTGAAGAAGATCTTCAAGTATGTGAAGAAAGTCAACATGTACGGCTACAACGTACTTGAGACAAGGGCGTCATCATCAACACATCAAGTTCACCAAGATCAAGCACAAGTCCAAGAAGAAGGTGGTCAAGGAGAGGAGACCAAGGCAAGAAGCAACAATAGTCGTCCGTGGGTGGACAAGTGGTGGATCAAGTTCTTCTAGCTCAAGCGATGAATCAAGAAAGAACTTTACCACCCGCTTCATGCAAGGCTCTTCATCATCACACATGTGCCTTATGGCCAAAGGTACGGAAAGCAATGTAAGTGATGACGAATCCGACACCACCTCTCTCAATGATCTTGTTGAGCTAGTCCATGAGCAAAAAGGAATGCTTGAAAACCAAGCTAATGAAATTAAATAACTCAATGCTCTCAATGATCTTAGTGCTACAAATTATGAACATTTGTTGTGCAAATTCAAATTGCTTAGCAAGGAGTGTGATGAGCTAAAATCTAAGCTTGAGAGCAATGAGACTAAAACAAGTAATTCCTTTGAGCTTGATGAAACATCTATCCCTTGTGCAATTCCTATCTCCAAGGTAGATGCTTCAACTTCTTGCATCAATTTAATTGATGAATCTTGCTCACCATCTTGCCATGAGAATGTTGTTTTAGATACATGTGATTATCTCATAGGCAAGGAAAATGATGAGCTTAAGCAAGAAGTGAAATGGCTCCGAGAGAGGTTGGCAAACTTGATGGGCAAGGGCAAGAACGATGAAGAACAAGTGGACATCTCTCAAGACATGAAGAGCAAAGTCCAACCTTCTCAAGATAACTGTGATTCCATGGTGAAGAAGCTTGAGAAGGGTGCAACCGTGACTTGCTACAAGTGTCATGGAGAAGGGCACAAGTTCGACAAATGCCCTCAATTTGTCAAGAAGATGGACAAGGGTGCAGAGAAGAGGTTGAAGCCCACCATCAAGAGCTCCCTCATCTACACCAAGCCCAACCGCAAGAACAAGACTAATAGCAACACCTATGTCATCAAGAAGAAGGCAAATGGCAAGGTGGTTGCACACAAGGTTGGGAAGATGAAGGAAGAGCGGGGTTGGAACCAACCCATTTGGGTGCCCAAGGAAGTCATCACCAACATGAAGGGGCCTCAAATGGTTTGGGTTCCGAAGGCCACTTGAAGGCCATGAGTACAGGGACTTGGGAGGCTTGGCACAATCAGGATGAGAAGATTCAAGCCTACAAGCCAAGCTTGCAAATTGGACATGTGTTGCCCAAGTTCCCCGGTTGAGGTAATGGAAACTAGTACCTATCTCTTGTATCATTGTAGCTCCATTGCCTTGTTTAGGTTGCATTTGTTGCAATATTTACATATGGTAGGTTGCTTGTGTCATGTTCTAACCCATGAGCAATCTACATGGTTTGATTAGTGTGTAGGAAAGCTACACTTGTTCTTTCATGGTGCATGTTTTCATATATATCTTTTGCATCATGAGCAAGCTATAGGGTTAGCTTCCCTTTTGTTTTCATAAACAATGTGCATACATTTGGTTGGTGATTCAAACACTAAATGCACACATTTAGGGGGAGCTCATCCTATGGTTTGGTTATGGGACTAACATTGTTTCAAGCTTATCTTATGTAGTCCCTTAGCGACGCGTTCCGGTGCGGTGTTTCATTATAAGAGAATGCTATTTCACTCTCAATGTGATCTAACATCTCTAAAAGAGTGAATATAGCAATATGAGCTTCATGCTATTAAGTCATGTCCTTGCGAGCTTATGTCTCTATATAAGTTCAAAGGCAATGTACTCATACATTCCTAATCCTTGTGGTACCCCAATTGTCTTCTATGAAAGCTTCTTTCAAGTGGTGTCACCTAGTGATATCATCTCCAAGTGGCTCATCTTAATGTGGTGCCAACAAGGTAGAGAGGATCATCCCCCGGAGGTATGCAATGATCAAAAGACTACAAGTGATATCTACAAGTGGTCTTGCTAGTTTCCTTGGACCCTTTGCTTTGGGACTTTTTAGAGATTTTATTCCAAAGGGGGAGAATGTGGGACCAAAGCAAGCTTGTGGCTTTAGCTTACAAGTGGTGTCAAGGATGCTTACAAGTGGTTTCAAGGATATGAGACCAAAGGGGGAGAATGTGAACATGAAGATCAAAAAGGGGGAAGTTTGATCTAGGGGGAGTTTGGATGATGGTAAGCATCCAAGCAAGTGTAAGTGGTTCTAATTTTGTCAATTCTTGCAAATTTATGCTTGCTTTGGTTGTGTTGTCATAAATCACCAAAAAGGGGGAGATTGTAGCGAACATGGCCTCATATGCCATTAGTTCGAGTTTGATTTTGGTGATTTATGACAACATGATCATTGGGACTAACCCTATTGTTTTAGCATCTTTGTAGACACTTCTAGGTCCCAAGGATGCGAGAAAACCATATGCCAAATTGAGAAGATAGTGTATTTTTCAAGGGTCAAAACCGAGTAAGAAAAGGAAAAGAAAAGACACCATCGGATGAACCGACGGTCCCTCAATTGCAAGCGTCGGTGCAATCGTCGGACGAGTTGGTGCACAGGGTCAAACCCTAGGTACTGTCGGATGAACTGATGGTCCGTTATTTAGTAGCGTCAGACGAGTTGCAGAGGAAGAGCAAGGAAGATAGTAGCATCGGATGATCCGACGGTCTGAGTGAGGACCCCGTCGGTCTATCCGACGCTCAGTTTGAATTCATACAGAGACGCGCCAAGACGAAGCCTTCAGCACCGGATGATCTGACGCCTTGGTCAGGGTCAGCGTCGGTCTATCCGATGGTCAGTTGGAAGCTAACAGTGGCGACTTGGACGCAACGCTTTCAGCACCGGATAATCTGACGTAGCGTCGGAGCATAGCGTCAGAGCAGTTGTGTCAGAAAACCTCAACGGCTACGTGACGTGGGAGGGGCACCAGATGAACCGACGCCCTGGAAAAGCATAGCGTCGGATCCTCCGACGGTACCTTTTTCAGCAGCTTTTAGCCAACGGCTAGTTTGATGCCTTGGGCTATTTATACCCCCTCCACTCACCCATTTGAGGTTGCTTGGATTGTGTGGAAGTGCAGAGGACTTCAAGACACATTGAAGATCATATCCAATCCATCCAAGTGCCTAATTGCTCATCCTTAGACTAGTACATGCTTTGTGTATGTGCTTAATGCTAGTCTTAGCTTAGAGCTGAGTGAGTGCAAGGTTGTGCCAACCTTGTGAGGTGATTCTTGAGTGAATCCTGTTGTACAAGGTTCGTCGGAAGCCTTGGGGCCTAAGTGGCTCACCGGCAATCGTCATCGACCATCCGGCTTGGTGTGGAGCGGCGAGGACACTTTGTGCGGGGGACGTGGAGACCCCCTTCCTTGGTGGAGAAGCTCCTTAGTGGAGGCGGCATCAAGGTGACCAAGGGAGCTTGACAAGTGCCTAAGTGTCTAGCCTTTGTGGCGAGTCAAGTGGTGCTCTTGGGAGAGACTTGGTGACCGGAAGCAATACTCTTGTGTGAGGGCTTCAACAACGTGGACTAGGGGTGGCTTAGTGCCTACAGATACCACGGGATAAATCGCGTGTCAAGAGTTTGCTTCCTCTCATCCCCTTTACGTTTCCGCATTTACTCTATTGCAATCTTTGTTTGCCTCTACTTTCCTAGAGTAGTATCATGCTAGGATTGGCTATAGGTTGCAAACCTTCTTTTGGGATGGGAGTTTCACACTAGAACAACTGTAGTTGCACATATAGATAGTATGTTCTAGTTTACTTTTGTGTAAAGTTTAGTGAGCCTTAGGTTAAGTTTTTAAGTAGCCTAATTCACCCCCTCCCCCTCTTAGGCTAACGGGCATCCGATTCCTTACAAACGGCGACGCGACTCTCTCTCAGCGAGCTGGTGACCGCCGGCCAGCTTGCGGTGAACGAGGATCGGCGCCCCGCGGCGTGGATCGTGCCGCATCCGAACGAGCGGGAGCCCAACCCGCCGTTCGGCTACGTCGTCAGTTTCATCCGCTTCCACGAGCGGGGATTCGCGGCGCCGGCGAGTCGCTTCATGCGAGCGCTGTGCTACCACTACGGCGTGGAGTTGCACAACTTCACGCCGAACGCGATTTCGCAAACGGCGACATTCGTCGGCGTGTGCGAGGTTTCTTGGGGATCCCTGTCAACTGGGATCTTTGGGTGCACCTTTTCCGCGCGGAGCTGCACACGCCGACCACGCCGGAGCTGAAGACCCGTCGCGCGGTGCGCGCCGGCGGCATGATGATCGGGCTGCGGAACACGCGCAGGGAGCTCTATATTCCCTGCACGATGACCTCCAATAACTCAGAGTGGGAGCGGGGGTGGTTCTACCTCCGCAACGACGGCGCCGGCCTCCCCTCCTACTCCGGCAAGGTGTTAAAGGACAAGGCCGACTCCTGGCACCACGGGGTGTCACCGCCTTCGCACCAGACGTGGCTGGACTCGCTCCTGGACACGTTGAAGGATCTGGCGGACGGCGGCCTGACTGTGGGGTGCGTTCTCGCGAACCTCCATCACCGGCGGATCATCCCCCTGATGAAGAGGCCGCTCGGCATCTTTGAGATGCACGAGGACACGGACCCCATCGCGTTGGCGGAGTCGCGGTTGCTGTCGGGCCTCTTCCCGGCGGGAGTACACGGCCACCCGGGCGCGACGCGCTATCGACCTCAGGTCCGGCCGGAACGACGATGCGACGCTCTGGGCGTTCACCATGCTCCCCGTCAGCCCGCTGGTGAGTGGAGTTCTACCTTTCCTCGTTTCGCCGGTCTGCAGGATGCTGGCGTGTTTTGAGGCCTCGTTTGCTTCCTTTGTTTTGCAGATAAGGGCTGTGAATGTCGCGCGGTCCGACCCGCCCACGCCCCGGTCTCGTGCGCACGCGCGCGCGCGCGCGGCGCTTACGAGAACGAGGAGCGGGCGGCGCGCAAGAGGGAGCGGAGCATCCGTCGGCGGGGAGCGCCGGGAGCGGAGGAGCGAGGAGTTCGGGCCGCGCGAGCAATAGGGGCTCTTCTCGCCCGGGACCGAGGAGTACTCGTCTTCGGGCGAGGAGGAGAAAGGGAGCGACGGGGGCCGGGCTCCCCCCTAAGAGGTGGGAGCCTTCGCCCCCCCTCATCCGGGGCCGCGGAGGCGGCGGAGGAGTCGGTTCTGGGGCGGGCGCATGAGCGCCCGCCGCCGAGCAACTAACGAGAGAGGGCGACGCGCGCCGCGGAGACGGCCGGGGGTGCGGCGGCGGCCACATCGGCGGCGGCGACGACGTCCGCCGAGCCCCTGAGGAAAAGGAAAAGGGGATTTTTCACCCTGAGGTAAGTGGTCGCTCCCCTTGAGCGCGTTCTTGGATTGGTCGGGGCCTAAGGTTTCTTGTCTTCGTGTTCGCAGGGTGGAACCCACCGTGCCCCCTCTTGCGCCAGCCAAGGTGCTGAGGACGGACGCGGTCGTCCCCACCAGGCGGCGCTCATCGAGGGCGTCGCAGACGGCCGAGAGCACGGCAGCCGGCGGCGAGCGGTGGCTCGCGAGACGCGGTCGGGCCTTCGGAGCCGCGGCCGGCGGCGACGACCATGGAGCCACCGCCGGTGGCCGTGGAGGCGCGGCGGGCGGCGGCGGCTATGGAGCCACCGCGGCTTGCTATGGAGGCGGAGCCGCGACGGCCCGGCGGCCGGCGGGCCTGCGGCGGCCGGCCGGCCGAGTGGAGCCGCGGCCGACTGCGGCGTCGGTGTCGGCGGCGACCACGGCCGTGGGCGTCGCCGCGCCGCTAACTTTGCCGGTGCACCGCGGCCGGCGGCCCGGAGGCGGCGGTGGTGGAGATCACCGACGACGACGACGACGTCCCGCCGCCGGCGCGGGACCGGTGGGCGAGCGTGCCCGCACCGGCCCCCGAGGCCTCGGAGGGGGCTCTCGTGGCCCATGGCGGCACCGGCGTGGCACCGGGGCTCCTAGCGGACGGCGCCGGGCCCTCGTCGTCGCACGTCGGACCGGCGCGCGCACGGAGCGAGGGGGCAAGAGGAGGCCGATGCCCCGCCGGCCGACTTCGTCGATGCTCAGGCGGAGCAGGGGCTTTGGGCGGAGCTCCGCGACCACGTCGCCTCTCTCAACCGGGCGTTGAACGAGGTGCTACGGATTCACAGCGGCCCAGCGTGGCACGCCTCCCAGGTCAGCCGTGTTTCGTGGAGTTTCGCGATTGCTTCCCCTACTTTTTCTTTCGTTCGTGTCTTTATTGACGCCTGCACCTCTCGCTCTGCTTGTTGGTGGCAGGAGCTAGAGCGCCAGGCCCGGGAGCCGTACGCCATCCTCGACCGCCTCGACGCCGATTTCCGCTAGTGCGGGGGCGCATCGAGGCCCTAGAGGCCCTTGTCGAGGCCCTCGGGTCACATGACGGGTGGGCGGGCGTACGGGGCGAGGCCTGCCGGACTCGCCCCCGAGCGAGGCGCCCGGGCCGCGGAAGGCGCCTCCGCGGCCGTGCGGGTGCGGACGGTGTTGGTCAAGCGGGACGACGCGCCGCGCCGAGCTCGCGTGGACTTGGAGGGAGCGCGCTCCCTCGCGTCATCGTGGGAGGCGAGAGGTCGTCAACGCCCGCGCCCGGCTCCAACGGGGCCGTGCGGCACTCCGGGAGGCGGAGGGGCGAAGACGCCCACGGTAGGCAAGACCGCCGCGCTCACCACGGCGGAGGAGCGGCTCCGGCGGAGGGGCGAGCCGCCCGCCAGGAGGCGGAAGACCAACTCTAGCGGGAGCGGGCGACGCTCGTTGAGGCCCGGGCCACGCTCGAGCAGGAGCGGATGGCGCGCGAGGAAGCGCTGGGCCAACTCCAGTGGGAGCGCGTCGTGCTCGAGGAGGCGCAGGCCACGCTCCAGAAGCAGGAGGAGGAGGTGTCTCGCCTCAACGGGGAGCTGGTGCAGATCAGCATCTCGCACGAGGACCAGCGCCAGTCCCTCGAGGAGCAGGGGGCCTCGTTCCTCAAGCTGCAGCAGGAGGCTGAGGAGCCGCGTCGGTCCCTCGAGGTGGAGAAGAAGTAGGTTGAAGGTGAGTTTGTTTGCGTTCGGTTCTTGTTCGTCGATTCGTTCTTTTGGGATCCGCTCCCAACTTCATCTCTTTCTTGTTCGTGGCTTCCAGGCCTGCGGACCGCGCTGGGGGACGCGACCACCCGGGCCGAGACGCTGCAGACGGCCTACAACTCCTCTCAACAGGAGTTGGAAGAGCTGTGGGCCGCCGCCCTCGAGACCTGCCAGGAGGTCGAGGAAGGAGAGGCGCAAGCCGGGAGCTCGCTGGCGAGCCGCCTGCATGCTTTTGGCAGGCACGTCTCGAGGCGGATGCGCCGCGCCCTTCACTTGGGCGTCAAGAAGGCTCTCGGCGTGGTGAGGTCTCACTACGAGGTGAACCTCGAGGCCGTGGCGTCGGGCTACGTTGTCCCGGAGGGCGTTTAGGACGAAGTGATGATGGAGCGCGTGGACGCGGTCGCCGCCGGCCTGGCTGGCCGAGACGCTCGTCGAAGACTTCAAGGACTTCATGTTCCCCGATGCTCTCGACGCCGACGAGCCCCAAGCACGAGACCACCGGGGCGTCGGGCCCTTTTTTTTCTTAAGTGTTAGAATCTGGGCCGTGTGGCCGTGTAAATAGACAAGTAACCTTTTGATATGTTTAAACATTTGTAAATCTAAGTGGCTTTCCTTGTTTCACTTGTCGCACTGTTCTGTTTTTCCTTTGCCTGGGTGAGTTTGCGTTGGGGAAGTTCGATTTCGTGAGTAGCCCGCTGGGCCGGAGGCAAGAGAGAAGGGTCGTATCCTCGCGGAGGCGTAGGCTATCTCTGGCTCGCGTGTCCTTTCCGCTTGGCCACCCGCGCCCCGCCTGAACTCGCTCGAGGCTAAGGTTGACTCGTACTTAGCATGTTTGCGAACTTTTTGCGAAAAAATGGGGCCATTTTGGGGGGGTTGCCCCCACCCCCACCCCCCCCCCCCCCCGCGGTAGCCCCCGAGGGTGACTTCGTTTTCTGGGGGAAAGCCGAGTTGCCCTTTTAATTTTATTAATTTGTTGATTTTTACATCTAGGCTGCCAACTGGGGTGTTGGGCATGTAATTTACAACAAAAAACTTGGGAATCATCGCTAAGGGTAGAAGCGACGTAGCTACTGGATGTTCCAAGCGTTGGTGAGTTCCTCGCCGTCCTCGTTGGCCAGCTTGTACGTGTCGGGCTTGAGCACCTTCACCACGACGTAGGGTCCTTCCCACGGGGACGACAGCTTGTGGCGGCCTCGATTATCTTGTCATAGACTTAGGACCAAGTCCCCTTCACTGAAGTCCCGTCGCCGTACCTTCCGGGCTTGGTAGCGTCATAGGGCCTGCTGGTACTTTGCGGAGTGCATCAGGGCCACGGTGCGTGCCTCATCCAAGTGGTCCAGCGAGTCCTCGCGGGCTCGCTGGTTGGCGCCTTCGTCGTAGCCCCGAACTCTGGGCGATCCATACTCCAAGTCCGTGGGGAGGATGGCCTCCGCGCCATGGACCAGGAAGAACGGGGTGAACCCGGTGGCTCTGCTTGGGGTGGTCCTGAGGCTTCACACAACCGCCGGCAGCTCTTGGAGCCATTTCCGACCAGACTTATTCAACCGGTCAAAAATCCTAGGCTTGAGGCCTTGTAGGATCATGTCGTTGGCACGTTCCACTTGGCCATTGGTCTGCGGATGCGCCACAGCTGCCCAGTCTACGCGTATGTGGAACTTGTCGCAGAACTCTAAGAATTTTCTGCCCGTGAATTGGGACCCGTTATCGGCGATGATGGAGTTGGGCACTCCGAAGCGGTAGACGATGTCGGTGAAGAACGTCACCGCCTGCTCTGCCATGAGATTTGTGATGGGGCGTACCTCCACCCATTTGGAAAACTTGTCGATAGCGACCAAAAGGTGGGTGTAGCCCCCGGGCGCCTTTCGCAGGGGCCCGACGATATCCAGTCCCCATACGGCGAAAGGCCATGTGACGGGGATGGTCTGCAGGACGTGTGTGGGGAGATTGGACTTACGGGCGTAGAATTGGCACCCTTCGCAGGTGCGCATGATCTCCCTGGCGTCGGCGACCGCGGTGGGCCAGTAGAAGCCTTAGCGGAATGCATTGCCTACAAGGTGTGGGGTGCTGCGTGATGGCCGCACACGCCCGTGTGTATATCCCGGAGGAGCTCGCGCCCCTGAGGGATGGGCACGCATCATTGCAGGATGCCGGAGGCAGCGCGCTTGTACAGCTCACCGTCGACGAGAGTAAATGACTTGGCCATCCTGGTGATGCGTCTGGCCTCAGATCGGTCCGAGGGGAGCTCCCCTCGGTCCATCCAGGCGATATACTTGTCGCGCCAGTCCACCTCGCTGGGGGCTGGTTCGACATTCATGGCCTCAGCCTCGTCGGCGCCGTATCCCTCGAGTAGGGAGAGTACGTACGCCTCGTTCGAGGGGTCCTCGTCCATGGGCTCCGCGCCTGTTGGACTTGAGGGAGCCCCTGAGGGTTTCTCGCTGCTCGAGGGGCAGGGCTCGAGGTTGATGGACGGCTGGGAGACGTCCCGCGTGAAAACGTTCGGGGGAACGGTGATTCGTCCCGACGCGATTTTGGCGAGCTCGTCCGCCTCCTTGTTGTACCGGCGGGGCACGTGGTTAAGCTCTATCCCATAGAACTTGTCCTCGAGGGCGCGCACGGCCTTGCAGTACGCCTCCATCTTGTCGTCGTGACAACTCGCATTCTTCATGACCTGGTCGATCACGAGCTGCTAGTGCCCCCGCACGTCGAGGCGCTTGATGCCTGTTTCGATGGCGATCTTGAGGCCACAAAGGAGGGCCTCGTACTCAGCCATATTGTTTGACGCGGGGAGGTGGAGACGCACGGCGTATCTCATGTGCTCCCCGAGGGGTGAGACGAAGAGCAGGCCCGCGCCCGCCCCCGTTTTCATTACCGACCCGTCGAAGTATAGAGTCCAGCACTCAGCCTGGATCTGTGGCGGTGGTAACTGCGTGTCCGTCCACTCGGCAACAAAATCTGCCAAGATTTGGGACTTAATGGCCTTGTGCGGCGCGTAGGCGAGCGTTTCGCCCATCGGCTCCACCGACGACTTGGCGATCACCCTGCCGCATCCGGGTTCCGGATGATTTCCCCTAACGCGAAGGAGGAGACCACCATGACCGGATGGGCCTCGAAGTAGTGGCAGAGTTTGCGCCGCGCGACGACCACTGCATAAAGCAGCTTCTGGACTTGTGGGTAGCGAGCCTTGGTTTCGGATAAGACTTCACAGATGTAGTACACCGGCCGCTGGACTGGCAGGGCGTGCCCCTCCTCCGCGCGCTCTACTACGATGACGGCGCTGACCACCTGGGTGGTCGCGGCCACGTAGAGGTACAGCGGTTCGCTGTCCTGGGGCGGTGTAAGGATTGGGGCGTGGGCGAGGGTCGCCTTTAGCTTGTCAAGCGCCTCCTGGGCCTTGACGGTCCAGGAGAACCGCTCGTGCTTCTTTAACTGCCGGTAGTGAGGACCATGTGTGGTTCGAGGACCGGTGGATGGTCGCTTCCTTGTGTGATGAGTGATTGACAACGTTGTGTGGATTGATTCTTGGCTAAGTATTGCGGGTGCGGGTTGCGGCTTGACTCGTGTTGGTGCGGGTGAAGAACAAGCGCGAAAGGTCGTTGCTGTGAGGCCTCCGTGTGTGGAGAAGACAAGTAGGCTTCGTTCGAGGGACCCGGTGGCCGGCGGGGGTCAAGTGCGGGCCGCATGGTGGCATGAACAGCAAGATGAAGTCGTGGACGGTTTCTTGGTTGAGCCTCAAAACCAAGGTCGAGCCGGGACTACGTGGGAGCCAAGTCATGAGTGGAGATTGGCGGAGGCTACACCGAGTTCGCGGGGTTTCCGGTGGTTCACCGAGAAAACCACCGGGTTCCTTGGTTGATCCACAAAGCCAAGACCGGAAAACCGAAGACGGAGGTGCGGCGGCACGGACCGGTCGACCGGTGGGTCGACCGGTCCGGCCGGTGGTGACCGGTCGGCCGGTGAGGAGCACCGGTCGACCGGTGTGCGACGACGCGGTCCGGAATCTTCGAAGCGGAGGACACGCGTCGGGATCGCATGGCTTGCGTCGAGGCTACGCGGGGTGCGGTCGCCGGCATCCGTCCGATGGTGAAGACATCAAGAATTCCAAATCCGCCCTTGAGGGGCTTGTATCCCTAGTTAGTAGAGAGGGGCATTTTAGACATTCGGTTGCCGCCTATATAACCCAAGAGGTGAGAGGTTGGCAGCCAACTCTTGGAACCCTAGCTCATTAGTTTTCCTATTTTCCACCTATTTTCTCTAGGTTTTCCTTAGGACTAGCAAGAGAGCTTCACGGAGAGATCTTGTAGAGAGGGATGGATGATCGGGCGGCTTGCTAGACCTTGTACGAACCTTTATCTCATGTATAGATGATTCGGCGTGGTTCCTCAAGGTTTGGATGTGTTTTTCCCGGTTGTTCTTGGTGGTGATTTTCGGAGCCCTTTCTCGGTGATTTCTTTGGGTTGGTTTCGAGGCTTTTCTCTTGGGGATTTGATGGGGGAAATTTGTGGGAACCCTTCGTGGTTCTTTGGGCTGTGATTCCCCTCCCAAATCCGTGAGTAAAAGTGCTCGATTTTGGGGGTTTCTTGAGTTCTTGGGTTGAAGGTGCTTTCGGCGGGATTTCTTCGATTCCTCCTTTTTGGACGAGATTTGGTGGGATTAAACTTGGCTATGGACTCCTCATGAGGTGTTCTCGATATCCCCAAAGTCTTGTTCAAGTCCGTGGAGCGATTCGGGAGATCGAGATTTGGATTTGGGGGGAGTTGACCCGCGGGTCTTGTTCATCCCGAGTCGCCCGAGCTACACCGGTCGGCCGGTGCTCTTGACCGGTCCGACCGGTGCAAGCCCTTGTGGGATTTTGCTCGGGTGAACGTCTTGGTGAGTTCGCTGTTGTCCCGTGTTCTTGCTTGTTTCGAGTTTGGGTCCGTTTGGTGGTCGGTTGGCTGTTTGGTGCCTTGGGGGCTTTCGGTCGCCACCGGTCCGACCGGTGTGTATCACCGGTCGACCGGTGTAGAGCCACTTAGTGAAAGTTGCTCGGTTTCACCGGCGGGGACCGGTCGGCCGGTGGTGCTCACCGGTCGGCCGGTGTGGGTCTGTAGACTCGAGGCTTGGTTTTTCCGCCGCGTTTCTCGGGTCGGAAGGTGGTGTGTTGGTTCCTAGGTCCGGTGGCACTCTAGTGGCTACGTGGGCTTGACCAACCTTGGTAGTGAGTCGGAGACGTGTGTTGGAAGCCGTGTTCATCTTGTTGGAGTTTCGATCTCCTTCGAGAAGAATTTTTATCGGCTCCCATTCACTCCCCCCCCCCTCTACGGTTCGCCGTATCGGTCCTTCAAGTGGTATCGAGCCGGTTCGGGTCTTTGTTGACTCTAACCGATCTAAGATCTAAGGATGGCGTACCGAGAACGGGGTTCGGGTCCTCCACACTTCGATGGCAAGAACTACCGGATGTGGAGCAAGCGGATGGGTGCGTTCCTCCGCGGAAAGGGTCGAGCCTGCTTTGGGATGTCACGGTGGACACGAGGCTATGTCCAGCGATGGATTTCCTTGCTCCGGGGTGTAGGGACGGATTCGACGCCAACAATAAGGCGGTCGACTACTTGTTTCGTGCTTTGTGTCGGCCGAGTTCGATCGGGTGCACACCGAGCACTTGGCTTGTAGGATTTGGGCGGTGTTGAAGGAGGCTCATGTTGGGAACGCCCGGAGTTCGAGGCACGGTTGTATGCGACCTACGGAGAGAGTACGAGAACTTCACTCATCTCCCCGGTGAGTCCATCGATGCCTTGTTTCAGAGGTTCACGGTGGTGGTGAACAACATGAGGGCCAATGTGGACGTGCTCCCGTACGATGATCATGATAGAGCCGTCAAGCTCTTACACTCTTTGGATCGTACGATATGGGGCGGAAAGTTCGAGGCCATTGTGGAGTCAGAGAAGTATGACACTCGACGGTGAACGAGCCTGTTCTCGAAGCTCAAGTCGGGCCGAGGTGGATAGGGGCATGACGACCAAGATCGAGGGCCCGACCGACTCTCATAGTCTCGCCCTCATCGGTGGTTCAAATGGAAAGGCTAACACTAATCCATCCACCGGGATGTTCTCTTTGTCCTCTTTGATGTCTATGCCGGATGAGGAGTTCGACGTGCTTGGAGAGGACGAGCGGCGCTCTCGACGAGGCGGTTCGAGAGGCCGCACGAGAACCGGGTGAACAAGAGGAGGAACACGAGGACATGCTTCAAGTGTGGCAAGGGCGGACACTATTTCGCCGAGTGTCCGAAGGTGAACAACCACGACAAGCACAAGTTCAAGGACAAGAAGAAGAAGTCCAAGACGAAGGATCATGGACATGGGAAGAAGACACGGTCTCGAGAGAAGATGAAGAGATCAAGCGACATCGAGTCGATTCCGAGGACACGTCTTCAAGCTCGAGTGATGAAGACGAAGAGGATGAGAAGAAGAGGAGGAAGAAGAAGAACTTTGGCAAGTATCTCAACGGCCTTTGTGTGACGGGCCTAAGCCTCAAGGACGACTTCGCGGCATGGCTCGCGGTTCGAGCGACAAGAGAAGCCGGAGGGACGCCTCGGATTTGGATTCCGAGGATGAGGTATGTGATGAGCTCTCCTCTTTGCGCAAGGAGAATGAGGAGTTGGTTGACTTGCTTGATAATCGCGATCACATGCTTAGAGAGGCTAAGAAGCTTAGGAAGGAGCTTAGATCTTCACTCGAGGATGCTAGGACTAGAGTGGCCGAGCTAGAGACACGGGTGCTTGATAGCAAGCTTGAGATTGATTCCCTTAAGGCTAGCCCCGTTGTTTCGGATGAGAACGATTGTCCTGATTGCTCTGTTTTCTGGGCGACTTGGTCGATCTTAGGGAGAAGTATGCCTCCAAGTGTGAGGAACTAGATGTGCTTAGGGTTGAGTTGGGTGAGCTACAATCTAGACCCACTTTGCTTGGTGCTTGCACTTCTTGCCCTAGTTTGCATGAGAAAATTCTTGAGCTCCGTTCTCGCATTGTTTCGCTTGAGGCCGATTTGAAAGTGCCTATTCCTACTTCTTGCTCTACATGTGAGTTGCATGCTATGAAGAATTTGGATCTTGCAAAATGTGTTGGTCGCTTGCAAGATGAGAATGATAAGTTGCGGGAAGCGGCGAGTTGGTTGTCGAGTCAAGAACCTCGGCTTGGTATGATGATTGCTAGGCGTAAGCGCTTTGACGGTTGGGCTTTGGGATTGGATAAGGTTGGTGAGGGCAGTGGTGAGAGAGAAAGGAAATTTGGGAATGTTTCAGTTCCACCACAACCCACACCCAAAGACAAGTTTGCATCCAAGCCAAACCAACCAAGAGAAAAACCAAGTGAGAAGGCAAGTGAAAAGCCTAGTGAGAAACCAAGTGAGAAGCCTTGTGAAGAGCCTCATCCCAAGCCTAAGCTCAGATCGATCCGTTTCCATTGTGAGTTTTGTGGGAAGGATGGTCACAAGAGAGCATTTTGCTTCAAGAGGAAGCGTGAGGAGAGAATGGCGAAGGAGTGGGCTAACAAGGACAAGTACCACCCTTTTGATGGTGTACTTGAGCCTCGTGTGCGGTTGCCCGGGGCCAAGGCGAGTGTGAGGTCGGTTCGGGCTTGGGGAGAGCGAGAAGGTCGTTGGAGGTGTTGCGCCGGGCTACACCGGTCGGACCGGTGTGGAGCACCGGTCGGACGTGCGGGCACGGACGGGCGGCGGTTGGGTTTCGTGCTCGTACGGGTGCGAGGGTTGTTTCGGAGGTCGTGGTTCGGTGGTTGGTCCGGAAAGTTTGTAGGAGGCCGGTTTGCTAGGCATTCTCCCCCCGGAGCTCACTACGGGGATGGGAGGAGTCATGGCTTTGAGAAGGAGAGGAGGGATGGTCCACGGGCTTTCTTTCGTGGTTTTGGTCCTCCTCCGGGCGAGAGGGTTGGTTCCCTCATGGTGGTTACCGTGGTGGTGTTCGTGGAGGTAGCTTTGGTAGGAAAGATGGTTTGGATTTTGCTAACCCCACTTTCGAGCAAATGGCTAGGCAATCGGTTTTACACATTTGGAACTAACCCCGGTGTTGAGTCGGTTGCTCGCTCTCGCTCTTGGTTTTGAGTTGCGGGTGGATGGCCGGAGAACATTTGGTTGATATTGGGGGTGGTTCTTCGGCTTCATATCCCGGTGGTGACATGTAGGTGCATCACTTTCGGGGATGGTGGACAAGGATGAGTGAATTGTGAAGAAATGATAAAGGTAAGTGTTTTTGTGACCTTAGAGTGTGTGGCCTTGGTCAAGCCACTTGGTTTCTTTTGCTCTTTGCCTTATCTCATGTGTGTGTAAGGTGAGCTTTGTACGCTCTTTGGCCTTAATGCATGAGTTTAGGGGGAGCTTGTGAGTTTGGTGCTCCTTTGCTCTTTTGCGGTGGTGTCGAGCCCTTTTTGCCTCCCCTCGAGGAGCCGGTGGTTTGTGAGCTTTGTGTGTGGGAGCTCCTTTGTAGCATATGTATAGCTTTCCTTTGTGCATTTCTTGCATTTGACATGGCATATGTAACTTGATGTATAGGCATCCTTGTATCTTAGATTGCATGCATTTTGTATCATATGCATTGGTTAGGAAAAGCTTCTCTCATATACATTGTTCACCATGGAATGAGATATATGTCTTTGTGAGCTTGTTTGGTATGCTACGGTTAGTTTGGCTTAGCTCTTGATGATCTTGATGAATAATCCATGGTTGATAGCTATGTTTTTGAAAAATGTCACATGTATGCTCTCTCATGTGTAAATGCCTTTACATGCTCTTGACATGTTTGTGTGGCCTTGCTATGCTTAATTTGTGGTTGGATAGCTAGTTTATTGATCATATGGGGCCAAAGGCTCATTTGCCATCATGAATGTTTAGCCCTCTTGATTTATCTTGTGGAGGAGCATAAGTTCCTTTTTGTCGCAAAGACATTTCATGTACCATTTACAAATCTGAAAATGAAATGAAAAATGCTTGGAAATGTGCTCCCATGTCATACGTGCTAAATTTAATTTGCTTTGGGTGCTAAACCGTTGCATGATGCCTACCAATGAGAAGTCTCATAAATAGAAGTAGGCACATGGCTCGGTGGCTTTGACATGACATGAGGTGCTTGTGGGTGTTTGTGATGGTCTTATGGTTAGAATAGCTGTCCTAGCATGAAGTTTGTGTGGCTTTGCCATTTTTGATATGCTTTGATCATGTTTAGGACTTTGCTCATGAGAGGCAAGTTTTTCGCAAAATTGCCAAAATCCATCTTAGCTTCGTCCAATGGTTGTGAAACTTGGTGATCATGTAGTTGAGATCGATACGAAGCCGTCGAGTACCTAACTTGCTCATTTGGACATGTGTAGCATTCTTTGTTGAATTTTGCATATTTGAGAAGCTCTAGGTTGCAAGTTTTGCATTTTTGGCTTGATTCATGCATTGCCAACAAGGGGGAGAAGTTTGAGCTTGAAATGGCTTGTTGGACGCGTTTGGAAGGTTTTCGGGTGGTTTCGAGCCATTTTTGGGCTCCGTTGTACACCCGCTCCGACCGGTGATGAGCACCGGTCCGACCGGTGTGAGTGCTGGTCCCGTACATATGTTGGGCACCGGTCGACCGGTGGTGATGACCGGTCCGACCGGTGTGAGCTGAAATTGCTGCGAGCTGCCCGATTCTTTGCGGCTGCCCCGTTTTCACCGTTTTTGCATGCTTTCGTCCGGGGGAGTTGCATTGGTTCGGGGGAGCTTGCATGTGTGTAGAGGGAGTTCTTTGTGAGTTTTCGAGCTTTGATTCGGTGGTTTGCGCTCTTTGCTTGAGCTTTGTTTTGTCTCGGATGTGTCGAGCCGTTGCCCTTGCCTAAGGGGTCCGAGACTTGTCTTCTTCAAGTGATCTTGCTCTTTGCCTTTGTTTGGCTTTCGATCGCTTGTTGGAGTTTCTTTTTGTTCGTTTCTTTTCTTTTTCTTTTCTCTCTTGTTACCTTCGTGTGGGTGTTGTCAATGCACTCATCAAGGGGGAGATTGAGGACCATGTGTGGTTCGAGGACCGGTGGATGGTCGCTTCCTTGTGTGATGAGTGATTGACAACGTTGTGTGGATTGATTCTTGGCTAAGTATTGCGGGTGCGAGGTTGCGGCTTGACTCGTGTTGGTGCGGGTGAAGAACAAGCGCGAAAGGTCGTTGCACTGTGAGGCCTCCGGGTGTGGAGAAGACAAGTAGGCTTCGTTCGAGGGACCCGGTGGCCAGCGGGGTCAAGTGCGGGCCGCATGGTGGCATGAACAACAAGATGAAGTCGTGGACGGTTTCTTGGTTGAGCCTCAAAACCAAGGTCGAGCCGGGACTACGTGGGAGCCAAGTCATGAGTGGAGATTGGCGGAGGCTACACCGAGTTCGCGGGGTTTCGGTGGTTCACCGAGAAAACCACCGGGTTCCTTGGTTGATCCACAAAGCCAAGACCGGAAAACCGAAGACGGAGGTGCGGCGGCACACCGCACCGGTCCGACCGGTGGGTCCGCCGGTCGGCCGGTGGTGGCCGGTCCGACCGGCCGGAGGAGCACCGGTCGGCCGGTGTGCGGCGACGCGGTCCGAATCTTCGAAGCGGAGGACACGCGTCGGGATCGCATGGCTTGCGTCGAGGCTACGCGAGGTGCGGTCGCCGGCATCCGTCCGATGGTGAAGACATCAAGAATTCCAAATCCGCCCTTGAGGGGCTTGTATCCCTAGTTAGTAGAGAGGGGCATTTTAGACATTCGGTTGCCGCCTATATAACCCAAGAGGTGAGAGGTTGGCGGCCAACTCTTGGAACCCTAGCTCATTAGTTTTCCTATTTTCCACCTATTTTCTCTAGGTTTTCCTTAGGACTAGCAAGAGAGCTTCACGGAGAGATCTTGTAGAGAGGGATGGATGATCGGGCGGCTTGCTAGACCTTGTACGAACCTTTATCTCATGTATAGATGATTCGGCGTGGTTCCTCAAGGTTTGGATGTGTTTTTCCCGGTTGTTCTTGGTGGTGATTTTCGGAGCCCTTTCTCGGTGATTTCTTTGGGTTGGTTTCGAGGCTTTTCTCTTGGGGATTTGATGGGGGAAATTTGTGGGAACCCTTCGTGGTTCTTTGGGCCGTGATTCCCCTCCCAAATCCGTGAGTAAAAGTGCTCGATTTTGGGGGTTTCTTGAGTTCTTGGGTTGAAGGTGCTTTCGGCGGGATTTCTTCGATTCCTCCTTTTTGGACGAGATTTGGTGGGATTAAACTTGGCTATGGACTCCTCATGAGGTGTTCCCGATATCCCCAAAGTCTTGTTCAAGTCCGTGGAGCGATTCGGGAGATCGAGATTTGGATTTGGGGGAGTTGACCCGCGGGTCTTGTTCATCCCGAGTCGCCGAGCTACACCGGTCGACCGGTGCTCTTGGCCGGTCGACCGGTGCAAGCCCTTGTGGGATTTTGCTCGGGTGAACGTCTTGGTGAGTTCGCCGTTGTCCCGTGTTGCTTCGTCGTTTCGAGTTTGGGTCCGTTTGGTGGTCGGTTGGCCTGTTTGGTGCCTTGGGGGCTTTCGGTGCCGCCACCGGTCCGACCGGTGTGTATCACCGGTCGACCGGTGTAGAGCCACTTAGTGAAAGTTGCTCAGTTTCACCGGCGGGGACCGGCTCGGCCGGTGGTGCTCACCGGTCCGACCCGGTGTGGGTCTGTAGACTCGAGGCTTGGTTTTTCCGCTGCGTTTCTCGGGTCGGAAGGTGGTGTGTTGGTTCCTAGGTCCAGTGGCACTCTAGTGGCTACGTGGGCTTGACCAACCTTGGTAGTGAGTCGGAGACGTGTGTTGGAAGCCGTGTTCATCTTGTTGGAGTTTCGATCTCCTTCGAGAAGAATTTTTATCGGCTCCCATTCACTCCCCCCCCTCTCTGGTTCGCCGTATCGGTCCTTCGGGTAGAGGGGTAGGCCTTTCTCGCCGAGCCGTGAGATGAAGCGGCTCAAGGCGGCAAGGCACCCCAACACATTTTGGACCCCCTTGAGGTCCCGAACCGGACCCATTCGTTCGAGGGCTGCAACCTTTTCGGGGTTGGCCTCGATGCCTCGCTGGGAGATGATGTATCCTAACAGCATGCCCCGCGGCACGCCAAAGACACATTTTTCAGGGTTCAGTTTTACCCCGTTGGCCCGTAGGCAGCCGAACGCGATGTGAAGGTCGCTAACCAGGTCGTCCGCCTTCCTGGTCTTTACGACTATATCGTCTACGTATGCCTCAACGGTTCGCCCGATGTGATCTCCAAAGACGTGCTGCATACATCGCTGGTATGTTACACCCGCATTTCGGAGACCAAACGGCATCGTTATGTAGCAGTACATCCCGAATGGCGTAATGAACGAAGTCGCGAGCTGGTCGGACTCCGTCATTTTTATTTGGTGGTACCCGGAGTAGGCATCAAGAAAACACAACAGTTTGCACCCGGTGGTCGAATCAACGATTTGATCGATCAGTGGCAAAGGAAAAGGAACTTTAGGACATGTTTTATTAAGACTAGTATAGTCTACACACATCCGCCACTTGCCATTCTTTTTCTTTACTAATACAAGATTAGCTAGCCATGTGGGGTGGAACACTTCCTTGATGAACCCAGCCTCGAGGAGCTTTCGCAACTCTTCTCCGATTGCCCGGCGCCGCTCTTCGTCGAAGCGGCGCAGCCGTTGCTACACGGCATGGGAGTGAGGTAGGATGTCAAGGGAGTGCTCGGTGACCTCCCTCGGAATGCCTGGCATATCCGAGGGGCTCCAGTCGAAGACGTCGGCGTTGGCGCGGAGAAAGTCGATGAGCACCACTTCCTATTTCGGGTCGAGGGTGGAACTGACCCTCAACGCCTTGCCCTCGGGGGCAGCAGGGTCGAGGGGCACCCCCTTGGTCTGCTCGGCGGCCTCGAAGCTGCCGGCATGCTTGGTGGCGGAGTCGAGGTCTTCGTTGATCAGCTTCTCTAGGTTGGCCATGAGCGCTTCATCCAGTGCCAGCGCCTCGGCGTGCTCCACGCACTCGACGTCGCAGTCGAACGCGTGCTCGATGGATGAGCCCACGGTGATGACACCGTTGGGCCCCGGCATCTTCATCTTAAGGTAGGTGTAGTTAGGGACCGCCATGAACTTGGCGTAGCACGGCCGCCCAAGTATGGCGTGGTACGCACCCCTGAACCTCACCACCTCGAAGGTGACCGTCTCCTTGCGATAGTTGTCCGGCGTGCCGAACGGACGGCGGCAGTCGATCCGCCCGAGGGGCCGGACGCGCTTGCCGGCGCGACGCCATGGAACGGCGTCGTCTGTCGGGCCGCGCGCTCGGTCCAACTCAATCCCCGGCCGGCCGCGGCGTGTGCGCGTAGAGGAAGTTGAGGCTGCTGCCTCCGTCCATCAACACCTTCGAGAACCGCGCGTTCCCGATGACCGGGTCGACCACGAGCGGGTGCGGCCGGGTTGGGGATGCGATTTGGGTGATCCTCGCGGCTGAACGTAATGGCGTCCTTCGACCAATCGAGGAAGGAAAGAGGCGCCTTTTCCGCGGCAAGAACCTCGTGCCGCTCCCGCTTGCGTTGGCGGCTGGACATGTCGACGGTCGGCCCCCCGAAGATGAGGAAGATGTTTTCCACGGCGGGGAAGTCGCCGGCGTCGCCGTCACCCCCATCCTTCTTGGCCTCGCCGTCCTTCACGGCGGCGCGGCCGTAGAACCGCTTGAGCATGTCGCACTGCTCGAGGGTGTGGTTGATCGGCGTCTTGTGATAGGGACATGGCTTCTTCAGCATGTCGTCGAAAACCCCAGGGCCTCGAGGGGCCGGTCGAGGGCCCCGTCGAGCTGGGTCAACAGCAAGAGCTTCGTCGTCATTATCGTCATGCCCCTGCTCGCGCGCCTCGCAGCGTGGCTTCTTTCCCTTCTTGCCCCGCTTGTTTTTCTGGTGGGGCTCCTTGGACTTGCTGCCCTCCGTGGGCGCGTCGTCCACGTGTTTGCCTTTCTTGCCGTCGAAGATCGCCCCCACTGCTTCTTCGCCTGACGCAAAGCTGGTGGTGATGTCGAACAGCTCGTTCGAATTAGCCGGCAGGCTGCGCCCGAGCTCGCACACAAGGTCCCGGCACGTGGTGCCCTCGAGGAAGGCGTGCACGATTTCGGACTGGGCCATGCTTGGGAGCTCCGTACAACGCTTGGAGAAGCACCATATGAAGTCTCGAAGTGACTCGCCGGGCTTCTAGGTGCAAGCGCACAGGTCCCAGGAGTTCCCATGGCGCACGTACGTGCCCTGGAAGTTTCCCATGAATGAGTGGACCAGATCGTCCCAGTTGTGGATCTGGCTGGCCGGCAGGTGCTCGAGCCACGTCCGCGCCGAGTCGGCGAGGTGCAGGGGGAGGTTACGAATGATAACCTCGTCGGTGGTGGCCCCGCCCAGCTGGCACGCCAGACGGTAATCGTTGAGCCACACGCGGGGGTCCGTCTCCCCGTTGTACTTGACGATCGACGTGGGCTGGCAGAAGCGCTGGGGGAAGCTCGTTGTGCGGATCTCCCGGCCGAACACCCGGGTTCCCGGTGGCTCCGACGTCGGCGAGCGGTCCTCCCGGCCGTCGTAGCGCCCACCCCGTCGAGGGTGGTAGCCCGCCGTTACGTGTGTCTCCGCATTGCCCGTCCGTCGGGCATTGATGACGTTGCGGGCATCACCATCTTGGGCTTGCCCGCGCGTGTCGAGGAGCCGCTCCTTAGCCGGCGTGCGCCGGGGTAGGCGGGGGCGCTCGCCGCACCGCCGGGTGCACCGATGGTTCGGGACCCTGCGCGCCCTCGTCATCCCGCGCACTTCCCTGCTGGCGGATACGAGACGCCGAACTTTCGGCCTATTGGACGGCCGCTTGTTCGATGAGTGCCTGCGCCTCGCGGCGCAGGTTCCGCGCCTCGGGCGTCGAGGGGAGTGGGCATGGCCCGCAGCAGTGATGAGCTTCTGGCTCGCTCGCGGGGGCGTGCTCGGATCGTCGACGTTGAAGTCGGTGTTGATGCGGTCACGGGCCTGTCGGCCCAATTCGCGTGCGCGTTCGCCGCGCGCGGAGGCTTCTCCGGCGATGGAGGCCCGAAGCAGCCGCACTGCGCGGTATTCTTCCGCGAGCTTGGCCTCAAGCTCGCGCGCTTGGGCCAACTGTGCATTGACGTCGGCCCCCTCGGCGGTGAGGGGGGAGGGGCACTTGGCCCCGCAGCCAGGCGCGGTCCAGTCCCCAGACCGATGGGAACCTCTCCGTCGCCGGCTTCTGCCGTGTTGGCGGCGTTCGCCTGGTTGTTGGTGATCACCATGCAACACTCCCGCGTGGGGTCGTAGCTCCCAGCGCTGGAGTCGTCGGAGTAGCCGAACCAGTAGTCTGTGGCGTCGAGGAACCGCTGGAACATGACCGGGTCGGGTACACTAGAGAAATCCCACTCCGAGTATCTGTGCGAAGTGGCGGGCGGCAGCTCGTCGGCGGATCCTTGGGACGACTCGTCGCCGGCAGAGGCGCTGGAATCCCTGGTAGCCGGGACATGGCGGCCAGGGTGAACCCTGCGTGTTGCTGTGCTGGCGTTGGCGGAGGCGACATACGCCGTCGTGGCGCCGCACAGGCCGATGAGGAAGCGCGGTCCTGAGACCGAGCGCTCCCCCACCGGGGCGGCCGTCGTCTTGCCGGTGAGCACGTCGCGTTGCGAGATGATGCGTGCGGCAAACCGGCGCTCCGACCGCGCCCGTCGCGAGCGGCGGGCCGTTGACGGTTAATAATTGTATCAAAGTTCGTTCGTGACTCGCAAGCGTACAAGTCTCCCGTCATAGTCAAGGGACCCTTCTTCCCTCGAGTGGTGAACCCAAGGTATCGAATCCGTGGAACAAATGTGTGACGCAAGACTTAATCTATTAAAGCCAAATAACGCAATCTTCAATAAAGAACCTAATGCATCTAAGTAAAAGACACAAAACAAATCTAATCTACTAAAAACCGGAGAAAACAAAGTAAGATTGGGTAGATAAACCGATCTAGAGGGATCGGGGTAAGCCTTTTGTTGAAGTTCCAAGCAAGAGAAGAAGTAGCAAATCGAATCTTAATAAAAGCCTCTTCAAATCGTGGTTTCCCGTCCAAATCCGAAAACATCCGCCTTTCGAGACCCCCGTTCTGTCACAACGTATCCCTATTCATGCGGGGAGCTTAGGGCGAGTCAAAAGACAAGTCGAGATTCTTTCGGAAGATCCGGCGTGTACCTCTAGCCACCGCGGCTACAAGAACACCCTATGTAATCTATCTCGAGAATAGAATTGGAATAAGCAAAGCCGATCGAAAAACGAAATCTTCGAGGAAACACTTGATCGGCGGGAAAAGATTCAACTTGATAATTCAACTATAACAATGATACATACACAAGATCACCACCGGGATCCTTCCTTGATCTTGCTTCTAGCTCCGGGAACTCCGACGTGGTCTTCCGTGCAAGGTTCCCACGTCGGCTAGGGGAACCCTAGTCAACTAGCTCGACCCTCTCCTCTCCTAGATGGTGTCCCTCTCTTCTCTCGCTTCTCGGCGGCCGAAGACGAAATCTCCTCCCCGTGGCTCTCGGTCAGGGGACTATAAATAGCCCGATTGGCGGCTAGGGCAAAGGGCGACGGTTTTGGGCCCAAAATGGGCTCGGGCCGACCGGCCCGGGCCGGCCGGCCCGGGCCCATTTAGGCCCGGCCCGTGGGCTCCTTTGCCCGAGGTCGGTTCCCTTGCTTCTCGGATGCTTCCCCCCTTCGCATGTAGGTCCATGTCGTCGGTTTCTCTCCGAATTGGACTCAACTCCTTGTCTTGCAAGATTCGACGCACTTTTCGGTCGGGTCCCCGGAGTTTGTCGTCTTCTCGGATCGAGTCCCCGGCTTCTTGGAGTTAATTTTGCTTCATTGCATGACTTGTTCAGGACTTCAAGGCCTTGTCATGAGGTGCTTGATGAACTTGTCCCGAAAGTCTTGCATTCAACACTAAATCCCTGCATAAACATTAAACTCCAAAACCGACATGCACACGTGAACTTGTTATACCACGGGGGTTAGTACCAATGGATAAGGTATAAAACTCATGCCAACACCGAAGGTAAACTCATGGCTAGGTTGACGGATTTTCACCGTCAACATCTCCCCCATGCTTAAATCTTGCTCATCCTCGAGTAAGCCTTCGATGGATATCATCATTGCTAAACAATGTTTAAACTTTGCACTTGATTACACATGAGAAAACATAATGCTCTCAAAATTTTAATTCATTGAAGTTCCATAATGTGCTAGCCTTCATCTCTACGGAGGGTAGATTCTTATTAAGCTTATCCCAAAAGTATTAACATGCTCACAAAGTTTTAAATAGATCTCAGAATTTTTGAAATGAAGATCGAGATAAAGAAAAACCAAACCAAATTCACAAATTTAAATCATCTCGTGTATTGCTCATAAACTCTCATCTCACTTGTCTCTCAAGCCTATATATTCTACTCCTTTCCCTCTCATATATATGTGGTAGGCTTTATATGGAGCTTTGGGAAAGTTTAGTCCTAACAAGATTTTATAAATGAGGTGTTGTCAAAACAAGACAAGCTTCTCATGGTCTTACCGAGACTCGTCAAAAAGGTCATTGGAAAATAATGTTAATCAAGGAGGGGAAAGAGAAAAATACACACACTTTTAGATGAGTGGACATGTGCAAATGGCAAAGAGTGATCCCGAGGCACAAAGGAAGTCCTCGTTATCGGATTGCACATGGTTGGAAAAATGAGAATGGATCTTTTTAACTTGAAGCCTTGAATGCACTCTTAGAGAACCGGGGAGTTCACTTTACGCACAAATATATTTTTTTTTTCTTTCTCATATTTCTCATTCTTTTCTTTCTTTCTTTCTTTCTTATATATATATATATATATATTTTACCTTGAAAGTCATGAATACCGCCGGATTTTTTCTTCTTTCATCATTATATATATTTTTTTTAAAATACTCCCTTTTGTACTCTAAAACTGCACCGTACCTACCTCCTCCCCCATGCTTAGACGTTGCTCGTCCTCGAGCAAAGAGGCGAAAAATAAGGTAGGTATCGGAATATTTTTCCTTGGAGAGATACTTGAAATCTTCAACGTTGGCACCGTCTTGCGATCTTCCTTGAATTGATGATCCATTCTCAACAATAGGTTGTTGTCAAGGAGGTAATCACAAAAAGATGATATTTGGTTTAAGGGTGGATATCCGGCGAAGTTTGTGAGATCACCGATGCGGGGATACACAATGCACGGATAAAAGGCTAGCAAAAAGATAGATACGCAAAAATGGAATGACCCGGCTTCTTAGTCTCGGGCCGAGAGAAATCATGGCCCGCAATAACTCACTCAAAAATAAAACTTGTACACTAAGGTTATGCACTCAAATATATATAAGGCTTTGGATAGGTTGAGCAACACACAAGTGATATTTGTGACAAGGTTAGCGATATTTTTGAGCATAAAAGACATCTTTAATCTATCCATAACTTGAGAGCACATAAAACACTATGGGTCTTTATTTTAATCATAACCTCCGCTGAAAATTAAGCTAGCATTAAAATAAATTCAGATCTGTATTTTTAAGAGAGCACTAGCTTAAACATGCATAAATCAATTACAAAGATGAACAAAGCTGCAATTTTAATCATATATCATCATGGCACGAATTTTGTAACTTTTCCAATGATAAAATCAAGGTGGTGTCTTTATTAATGGTGACATCAAGTTGAAATACATACTGAAAATAAACAAACATGCTTGCTGAAATTTAAATGAAGAACAGAAAATACTACGCAAACACACATAAGCAAAAGCTGAAAATTACAGAGAAAAAGAAAAGAAAACTAAAGTTCCCGAATCTTCTAGTCCTCCGCCGGTGGTTGATGTTGATAGTCTTGATAATAATACCCTTGCTCATAATATGGTTGAACGCTTCCTCCGTCGAATTGATTTGGCTCCACAAGGTGAAGGCGTCCAAGTTCAAATGCAATATTTGCGTTGCCTTCACCGAGTTGGGCTGCGTTGGATTGGATGGCTGCGATGTTTTGAGCATTTCTTGCAGCATACCCTCCAATAATGGCCATGCTTTGTTGTGGTTGGGGATGATGAGCGTAGGACTCCGCTAAGTTAGCGTTGGGCACAACATAATTTTGTGGGGGTACCGGTGCACCACCCCCCATGCTTGTCCTTGTGACCCTCCGTAATAACTTGGCGGAGGAGGAACCCCGCCGAATGGTTGCACATTGGGTTGTGCTCCACTCGCTTGTGCGAGAGGATGTTCCCTCCTCTACGATTCTTCCTCTTTTGTTCTTTCTTGCGGGGACAAGTAGTCCCTCTTCCAACCAATCTTCCCTTCCTTCGGTGAAAAGCCTAAGCCTCTCATCCGAAGAGGGAGGTTCACAATGGCCAATCGGTAACCTCTTCTCTCATCTCCACTAATGTACTTGCCTTGCCGCAAATACTCAAAACCGAGAGAGGTACCACGCAAAAGGTGAGCGGGGTTTCTTGCGATCCCCGGCCGCAAGGAAAAGGCCAACATGGAGAGGTAACACCCCGAACCAATATTACCCGCCCCCGATGTTGCTTCACAACACCAACGGTTGATCATGAGGTAAGAGGGGTCAATTGGCTGCCTGGCAATTAAAGCCGAGTATAGCCAATTCAACTCCGTGTCGGTCACCTTTGTTTCCTTCATCCTCCCCAATATCCTCTTGCACATCCAAGAGTGAAATATCCGGATAATGGGGTTGCGGATGCAATTGCGTTGTTGATGGGCTTCTCCGGAGATCATGTTCCAAAATCCCGTCAACATGCCGGGTGGCACGTCAACTTTCTCCGGAGCTCCCTTGTGGAATCCGAGCAGCTCCCTAACGTGCTCGTAGGGAACCACTTGCTCGATTCCCTCCAACCGGAATGACAAGCTTTGCACTCCATCATCATCAACGATGGGTGCAATAGTCATCAAAATTTCCAAGGCGTAACCCAAATGGGTGTCCACCGATATTCCGTTGGAGAACTGCACCCAACCGAGGTGCCCCAACATATAGTATATGTCGGTGTAAAAACCCAAGGTGTAGAGTGCTTGGTCGTCGAACTCGACGTTTGGCACAAGCCTCTTCTCAAGATTGGCGAGCCTCTCCTCCTCCGCCGCCGACAAGATGATGAAGCCGTACGAAGATTGTGTCGGGGTGTAAGGAGGTGGTGCGGTTGAGCGAGCCGATCATCGTGGTGGCGCGGGCTGCTCCTCCGTGTGCCCACGAGGTTCGGTGAACCTCATGGAAGTGCTTCTCGCAGCCCTCATACCACCAAGGAGGAGAGCATCGTTCCTCCTCGGTGGTGCCGTGTCCGTCTCCATGCTCCGGGGAGACTCGAAACCGAGTGCCTCCTCGAAGACGTTGTTGATGACGGCTTGGACTACGACGAACTCTTCTTCTTGGAGAAGAGACTTGTGGTCTTCTTCCACATGGTTGCTGCACTCTTTCTTCAACTAAAATTCCGGGTTGCAACCGGTAAACTAGGCACTTAAACTCTTTGCTTCGGATGTGGACTTTGAGTGGATTAAGGATGTGGATTTTTTCTTGAGCTATCAAGCTTGGGATGGTTGGCTAAGTCTACGGAGGTTCGAGCACACAAACTTGAACACACAAACAAGGGAAGGAGAGGGAAGCTTGCTGCACGGAAAACGGGAGCCGGGGGCTCCTTAAGTAGCCCGGGCCGGCCGGCCCGGCCGGCCGGCCCCCGGGGCCTCCCCGGCTCCTCCCCGCCGTGTCTTTCTCCCGGCACGATCATTTCGCCTCTCGCAACTTTCCCCGCCCGCGTGCTCCACGAGTTGCACCGCCCAAACGCTCTCGTCCACTCCTTTTCTTGAATTATTGGTCCTCCCACTTGATGCTCCATGCTTTGGGTCATGTCCATGCTCCCTAGCTCCACTTGCTTCACATGCCACCATGAAAATCCTGCAAAGTTGATGCTTGCTGCCCACCATGCTTGTCCTTTGCATGTGGAATTGGTGAAAGTTGACAAAAGGGAATCCAATGGTGCATGCATGATTAATTCAAACTTGATTGCCTCCATTAGGTGTGTTTAAGGTTAAGCACTCCTCTAATTCGAAATTTAAAATATTTTTCAGAGCCATGCAAGAGCTCAAGCATAATTTTAGAGAAGTTTTTAAACCATTAAAAACAAATGTAAGTCGAAAATATTTTTCGACTACGTCGATTTTGGTCTTACCGGTAAAGTTTGCTTCCATCGGTTGAGAGCGAACGTTTTCCCGGCTTGATCATGGGGGCATAGGTTTAGGTTCTAATTTTGGCTAAATAAGAAAGATTTTGAATAAAACAAAATTAGAATGGGCTTAGAAAAATTCTAATCCTAGAGAAACCAAGGATAAAGATTTTTAAAACCAACCAAAAGCTTTGATTTCTAGGTTCACGCGAGTCCTACCACGTGCTGAATTTTTATAACACTTGAATATAAATCGTGGCTCTACTCGTGTGGTTTTAGCATGAAAAATAAGCCAACCTCAGTACCATAATGAGGGTGAAAGGTGGAGTTAAGGTTCTGAAATTATTTGGTTGAGGGGGTTTCTCGAAAAGAAAAGAATCAAACAAGCACATAGGAGGGTTCATGCAAAGGGTTTATGATAAAGCAAACATTCAATCAAGAATTATGTCTCTAATATTGTTCAACCACTTCTAAGTCTAATGTCTTTGCGTAATAAAACTCAAAAACTAAATTATTAAAAATACTCGAAAAACCTGGAATCGGGTTGTCCTCCCGTAGCTTATTCTTGACTTGACTTGACGAAACGGGTTGCCTCCCGCCTAGCGCTTCGTTTATAGTCTATAGCTAGACTTCTTTACTTGATTACTCCGGATCAACGCTCTTTGCGGGCGTTGCAATCTTGGGTACCCACTTCCGCACCATCTTGGGCGCGGGCTTGACTTCCGGCTTAGTTGGCTTAGTCATTTTTTTGGTCTTCACAGGCGGCTTCTCTTCCTTTGTCTTGACGGATGCAACACCTTCTTTGATTTTCGTTACGTTCATTTTTTTTCGGCTCCTTCTTCTTTTTCAGCGCCTCCGTTTGTTTTGGTTCTCCCTTCACTCCAATCATGTTGCATGCCTCAATCCTTGGACGGAACTTGAAGGAACTCCTTTTTCCGTTGATATCGAACATGATCTCCCCTTTGCCAACATCAATAGTTGCTCCCACGGTCTTGAGGAACGGCCTCCCTAGGATGAGTGGCGGCTTCTCCCTCTCTCCCATCTCGAGCACAACGAAGTCGACGGGGATGAAGTGGTGTCCAATCTTCACGGGTACATCTTCGGCAATGCCCAAGGGCTAGCGAATGGAGTTGTCACCCGGCTCCAAACATATTCCCGTAGGCTCCATCGGTAGGCGTAGCTTCTCGAACACATCCCTCGGCATGACACGACACTAGCTCCAAGGTCGCATAACGCCTTCTCGAAGTTGAAACAACCAACCGAACATGGAATTGTAGGGCACCGGGGTCTTTTTGCTTCTCTAGCCCATAAGCAATAGCCGCACTACACTCCTCGGACATTTTGACATGATCTACCCCGAGCGTTGCTATCTCATATTTATTTGCAAGTATATCCTTAAAGTAACGAGAATATGTAGGTACTTGTAGGGCATCTAGTAATGGCATGTTGATGCTAAGTCTACGCACAACTTCCACAAACTTCTCAAAGTGGTTGTCAAGTTTACCTCGGAAGTAGCGTGGCTTGAGTTGCGGTATCCTCGTGTCATCTTCCGGCATCTCGAATTCGGGTTCCTCGGTGACGATCCCCGTAACCTTCTCTTTAGCGGCTCCTTCCACCTCGGTGGACGGTTTAAGCTTCCTTGCTCCCGCGGAACGTTCCGGATCTTCGGTCTCCTTCCCCGAACGTGTTTGAATGGCCTTCGCCGATTCGGGACATTTGGGTTGTCCCGGAAGCTTCCCTTCATCATTAGTGAGGCGCCCCGCAAGTTGTCCAACTTGCGTCTCGAGCATCTTCATCATGTTGAGCACTTGATGATTGGAACTTCCGACCTCCGTCACTTTGCTATCGATGTTCTCCAACACCTTGTCTATGGTCTTGAACTTGGTGACGGTGTCCTTGTTGATCTTAGCTTGCTCATCCATGAACTCCTTCAATTGTATCCGAAGCGGAACCGCGTTAGGAATAGATGAGCTTGCATTAAATTGAGGCCTACCTTGCCGTAGCGGAAGTTCGGCAATTCTCCCTTCCTCATGTAGTCGAGCACTTTGGCTTCCTCCGGACAATCTTTGCGGACATGGCCATACTCTCCACATTCTTCGCATGTGGACCTTGCTTCGGCGGCCTTCAAGTCTTGAGCCTCTTTCTTTTCTATCTCCATCTTCTCCAACCTCCTCATGAGCGAGTCGATCTTGCCTTCAAGTATGTCTTCCTTCTCCACTTGCAAGACTCCTTTGACGTTCCCCATGGGTTGAGCGGGGTGTAGGCGCCGGATGACGCCCACGTATCATTATCCGCGACCTTCTTGAACGGCGTGAAAGCTTCCGTCGGTGTAAGCTCGATGATAGATCCTCCCGCCGATGCATCGATGATCGTCCTTGACGCCATGGTGAGTCCTTGATAGAACTTTTGCACGAGGTCTTCTTTCGGGAACTTGTGATGTGGAACCGCCGGTGTACTCGTTGAAGCGCTCGAATGCCTCCGAGATAGTTTCGTAGGATATTGAACAAAGGTGGCAATCTTATTACGCAAGCTTTGAGTTTTACCCGGTGAGTAGTATTCCTTCATGAAAGCCTTCATCAACGTGTTCCAATTTTGCACCGTCTCCGCCGGTTGAGAGTGGAACCATTGCAAAGCCTTCCCGAGTAGTGAAAACGGAAAAAGCCTTGCCCTCATTTTATCTTGAGTCACCCCATCCATGTTGAAAGTCTGACATAGTTGAATGAATGCTTGGAGGTGAAGGTTCGGATCCTCTTTGCCGGTGAAGGGTGAATGTTGCACCATGCGGATTGTTGAGGTCTTGATCTCGAACGGTCTTCCGATCTCCTCGAGGTTCAAGATTGGTAGGTCGATGATGTCGGGGGTGCATAGCTCCCCAATCTTGCGTTCTTCCGGTGGTTGGTCACCCATTGGTGGAAGTCGGTTCTCCCGCGGACTTTGAGGTGGTGAATTCTCCGGAGATTCCTGCGATCCTTTGTCTTCCGACTCCGAATCTACAAAATCCAGCTTTTTAGCTTGATGTGCTTCACGTCTCCTTAGCCTGTAAAGTTTTTCTGGATCATCCACAAAATTATTGGGTTTGTTGGAGAGGTAGCCGTCCATCTCCTGTTAGGGTTAGCAATAAACAAAGTATGCAAAAAAAACTAGAAAACAAAACAAATCTATAAAGACTAGAGTTAGACAAACTAGATTAGATGTATTTTGAGGATGATCGAAGTTTAGTAGATGCAAAAATAAAACAAAATCAGTACTGAAAATTACAAAAAAAAGCAATAAAAAATCAAATCTTGATCACTTGTTCCCCGGCAACGGCGCCAGAAAAAGGGGCTTGTTGACGGTTAATAATTGTATCAAAGTTCGTTCGTGACTCGCAAGCGTACAAGTCTCCCGTCATAGTCAAGGGACCCTTCTTCCCTCGAGTGGTGAACCCAAGGTATCGAATCCGTGGAACAAATGTGTGACGCAAGACTTAATCTATTAAAGCCAAATAACTGCAATCTTCAATAAAGAACCTAATGCATCTAAGTAAAAGACACAAAACAAATCTAATCTACTAAAAACCGGAGAAAACAAAGTAAGATTGGGTAGATAAACCGATCTAGAGGGATCGGGGTAAGCCTTTTGTTGAAGTTCCAAGCAAGAGAAGAAGTAGCAAATCGAATCTTAATAAAAGCCTCTTCAAATCGTGGTTTCCCGTCCAAATCCGAAAACATCCGCCTTTCGAGACCCCCGTTCGTCACAACGTATCCCTATTCATGCGGGGAGCTTAGGGCGAGTCAAAAGACAAGTCGAGATTCTTTCGGAAGATCCGGCGTGTACCTCTAGCCACCGCGGCTACAAGAACACCCTATGTAATCTATCTCGAGAATAGAATTGGAATAAGCAAAGCCGATCGAAAAACGAAATCTTCGAGGAAACACTTGATCGGCCGGGAAAAGATTCAACTTGATAATTCAACTATAACAATGATACATACACAAGATCACCACCGGGATCCTTCCTTGATCTTGCTTCTAGCTCCGGAACTCCGACGTGGTCTTCCGTGCAAGGTTCCCACGTCGGCTAGGGGAACCCTAGTCAACTAGCTCGACCCTCTCCTCTCCTAGATGGTGTCCCTCTCTTCTCTCGCTTCTCGGCGGCCGAAGACGAAATCTCCTCCCCGTGGCTCTCGGTCGGGGGACTATAAATAGCCCGATTGGCGGCTAGGGCAAAGGGCGACGGTTTTGGGCCCAAAATGGGCTCGGGCCGACCGGATCGGGCCGGCCGGCCCGGGCCCATTTAGGCCCGGCCCGTGGGCTCCTTTGCCCGAGGTCGGTTCCCTTGCTTCCCGGATGCTTCCCCCTTCGCATGTAGGTCCATGTCGTCGGTTTCTCTCCGAATTGGACTCAACTCCTTGTCTTGCAAGATTCGGCACTTTTCCGGTCGAGTCCCCGGAGTTTGTCGTCTTCTCGGATCGAGTCCCCGGCTTCTTGGAGTTAATTTTGCTTCATTGCATGACTTGTTCAGGACTTCAAGGCCTTGTCATGAGGTGCTTGATGAACTTGTCCCGAAAGTCTTGCATTCAACACTAAATCCCTGCATAAACATTAAACTCCAAAACCGACATGCACACGTGAACTTGTTATACCACGGGGGTTAGTACCAATGGATAAGGTATAAAACTCATGCCAACACCGAAGGTAAACTCATGGCTAGGTTGACGGATTTTCACCGTCAACACCGGCCGGAAGCGTCGGCGGCGCCGTGGCGCCGAGGGGCCCGCGGCGTCCGTGCTAGCGGGCGTTGGCTTCGTGGCGACACGTGCGGCGACGACCGGCACGGACCTGGCGCGACGCCGCACACGAAGTTCCTCACGGTTGGTGAGGCGCATGAGGTAGCTGTTCCCTGTAGCCTGGAAGTTCAGGCTCCCGAACCGGATTTCGAGTCCGGCCGGGAGGGGGTCTGGGCTGCCCATGGATTACCTTTGGCCGTGATACTCGGTGCGAATCACCATCGAGAGGGCTGGTGACGAGTCGATCTTAGCGCGATGCCCCTACCTGGCGCGCCAACTGTCGGTGCGGGAAGTAGTCCCGACACTAACTAGTAATGAGCGCCGAGATCCGCCTCTCGATGGCCGCGTGCTAAGCTGCGAGGACACTTGGTTTATCCTCGGTTCCGGTCGGGGCCGTACGTCCAGCAGTGATGTGCTCGGGGCACTATATTGCTTGCACCGTGGTGCTCGTAGAGGGGTGGCTACAAGCGAGGCGGGAGAGGAGGCGTGTCCTCCAAGTCCCATAGGTTTGATTGAGGCGAGTGCCAATATCGTGGGGAAGGCGGAGAGCGCGTGAGTGACTGTGGTCCGTCGTCCCGTGTCTCCCTCTGTGGCTGGGGGGCTGCCCCTCCTTTTATAGGCCAAGGAGGGAGCAGCTAACATGCAGGCCGCACTATTTCTACACGTGTAGCGGCATGGAGAATAGCACGGTGGAACTGAAGGCCGTCCTGGCGAATCCCGCTCCCGTTGAGGCGTCGTGGTGCGTCCTGTGTGTGTACAGGAGCGGCTTCGAGGGCTTCGGCGCAGTAGTTGGTTGACCGGCCGCCGTGGTGGGCCAATTTGAGGGTGCCGTTGACGGGAAGCCCGTACATGGTACAGTGGCCGTTGTGGCGATGTCTTGTCCCCGTACATCCCAGCAGCGTCGGGGTGTCGCCATAGCGCCCGGTGTGGTGCAGCAGTGGCGGGGATGGCCGCACAGGGCTGACAACGACGGGGATGCATGATCCCGCCGGCCTGACGTCACGGCGTGGTCCTGCATAAGCACGTAGAAGGTATTCGAGGGTCTCACCGGCCCCCTTTCGAGGGTGCGACGTGTTAGCCGTAAGGGGGCAGGCGGCACAGTGTCATGGAGATGACACTCGTCTTGCCGCATAGTGTCGAACAGCGGCAGGGATGGCCTCCCCCCGGGAGTTGGAGAAACAGCGCCGGGGCGTGATTCCCAGGCGCGTCAGAGTAGTAGCGCGACCTGCTGCGTCAGAGCATTAAATTCCTGTACACGCATGCGGAAGCAGGTGCGCGCGGGGGCGTGGGAAAGACGCGCGTGGATGCCCTCGAGCGGAGCGGGCCCCGCCCCCGAGGGGGTGCCCCCGCCCTCGAGCGAGGCGGACCTCGTTCGAGGGGCGGGGCTGAACCCTCGAGCGAGGCGGACCCCGCCCGAGAGGGCGTGAGGGCCTCAGCGAGGCGGACCTCGCCCGAGGGAGCGTCTATCCCTCGAGCGAGGCGGGTTTCACTCGAGGGGCGTTCGCTGCGTGGTACTGGCGGGCCGCGGGGGCCACCATGGTCGTGATTACGCTGTGTATGCGTTTAGGTGTGCGAGTCAATTTGTGTTTTGTGTTTTTTGCAGGTTTTAAGCGGGTTTCCCCCTGGTTATGTAGGGGACCGTTAGGGCTGTCCCCGACACGCCGCCTCCCAGAGCAAACCGATGCCACCAGAGGTTTCCTCGTGTCGAGCTGAACATGTTGTGCCGTTTTCCGTCGACGGAGATCCGCCGGAGCGCCGCCGCCCATGGGAGCCCGAGATCCCCACCCTTCAGGTCGCCGGCGCCGCCACCCCACCCCCCCTCCCCGGCGCCGCCGCCCCCTATTCGCGCCTCTGTCTAGAGCTTGAAGAAGCTCTTGGCAGTTTTGCGGATTAAACCCTGGAGTATCGTGTAATCTTTATCCTTTCTTATGTGTCTTGCATCTTTCACAAATAAAACCCTAGATCTATTAGATGCTTGCAATTAGATCCAATCTAAGCCCTTTTTCAGATCTAACCCTGAACTTTGTCAGTTTCGCGAGCACTATTGGATGTGTCTTGCAAATCTTCTAAACTAGCCCCTGAAATCTATAGTTAATTGCAGATAGGTCCCTGCAATCTTGTTTTGCCCATAGTTTCTTTGTTTTAGCTCCATTTTAATCCGTTCAAGTAGCGGTAGGTTCACAATAAAATAAAGCACGCTTTAGTGGTGTGTTTTTATCATGTTTGTTTTCTGAAAATTAATTTGATATTCATCTTGATTAATGCCTAGATATGCATGTATTTTCTAAATAAAAGCTATATAGGTCCATACACCGTTTTTCATAATCGAATTTAATTTGATTAATGTTTATTTCACATGCTTTTGTAAATAAAATCTAATTAGATCTTTTACCCGGTTTTCCATAGGTCAAATATTAATTTGCTTAATGATTAATTAACTTTTAAAATTAAAAGTTGATTAGGTTTTTACTCCGGCTTTATAAATAAATGTTAATTATGATTAAAATCAATGTAATGTTGTTTCTAATAATAACATGATCTACTCACAAAGTTACGTTTATATTGTTCATATGGTTTAGTTTTTCTAAAATTAAATGTGTAATTGGTACAATCTATATATGAATCTTTGTGAATAAAACTCGACTAGTTACTTACACCGGTTTTGCAAATAAAATTTAATTTGCATTAAATCCAACTAAGGGTATTTTCTTTATGAAATATCCTTTGCCTATTTTTTCTAATTAAAATAAACCTAAGCTTATAGTCTTGTTATCTCATATATGCAAGTCGTTCGATAGACGTTCTTTATCAAGCTCTGTCTCAGTGTGTCTCTGTTGTAGAGCTAGCCTTCTTTCAAGCTCCAGATCTTTCCAATCCCAGTACATGCCATCCTATCATAATTGTCTTTTATGTAAGACAACTACACTCTTTCAGTTCTTTGATCCAACCTTGTGCAGCTATCTTTTTTAGAATCAGTGTCTCTGTCATCTAGCTGTTCTTTCTTCATCCTAGCCCTCCTTGTAGGCTAGTCTTCCAAGATCCTAGCCTAAGGCTTCTTATGCACTTGATAGTTCGTTTCTACCATTCTCGTTCATTTCACCTTAACTTGCACGTTAGCATGTGTATCACTTGTTACTTGTTTTAGCACTAAAACTGCATGTTAATCTTGACTAATTCTTATTCCATTGCTTTTATAAATAAAAAGTGATTAGGTTCTAATCCGGTTTTCTTTAATCATGATGTAATTGGTTAATCCCTATTCATAGCTAGTTTTTCTAAATAAAAGATGTTAGAGTTAAACATCGGTTTTCATAATAAAGTTAATATGCCTAATGATATCATAAATGCCTTTTCAATATTAAATATGTTTAGTTGAACACATGACATAAAGTTACTCGTCTAGATATCTTATACTTGCTTTATCTTTCTAAAGTAATTGTTAATTTGACATAACTTCTACTCGAAGGTTATAAATAAAATATGATTAGGTTTATCATGATTTCGTTAATTGAATGTAACTTGTTTAATGGTAGCATAGAGTATTTCTCTGAAATATTCTTTCACATGATTTCTCATTAAAATATGAACAAGCATGTAGTCTCTTGTTGTTTGTTAATGATCTCACGATAGATTCGAGCTTAGTTCTGTTTTCAACGTTTCTTGCGCTTGCGTAACCATAGAATCGAGCCTATCATTTAGTGTGTTCTTTTAAAAGCTATTCTTTTGATTGATGTATTGTTCTTAGTTGCTTGTTTGTTTGCTTTGTATGCTTGTGTCGGTGATTGATGTGAGTAGAACGAACGTGGTTCGAGAGTTTTGAAGAGCTTGAGGTTGAAGATTCTAAGCAACTACCCTCTGGTTAAAGTCAAGTGTGTCCTTGGTCTTTTGTCCTAAGAATTATATTTAATCACTCATTGCATTGCTTGCATTAATTTTGTTGGGTTCCTATTAAGGATTATGACTAGTTTCTTTTTACCATTGCCTTGTATAGCTAGGTTGTTTAATTAATCCTGATGGTAGATATTGCTTAGTTTGCTCAACTGGGTTGGTAATAATCAACATGGTTATCCATTTATGCTCTATGTTCCTTTATGTTAGTTTTGATTGCAAGACCACTTATGATATGTTAATTGGAACATGGAGAACCACCCAGGAAAACAGTACAACCACAAGAACTAACGGGCACTGGTCTTGGCCAAGTAATTAGGAACTTTAGCTTGGGGTGATCTTACCTGATAAGGACAAGGGATCGGCGGTACTGCGGGGTATGGACTCGCTCTAGCAGGGGGTTGGGTGAGTTCTTTATTCTATGGTGGGGTATCGACCTGCTAGGGGACTTTATACCTTGCTAACTGCTCCGGACCTTGTGGGTCACAACTTGTTGGAGAACCTTTGTAAAGGCCATGTAGCGTCCCTATGCAACCACACCTCGGTAGTGTGGTATGGTGCTTGGCCGGCATCGCATGGTTGGGTTCAAAGTTCTTCGAAGCTTTTACGCTACTTGTGGTGAAAGTGTACAACCTCTGCAGAGTGTAAAACTAATCGATTAGCCGTGCTCACGGTCAAGAGCGGCCTGGACCCTCACATGATAATTGAAATTGAAGATGGACTTAAATCATTGTTATGCTTGCCATATGCTTATGGCGTATCCTATCTATCTCTTTATGATAATTGTGGGATGGTATATACTTATACTTGCTAGTAAACAATTGCTTAATAAAATTGGACCAACTAAAATGGTCAAATGCTCAGAGCCCAGTCCACTATAAAGCCTTTGCATTCATCCTTTCCCCCACACTTGCTGAGTACAACAAGTGTTCATCCTTGCTATAATCAATGTTGCTCAGAAAGAGGAAGCTGCTTTGAAGTCTTGTGAAGATGTTGCTGGTGCTAGGCGTACGCAACCCCCAGTCGACTGCCAGTGATGTTTGGTGCCTTCGTTTCCAGGATAAAGCGTAATCTCTGATAATCTTTCTCTTTCTTTACGTGATAATGTTACTGTTATTCACTTATGTCTACTGTATGCATGAAAATTGATCCTGGCATGCATATAGGTTTGCACTTGGTTTTCTTTGGAAAAACAGGTGTGACAGTATCAAACCAAACAATGTCATATTAGTAACGGATACTCCCTCTGTCCCGCAAAGAGTGTCCACTTTGACTTTTTTAGTCAAACCATTTTATGTTTAACTAAGTTTATATAAAAATATATCACTGCTTTTGATCTCTAACAAGTTTTATTAGATTCATTATGAAATATATTTTCATACCATACCTATTTAATGTTATAAATATTCATATTCCTCATTATAAACTTAGTCAAACATCAAATAGTTTGACCGAAAAAAGTCAAAATGGACACTCTTTGAGGGACGGAGGGAGTGGTTCCTAACACCCTTTCGAGTAATCAGATAAGGCGGGTAGCTTTGTTCGAATAACGGTTAACGGATAGTTCGTTGCGCGTTGCACGATTATTGGCATATAACCAAACAGTGCGCCAAGATCAACCAAAGCATGCACAACAAGATCAGAGATTCAGAGAGACTATTGATCTTCACTGGGGCGACGTCGAAGAACTGCTCTCTCCTTCCCTATCGTCTTCACAGAGGTCATCATCGTCGTCGTCATCGTCGTCTGTCGGGGACATCTGACTGAGCCAGCTGGGCCCTGGTGGGAACCAAAACCGACAGGATCTCTTGGACGCCGTCTACATCTCGTCCAATGTCAGTGACATCCCCAGCACGAGCCGCCTGATCAGCACGTCGTCGTCCAATGTCAGTGACATCCCCCGCAGGACGCACTTCTAGTTCCCCCCTCCCCCGCCGGCTGAGCTACCAGTGGGGAACGGGCGCCGGTGCGGCCTTCCTTCCTCCTCCTCCTCATCTCTGGCGCCAGCGCATCAGCATGAACGTCGGAGCACACCGACTTACATACGCACGCCACGTGTGCGAGCGCCGCCCCCACCGCCTTCAGGGACGAGCGCCAAAGCAGCGCGCTCTCGCGCCCACGCTGCCGGGTGCCGGTGCTTCCACGGCGGCGCGCGCCTCCACGGGTGTAGCCTGCCCAACGCGTGCTGGTACCACGCCGGTCGCACCCCGGCGACCCTCCTCCCTCCCGCGGCGGCGCCGCCACCATACCTGCACGAAATCAGCAGACGATTTCACGGACAGATTCCTGCCAATAATCTCTCAGAAGCGCTAGAACTGCGATCTTGCAGTCGTGATAAAGAAACAAAAACTACGCGAAAATCAAGAACTGCGTGATGATCACTCTTTGCGAGCACGCTCGTGATGAACAACAAAACACGTCAACACCACCACCTTAACGACGACCAGATCCGCGCCACCTCTCGCCGCTGCGCCGCCGAGAGAGAAGCCTCCATCGTGTTGCTCCCCGCAAAGTCGCAAAACTATCCGATGAACCGATATTTCCTGCCCCCCCCCCTACGGGCTCGCCTTTTGAGGGCGTCTCCAACAATCTAGCTTAGAGCTAGTGAAACTAATTTTTTAATCATGAAACATTGCAAAAGACAAGAGACTAACTAGGAGAGAAGAGATAAGCTCGCTCAATTCCCAATACACTGTTCTCTCACCGCACAATATTCAAAGCCTACTTATTGCACTCTTTTCTCGTTTAAATTCATCGAACTTAGTGCCGCGCTACCTCCTAGACGCCCTGAGGAGACAAGGACGACGAACCGGGGGCCTTTTTGTCTTGTCTCTGGCCGCGAGCCGTGAGCTGTAGCTGGGGTGACGTCCTCGCTCCCTTTTTAGCACTCGCGGTACGGTGCCAATGCCAACGCTACCCCCACCGAGCGAGGCAGAGATTTAACCTCTGATGGCACCCATTAATCAAGCGTTCAAGCACTAATCCGGTTCTGATTGTGCGTGAGCTAGGTGGAAGGATCATATCAAGCGTAGCGCAAAGGGAGTGCATTTAATTTCGACGGACTGGGATATCCAGTCATTTATTTTGGGTAGATTTGGGGCCTCTAGCGGTGCAAAGAGAGCGAGCGTGTGTGTGTATACGGTACGGTTCGGGGGGGGTTTGAAATTGAGTGCTTGTATTTGGTGCTTGGCTAAAGTTTGAGTGATTTAAATGCTGGAGATGATGATAAAACGGAAAGGATGTAAAGAACTAAAGAAGAGGGTGACTGCGATAGGGGTCGTAGTCCAATGGTAGGACGGTCTAGTGGGACGCTACCCACCAGGGTTCAAATCCTGTTGCTCGCACCTTTTCCTGGATTTTCCAGGATTTACCGGCGTTATACATTAAGTGGTAAGCGATGTTCCCGTCGACGATGAGGCGCCATTGGTGACTTCAAGAATCTCCAGATTTGCCGGTGCTTAGTCCTTCGGATGTGCTCATAGGGGTAGGGTTTGCGTACGTGTATTAATAGGGGTGAGTGTGCGTGCGTATTGTGAGCATCTGCGCCCGTCGACGACGAGGTGCCATTGGTGACTTCGAGAATCTACAGATCTGCCGGTGCTCAGTCCTTCGGAGGTGCTCATAGGGGTAGGTTTGTGACTTCGAGAATATTCAGCTCTGCCGGTGCTCAGTCCTTCAGAGATGCTCCTAGGGGTAGGGTTTGCGTACGTGTATTCACAGGGGTGAGTGTGCGTGCGTATTGTGAGAAGCATCTGCGCCCGTCGACGACGAGACGCCATGGGTGACTTCGAGAATCTCCAGACCTGCTGGTGCTCATAGGGGTAGGGTTTGCGTACATGTATTTATAGGGGTGAGTGTGCGTGAGTATTGTGAGCATCTGCGTTGTACTATGTAATTGTAAAAAGAAGAAGAAGAAGAAGAAGAAGAAGAAGAAGAGGGTGACTGTGTACGATTGACGGGAAGCTGTCTTTGAAATGTGCAACAGGGGTTTTCTTGTGTAATTGTAAAAAAAGAAGAGGGTGACTGTGTACGATTGACGGGAAGCGGTCTTTAAAATGTGCAACAGGGGTTTTCTTGTGTAATTGTAAAAAAAGAAGAACCGGGTGACTGTGTACGGTTGACGGGGAAGGGGTCTTTGAAATGTGCAACAGGGGTTTTCTTGATTTAAAAAAAGGGGTTTTCTTGTGTAATTGTAAATAAAAGGAAGAAAAAGAGGGTGACTGTGTACGATTGACAGTGAGTCTTTGAAATGCGCAACAGGGGTTTTCTTATTTCTTATTTTAAGAAAGGGTTTTCTTATTTCTTATTAAAAAAAGGGGGTTTCTTGTGTAATTGTAAAAAACGGAAGAAGAAGAGGGTGACTGTACGATTGACAGGGAAGGGGTTTTAAAAAAAGACGTGGTCGGCAGGATTCGAACCTGCGCGGGCAAAGCCCACATGATTTCTAGTCATGCCCGATAACCACTCCGGCACGACCACTTCAATGCTACTTGTGCCTTATCAAGATATTTAATATATTCAAAAAGAGCATAGCAGATAACCCCCCAACTGATCCTTAACAGCAGCATATTCCACGGCCAATACGACCGGAAACCACGTAGAGAAATAGCACATCGAACAAGGTCAAGATGACAACAGACACTGCTGGTACGTACGGTGTAGTGGTGTGAAAGACAGTCCCCCCAAAGCGACGACGGCGCCGCGCGTCTTACTAGCTCGTGTGTGCAGTCGTGGGGCGCGCGAGGTTGCACGAGGCGATCAGTGCGGTCATCCCGCGATCCCAACCCGCCGATTGAGCAGCAAAAACCAGCGCCGTGCGCCGGCGCAGCACCGCCCCGCCACGCGGACGGTCTCTCGCGTGCGCACCACAGCCAGCCACCTGATCAACCCACCGCGCAGGCGTTCCAACACACACACACACACACCGCAGGCCCGCTGCCCCCTTGGCTAGCTTGAGACGCGAGCGCACTCGGAAAAGATTGCCTGATTCGATCCGCTAAGCCCTTCCTGATCACTTCACTCACACGTACTGTGCGCAGGTCGAAGGGCTCCTTCCAGACTTGCAGTCAGCCAAACCTTGCGGCCGCTGCTGGAACGGCCAACTGGCCAACTGGCAAAGCGTCCACGTACACCAGCAGGCAGGCCACCCAGGCGTCGCTGAGGGCGCGGGCCGAGCCAGGATGTTCTTTGGTTCGGGCAGGGCAGGGTCGTGGCGAGCGACTTGCTTGGGTGACGGATACCTGCTGACGAAACGAACACACGAACAAACAGCGCGAACGCCCAAGAAATGATTCAGGGACGAAGGGAGAGGTCCAGGGTTGGTGCGGTGCGGTGCGGTGCTGAATCTCATGATTGCCGGGGTGGCGCCGGAAAAACGACTGGATTCTACGAAAGCGTACGGTGCTTTTTCCCGCTGTTTTCTATCTCGCCCTCCCCCTCCACCTTGCTTGCCGCCGCCACCCTTTACAACTAGCACTAGCAGCAGGCCACGTCCGAGACTGGGACCGAGAACAAGAAGATACTATCATGCTTCTCGACCTTCACTAATCTAATCATAGTGCTATATCACAATTCGACGTACAGAGGGCCAATTCGAAAGTGGCAAGTAGCTTTGATGGATCGGTGTGCGCGACCCTACGTACTCCAGTGCTCTAGTCATCGTAAGCCTGGCTAATCATTGGAATTAGGCCGGTCGCAATCAGCCGCAGTACTACGTCGTTCTTTTGTTATAGCTTGCAAATACGAGTTTTTTTTACGTTACACAATACGAGATGTACGACCGGTCGAAAAGGGTCTCGTATGTAATAGAAAAGGACCTATATGTAAGGATCTGACGTTTGAAATTAATTCTGTACGACTGGTTTTTTAACTATCATACGGTAGTATTCAAAGGTCGTATGGGTAGTATAAGGGTATTATCGAAAATGTAAAATGGTATTGTTGTAATATAGGAAATGAAATATATGAAATGTGTTAGATAGTTTAAGGGGCAGCGGAGATTTTTTTCCAAATTATATATATCTATCAAATTATCATTTTATCCATAGAGAACAACCGATAATACGACCGTACAACCGTTGGATCCTATTGTGTACCGTAAAAAACCACACAAATATATTATAACCAAGGTAACTTGATGCAACGCAAGGAAGTACCTAGTTTTTTTGGTTAGGGTCAAAAGGGGGGGAGGGGGGGTTCGCCCCAAACCGGCCCGGAGTGTTTTGACAAGCTGAATTTCAGGAGGCACCATTGTTGAGCAACGCCCATACTGGACCGCGGCATCATGTGGCGCCAGAGTAGCGCGTCCTCTGTGCACAACCGGCGCAAATGGCGCATGGAGATTGTTTCCTGTCTGAAGACGAAGCAATTGTGGTGCTTCCAGAACTACCACCAGCAGAGGAGGATGAAGCTGGAGTAGTGGTCGGCAGGGATCGTCAACGGGCGGGGCAGTTGGTGCAGCCCCGTCACACTTTGATCAGCCGGCTGGCTGAACCCCAGGGATTCCCAGAAGGAGAAAGGGCGAAGGGATACTCGAAGATGATGTGCTGAGCCGTTTCCTCATCAAGATTGCACAGCTCACAGGTGGCAATTGCCTTGCTTTGAATTCGATCACAGCTGAGGAGCCTGCCGAAGAATTGCACGCGTGGTGGTGAAGTGCCTAGTTTAGTGTCACGGCAGCTATAGCACTAACGCTTTGCCGCGGGAGGGGCTTATAATTAGCCTAATGATGCGTAGCTTTGCTTTAAGTCCTGCTTTGCTGATCCAAATGACTCACACGCGCGCACACTCCCCACCACGACAGAGCGTGTGCAAACAACGAAGCTAGCTGCAATCCATCTTGTGGTGATCTTGTCACAACTCACAAGAGAACAAAGATCACATCTGTACCAGTCTAATCTCTAGCATCCTCTACAAAAATACATCTTTTCTGTTAAGAGGACGGAGAGGCAGAGAGGGAAGAACCTTGCTTCGACCGAAGTGTAATTGGATCGGTTTCTCCCGTCATGCACTGCTGGTCTCCTACTGCGCTAGTAAAAAAATGGCCCAAGCGGTGCACGCCGGCCGTGGAGCAGCACGCCAGCACCTACCTGCTGGTTGCTGCTAATCATTGTGGCTTTCGGCTCCCCGCCGCCAGCCGGGCCTTGCCGTTGCGTTGCGTGCGCGAGGACGCTCACTCACCGACGAGTGAGCCCCCCGGCCGGCTCGTTTTAAATGCCCGGGCGCCCTGGCCGTGCCAGGCGTTCCCTCCCTCCCTCCCTCCCTCCTCCTCCCCGGCGCCGCCCTTTCCCCCCAGAACGCCGGGCGCGCGCGTCGTGTGCCAGCGACCCGACGACCGATCAGCAGCCTCGGCTCGTCACGGCGGCGCGCGTCCGTCTGGTGTAGTGGTCGGTCATGGGGCAGTGCCTCTCGTGGGCGCTGGGCCTCCTCGTGCCGTCGCTGTGGGAGGCCGAGGTCGCCATCTCCGCCACCGCGCTGCTCATCGCCGCGCTCGTCCTGTTCCTCCTCACGACGTCGTCGGATCACAACCACGCCAAGCCCACGGCGGCCGCCGGCAGCAACTCGCCAGCCTCCTCCTCCTCCTCCGCCCATTCCTCTGCAGCGGCAACCCGCCACCGTGACGCCGCCGGCCGCGGCCGGAGCAGGGCGGTCTCCGAAATCACTTGCGCTCCGGGCTCCGGCGGGTACATCATCAAGGTAACCACAAAACCCATCACATCGATCTCCCATGGCAACCAAGCTTTGCTCATGTTCGTTCGGTCTCGATGCATGTCAGCTGGAGCTGCTCTCTGCCAAGTACCTGATCGGCGCCAACTTGGACGGCAGCTCCGATCCCTTCGCCGTCATCTCCTGCGGCGAGCAGAAGCGCTTCAGGTACTGTGCTGTGAATATAGCTCGCCCTCCATCTTTGCATCTTCGTACGATCATCGTAGCTGAGCCTGAGCTCCTGAATGATTCTGAACAAAGTGAGGGTGCCATCCTGCAGCTCCATGGTGCCCAGCCCGAGGAACCCTCTGTGGGGAGAAGAGTTCAACTTCCTGGTCGATCAGCTCCCGGTAGAGGTAAACAGCAATTAGCAACAGCTTCCTCACTGCATTTGAAATTTCGAAGCAATGCGACAGCTGAGCACATGACAGCCACTGTATCCGTCCATCACTCTTCCATTAATTCACCGGCCAACCCTGCGGCCATACTCAACTGATCAACTCAGTCTTTCGTTCAGAAGTCTGCAGTCGTCAAGGCTTTCAAATTTCAATTCAATCATGAACATGTCAGGTTCCCAACAAAATGATTTGATGCCTCCACACGAGTTTTAGCCCAGCCGTGTTCATCCAGAGAGCCTGTCAGCTGCCTGTCTGTCTGTCTGTCCCAACTCCAAAGCGTGAGAGAACAGCAACAGCGTATGGTGCCATACACTAGACAAATGCTCCGTTAGAGATGGTCCAGGGCGTACGCCAGCCTTTGTTCCGATACAAAACTATCGCTTTGCCACTAAATTACTGCTAGCAATACTAATCAACTATATTTTCAGCCCTTTTGATCCCGGAAGGCTTGCTTAGAGCCTTCGAAGAACAGCGTAAATCGCTTCCTTTTGCTTCTGAACTATGAGATTTTAGATTCGAAGTGCATAAAAAAAGCTGAAAGGCGGCACTTTGCTTCGTCATAATCATGTGACACAAATATGTTTTTTCCCGGCTCATCCCACCACAACCCCACCCAGCCCATATTCAAGATTTAAGTAGTGAACACCAACCTGCAGAAAAAAAAAGTTATGTAAAGTAGCATCAGAGAGCAGGCATGATGAACTTGGGAGTGCAGAGCGTGCTTTGCTGCGCGGATGCAGCATCATAGCGCTTCTCTGAAGTCACATGTCTTTCTCAGGATAGTAATATAGCATCAGCACGACCTAGCAATGATTCATGTAAGATAACATGGTATAAATTGTAAAAAAAATTAAAAAATAAATAGGTAGTAAACTGTGATTAAGTTCATGTGGTTCAGAATGTTTCCCATCACACAGACACGCCCAAAACTCTGACTAAAAAACTGAGAGCCTCTAGCTTCAAAAAAAAAAGTTGTGTGTGTGTGTGTGTGTGTGTGTGTGTGTGTGTGTGTGTGTGTGTGTGTGTGTGTGTGTGAGAGAGAGAGAGAGAGAGAGAGATAGAGAGAGAGAGTATTTGATACTAAAATCGCTATAATTAAATTAAATGTGTGACATGTGCTGTTAATTTCTGCATAGGTAACCATAACTATATACGATTGGGACACAGTATGCAAATGCAAGGTTATTGGGTCTGTAACTATAGTTGTTCTCAGTGAAGATGAAACTGGGGCTAGTTGGTACGAACTGGACAGTAAATTTGGTCAGGTAAGACGTGACTTTATGAAAGCCTCACAGTTGAGCTTCTTCAGTGAATCACAGCATGTATTTACAATGCTGCCAAAAACGTCTGGTTGCAGATTTACTTGCGTCTTCATTCAACTAAAGCATTTCCAGATTCTGATAGGTAACCTTGTTTGTTTGGGGAAAACAGTAGCAGTATTTCTGAATGCAGTGCAAACATCACCCCCATTTAATCATGTTTTCCAGCTTATTTGAAGAATGTACTGGAGCTGAGTCCCCAAGAAAGATAACATTGAAGAAGCAACGCCAAACGATGATTGAAGGCATTGGCCCTCTGCAAACCATTTATAAACTTCCCCATGATGAAGTACTTACTCTCGACAAATTATAATTACAAATGCAGATATGCATCATCATCGGAACTGACAATTTCTGATGCTTTCAGATTGTTCACCAAAGTTACTCCTGTGCTCTGGAGAGATGTTTCTTGCACCATGGCCGCATGTACATCTCCCAATGGCATCTGTGCTTCCACTCTAACGTATTCTCAAAGCAATTAAATGTAAGCAAATCTTCCGAAAATGTCTCCTTTCAACTTAATATTGCCTCTTGATCTATAATTGGTGAATACTGGATACATACACTGATTGAAGATGAAATGTGCATTGGTCTTTTTCAGCTTTCTTAGAATCCAAAACTGATCCTTAGACAGTCGTAAATGATGAGTAAGGCAAATCATAGCACCATCTCATCCGCATCAGAAAATTTGTAGAAATTTAGTAGTTATCCCAGCTTATATAAATGTTAGTACCTACATGGTACAAATAAGGTACCAAAACCTATAGATAACTGTATGAAATTAGTGAGAAGAAATTGTAGACCAATTTTTCATTGAGTTCCTTCTCTAATATCTGAATTCTTTAGGTGATTATTCCATTACAAGACATAGACGAGGTATGCAAACCATATATCTCTTTTCTGGCTTCAGCATCTTCTTTATTTTGGTTGAAAGAGCTGACATACAAATCAATGTATCCTGCAGATAAAAAGAAGCCAGCATTCTCTTATCAACCCATCAATTACTATTTTTCTTAATGCTGGTGCAGGTGGACATGGAACACCACGCTCATGCAGTCAAAATGGTAAATCATTTTCTGGCGCAATCTCAACAAATTAGATGCAAGCACACACCTAGTGGGAAAAATAGGCCTTCTTGATTCAATCTAAAAGATTTCTGAAAAATTCAATCAAAGATCTTGATTGTAACTTTTTCAAGCTGAAGTACTACTGTACAAGTAAACCAGTAGCAGAAGTAGCAACTCACAATAACTCCAAGAAATAACTCATGAGCATTGTTTTTCAGCTTCCATGCTGGAAAATTATCAAGAGAAATTTTCAGTTGAGCATCTGTCTAATTTTTCAGGAAGGGTTAGGTATACATTCGCATCATTCTGGAGTAGAAACCGTACATTTAGAGCTCTAGAGACTGCACTACGAAGTTATGAAGCAACCTTGCAAGCTGAAAAAAAGGTATTCAGAAAGTGTTCAAGCTTTATCATTTCATATCTTTCCACATTGTCTTTTCGAAATTACTTGACATTTATCTTGTTGTCCCCACATGCAGGTGAGAGCACATGTACTTCTACAAAAAGAAAGTAACAGTTTACTAGGTACTAAGACAGACAGCACAAAGGCACCAGAAAAAAACATCGAAAAGGCTATAACGCTCCAACCTTTCATCAATGAACATGTTCTTGTAGATGCAACCAGTGTGAGCATCCCACTTTGTTTTGCTAATTTTTATGATGTATAATCCATTTCATATTCTGATATGACTTATCTTGCAGAAGTTCTTCCCTGGTACAGCCGAGAAGTTTTTCAGTGTAATATTGGGTGACAATTCAATGTTTTTCCAGCAATACCGAGATGCAAGAAAAGATACAGACTTTAAGGTGCCCCTTTGTTAATTGCACTATTTACACTGTTAACATTAATTTCTTGGAGCTGCTACTCATTTGACTGCTGACAGCAATACAACAACAACAACAACTTAGCCTTTTGTCCCAAGCAAGTCGGGGTAGGCTAGATATGAAACCCAAAGGTACCATCAACATAAAGACACGTAGAAGAAGTTAAGGCTCGGGAACGTTGATGGCTAGTCTCCAAGCGCCCCTATCCAAAGCTAAGTCCTTGGAGATATTCCACTCCCTAAGGTCTCTCTTAACCGACTCATCCCGGGTCGGTTTAGGTCGACCTCTAACTTTCTTCACATTGTCGTCCCGCTCTAGGACCCCACTACGCACCGGAGCCTCAGGAGGCCTTCGTTGGACATGTCCAAACCATCTCAACCGATCTTTGGATCAGTTTCTCCTCGATTGGCGCCACCCCGACCCCGTCCCGAATATCATCGTTCCGTACTCTATCCCTCCTCGTGTGCCCACAAACCCAACGCAACATACGCATCTCCGCCACACTCAATTGCTGGACATGTCGCCTTTTTGTAGGCCAACACTCCGCACCGTATAACATCGCCGGGCGAATCACCGTCCTATAAAACTTACCTTTTAGCTTCGAGGCACCCTTTTGTCACGAGGACGCCGGAGGCTTGACGCCATTTCAACCAACCAGCTGAAATTCTATGCCTAACATCTTCGTCGATGTCGCCATCCTTCGTAGTATCGAACCTAAATACCGAAAAGTATCCTTCTTGGTCACCACTTGCCCATCAATGGCCAATATAATTTAATAGATAAATATTTGGATTTTACTGCAGCTGAGGAAGTGGTGTACCTCAGAAGAGTACGGTGGCAAGGTTCGTGAAATAACTTTCAGGGCACAATGCCACAGTCCTTTGTGCCCTCCAGACACCGCAGTGACAGAATGGCAACATGCTTCTTTCTCAAAGGATAAAAGAAAATTGGTAACGATAACTTAGAACAGATATATCACTGCAATTTTTCCGGGAGTTTTTTTCCATCAATAAAACAATGAGTACTTATCTGATTTCAGATCTATGAGACAAAGCACCAAGCACATGATGTTCCTTTTGGTACATACTTTGAGGTATCTGGCATCTGATGTAGTATATTATTGAAATAGTTGAAACTGAACATCTAAAGCATTTTAAAAAAATATTTTATCAGCACACTACTAGTTCCCTGAGATTCAACTTGTGTGCTTCTAGAATAATTTAATATTTAATAGTGCCCTTCTACAATTATCTTTCTTCAATTACAATTCGCATTTATATAAGTAAAATTTAACACTCTTATTAATTAACTGTAGTCACATGCTCATGTTTATGTCTTTCTTCAGTTAATGTTTCACAGTAATGCTAGCGAACAGAACATAAAGTTTAACCATTTCTTTTCTACACAAGATTGCAGGTTATTTGGTTTTTCTAGTATAGATATAAATATATTTTCAATGGGGAGAATTGTGGCTAATACCTTTCTTACAGATGCACAGCAAATGGTCGCTAAGAACAACCTCCAGTTCAACATGTCAAGTGAATATAAAGATTGGTTAGTTAAACTGGACTTCCACTAAATCTATTCAGCCGAAACATATTTACGATAATATTACATTATTTTTCTGCACATGACAGGGGTAAACATGAAGAAATGGTGCATATTGCAATCCAGAATAAAATCTGGAGCCACTGATGAGGTATGCAACAACATCTTCAATATGGTCTCCTAGCTAAAGAATATGTACCACCGACATTTCACATATCCATACATAAGAAAATGGAAGACAGCAATTTAGACTTCGAAATCCTAATTTCTTGGACCAATTTGTCGTTAAGTGATTACTACTGTCAAATAGGAATGTGACAAAAATATGATAAAGTGACTCCAAGTTTATCTGCATCACACAACTTCCACTAGTTATAATGACCATTAAAATTGTGTAAAATTAGATAAGGAAACCAAAACTGATATTATCAAAAACTAGTTGATGGTTTGTTTTGACAAGATCTGGTACTGGTGCAGCACAGGAGAGAAGTTTGCAATATTTTGGAGGCTGCTTGTGATTATTTCCTCCAATCTGAGTCAAAAAGCCAGGACAGTGACGAGATTGTGTTGGCATCTTCACCGTGAAAACCTGCATATGAAAATTATGTACAGACAGACATGCACATATACAAGTGCAGTACAAACAAGTTTGCAAGATTATAGGGTGATTGTGATCACATCCCGGAAGCTGCGAAACAGCCAAGCCAACAATGATGTTGTGGAGACCATCCAAGAAAAGCTGTGTGGAAAGCCACATATGGAATCGCATCCATATAAAGAGGCTTCAGACCATGGAGAGTTGGAGACATTCCTGCAAAGTAGCAAATCAGTATGAATATGATACTATGATGATTAAGTACGTCAGCCAAGTAATTATATTAGTGATCTAGTTTACCATCTCATTTCAAACAAAATAGGTCAAAGTTGATGTTTGATACAAGCTTCAGAAGAAAAGGAAAAATTTACACATCTTGACGGACTGGTGCAACTTGACTTCCAGCAGTAAAATAGTGCAAGTTAATACATCACTTTTTAAACAGTTTATATAACACAAGATTCCCGTAAAAGTAAACAGGAACAAGAAATCTCTCATTCATTGATATTAATTAGTTCCTGGCAACCTGCCAGTCAGTTTCTTTTAACACGTAAGCTATGATAACTCTTCTGTGTACAATATAACCTGAAGGATATATTTGCGCTATGTTTTGCAGTGAAATGTTTGTGGAATGTTCTAGAAACACTATACTATTCTCCGTGACAATTTGTTTTGTCAAGGATAATTTCCTAATAATTAGATATGATGAATTTCTAACCTTGAGAAGGTGGATGCTTATGAGATCAAATAGGAACGGGAAAACAATTGTTTTTTGTTACTTTGTGGAAATGCAATGTGCATGCACTTTTTAATCACAACTAATGTGTTAATGCCTAAATCGACTGGGAGCTGCATTATGCAATGCAAAATTCTCAACTGTGCTTAGCTAATCCAAGGGGTTGGCAAGGCAAGTCAAAGAACTTCCATTACAAGGAGCAGCTTATGATAGAAGCACTCATATATTTCAGCAAAGATGTAGTAACATGAGAAATCACACATACCAGCACAGAATGCAGCAAATGAAGCTTGATTCTTTAAGCCAATACCAGCCTTGTATCTTCGAGTGGAAGACCCGCATTAACATATAACATAACAGGTGCATGGATACTTGTACCCTCGGCAAAAAAGATGTGTCTCCGGCGATTCGTAACATTTGTATCATGTGGTAATTGTTTCTCATCACATTAGTGTTGTCATTTGAAGGCATTCATTATATATTTCCAGGTCCAGAACCTCACACTTTTTTCAAAAATTACACACAACAAAAAATATGTGTTGCTCTGCACAAACTAGAATGTCATCATGGATGATCATGCCATTGTTCTGTGCTTATAAATTAGGATAAAACACCTGAAAATCATTACTCTGGGATAAAACAACAAGGCGGTACTCTGGGATAAAACAACAAGGCGGTAGATGATTCATATACAACTAATTCCCACAATATTCCAATTATATACTTTCAGATAGAAAAGATCAAAACGTCAGTTACATCAACTTAAAAAGATAACCCAAGAGAAGATCATATTTCTAAACCCTACAGCCTATGGTTTGTACATCAACAAAACATGATTGTAAACTGTGTGGCAATGCTAGTTATTATTTACAGGTCCTAAAGTATGCCAACCTGGTTTGTCTAATAAATATAGAATTATGGCAGTTACCAATTATCATGCATTCATTGACCTACACTCATTCTCAAGCTTCTTCATCTTTGCCTCTTGTGTTTTGATATCGCGCTCAAGTTTCTTGATCTTTGCTTCTTGCTCCTTCATTATCAGAGTGAGAGACCTGACATCTAAAGCCCCAGACATTTCGTTCAGTGACTGAGCCTGCAATAATATTCAAGAAGATTAAGCCGTAGTTTAGTTTGGAACACTGTAACACAGGAGTCACATATTTTTTCCTTATAAATAATCACTACCCTTACTTAAAGCAGTTAATGATACTTCCCATTGCAATTTGCAAACACCAGTAGGATTCAATTATTACAGCTTGGTCTAAAAAATATCACCTACTCCAGCACATTGATAACTTGGCTAAGCCACCCTAGCACACACGACTAGAGCATATGCATGCAATCTCTTTCTTATAAACCATTTTTACTTTTTCACTGATTCCTCAGTTAGTTACCATATCTGGTCATTGAGTTGTATTCATCAACTTATTGAAACTCCTATAGGACAACATAGTTTAAATCTAAGTTACAGAGGGTCAAATACAGATCAGACTAACCTTCTCAAGGAGTTGTAACCGTTGATTCATATCATTAACGGTAGAATTCTGACTTGTAGTTGCTTGGAGAACAAACAGCATATGTGTTTGAAGTAGCTTAGAACAATGACTATCAAGATTACCCTGTGGAAAGGCTGTTTCGCATCCAACGTGGTAAAAAGGACAGTTAATAAGCTTCATAGGACAAACTGTTGCACAATGTATGTCCATCTCACAACGCATAACATGTTGCTCGCACAGCTGGTCACATGGCAGGGCCTTAAATGGACAGATGGAATTATGTTCCTCAATATGAATGGCAGAAAATGAAGCTGAACATCCATCGTTTTTGCAGTTCACTACTCTAAACTTGCACTGACTTCTGTGGTCAGCTAGCTTGTCATGCTCGACGAATCTCTCGGGGCAATGGAAAATGCATTTCATATCTACGCTCTCAAGAATAGTTTCTGCAGTAGCCTTCCTTGCGCCCACTGCCCACACATTATCAGTCTCCATCTTTTGCATAAAATCTTTAATTTTGTTCAAGCGGCTTTCACTGGACAAAAACCCAGACACATGGCTCAGCACATTCCTTTTCGAAGCGACAAAGTCATCAATCAAGTCCGACAGGAACTCAGTCGGCCTGGTAGATGCTTTCGTTAATTGATCCGAATGATCCTCATCTCCACCCACTGATTCACGAACAAGCGCCTCGGTTCTCACGAGCAGGCAACTTTCTAGCTCAGCCCTCACAGCAACAGCTACAGAAGATGCGCTCTTGAATATATCACCAGTGGTGCTGTCCACCGAAGCAGTGGCCAATCCCCGAAGGAGGAGTTCTGTCATGCTGCATATGACCTCTATATCGCACAGGTCACAACGTGAACTACAGTCATCTTCCACCACCATGCTCATAATTCATAAGTTTGCCCAATGGAATTCCGGGCAGTTTAACAATTGGTCCAAAAGTGTCCTGAGAAAGGAAAGTAATGCAGATTAGAAACAAGTCAACAGTCCTTGTCTATACTGAAGAAAGCAGAGCAATGAGCAGCAACCCCTTGACCAAGCAGAGTAGCAGACTGAAACGATCTTCAGATAGGCCAAAGGCCCAGACTGAACAGATCAGATAAGTTGTGCACCATCCAGTCAATCAGTCAGAACTCAGAAGCAGAAGATGGCTGGAACAGTTATCTCCATCTCCCGCGCTGATGAGCAATCATACATTCCGGTTCGGGGCTACGATGCTAGGGGAATCATCCGCCTATGCTGAACGCAGGAACGCGCGGCGGCTCGACACTGAGAACGGGAGGAAGAGAAACTAGAGTCTAGCCATCTCCCGAACAGGCACCCCGCTCGACGGCCCGGCGATCAAATTGGACCACCGCCCTCTTGAGCGGTTGAGCCTTTGGCACAAACGAAGAACGCGATTCGAGGACCGTAAGCAGCGTCTGAGTCAATTCAGAGGCTCAGGGAGGGGCGGGGGGTGGAGGTTGGGTGCTGCGCTTACCACCAACGGAGAGGAGCGAACGGAGGTCCTCGTGGGGAGCTCAGTTGCAGCGAGGCGACACGCACGACGCGCGATCCGCCGGAGGCAGGGGAGAAGGCCGTCAGGCGTCAGCTGAGCGGCCCGGGAAGAGGGAGGGGAGCAGTTGGAGGAGAGGTGCTGAGCGGTGCTGGGCCGTGGGATTGGGCCGCTGGGGGACCGAGATGAAGAATTTTTTTATATTATTTTTTATTTTCGAAAAATATACTGAATTTTTTTCAAAACTATACTACTACCGCCGACCATCATATGATACGACGGTTGCTGACGTGGCACGGGCGACTAACCGTCATTCCATATGAGGGTTAGGTGAACCACTGTACGGTAGGGCCCTACGATGGCCTACATCACAGCGCTTGCAAGTGGTGGAATCTTCAGTCAACAACTGTCGTATGGCAGGGCGGTTGGCCTAACCGTCTATGACAGGGTGGTCGTATGACAGGGCAGTTGGGTCCTACCGTCGTATTCTTCAAGAACAAATTTCCAATGCCATGTACGGTGCGACTATGGACCTAAGCATGCGTCGTTGCTAATCCTGGCATGCCTTGGGGAATTTAGGAAGCGATTGCAACATTTCTAGTCTACTGGTAGGAGTAGTGCCTGGAGAACATAGATCCCTCGGAGTGCTAGGATGGCATCTAGTACCGGTGGAGGTGGGAGTGAAGATGGTGGGGTGTTGTTCTTCTTGTTGTGGCAAGGGTAGGTGCAATACTCGTCTTCACAATCAGTGTTCGTTTTGAACACCATAGGTCTCGTCACGGTTCGTCATCTTCACTGGATGGTGGATCTGGATGAGCCAATGACTCTACAAGCTCCCGCTTCAAGTTGTAGATAACAACGTCCTCGAGGTAGTCGATGTACCTTTGATACGGCTCAATAGCTTGCGGATCCACCTATTCCACGAAACCACGGTTATCCGCTTGGTGGGAGTGCTACGGAAACCGAGATTACTTTAGTAACAAATAAAAAAGGGATGACGGACAAAGGTCACAAAGCTTTGCTTGCCCATGCTCGTGGGCGGTGTGTCACACCCGATTTCCGTGAGGGGAAACCGGATGCATCCTATATGTGTGCCGGGATCTAGTTTCACACATATGATAGACAAAATGAGTGTAATATCATAGACGGTAAAAACGTATCAAGGGGTTTAACAACTTACTACACTCATTCGGAAGACACGAAGGTCTTTAACATCGGAAAACGATAACTACACGACGAGTCTTCATCTTCCGCTTCCACAGGCACTTGACTGGGGGAGACGCAAGCCTCAGAACTCCTCAAAGTCGTTGTAGAACTCTTCACCATTGTTCTCTTCGAACGGCGGTAAGCAAGGCCGAGTACGGTTATGGTTGGTACTCAACAAGTGGGGGAAGATGCTAGGCTACCAAGGATAGGCTATGATTTTGCGGCGGTTAGCATTTTAATGTTGGTCAAACTTTTAATTAAAGAAAGAAAACTTGATAACAAAACAACCCAAAGCTCATCGAACCACGATTTATTCTCATCTTTAAGTTTATTAATCATGTGAGGGTGCAAGCCGCTCTTGACCGTGAGCACGGTCGATCGATCGGTTTTACACTGCGAGGTTTGCACACTTTACCCACAGCTCGCGTAAAAGTTCCGAAGAACTTTGGACCCAACCATGCGATGCGATCGGGCATCATACCACACTTCCGAGGTGTGATTGCATAGGGACGCTACGAAGCCTTTACAAAGGCATGCAAAAGACTAACGACCCGCATAGTTACGGTCGGGGCGGACCATAACCCTCCCTAGTGGTCGGCACCTTAGCAAAGGTTGCTACCTCAAAAGGACCGAGCTATACCCCCGCAACCCGGATCCCCCTCTGCTCCTTTCGGAAAAGGGCCATCAGATCAATCGCACACCTAATTAATTGGCTAAGGTCAGAGCCATATGACACTATGGTTGCACATGTTTTCTTGGGTGGTTCTCCATGTTCCGATTAAATCATATGATCTTGTATTACCAAAAAGCATCGTCATTAAAAATACAAGCCTTTGACATGAAAAACCATTTTATCCAACCCAAGTTGAGCAACTAGCATATTCTACCCAAAAACATTTATTAAACTGGGTTGATGCAAGGATTGTGGATAAAAAGTCTAGGTAAGTCCTTAAAAAGGGTGTTCCCATCAATTTAAACATAATAAATATAAACTTAGTTGTCATGCAATTATATAGGATAAAACAGAATATGCAGGGGGAGAAGACCACTTGCCTTCCTTGCTTAAACACTAAGGTTCTTCTTCTTCAAACACTTGCTCTTGATCTACTTCAACCGGGCCGCTCGCTTCAAACCGGCACGATGTCTACGAGCACACAAAAATACATTCAATAAACAAAATAATACACCAAGCGTGAAAAGCTTGAAGGGAAAACAAGGTTTGGGTATAGGAAAGCGAACACAAGGAACACTCGGAACTATCGGGAGATTCGGATGATCACATACAAGAGCTAGCTATGTGTTTGGTATCTTTTAATTAAGTAAAATCATGTGTATAGGTTGTTTCGAGAGAAATACCCTATTTATAATTAAGCAAGTTATATTTGTATCTAAAAGACGATGTAAGCCTAGTCCAATTTTACTTATAAATATTCAAGTATGATTATGAAAATTAAATATTTAATTAAAAACAAGCATGTAAAAGCATCTAGACGTTTATCTTTATATTTCGAGTTATTCTAATCAAATTATAACTCAAAAACACATTTATATTCATTTTAATCAAATTAACATTTAATGAAGAAAACTCGGGATATAGCCTATGTTACATTTTAGTAGAAAGCAAATTGCATAATCATTAATCAAATTAAGTTTGATTATAAAAACCATGGTATTCATCTAATTAACATTTAATTAAAAGAAATATTTAATTAGTATTAATCATATTAACTTTCTTATGAAAACACGTGTTAATTGGATTTTAATTAGAAAAGCATATGTATAAGGATTTAATCATATTTAATATTTAAACAAGTTATAAAACAAAGAACATGTTCAACATTGGTCCTATTACGTAGTTTGAGTTGATATGAGCCTAACGCAACTTGAAACAGTGGAAATGGAGCTAAAATGCAAAAGATACAGCCAAAACAAGGTTCTAAAACTGACGGTCTTGAAAAGACGGTCGCGTGGACACCAAGGACACTTAAAACGGATAAAAGATGGAAAAGTTATGGCTAAAACAAGGTTCGGGGGCTTTTACGTGAAGAAACATGGCTCTAGGGGCTTATACGCAAGAAACCGAGAGACCTAAACATAATTATGCATATAAACCAAAGGTCTATAGCGCAAAAGGTCAAGTCAAGGATCTCGGGTGGGATTTACGAGAGAGATCGGGGGCTTAAACGATAAAAACGGACCTCTCTGTGATGATCTTTATAGGTGGGAGGGTGTGGTTATGATATTAGAAAACCTAGGGGCACTTTAGCAAAACTACCTTGGTTGACCGTTATGGATGGGATTAACTTGGGGGTCACGGGTTGATCCGGGCCATCATATCCGGATCGAGTGGTGGGCGCGACCGTGGACCGGCGGTGGACCCGGTCCACGGGTGCACGGTGCACCGATTACAAAAGGGCCAAGGGGTACGCGATCTCGGCCGTTCATCGCGGATCGGGCGGCCGTGGATGCGCGCACGCGATCGGGCGGCGGCGGACGCATCCGGACCGTTGGCCGTCGATCCGACGGCCGCGAGCGACGGCGGGCGAGCGAGCGGCGGGAGTGCGCGAGGAGACGGCGGCGCACGGCGGAGCCGGCGACGGACCTCGCCGATGTTGCTCGAAACCGAGCTAGAGAGCTCCGTTTGAGACGCGGTTTACACCTACGTGTAGCTAAGGAGATGGCGAGCACCACTAGGCGGTTAGGGAGGCGGCTCGGGCGGCGGTGGAGGGACTCCATGGCCGGCGGCATATGGCGCAACCCCCGTGAGAGGTGCTAGGGGCTAGGAGGTCCAGGCAGGAAAGAGAGGGATGGTTGAGTTGCTCACCCTCACGCGAATCTTTGGTGTAGCACACGGCGAAGGAGAAGAGGCACCGGCGTAGATCGAGGCCGGTGGAGCTCCGGCGGCGGTGAGCTTCGGGTGGCTCGGTCCGGCAGGAAATGAGGGGCCCCGGCACGGGGATCCTCTCGTGGGCGGAGCGGGAGGCGAGGGAGGATGCGAGGAGGCCGATAAGATGTTCACCGGCGACGAGGAGTGCCGGATGGCCGGCAATGGCACGGCGGCGGGCTTCACGAGTGGCGGCGCACGTGGAGGTGGGGAGAGGGTGTGGGAGCACGGGGAGGGTGCAAAGGGGCAACCGCAAGGGCTCCGGGTCGGTTTTATAGGGCGAGGAGAGGGGAGGAGGGGCGACGGCGGAGTAATGGCCATCAATGGCCATGGCGGGCGGCGGCCTTGATTGCCATCAAGGGGGGAGGCTTTGATTAGGGAAAACGGAAGGGAGTTAAGGAGGGAGAGGAGGTCGGTGCTTTAGATGCTCTTGATGGCGGGGATTAAGGCGGGGAAGGCGAGGGCGTCGAAAGAAACGGTGGCGGCGGCGTCCGGGCCGACTCGGGCGGGGAGATGCCGGAGGTAGAGGGCGACCCCGAAAGGTGGGTCCCACCCCGTCGGCGGCGGGGCTAAAAAGAAAAAGGGGATGTAGGATGTTGGGGCTGCGGTGGGCCGCAAGTGAGCGCGCAAGAGAGAAGTGAGGCCGGCGGGTGGGAGAAAGAGAGAGGAGGTGGACCACCGCGGGTTAGATGGGGCGCTTGCGCGAGTGGGAAAAGGAGAAGGGGAGGCCGGCGGGCTCGCTTTCGGGCCGTGGGGGCCGGAGAGAAAAGAAGCGGGCCGGAAAAAAGAAAAACGGGCGGTTGGAGAAGGGAGACCGGGTGGGTCGAAAAGGGAGAAGGGGGAGAGAGATTTGGAGAGTTTTCTTTTTTCAAATTCTTTTTTCAAACTTTTAAACTCTTTTCAAAATTTAAACACTTCAAGCCTTTCCAAAATTTTCAAAACAATTTAAAAACTTTTAAAACTTCACACCAACAAACAAAAACACTATGCAACCAAAAGATGACGCACAAGCACTTATTGCTTCTAAATTATTAAAATGATATTTAAATATTTTAAAGGCCAAATTTATTTGATAATTTATTTAATCCTTAGAAAATAAAATCTAAACACCATGTTTCTTACATTAATTTGGTGATAGAATTTTTAGGGTGTTACACGGTGCCGAAGCGACGACCGAAGTTGTTCGGTCCTTGGTAGACTTGCATTACGCAAAAGGCACCATGTGCACATATTGGCCACTGGACCGATTTATTGGGTGTGTAGATTTTGACTTCATGCATGGATTTGAAATCTCTCTTATCTTATACAGGGAAATTGGCCTTGAAGTCTGGATCTTGCTCACTCCACACAAGGGAGGACAGAAGGAGTCTTCATTCCCACTCAAGAAAGTCATTGCTGCCTGGTATGAAGAGCAAATGGAGAAGAGAATATATATATGTGTAGGCAACAAAGAAGTCTGGGTGGTGGGCCATTCGATCCATGGGGAGATAAAAGCAGCACTAACTCAAAATAAACACACCATAGTAGTAGAGTAATTGTTTGGGTGCGCTATTCGATCTCATGGGTAAAGAAAATCTGCAATGACTCTGAGAAAACACACCTAAAAAACACATTCTAATGTACTTCAGTTGAAGTTCTTAAGGATACAAGCTGGTTGCACTGGACGATGAAATAAAATCGTAGTCTTCAAGTGATACGTTCAACTCCACCATCCGGATCCGAATTTTTATGATATTTTTTTTGCCAATTTTCACGTCTTATAAGGTCTGAGGACCAACCGCCCTACGATACGCTGGTCGGCCATACCACCGTATCATACCGTCGACCGTCGAGTCAAAGACATTTATTGTTGTTTTCACATACCAAACATAAATTAATCATACAAAACTTTGTTTTCGGTACCCTTCTCTACATCCTCGTGAAACCACCTCAGCAGCTTGATGTCGTCTGCCCTCCCCCCTCCCGGCACCCCCGATCTTGTGCTCGTTGCCGCCCTCCCCCCCGCCGCCCCCCGTCGCCGCCGTCCCGCCTGCACTCCCCCGTGCCTCCCCGGATCCCGCGCCCGTCGCTGGCCCCCCTCACCTCCTGTCGCTGCCCCCTCCCCTTCCCCTCCCCACCGCCGCCACCCTCCTGCCTCCATAAAAATGCACCGCCTTGCCCCTATCGCTCTATCCCACACATCGTCATCCTGCGGTTGGCCCGCTCCTCGCGCCGCACCGAAGGGGGCCATCGTCGGTGCATCCTGGCCGTGCGAGGAGGTGTCGCCGCCGCGTCGTCTGTCATGTTCATGTTGATGGGGCCGACAGGGCCATCTTATCTGCGCACCGATTGGGGCTTGTGGCAGAAAATCCTCATCGCGCACGGATCGAGGGCACCATCGATCTGATTTCCCGCGGCGGTTCAAGGCGACGGTGGCGGCCGTTCGAGGGCTCGTCGGCTGTTGTCCCAGCCACACACACGGCGGTCGATCTCCCATGCGTGCGTGTGGGCCAGGTCGTCATCGAGTCTCTGCCGCCCCTGCCTGAGCGAGCGTGCGCGTAGATCCGATCGGGCAAGGAGGGAACACGTCCCATTGATTCTCTGCAGCGAGCGGCTCATGTCACAGCGGCACAGGCAGCAGCGTCACCCGCAAATCCTTGCCTCGACGGGTAAGCCTCCTCTGTTGTGTCATGTTTCGCAGCCGTGTTCATGAAGAGAAAAATCATCGGTTTTGTGTTCTGTGTCTTTTGAGACCCCCATGTATGGATTTGTTCTTCTTTTCTTTTGAGAATCCATGACCATGCTTGTGGGCTTATAGATGGATCGATTGCTTCAGCAAACAAACAGAAGGGTTCACCCTGCCGAAAACATGATGATTCCTTCTCGAAAGAAAATGGTGATGGTGATTCTCGATCTTGCGAGCCGTTCGAATGTGGCATGAAATTCTGATGATGGTTGACTTAGCCGTTCGAGCTCCCGTCAGCCTGCAGGCATTGCTGCCGCTACATGGTTTTGAGCTCCAGACCTCAACTCGCTCCCTTCTCCTGAAGCATGAGATCTCGCGGTAAATCTGTTTCTCTACTGCTCGATTGGTTGGCTTACGCCAGTCTATTATGCTCTGTAGTTTTGTAGAAAGTTTACGAAACAAACTTGGTCTTCTATCTATGTGGCAGTTCAAAGATTAGTACAGAGTAGATACTATGTTATCTCTCTATTTGATACTATTTATCTGTTGAGCTAAGTCACATTTTATCTCTCTTAACATATAAGCTATCCACATTAATCATCCTCCACTAAGGTGGTATGTTGAAATCTTTCATCGATTTTGTGACTAAATATATTGATGATCAATCATTTAAGTGATGTATAATATCATTTTCAAAAGAAATTTGTTATGCAATGTGTTTTTTAATCTCAGATTTCATCTTATAATTTTGTTTGAAAATCCCGATGCAACGTGCGGGGTATCATCTAGTATCATAAATAAAAACAGTGGAATATGAACACTGAGCTAGCCAACTAATAATTAATTAAGCTGAACAGAATACGAGCGCTAAACTACCAAAGGAACCAAGCAACAAAAAAAACTTATGAACACGTCCGTATACTTCATTTAATCCCACAGTGTCCCATCTATCCCTACACTTCGAAAGAAAAAGAAACCTAAACTAGGCGATGGTAAAGGATGTTTAGCTTTCATATTGTTCCTCCACCAAAACGATAGCTAGTCAGTTCTCACTAGAATGCCTCCTGCCATCACATTCACACACATATATAAAGTTTTGTTTTCGACAACAACACACACATAAAGTTGTAAACTCCAAAAGCGATCAGCTGCCGCATGCAGTCATGCAGGCCTCGTCGTCGATGGCCTCGACCTGGCGCTCGACGTACCCGAGCGTGGCGAGCTCCTCACGGACGTTCCTGCTCCCGCTTCACACGTCCTCCCACGCACGACTTGTACACCATGGCCGCCGACAAAAGGGAACCCTATCCCCATGTAGATCAAACAATGCTTTTGAGTTTTGACAATTGTGTGCATGACAAGGGAACCTTATCATCATGTAGATCAAACAAGTTTTGACAATGGTGTGCACGACACAGACAGAAACAGTGAAACGGAGCAACATATATACTCGTATATATATAATAATGAGGTGAAATAATTAATGTGATCAGGGCAACAAGAGGCATATAGGAACTAAAATGTCATTTAACAAAGTTGTATTGAGAACACTGCTAGCAATTCATGCTCGGCGACACTGACAAACATCGTCTAATTTGGACAAGAAATGCAGCCGTACAGCCAATTATTATCACCCGAGGTACCAAACATATAAGCCGAAGCATAACAAGTTTACAACTAGAGCAACGAGAGCATTGTTGGTGGAAATCGGGCCGAAGGGTGGACGCCGACACAACGGCCCCCCGAACTCACTCCCTACCTTCGCCCTCTCTCGCGAGGCTACTACTTCTACTTCTACTTGGGCGAGGAAAGGAAACGCGGACACTTACGAAGATGGAACAAGGAAAATACTCGCAAACCGAAGACCGAAGAACCGGCAAAGGCCTTCGGTGCTCTCTTCTCATCCCGGGTATCCGTTTCATTACAAGGGGTTCACTATTTATAGGAGACCCCCGGGTATAGTCATTTGCCTCAATTACACCTTTTCCCGTTCCCGACAAACCGCTTTAAACACTTTACAAGGGCATAACGAGCAAGTCCCCCGCGTCGTACGAGCCTCCGGCGTGTCTTCGTACGGCCGAAACACCTTTACACGCGGCCGCCCTTGTCTCTCGTCCCGACCGGAGCCCACTTTACACGTCGGCGGTGGCCACGTGTCCGGGGTCGTCGGCCCCTTCGGTGCCGAAGTAGCGACCCCGGACCGGGGGCGTCGGGCCTCTTCGAGCGCTTCGTCCGCGGCTGCCGCCGGCCCCCGACGCGACGTCCCGGGCCGGCTTTCTTAGCCCCCGCTCCCCTTGGGCCTTCATTACCGAGCACCGCCGCTAGCACCTTCGGCGACGAAGGTGGACGCAGCGATGATGGGTCTTTCCCGCACGACAAAACTTATAAGGCATAAGCGGCATCGGTGTTTCGTTAGTGCTCGTGCGGCGAAGGGGCTTCTCGCGAGACCGAAACCGTATGGACGCCGAAGGTTTCCAGCGTGGGCGGACAAGGGCGATGCTTCCGAAGACCGACTTCCCCAACAGTAGCCCCTCATCAGTGAGGGCCGTCCTGGCTCCGCGCAGGGCCGAACTTACGATCGACCTTAAATCGGGTGAAGACCGGTCTTCGGAACTCCCCCGGACGGCCCACGCTGACATGGCGTCCCGAAAAAGACATGCGCTGCCCTTGGACAATTTTACCGTTCAGAGGGGCCGTCAGTGGGTAAAAAGGTAATTTTGATCGAGGCCGGCGCGATTATCGGAACTCGTTACTATATAAGGGGGGGCCGTCCTTTGGGTTACCCCACCCAGCGGCTTCAGCCCAGAACTTACGACGCGCGAGAGCTCCGAAGGCCTACTGTAAGACTTGCTCCAGCCCCCTTGCTTCTGCTTTTGCTTCGTGCATAGTTAGTGTTGATGGCGCCGAAGCGTAGACGCGATGCTGTCGCGAGGGAGATCGCGAAGACCTATACGTTCGGTCGAAGCCAAATCGACAAGACCGACGTGGAGGCGTTGGTGAAGAACCGCATGGTCGGGGGCCGGCCGAGCCCCCGCCGTGAGACCGTGCCGCGGCCCCGGATAACGAGGTCGTCATCTTCCGCGACCTCCTGTACGCGGGGCTTCGGTTCCCACTTCATCCCGCCGTCGTCGACATACCGCGGTACTTCGATATCTACCTCCATCGGCTCACCCCCGAACGCCATCTTGCGGCCGTCGGTGTATATGTGGATATGCCGGGACAACGAAGATCGGGCCCTCCGCCGAAGGGTTCGCTTCGGCACACCAAGTGCATCACCAAAGGCGGACGGTCTTCGAGGAGGAGGGGGACCAATCCGTGGAGAAGGACCGTCAATTTGGCCGCCTCAACTTCTCTTATAAGGCCGGTGTAGTGAGCCCCGGTCACCGCGTATAGGAACAAGTGGCCTTCGGATTGGCAACAACACCGGTTCTACTATACCTTGAGCCCCCCTTCTTCCGAGGCACTCACCCGCCGGCAACGAAGGAGCTCCCGCCCCCGCACGAGTCTTACGCGAAGAACCCTTCGTGTCCGGAGGGTGACGAGTTCGTTATGATGCTGCGTCGGTTCGCGCGGAAGTACGGTACTCGCGACATCGTAGAGGAGTACCGCAAAGATCCCCGTGTGCCCGCTGGTCGACGGCTGGTCCGTGGCCGAAGACGAGTGGGCGGAAGACATCGGCGGCATCCCCTGCCCCGATTGGACGAAGGTCTTCGGCTTCCACGGCCGATCGTAAGTTACTCCGCAACCTTGAATAGAATCGCCTCTCACCATGTATTTAGTAAACGAGAAGCTAACGGACTTGGTCGTTTTTCCGCGCTTTGAGGAAGAGGAAGGTGGAGGCGCACGGGGACTTCATCCTCGGCCCCGTCTCGCCGAAGGAGTACAAGGACACCGTTGCGGAGTTGAACGGGTCCCGACGAACCGTATTTTTGAGTTTTTCAAGGTCGCGCCGCCCGAACGCGTTGGCTTCGCCAAACACCGCGAGGCGGCCGAGAAGAAGGCCGCAACGGTCGCGGCCGCCGAAGCGGATGCGAGAGGAGACGCGCGACGTCGCCGCGCGCGCGCTCCGCAGAGCCGGCCGAAGGGCCGCGCCCGCGCGCGGCCACCGCGGCCGCCGAGGGGAAGGCACGGAAGAAACGGGGCGGGCGGCCTGCAGATTCGCCCCCGTCCCCTAAGAGGACCCGCGTCGTGGACGTGGAAACTGGCCTCGTTGGAGACGTGATAGCTGCCGTGCCGCTGCGCGCGGCCGCGCCTTCGGATGTACCCTCCGGCACACCTCCGGCGAGGGCTGGGCAAGGGACTACCGGGCCGCTGCTTGTTCCCCTCAGCCCGCCGGAGAAGGACAGTGACGATGACAGCGATGTTCGCATCGTGTCCTCCGTTGGTGATGCGCCACGCAAACCAAGCCCTGTTGCCTTCGGCGCCGAAGCCCCCCAAGACAAAGGTAACTCCGGCTCCACCTCTAGCAGCTCGTCGGACACATCTTCCGATGGTACCGAGCAGTCCGCCTCCCCTTCGGCCCCAGCCTCCGAGAGGAATGATGTCGTCCCCGAAGCGGAGGAGGAGGAGGATGAGGTTCCCGAAAGCAGTAGCTACGGGTGACGCCCGAAGAGCCCCGGCCGCCGCCTGTTCGTCTCCCGCATCCCCTCGCCGAGGCCAAGCTGATTGGCGGGAAGACAATTCGCTTTCTTGGGGCCGACGAGCGGCGGTCATGAGCGCCGCTCGGAAGAGGCGGGGCAAGCTTCGCGATACCTCACGAAGAGGAGTACTTCGGGGAAACTCACCGCCGCGGAGCTCACGACGGCGTGCGGGGACCTGTCCCTGAAGGCCTTCATCGCCTCTCGGTGCCTCTCGCGAAGGTTGGAGCAGGAGAGCAAGGAGGCGAAGGAGAAATCGGTGGCCTCCGTCTCTTCGCTTGAGAACAGAGTGGCAGAGCTGGAGGGGCGTCCGGGGACGCGGAGCGGAGCGCTCCCGAAGCCGCAGCGAGGAGAAGGAAGATGCCGCGAGATCCTCCGAAGCTACCCTCAACACACCTGCGGCACGATGTGGAGGTCCTTAGCATTGCCAAGGAAGACATGCGTGTTCAGCTCGCCGAAAAGAGGTCAAACTGACCGAAGCGCAGACAGGGTTAAGCGAGCTGAGCGCGACACTGGATCGGTACCGCACGGACCACATCCGCAGCGCCGAAGCCCTCCGCGATAACATACCGCACCGCCGGAGCAAAGGCAACTTGGATGCTCCTCCCCGTCCCACTCCCTCGCCGCACCGTTGAGTCATTTTACGAGTGGGTGAACGCTCTGTTTTGATGTCATCTCGATGAACACAAAGATCTTCGGGGAGCTTGGGGGCCGCGGTAGGGGTTCGTACCCGGCGTATTCGGTGTGCTCGCTAGTGCCGTCGGATCGCCCATCTTCGGAGAAGACAATCGGCAAGGGCGATCTTCGTCGGCTTACGAAGGAAAACTTTGAGTGGCCTAGCAACGTGGAGTTAGACGTTGGACGACTTCCCCGTGCTCCCGAAGAATCTTGCAAAGAACTTTATGAACACCTTCTTCGCCGGCGCGGCTATCGCCTTACCTTGAACGAGTCGGCTCGCCTCGCCGCCCGGCACGCCGAGGCCGCTTCCTCCCTTTGCTTGCACTTCGGTGAAAAACATCGTCGTCAAAGTTTTGACGCATTGGCCTTGCCGCTTTCGCGAGATAGGGTCTCGAGTCGCAGAACGTGTTTACGCCCGCTTCTAGCTCGGTATGGCGGTGCTCCACCCTTGCCCCGCTCATGATGGATGGCGACCGGATCGCCATGCCCGGTGTTCCCCCTCATCACCGCCGCGGGTCCGGGAGCCGCGGCACCGAGGAGGAGGGCGGGCCGCCGCACCGCCGGGGGCGAAGCCGGCGATGCCGAAGGCGCGATTGCACCCGACGCCGAGGGAAGGCACGAGAACGCGACGGGGCCCGCCACCGAGGAAGAGCGCGCCCGAGCGGCCACGGAGGTCGCCACTTCGGCTCCCGCCGGTCCTTGAAGTTGCTCCCGGCTCCGAGGGGAGGGGTCGCACCCGGCCGGGAGGCGCCGAGGGGGCAAGGGGCTCCGCCGGGGACGCCACGGTGGAGGCTTCGAACGCGGCGCACGCGGCGGAACTTGAAGCTACTTTGTTGGCTGCCAGCTCTCCCGGCGGCGAATGCCCCGCTGAAGCGGTGGTCGAGGCCACCGAAGCAAGCGCCGTCGTGGATGAAGCCGCCGTCGTCACCGAGGGTGCCGAGGTGTGAAAAACGCATCGCCGCGAACTTTTGTGATGGAGTGAACTATTCTCCCCTCCGAAGGGATGGAATTCTTGTAATATAAACTGATGCACGCGTGTCTCCCGCGCGGTTCCTTCGGTGGTTCCCCGCGCAGAGCCGAAGGTGCGAGCAACTCAACTTTGCCCCTTGACTCACTTTTTGTCGCGCCGAACGTGTGGACGAAGTTTAGCATTCGTCATCCTAATGTCTCATATGCGGAGTTTTTGTCGTACCGAGCGGAGCGCTATCGCCTTCACAATGAAGCGGCTAAGCGCTTTTTCGCTGAGTTTTCGAGGGATCCCGCACGCCGGGATGCCATTCTTAGAGAGCGGGCCGCCCGTAGGGCGGCCAAGCGTAGGTTAGTGGACCCCTTCGTGGACGAAGGGGTCGTTCCAAAAACGGAACCGATTGAGGAGGGGGTCCTCGGACCGCCCGAGTATGTATACTTAATTCCTGATACCTCGTCGGAAAGCTTCGCAGCGGTGAAGGTGGAGACGCGAGGGATCCCCCTTCGTACGTACTCGACACTAACTTCGGCGCGGGGGGGATGCCTACCGACAAGCCGAGCTCCGGAGATGGCCTTGGAGATCATAGACATGGCATATCTTCGGTTGATTGATGAAATCCGTGATGATGTACCGAACGAAGATTGATCGTTATTTGTGGCCGCGGGCGCGGCGCGAAGACTTAAAGCACAGACTTCGGAACTCCCCCCCCCGGAAGTGTTCGCGGCGGACCCGAAGCGGACTACGACTCGTACATTTATTGTGCGAGACGTATGTGTTGTAACTACACCGCTATTTGATTTGTAAGGTTGTATCATTTTTACGATGGATGTTGTAAAATGGAGGTGTGTATGAGAGGTGTGTTTGCTCGTCGTTTTTGTGCTGCACACTTGGTCGTGAAAAACCCTAGGTTCGTTGGGGCGAAGCGGCACCGCGCTTCGTCTTTGGAGTTAACGTGCGATGTCTTGCCTTTGAGTGTGCGCCCACTTCGGCCCAACGCGCCGTCCCCGCATCAAGCGGTTTTCTCTTCGGTCAACTCGAGACCGACGGTCAACTCACGATCGACGCATCGCCCCCGTGCGTGCGCTTACTCCGCCGAATCATGGCCCCGCTCCGCATCAAGCGGTTTTCTCTTCGGTCAACTCGAGACCGACGGTCGGCTCACGACCGACGCATCGCCCCGTGCGTGCGCTTACTCCGCCGAATCATGGCCCCGCTCCGCATCAAGCGGTTTTCTCTTCTGGTCAACTCGAGACCGACGGTCGGCTCACGACCGACGCATCACTCCCGTGCGTGCGCTTACTTCGGCCGAATCATGGCCCCGCTCCGCGTCAAGCGGTTTCTCTTCGGTCAACTCGAGACCGACGGTCAACTCACGACCGACGCATCGCCCCGTGCGTGCGCTTACTCCGGCCGAATCATGGCCCCGCTCCGCGTCAAGCGGTTTCTCTTCGGTCACGCCAATAAGTGACGAGCTTGGTGTGCGTGCCCCTAAGGCAATCCGCGCCAAGGCCGTTACTTACCGCACCGAGGGCCACTTCGGAGACTAGGCCCCCCCGAGGCGGTGGCCTAGCTTCGATAGAGTGGCGAGAGCATTCTTTAGAAAGAAAAGCAACCGCACACGAAAGAAATGGGGGAGAACTGACTTATATTACACGTCAGGAGTCGAAGGGATACAAAGGGCCGCCTCGTTAAAAACCTCACACTTCGCGGATCCAGAGGGGAACCACGAAGCTTCCCCCGTGAGGAAAAGAGTACGCCCCCCACTACTTTAATGTACATAGGATACAAGGTCAATATCTTGGCCTAAAGGAAAGAGGAACTATGAAAAGTCAAAGACTATGCTAAGAACTCGTAGTCACTTCATACGAAGTACTTCTGAAGCATATCCACGTTCCAGGTGTATGGCTCTTCATCGCCCGTCGCCCGACGTAGCTTGAAAGTTGCTTCGTTTGCGGTAGCCGTAGCTATGAACGGGCCTTCCCATTTCCCGTGCATCTTACCCTTCAATTTACCCTTCGCACCTTTCGTAGCACTAGGTCCCCCGACCGAATGAGCCTTGGTTTGATCTTCTTGTTTTTCCACCTTCGTGTTTCGTCTTGGTAGGCCAAGAGGTTTTCAGTACTCGTAAGCGGACTTCCTCGATGTTCCGGACCGAGGCCTTGAGGTCTTCATCACCGGAGGGGGTATTCCTCCAGGTGCCAAGGCACAATTCTTCGGGCAGCATGGCTTCCTCCCCGTACAACAAGCTTGAAAGGGGAGAACTGGGTAGTTCTGGATGTGGTGGTGTTGTGGGACCGCATTACCCTTGGTAGTTCTTCGGCCCACTTGCTCTTAGGCAAGTCGGTGATGTTCCTCTTGATGCCGGCGAAGATGATTCCGTTGGCTCGCTCGACCGCCCCGTTGGACCGTGGGTGGTAGACCGAAGCGGCACGCCTTCGTTCCCAAGTATGCACGGAAATTCCTTGAACTCGTGGCCGTCAAATTGCTTGCCATTGTCCACCGTGACCTCGTGAGGGACACCGAAGCGGCACACTATGTTTTGCCGTAAGAATTTCGAATGGTCGCCGAAGTGATGCTCAGCAATGGCTTCGCTTCAACCCACTTGGAGAAATATTCAACCGCCACAACTGCATGAGTGTAGTTTCCAGGTGCCGTGGGTAACGGCCGACGATATCAACACCCCACCGGCGAAGGGCCACACCGGTGGTAGCAACTGTATCTCGTTGGAGGCAAACTTGCTGTAGGGCGCGTGGCGCTGGCACTCTGGACAGTGGCGCACAATGTCGTGGGCGTCTCGCATCGCCGAAGGCCGCAGAAACCTTGGCGGAAAGCTTTCTGCACCAAAGCTCTGGTGCCGAGGTGGTGTGAGCACATGCCGCTGTGGATTTCGTGCAGTAGCTGCTTCCCCTCGGGACTGATATGCACTTTAACAATGGAGCGCACACTCCTCTTCGGTACAAGTTGTCGTCGACCAGGTGATAGTTCCTTGCCCTGATCGCCGCCCTCTTGGCGGTGACTCCATCTTCGGCCTCATAATACCCTTTGATCGCCGCCACTATTGGGGCGCGCCGGTCCTCGCTCCGAATTGCGTTCACGAACTTGGGGGGTGCCGCTTCGTCGGCGCCGGACCTCGAGGTGATTGTTTCATAAAAAACATCCGGTGGCAAGGCCTCAAGCGGTGCACCGCCTTCGCGATAGCGTCGGCCTCCTTGTTGTAATTTCGGGGAAACTTCGCACCGTGATGCCGATGAAAAATTTTTCCATGCTTCGGACGGCTTGCGGTGTACTTCATCATGTCCGGGTTCTTTGCCTTGTAGGTTTTCCCAATATGGCAAGCGACAAGCTCGTAGTCCGTCGGATGACGAGCCTCCTAGCACCTACGGCCCCGGCCTTCCGAAGGGCGAGCAACGGCCTTCATACTCGCTACATTGTTTGTACGCTTGTCGTAGTTGAGCCGCAGCATATCGGAGTTTGATGCCCGAAGGGGATTTTAAGACCGCCGCGCCCGCCGAACCGAGGTGGCAGCACGCGCCGTCACACCGGACTTCCCATACCGGCTCGTGACTACCGGTTCCCCCTTCGGCGCCGAAGGCGTCCAATCGCCTACAAAGTCGGCGAGGACTTGAGATTTTATTGCGCCGGCGGCGACGAAGCTTATGACGTGCTCCGCCAATTCCGAGGCCCACTTGCCCATTCTCGCCCGTTGACTCCTTGTTCTCGAACATGTCCCGAGGGGGAAAGCTGTGGGTACCGAGACGTTGTGGCTCGGGAAGTAGTGCCGAAGCTTCCTTTTTGCCATCACAACCGCATATGCCATCTTTTCCATTCCCGAGTAGAGCGGCTTTGAGCCGCTCGCAGCTTCGTGAGACATAGTATATTGGAAATTGCCTCGTAACATCCGCCTCCCCGCGCTCTTCCACAAGCACCGCGCTAACCGCCGTGTTCGTTGCCGCAATGTACAACGACAGTCGGCCTTCGGTGACGGCTTGGTCATGATTGCAGCATCTTCAAGATATTTCTTGAGTTCATCGAAGGCTTGCTGCCGCTTCCGGGCCCCATTGGAAGGCCGAGTTTGCTCGGAGGACCTTAAAAAAGGGTAGGCTTCGCTCTGCGCAGCTCTTGAGATAAACCGGCTCAACGAGGCGATTCCCCGCTGAGCCTTTGGACTTCCTTTCGAGTGGTCGGGGGGCCGCATCCTTCGCGGGCCTCGATTTTTTGGGGGTTCGCCCGGATGCCCCGCTTGGAGACCATGCAGCCCAACGCTTGCCCTCTCCGAATGCCGAAGATGCATTTCTCTCGGGTTAAGCTTGAGGCCGTTTTGCCTCATGCCGTCGAAGGTTTCGGTTAGATCCGCAATGTGATCTTGCTCTTTCTCGCTCATGATGACGATGTCGTCGACGTACGCCGAGGCGTTGCGCCCCCACCGGCCGCCCAGATCGCCTTCATCATGCGGTTGAAGGTGGACCCGGCGTTGCGCAAGCCTTCGGGCATTCCGACGAGCGTAAGACACCGAAGGGGGTTGTAAATCCGGTTTTTGCTTCGTCCTCCCTTCGCATCCACACTTGGTGATAGCCGGAGAAGCAATCTAGGAGGCTCAACATGTCGCAGCCTGCAGCTCGATCAATGATGACGTCGATCCTTGCGCAGGAAAAGGGTCCTTCGGGCATGCCTTGTTGAGTTCAGTGAAGTCAATGCACATTCTCATGTTGCCGTTCTTCTTCGGTACCATGACCACGTTTGCCACCCGGATGGGGTATTGCACTTCTCGATAATTCTTGCATCGAGCGCTTTTGCACTTCGGCCTCCGCACCTGACTCTATCCGCCGACATGGGCCGCTGCCTCTGCAGCTTCGGTTTGACTCTTGGGTCAGTATTGAGTGCATGCTCTATGACCGAGCGGTGAACGCCTGTCAGGTCAGACTTGGACCATGCGAAGACATCTTGGTTGTTACGAAGGAACTGCAAGAGTCGGCCTTCGTCTTCTCGCGCCGACCTCGCCGCCTATCATCACGGTTCGCTTGGGACATCCGCGCATAAGGGGACCTGTCTTTGTGACGTCGACGGCCTTCATGCGTTCGGCTTCGGCCCCCTTCATGGACCGCCTCATTTGGGCTTCGGCCTTGTGCTCTTCGGCCGCCGCGGCCTTCGTTGCTCTCGTCCTCATTGATGACATGGACTTGTCCGTTGTGGACCGAAGTGTTGCGCTCGGCCTCTTCGGGCCTCCTCCCCGGCCGCCGTAGACCGATATTACTCCCCGCCGCCGTCGGTATCTTCATCGACGAGATACCCTTGGTGGATAACCGCGGCGAACTTGTTGATGGTGTTGCGGCCGAAGATGGCGTTGTACGGGTATGCGAAGTCCACGACATCAAATGTTATGATCTCGCTTCTCATGGTGGCATCTTGGCCGAAGGATACATTGACATCAATTTTGCCCGGGGCTTCGATTTTCTTATTGCCGAAGCCGTACGGCGGGTGCTCGCCTTCTTCAGGTCTTCCTTCTTGAACCCCATGCCGGAGAAACATTGCCGAGTCGGGATGTCCGCCGAGCCGCCGTTATCGACGAGGATCCTCCCTACGTCGTTGCCGAAGTAGTACTTCGTGTTCTTGCCGATGTTGGCTCTTATGACGAGCGGATCGTTGTGGGGGTAGTGTTGCAACCGGATGTCGGCTGCCGTAAAGGTTATGGGGACATGGGACCATGGCAGGTGAAAATACTTGCCGGAGCAAATGTGTGATACGCTTCGGTAGTAATCTTGGCGCTGCTCTTTGTTTCATGGGTCGGCTCATTTGATCCGCCGGAGATCGCATTGATGATGTTGAGCATGCCCGTCATCCCCGAGCTGCTTGAGTCAGGTACCTCTTGCTTTGGCGGTGGTGGGGGTGGCGGTTGGGTGTGGGTGTAATGCACTTGGTGGTGGGTAGGCGGGTTCGGCCACGACGGCACGAACACCGAAGGTTGTTGCGCGAGCGGGGGAGGAGGTGGAAGCAGGTGCCGCGGGGCGGAAGGTGCGTATGGCCGTGGTGGGTGGAAAGCATGCGCCGAGCCGAAGGTTGGTAAGGCCGGTGGCGGTAGGGTGGTGGCGGGGCCTTGAACCGACCCGCATTTTGGTACTTCATGACATGGTTCACGGCCATGCCTCGCCGCCTTCGCCTTTTCCTCCGCCTCCCACTCCATCTTCATCTTGACCGCCGAAGGGCACCGGTGCGTGTGGTGCCGGGCGTCAATCCCGTGGAGCCGGCGGAAAAAACGCTCACCCTCCGGCCCTCTCGCCGGTTGTGCTTGCCTGCGGCTTCGGCCCCTTGCCGTGTTTGTATCCGCCCTTGTGCCCGCCGCCCCCCGTTCGGTTTTGATCGGGGGCGCGGACACGTTGTTGATCTGGCGGTTGGCCTGCTTCGGCGGCTGGTTTTGCCACCCCTTCGGCTGGTCCCACTGACCCTGTTGTTTTTGCTTCTTTGCCGCGTTTGCCCGGTCGAGCCTTCGGCGGCGGCCTTTGTCAGACTTGCAGTATTCTTGCATGACCTCAAATAATTCTTGCACGGACTTCGGCTTGACCCCCGTCGAGCACATCTTGCGCGTTTCCAACCCTCAGGCCACCGACGATGGCGTCGATGATGCTGCTTTCGGACACATTGGGCGCGCGCGCTGTTAGTTTGACAACCCCCGTGCATGTACTCTTGCGGTGATTCACGGTCCCCTTGGACACACATGTTGACGAGGTCATTAGAGTCCGGCTCTTCGACCCGCATGCCTTTGAAGCCGGACGCGCTTGTTCCGCACCTCGGAACCATGACGTAATGTACCCCTTCGGTATGTTGGCATACCAAGATCGGGACTTCTCCCTTGAGCGCGAGCACAAGGGCCTTTGCCTTTGTCGTGGCGTCACCTCCGTTGGACTCAACTCGCCGTTTCGAACTTCATTAAAAACTCCTTGGGATCGTAGTCCCCCGTCGTACCGGGGCAAGGTGTTGGCGTTGAACCCGCGAGGCCACGCGCGCGCTCTCCCGCCTCAACCGAGAGCGGGGACACCGGGACCACGTTACGAGGTGGGGCGTCGTCGGGAGCGAAGTGCTCGTGCACCTGCCCCCTGTCTTGGCGGTGCCCTATGCTTTGTCCTTCGGAGGCGTCCTTTTGCTGCCTCCACTGATCCAGCTGAGCCTGCATGGCCTGCAGGGTGAGCCAGGCGTGTTGCTGGGCCGCCGGCGCAGCATGCGCGGCGGGCGTCGGTGGCGGTGCAGGCGGCGTCGGAGCAGCTTCTTCGTGGCGGCGTTGCGCCGGCGATCTGGCTTTGCAGCATGGCGAGGTAACGCTCAGCCTGCCTGATGTTGAAGTCGATGGCGTCGGAGGCGGTGTGGGGTGGGGCCGCATCTTGGTGCTGGGATGGTTGCATCTGCGAGGAGGATGGGCGCGTTTCCTGCTCAGGCTGGGCCGGCACGGATTTGCCGGCGATGAGGGCCCGAATCCTTCGGAGGGCCTCGATGTCTTGCGCCGAAGCCCCCAGCCCCTCGAGGCTGACTTCGAACATGCCCGGGGCGGTGTGCTCTACCTCCGGCGCGCTCGGCCCGGCGGCGGTTCCCGCCGAAGGCTGGTCGGCCGGAGGGGTTGGGTTGGTGGGCTCCGGCACGAGTGGAGGGATCGCCGCCTGAGCCGTTGCGGCTTCGGCGCCTGCCGAACGTGTCCTAGCCATGTGGTCTTGAGATCTTCCACGAGGTGGGCGCCAAACTGTTGGTGGAAATCGGGCCCGAAGGGTGGACGCCGACACAACAGCCCCCTGAACTCACTCCCTACCTTCGCCCTCTCTCGCGAGGCTACTACTTCTACTTCTACTTGGGCGAGGAAAGGAAACGCGGACACTTACGAAGATGGAACAAGGAAAATACTCGCAAACCGAAGACCGAAGAACCGGCAAAGGCCTTCGGTGCTCTCTTCTCATCCCAGGGTATCCGTTTCATTACAAGGGGTTCACTATTTATAGGAGACCCCCGGGTATAGTCATTTGCCTCAATTACACCTTTTCTGTTCCCCGACAAACCGCTTTAAACACTTTACAAGGGCATAACAAGTAAGTCCCCGCGTCGTACAGGCCTCCAGCGTGTCTTCGTACGGCCGAAACACCTTTACACGCGGCCGCCCTTGTCTCTGCCCCGACCGGAGCCCACTTTACACGTCGGCAGTGGCCACGTGTCCAGGGTCGTCGGCCCCCTTCGGTGCCGAAGTAGCGACCCTGGACCGGGGGCGTCGGGCCTCTTCGAGCGCTTCGTCGCGCCGCCGCCGGCCCCGACGCGACGTCCTGGGCCGGCCTTTCTTAGCCCCCCGCTCCCCTTGGGCCTTCATTACCGAGCACCGCCGCTAGCACCTTCGGCGACGAAGGTGGACGCAGCGATGATGGGTCTTTCCCCGCATAGCAAAACTTATAAGGCATAAGCGGCATCGGTGTTTCGTTAGTGCTCGTGCGGCGAAGGGGCTTCTCGCGAGACCGAAACCGTATGGACGCCGAAGGTTTCCGGCGTGGGCGGACAAGGGCGATGCTTCCGAAGACCGACTTCCCCAACAAGCATAATAATAACAAGGAGTAGTCCCTAAAAGGTTGATCCAGCGGTAGAAACATGAACTAACTAGACAGGTACTCCCTCCGTCGTCCATGCTTAGTCGATCAGAGGACGACCCGTAGTAAAGCTTCGCCCCCCGGGACATCAGTTCCCTCCACTCCTCCCGCTCTACGGGGTCCTTGAACCAGGCGAGTTGCTCCTCGGTCAGCACGGGGAAGGGCCTCATCCTCGTGCCCACCGTGACGCGCTTCTTCTCCCCAGCATTGCCCTTCACCGGTTTCTTGCTCTCGACGGTCGCCATAGCAGCCGCCTTGGGGCGATCGCACTCGCTCGCGCCCACGGCCGCCGCGTCGCCCCTCTTCTTCTGCTTCTTCTCCCCGGCCACCGGCAACTTGGGATCGACGGTCGCCGCAGCAGCAGCCTTGGGGGGCTCGAACTCGCCCACGCCCGCCGCGTCGCCGTCCACGCCGCCGCCGAACACCGCTGCCGACAGGATCTTCTGGGCACAGGGAGGAGGCGGAATCAGCGGGCACTCAACCTCAAGCATCTCGCCTCTCCTCCGAAACAACAGTAACCCTAAATCAAGGCAAACTCTCTGGATCTGGAATTCTGCTTCCGTGCGGAGGCTAAGAACTGGGAATAGCCGCCTAGCTATCCTATCCTGCTAGCTGGAATCGAACCCGCTTTGGCTTTGCGTCGCGGTCGCGGAGTCTCCCTGACTCCCTCTCGTATTTCGAGTTTTCGACCCGACTCCCCGAGGCTCCGACTCTTCTCTTCTTCTTCCCTGTCTTTCTGTCTCTGCTTCTGGGACGAGCAGTCGTGCCACACCGTATAGCATACGAGACAATTTGGCGCGCGTTACGCGCCCTATCCATAGGCGAAAGAACAAAGATATAATAAACACTTAACAACAACATTAAGTTTGTTCATCATAATCTGAATCCAAAAGGATAGCAAATAAGGTTTATGTCCGGCATCAACATTGCAAATATTACATCACATCCGATGATCATTGCAAACTGGTGGTGAAAGTTATAACTTGGAGACTATCAATGCTTTGTAGTAGTGCTAAGAATGTGTCTTGACTATTGTTGACTTGATTCACTATAACCAACATTGAAATATCCTCTTGTTTCATTGGGATTGGCATCTCCAACGTCCAAGGTCCAACCACTCATGAACCTCTTCCCCACCAAATTGCATGCCCACGCCACACTCGTGCAAATTGCAACATTCCCCGGGCCGCAGTCCAAATGTCACTTGTTGCCTAATGCCAAGCATGCTAAAACTACTTTAGGAAGTCTCGAAACTACGGGTAAATGACAAGGGGAACGTGCTTATTACTTTCAACATGCGAGTACTTTAGGAAGTCTCGAAACTACTTGTAAATGACACTCATCCACAAGCTCACGTAAATTCAATCAAATTTATCAAATGGATCACCCCAATTATAAAAAAATGACGATACATCCCAGCCTACATAATTTGTCAATTCTTCAGTTATCACAACTTTGGACCACGGAAATAAAACCTAGCCCAAGTGACCTAAAAAATGTTTATTCACACATCAAATAACTTACGGAGGCAACAAATTTAATACAAGTGTATTTTCATGCATGGGTACATAAAAATAGCATTGCTTCCTTTTATGCACCAATCCATCTCAATGTTGACGTCAATCCTCATCATCTGATCAACTACATTTAACTCCATAGTAGTAATACTAACATGGACTCTAATCATCATGACAACATAATCAATAGCACTGCAACGTACTATGTCAAATGTGCCTCCTAACTCCTAAGCACCATCACATAACGTAGTTATTAAACATGTGCATCTAATGGCAAATATGTAACACTCACAAGTCATAATACATGACTCATCATAACCTCTAACCAATTTATTATGCATCAGTTTAAGTAAAACGGGATCTTGAATAGCACCATTGTGAGTTCTGACGTATTGTTGGATAGGGACAGTACTCTCCCTAGTCTTTTATAGTGAGAAAAATTGAATAATGATAGATTCCCTCCACCATGCTCAGACTCTATGTGTTGCTACTTGCTTGCTTATATAAATAGATGCCTAAAGATGAAGTACAATCAATGATCTTCTTTTTCTCACACAATTCAAGGATCTTCCATTTTTTGCTGATTAAGATAAGAGCACAAAGCAATTGCAAACACATGAAAAAGATCAGAGGATGGTAATCAAGATCTACCAATACAAATGAGGATAATCACTCTTAGAATTCACTCATATTTATAAACACCATATCTCGATGAGCACTCTGACTGATGCATTATATGAAACAAACCATTTTGACATTGCCTCCCATAAATACTGGATGAAAAAGCAAGGGAGGTAGGCTTTCCTTTTAGTTATCTCATTTTAGTTTGAGTAGCCTTTTACTTCTTACTCTGTGATAATTTTTTGAGCCATAAATTAGGCAGTGCGCGGATGCATCCCATTTTGAAAAAAAAACTTTACAAAGGCTCAGATTAGAGACACCAACTCCAATTTTGCTGCAAAGACTAATATACATGCTTTCAAGCACATTCATTATTTTTCAGATTATACACCGAGGCAAACAGGACAGTGATTTGAGTGAACTTACCAATACAAATGAGGATAGATTGTTCTGTAAGTTGCTTGGTAGCATAACATTTTATTTTTCTTAATTAATTTTAGCAAAGTGAAGTGTACTCAATGTAACATGCATTAGAGCCAAATAATTACAAGATCTCACCTGTACTTGAAGGTCCACAGTTGCGCACTGAGCAGATCATACATACAAAAACTTTTTCCATCCTTTGATATTAGAGTGGGGAGGTAAGACTCTACCTCCTTCCGTAGAATTCATTCATCGATAACGAATATCGCTCATTAGAGAGAAAAGTGTTTATGAAATAAGTGGAACCGGGACATTATGAAGAGAAAACTCGATTGCATTGATAATCGACCTTTGGGAGAACAATTCTCCCAAGTTGGCTCACATCACTATTTCGAAGCTCCTTCCGCAGAAGAACTCTCAATCCAGTAGCATAGTGCTACACAAACATTGCAGAACCTATTAACCCAGAAGAGCGGGCTCTAATCTGTTAACATTTCCTTTCTGAAAAGGAATATCTACTCTAAATGTCCTTATAAACCTTAAATCTGGATCAAGGGCAGCCGTATTCAAGTCCAGCTCATTTACCTGCATCAAAGATAGATGCATTCAGAGACCAATAATTGGGGGAAAAGACTGAGGCAAAAAACAACATTGCTTACATAAGAAGAGGTATTCTGTATTCACAAACAAGGCCACTGATCTACCTTCCAATACAGATATCAGGTTAATAACATTTCCCAATGACCACATAGTAGACAAACATTATACAGGTATTCTACAACTGTTCACACCATGACAGAGTCATGCCGGTCATCAGCAGTAAATAAATTGTACCATAAAGCATACATTTCTGCTAATTTGTACATAACTCCAATCCCCATGTATTCCAATCCTTTTCAGGAACACAGCAGAAGACTCACGCTCTCACATGAAAGAGGAGATTTCCCAATATCATAACGGCTAGTTAATGCATCACAAACAGCTAGTAGATGTTTCTGGTGAGCAAAGGAAAATTCAGATCCCCACAAGTCACATACCTTCCCCCAGAAGGCGGACACCTTGTCGTACCAATAGAATCCAGGCCGGAGCCTGGACGGTGGGCACGGGCACCCCTGCAGCACCACGAGCTCCTCCGGTGACAGCCTTGACCCGTTGATGTACACGTCGTCCGCCCGCAACCGGGTTGGCCGCGCACTCCCACTCGCTCCTCATGACCGGCTCCACCTCCGCCGCACCGAGCGGTCGCCGGAGCACGCGGGGAGCCTCGCCCCGCAGCGTCCCGCCCGGACTCGGCCACGGGCCGAGGAGCCGCTCCGCCCGCGCCGCACACTGAGTTGGGGGAGGAGGGCCGTCCGGGGGTGGGGAAGGGTCACTCACCGGGGAGGAGAGAGGGGAGAGGAACGGAGGCGAGTATGGAAAAGGGGGTCCCGGCGGCGGCGTGGAGCGGAGGGGCGTGGGCGTGGCGACGACGCGGGGAGGAGGGCGAGCAGGGAGTGAGAGCGACGGCAGCGCTGGGATAGATCGGGGTCGGGTGGAGAGAGAGGAGGCTAGGGTTTCGTCTGCCGGTGAAGGGTGTGATTTCCAGCGAAACAGAGGGGTTTTTTGCAAAACATATAGCGGGGGGTGCGGGAGCGCGGCTGCACGCCACGCGTCCCGCCCGCCGCGTTGGCTCGCTCCTGTGAGAGCAAACGGGAGGAGACTTCAAGAACTTTGATTCGAGCACGCCGCCCTGGGGGCCGATGCGTATCCTCCTGGGTCTAGCTGTAAGCAATAAATACTCCTACTCCGTAAAATCATTAACAGACCCAATTAAAATTTAACATTTCAAAATACACTCAACATTTATAGATACTTATTCAACATTGTTTACCGTATTTAACATTTTTCACCTTCTATTTCAACATCGGGTCAAATAAGATTCGACATTTAGCTGCTAAAATTTCAACTTCTCATCATCATCTTTCTCCTCGGATCGGAGGTCGGCCGGCGACGCTAGCGGCTGAGGCCATAGCGTGCGCGATCGGTACCCGCAACTGCCACGGTCGAGCTCGCGGCCGAGGCGGCAGGGGGCAGCGGTGGTGCAATAGGGGCCACTGGCGCACAGGGGAGAGACGGCGGTGGGCAGTGGAGACGCGCGCAACAACTGTTGAAGGGGCTAGGGTTGATGACGATGACGATCCAACAAACGGAGTTTCTCGCACGATTCTCAAAGATTGAAAGTCAAATAACAAACAGGCTTTCAAAAGCTATATAGGATTCTCGGACTATGATGATAGGCTTTGGGCTTTTCTTCTTCAGAGAATGGGTCAAAAGCCCAAAGGTTTCGGCTCATCTCTATATATGAAAGTGCAACTAAACCACAGCCAACAGATGCATCCACAACACTTGCAAATTCTCGATTGTCAGATTGTGCGTCATACGTCTTAGGCTAACCCAACAAGGGAATGCAAAATCGGAAGGCAAATAAGACTTTGCCTCGCGTGAATAGTAGAAGTTGGAAAGGCAAAATCTTCGATTCTCCAACAACAAAGGCATATGACACGACACAAAAGCCGCGAGAAGAAGAGGAGGGACAGCGCCGCGCGCCATGCACCGGGCGGGGAGGAGGAAGGCGAGCGAGAGGGGCGTCGGCCAGCCGTGCCACGCCCATCAGGGAGGAGAGAGCTAGGCGGAGCAAGAGGGGCGCCGCCAGCCCATCCGCTCCCGACGGGGAGGAGCTCGACAACAGCACGAGCCTCGGCCGCGCAGCTCGACGACGCAGCGGGGGGAGGGCTCAACGATCCGAGGCCCGTGGCCGCGCCGCTCGCCTACCGCCGCGCCCGAGCTCGCCGACACCACGCCGGAGCTGGAGCGGCTCGGTCGGGGACCTCCTTCACGCTCGAGCTAGAGCAGCTCGATCCGTGGCCAGCTCCGCATGGGAGAAAGCAGAGGGCGCTCCGGCCTCCGCGCCGGAGCAGCAAGGGAGGGGATGGATTTGGGGCCCCGTGGCCACGCTACTCGCCTATCGCCGCGTTGAGCTCGCCGACGCCGCAATGGAGCTGGAGAGCTCGATTCGGGGCCACCTCCGCGCCTCCCGCTCCGGCGACGAGGTGGCGGTCCGGTATGTTGCGCAGCTCCGGCCGCTCCTCGCCCTAACGGCCCGACCTCATCTTCCTCCGCCCCTCTCTCTCCGTCGCCGAGTTGCTCGATTCGCCGCCTCCTCCTCCTCCCGCATGCGGCCATCCCTCTCCCTCCCCTCGACTGCGGCGGATGCCTTCGAGGAGAGAGGAGATGCAACTCCTCCGGTGGTATTTTGCCTCGCGCAATGCCTCTCCTGTTGGAGGCCTGCAAGGAGAGGCATAGTAGTTCGAGCGAAGGCAAAAATGCAAATGCCTCCTCTGTTGGAGTTAGCCTTAGGTTGAGAGGTGGCTCGACAATAGTCTCACGTGGACTTCACACATGCTCAGGTGTCCTCGCATGGGACCCACTATAAAATGGGACCTGCATATTGGTAGGTGAGACTGAGACCCATGTTATATTTTTGAATGGTACCTATACATGCTTAGGTGGGCCTGCGGGGGACCCACTATTAAAGTGGGACCTGCATATTGTAGGAGGGACCCATGTTCAAAAACACCCTTTAATTAAACTCACAGTCCATATATTTTTAAAATAAAACTTAAACTTTTAGAAAAAATTGGCTTGTCGTCCACAATTTTAAGGATCCCACACTTTACATAATCGACACAAATGCCTGAGCTTTTTACAAAAATGACCTTAAATGCTTAAACATTACAATAATCACTTCATAGTTCACAAACTAAACCCTCAGCTTCAAGAAATACGAAAAAGCACCATCCACTAAAGCTACAACAAAATAGTGATAGTGTCGCCGGATCGACTAGGAGTAGATCGAGCGGGAATACACTGTGTGTGACATACCTCGGACTCCTGTTCATGTCCCAGGTTCTGTTGATGACGTTCTACACTAGGCAGTGAGGCGCAGTGCAGTGCAGGGACAACGGCGGTGAAGTCTTGTGGCGGCGTCGGTGAGGCATCCCGTCGCTTCAGCACCACCCTCTTGGTCGACTAGGGTTTTGGAGTGGGGTCTACAGTGGCGGCGGCGAGCCTCGTTAGTTGAGCCCGTGGCCCCCACTCCCTCTTATAATGCTGCGTGACAGGGGCCCACCAGCCTGCTAACGGGCTGGGCGTCCTGATCCGGGCACGAGTCAAGGGCCCAATGGGCTGTTGGGCCCATTGGTGGAGAGATCAATCTAACATTCTCCCCCTTGATCGCACCATATACTTTTAACTTCTTTTGTCATTCCATTACAGATCAGTGTATAGAGCATGTTTTATCGTCACGGTCAATCTCAATTCTGTCAATCCCTGATAGATTCAACAGCTACAATACACATCTATGTACTGAAAGAAATTCTTTAGCCTTGGGCCCTTTTATTGTCCGAAATCTTAAACCATGCCATAAACCCATGTTGCACATGTTTTCTCTAAGCGCACTGGGTGATATACTTTCATAAGAGGATCCTCAAGCACTTGCTTGTCTCTTATATGCGCAATATCTATAATATGATTCCGGACTTACTCCTTTACAACATATAACTTTGTGTCAATGTGTTTGGCAGCACACTTGACTTGTTGTCATAGGAGTGAACTGCTTTAATGGTTATTGCTGTTGACAACCATTATCAACTCCGGGTACAGGTTCCATTAACTATTTTGCCTGTCCCTCAGCCTCGTATCATGCTATACCACATCTTTGCATCACATTGATGACATTTGTGTTAAACCCTTTGGAGCATTTCCACACAAAAACTCCAAGTGTGAAAGTTAGCGACAATTGTGGATTTCGCTACACATTTCACAAAATATCTTTGTACTCACAACCTTTTTGAGAGCACTTGATCTTTTCAACTTAGCATGAGGCTGATACACTTAATTCCATTCCAGTGATCTATAGCTGGATTGGACATTGCCAAAACAACCCGGATATACGAACTATGTCAATGTAAGTTCTATCTTTTCCATTCATTAGGCTTCCAACAACTGAAGCATATGGTACCACATTCTTTTAATCCATTCCATATTGATTATTGGAACATAAAAAATTCCCAAAACCATTACCCTTGACAATGAGAACAGGCGATGGTTTACTCGCATGCATACTATATTTCTTTGCAACTTTTCTAAGTATGCATCTTGCGATAGTCCTAATACCCCTTTTCTTTTATATCGGTGAAAATAGATCCTTATAATTGAAAGACATTCATCGAGAATTTCCTTTTGAACTTTGAGGACAAGAACCTTTTCTTCTTTCACAATAGATTGACATTATTGCTACCATGTGAGATGTCAATCACATATGCACGATTAGGAAATGAATTCCCATTCGATAACATCGTTCAAATGTTGTCATCTTATTCACTTATAAACCCAAAAACTAAATCCATTATCTTTGAATGTTATCATTCGTAAATGATTTCTTTAAATAGCATTCCTTTTGTTCTTTTATTTACATGACAAAACCCTTAGGTTATGCCCTGTAATACTTTCATCTGATGTAACTCAAATCATGTTGTGCCACTAGAATCATTATATTCCATTTATTTTCTTTGCACAAATCTTTTGATTTAAGATGTGCTTTACTTATTCACATGTTCTCTTTGGAGTCACGTCACGACTTGTTGACCCATTACAGCCTACTATTTTGGCTCCATCGAGAATCACTTTTGAGTCCCAAGCTTCCTCGGGATTCATTAGTTCCACTTTCAACGAACAAGCGCTCCTTATGGTTTCTATACATGAGATGGAATAAACCTCAATGTGAACTTTTCTATATTGCAAACTTTGCAATCATTAGACTTTTGACTCTTTGAGACCTACTAGACGCCTCAACCTCTAGCACATTGTGTGCTTCAATTTTCGGTCACCTACCATATGGGGCTGCAGCAACTGTCCCCATGTACAACAATAAGTTTCAATGGCTTCTGAAGGACAGGTTCCATATCATCTACCATATTGTTGCTACGAGTGTCAAGAGAAATAGCTACCGAATCATTAGAGTGGGCATATATACCCACTTCTCCTCGAAGTCAATCTCTCGAGTCACCATGCTCCCCTTAATTTCTCTTGTATTCCAAGAAGACAATGTGTCTCATTAGAAATAAAAGAACCTTTTCTTTTATCCGAATTGCCAACAAAATGGCTCCCTAGATCAACGTTTTCTTTCATTCAGATGGTCAACTAAATAGCTCCCCCAAATCTTTCCATCTATTATAAATAATAGAGTATCTTTAAACTTTCTCATTTTGGGTTTGTTCTTTCACCATTTTAGTCACATCGCTATCATCCTAACAAACTTATAAAAGTTCAGGATTTTAGCTATTCCTTTTCTTTAGGGGTATCACATATATGACTGTCGTACTCCCACAGACAATCAAATTTATCATCTATAGATCACACTCTAAATGCATACAACGCATTACTTTCCTGAAGTATAGGGGATTTTCACCTTTCTCACCATTCCCCCCTCGAAATGTGGCATGAACTTTCTTGCCACAATTTCAAAACCATTCAGAACTATTTTCAGTGAGGAAACTTTGAGAACACTTTCAATTACTTCCTTTGTCTGCATGATTATATCACAAAACAAGGTTGTTACATAACTCATATATGGGAGTACATCATTCCTCATTTCACTTTAAGAACTCAACAGAGTCCTTTATTTCCATGCTTTTGAGAACTCAAGCAACTCAAGCTTGTATATCATTCTTTATCTTTAGGTTCGCATATTACTTTCGATTCTTTTTAAACTCATAGAGTGCTTAGTGACTATAACACAATGGAAATGCTCAATCAATACCAAAGTAGTAAAAGAGCTACTCCAAAAAACTATTTCCCAGTATGGAATACATAATAAACACATGAGTCATTATATCTTTCTCCCGACATGCAGGATTAGTCCTTTGACAAAACTTTTCTTGCCACATAAGATTGTCTAATATAGCATTATGCCAACATTAGCCAATCATGCGGTTATTTTCTTAGAGCCTTTCCCGCCATGCGGGTATTATTATGAACTTTTCTCGTCGTGCGAGAGTATCACAAACTTTCCTCTCCATTCAGGTAATAACCTAAAAGGGGACATGCATGCCAAGATTGGCTTGCATTCAATCATCAAATTCAAAAATAAATCTGAATAAACTGTAACACATACATACTTAATCCAACATTAGTCAAAATAAATATGCATATGAATTAGTGCAACTTTTATCATGATGATTGAACTGGAAATAAATTCCTTGTCATAGAGAGTACATGAAAAAAAACATTTCTCAAGACTCTCAATGATCTATCTCTTTTCTTGGATTAATATCCGAGAATCTTTACTTTTGAAGCCATTCTTTAAAGAGACCATAGTCCCTCACATTATGACACTCTTTCTTTGTCATCTCCTGAGTCACAAGTCCTCAGCTCACTTTTCTTAATGCTTTCATGAATGAAAGCACAAAGATCTTTTCTCTGAGAAAATATTCAATAATAATCCAAACTTTAAGCTTATGAAGCTTTTAAAACTTTATGTTCCATTCCATATCACTGTTGGGCAGAAAATAGAATAAAACATCATTCATCTATATTAATTCCAAAACATCATCGACTGAATTAGAATTAATCCATCATATCACAATATTGCCATCATCAATGTTGGTCAAAAAATGACAACATCATGAAACTTTATATTTAGAATCAATACTCATCAAAAGTATTTCTAAAATATCCTCTTTGTCCATAATTGAGTAGAGACATAAACTTTGTACAAAAAAATTGGCAACCAAAAACAATGTAACTTTATCTTGAACTTGATACAACGAAAGTTGACTTTAACTTTAACGTGGACATAACCCATAGGGAAACTTTTCAAAACTATTCTTTCAATCAAATCTTCTCGTTGGTTCCAATTCAATTGAAAGATAAGTATCATAATACAACAGAAAACAAGAAATAAAACAACAGTTCTTGATCTTTATTTATTCTCTGAAAAAATTGATCACTTTGATGCAAAATTCATCAGAGACTTTTACTTTAAACATAAGATACATATAATTATAATATTTTTATCATCAACGTTGGTCAGAAAATAACAGTACCATAATTAACTTTAAATAAATATGTTTCTACTCTACTGATTAAATTTTCCCGTTGGTTCCAATTTAACTAGAGGGTGAAACTTTCACTTTGCAGCGGAAAACTTTTCTTTCTTTTCAGAAGCAATCACACTTCTAAACTTTGCTTTACACCGGTCAACTCTCTAAACAATTTATCCCGTTGGTTCAAAATGGAATAGAGGTTAAAACCTTGACAAACTTGTTAAACTTTGACAAACTTGCCAAAACTCTGCCTTGAATTAATATTCCATTAGATTAATCTTTCCTTTTTACATTATTTTTCTCTACTCAACTTTTCCCTTTTAATTTAATATTCAAAATAAATTTAAAAAGGGCAATACTTTAAACTTTGTAGCGGAAAACATGAATAAAATTCATGAAAAACATGCTATTAAGAAGCTTTCTATCACTTTTCAATCTCTACATAAATATCTCGTTGGTTCAATTTTAGTAGAAATCAAAAAACTAGATGAAAAACTATACAAATTTCATCAAATAAGCTTCTGAATATTCATCAAAACAATTAAAAAACTTTACTATTCACAACTATCTTTTCGGCCTACGGGAGAAAACCGGCCCACGACCCTCTCCACGCGTCCGCGTGGGCTCGCGGCCCAGCAGCCAATGGCCAGGCCGCTGTTTCGGCCTGCTGTCGCAACCCGCCTGGGCCGATTTTGGCCTGCAAGTCGCTAGGTGCTGAGCGCCGGCCGCAGCCGTCCATCTCAGCTGACCTCGATCGGACGGTTGTCCGGAGCTTTCACACGCACAAAAAGCCCGTCGGTGGCCGGCCTCCCTATAAACCCTAGCCCCATTCCTTTCCATCTTCGCACCCTTTCGCAGCGCACACCGGCGGCGGCAGGCGGAGCGCCATGGCTGACGACCGACCGGCATCGGCGAGGAGCGGCGCCGCCTGGCACAAAAACACGGCCGGCTCTCCCACTCCCCCCTCTCTTCTCTTCTTTCTTCTCCGTCCTCTAACCCTAGCCTTGCATCGGCAAGATTCAGAGAGAGGAGTGGCCATGGCGGCCTGGAGAGGATGGTGGCCGGCGCCGCCGCTGGCCCCCTCGCCGTCGCGCGCGTTCACCCGAGAGTGAGCGCGCCGCCGTCGAGCGGCTCAGTGACGGTGCCCACGGCCCTGTCCCTCATGTCTGCGAGCAGCGTAGGTCCGGCGAGCCCGTGACTCAATGCCTTTCCACGCGAGCGTCAAGGAGACGCCGGCGGTGGTGATTCCGGCGGCGGAGGTAGGTCCCACGGTAGGTCCTTCTCCCCCGGTCCTTTGCATCTTTGCTTTTCAGATCTAGGGTTAGGGTTTCATTTTGCACTGTAAAAACGATTCGAGATCGATTCCTTTGGTCATTTCTTTTCCCAAACAAGATCCACTACCTAGCACGGCTCTGGTACCACTGATAGTGCCACCGGATCGACTAGGAGTTGATCGAGCGGGAATACACTGTGTGACATACCTCGGACTCCTGTTCATGTCCCTGGTTCTGTTGATGACGTTCTGCACTAGGCAGCGACGCGCAGTGCAGTGCAGGGACGATGACGGTGAAGTCCTGTGGCGGCGTCAGTGAGGCATCCCGTCGCTTCAGCACCACCCTCTTGGTCGGCTAGGGTTTTGGAGTGGGGTCTACAGTGACGACAGTGAACCTCGTTAGTTGAGCCCGTGGCCCCCAATCCCTCTTATAGTGCTGCATGATAGGGCCCACCAGCCTGCTAACGGGCTGGGTGTCCCCGATCCGGACGCGAGTCAAGGGCCCAATGGGCCGTTGGGCCCATTGGTGGAGAGATCAATCTAACAAATAGGTCCATCCAACATGGTCACACATAAAGATGTTGATGCAAACCTACAATTACAACCCAAATTCTACTTTTGTCGCAAATCTACAACTAAAAATCTCCAAGACTCAATCATCGCTCGTCAATCCACCTAATTTCCATCTCTATGCCAACTATGTGATCATCTGGCCTGGTCCTAATCTATACTAAAACTACTCGCATGTCATCTACTGTATCAATCCAAAGTAGCACGTTACTCATGGTATCAACACTGGCCTACCAAAATTTGAAAGTTCGGCAGCACCACGCGAAGTAGCGTACTGCTCATAGTATCACACTGGTCTACTGAAAATTGAAAGCGGCAACGCCGCACAATGTTTCTAGTGGTAACTACAATCGAAACTTCCATGATGTGGATAACGAAAATTTCGATTATCAAGACAAGATATCAACAACAAGTGTAAAGACGTGATGTATGTGCTTTAGGCTCTAATCTATCTATTTACGATCGTTATCTTTTACTCTATATGACTACAGGATATTTTTTGTTTGGAAAAAATATAGCATATTTGGCCATTGGCTGGCCAAAATTCTCTGCACCTGTAAAGTTGATTGACGAGGGCCAGTCGTGTGAAGAGTTTCGGCTTTCGAGTCGAACCACAGGCCACCGGCGCTCACTCTAACCGTCTAGCGGCATCCAGACATCCAGTACGTTCCAACCCAACCATCGCGTCTCCCCCTCCCGATCTCCAAGCAATCCCTTCCCTCGCCACCGCGGTCTCGTGCCGCCACCTTCTTCTCAAACCCTAGGCTAAGGGACGGGAGCCCGCCCCGCGCCATGGACGCCATCCGTAAGCAGCTCGACCAGCTCATGGGCGCCAATCGCAACGGCGATGTGCGGGAGGTCAGCCGCAAGTACTACGACCGCGACGTCTGCCGCCTCTACCTCGCGGGCCTCTGCCCCCACGACCTCTTCCAGCTCACCGTGAGTGCCCTAATTGCTCTCACTACCTCATCCCGTCTCGATTCCATTCCCGCGCCGGTCCAGAACGTTCGACTTGATCCGTGTTCTCGCGCGGTTCCTGGGTTTTGGTGATGATTCCTCTTTTTTTTTTTAATTGTTGTGTTTTGCAGAAGATGGACATGGGGCCGTGCCCGAAGCTGCACTCGCTGCAACTGCGAAAAGAGTATCCTTCCTAGTCCAGGGTTTACTTTACTTTATTTATTTATTTATTATAGTTTGTGGAGGTTAGTTTTCAAGTGATGTTTGATGTGTGACTTTTAGCGATTCAGAATATTAAATGTGGGTTCATCCCTTCTTTCTGTCTGCCTACAATTGTTTAGAGTACTTGGTTGGTATGTCTGAGGTGATGTTGAAGGGTTTGCTGTAAGTTTGCAATGTGGCCTGAGTGGATGTACATGTGATGCGATGCTACTGCAAGATTGCTTGGATCTTGTAACTTTCATGATGATTGAGATAAAGCATAAATCTTTTAGAATTTATTGTACTTTACTAAGAATTGTTTTGGAGTAGCTTCATATTGGTGATGATTCGGGCATACCAATTTCTTTAAAGATGATTCGGAATCAAGATTCCTGTTGCTCAACAATTTGAACAAATAATCAAATATTAGTGACTTGGCTTCTCAGGGTTTGTTTTGATGCATTCCCTGAGGCCAGGTCAAGCACTGAAATTTCTACTTCTCCTAAGAAATGCCCAAGTCTTCTCTTGATTATCATCATTTTGCACACACTTTTTCCCCTATTACCATTTGTTTGTTTTCTGTATGTCTGCAATTGGGTGCCATTACTCTGTTCTATGTTTTCCTGAGTGTGGTAATAGATATGAGGAAGCCAAAGCCAAGGGTGCAGATAACTATGACCGTGAATTGGAAGAAACAATTGAACGACTTATTGTTGAGTGTGAAAGGAAGATTCAGAGAGCCCTTAAGCGTTTGGAGGATGATGATGCTAAGGCAGCCATTGCTATTTCTGTCACTGAGGTTACACAGGTACATTCTTATTTCACCTTTGTCCCCATCTATTAATTGTGATTGTTCAGTTGAAATATATGTGTGCCTGCAAATGCAGACTAAAGAAGTAATGGAGTTATCCAAACAAATTAGGCAGAAGATGAAGGACATCGATGTTTTTGGTAAGTTTGGTCAATACCCTTGTGCTTTCTTGTAGGTTTCATCATGGCTACAACTGTAATCAAATTGAAATGTGTACCAATGTATATGATTTTGCTGTGGCTCTGTTATATGCTTTTTTTGGCATGTTTATGAGGATAGGTTGATAGTAGCATGTTTTCTCTTCTTTTCCCTTACAACTGCTCAGTAACAGGAAATTATGTTGTGTTCTGGCATTCATGATTTGTTTCTTTTAGTGTTTTGCATATTTGATCATATTACGGCAAAAACCTAATTAACCACTTGTTTTGACGCATTCCTGCACTGCTGAAAAGTTGCTTTTTGCTTGACCTCTTTTGGCAATAAAGTATATGCAAAATAACATACAATGTATTTAAAAATATCCTCAGGACATGCACTGTCTTCTTGACACTGGAGGTATGGAAGTTTTTATGAACTATCAAGCTTCATTAATTGTTTTGACCTCTCTTTTGACACATCTAGTAATTTTTCTTGTGATTGTGCCTATAGAGGTAATCAACTAAACTAAATTAATGGAATGAACCTGTCATTGTTTAGGAATATTTTTCTTGTTCTGCTATTATTATTTAGGTTAACATTGGCTTTCCTTTTGTGTTGAAGCAAAATATTTGAACCCCACCCACCTGGAAACTATGGCATTGTCATGTTAAATTTTTTACCTTGGTGTATGATCTACCTATATGTGTATTCATACTTTGCTAACATTCTCTACATAAACTGTGCACTATAGATCTTGAGGGTAATACTGAAGGAAAAATTCGGGCCACTGAAGAACTTGACAAGCTAAAAGAACAGAGAGCCGAAGAGCAGGTATTTCAAGATACCTTTCTTACCAGACTCTTATTTTGGTAATGATTCTTTACTATTTAAAAAGTTATATGCTTATCTGGGTTTTGTTGTTGGTTATATTATTTCAGGCAAAGATGTTACTTGAGGCTTTCAACAAAGATCGTGCCTCTTTAATAAATTCTCTTCAAAATGGTGCTCAAACAACCACACCTGTGACCCCTGCTGCTCCGGATGCGCGAACCCAAGAAATGATAAATGAGAAACTGAAAAAGGCAGAAGAACTAGGTATTTACCTTTTGTTAGCTAACTCCCAATAGTTTTGTCCCCTAGTGTCAAAATGTAAATCTCTGGTCATTGACATTTGGCTATCCTCCGCTCATCTCCTTGCGTATATGATGAGGTACTAGTGATGTCTTAATTTTATGTTGAATAGGTGAGAGTGGGATGATTGATGAAGCTCAAAAATTGTTAGACGAGGCAGAAGCTCTGAAGAAGGTTGGTGCTTTCTTTTAATATTTAACTTTTTTTGGAATTCTATCAGCTGACTGGGGTTTTTCTAATCGTTTCTAACCAGCTGAGTGCCCGACCACAATCTGTTCCAGACTCTTCAAAAATGACAACTCATGTCCAGATTGTAAGTTTGGCGCACTTTCCTTGCTAAAAAAAGTCATTTCCATTTTGTTATGTTCAAATTCATAGAACTCTGGAGGGTGTGTGGTGTGAGAAGAGTGAGGGAGTTCTTCTTTTGACACTTCTCTTCAATTGATAGACCATAGCTGTCCTGGAGAAAAAAAAGTTTTGTTCAAATCCCTTTCATGTATATGATGTGATTTTTAGGTAGTATAGTATTGTTTACAGTTTACCTTATTAAGATCTTTGCATGTTAAACTTTGTTTTGCGTCGTCTTGGTGGTGTTATTTTGTCTCAGTGTTAATGATTTCCTTTTTTATTTTTGTTTAGACTGACCAAAAGTTGCGCCTGTGTGACATATGTGGAGCATTCTTGAGCGTATACGACAGGTAAAGTTTTTTTAGCCTCTCAGCAGATTTGTTCTACTAGGACCATGTATAGTTTGGGGTTTCCAGTTCTGCAGCTTTTGACAGACATGTGTACCTCCTTTTCACCAGCAGGCTTTTGGGCCCACTTTTATGAGGATTACTGTTGCAGCTAAAGAATGTGCGTTTTTATTATATATGTATTCTTATCACGCGGACTAGTTTTAAGGCTTTAATAAATTATTGGAAATTTCTGTTGTACATGATAACATTACTTACAGTTGCTAGCAAGGCTAACTTCTCTCCTGCCAAACAGTGACCGTCGTCTGGCGGATCATTTTGGAGGGAAACTCCATATGGGTTACATGCTCATACGTGAGAGATTATCTGAACTGCAGGTTAGTTGTTGTATATAATGTGATCTTCTGAATGAGGCTTAGTCGGATTTCGCTAATTAACTGAATTCGATCAGTTCTGTTAGTACTTGGTGGTTTTTATGTCTGACAGGATCTTGCTTCTGTTCCTTTTATTTGTGCAGGAAGAAAAGAACAAAAAGCGGAAGATAGACCGACCTGAGTATGACAGAAGGTGATAAATTTTCATCTCCTTTTAAAGCCTCATTGGTATCAACTTAGTATGTCTATTAATGACAGTGCTTCTAATCTTAATAATTTACCTAATAAACTGAAACACCAGGTCCAGGGACAGGAGTGGGGAACGCGAGAGGGCTTCAAGCAGGGATCACCACAGAGGAGACCGCAGCAGCAGTCGTGACAGGGATTATGACCACAGAAGAAACCATGATCGCTATCGTGAAAGGGAAAGAGAGAGAGAATCTGGTCGATCTCGTAGTTATGATTCAAGGAGCCACCGCAGGTCACGTTCACGTTCCCCAAGGGGAAGTTCTAGGGATTATGATCGATATGGGTATGTATGTTTTGCTTCTACTCTAGTTAGCATGTAAAATTGGAACTCCACATGGCTGCCATTTTAATATCTTCTACTTTAATTAGCATGTAAAATTGGAACTACCACATGAATATTACAACTTCAGTAGTTTACTTTACTAGGGTATTGTGTAAGATTTCTATAAAAGTAAATTGCATCGCTCGGTTATGCACTGCAGTTTCATGTGTGAAGAAACTTATATAACTCGTGTTTTTTTGTTAAAGTGCATCTGACTTTGTTTTGTATCTCTTTGCAGGCGCCACGAACGTCGAGATCGGTACTAGATGGAAGGAAACCTTGTTGAAGTTTAAGGTTTACTGTAGCTGGGGGAATTTAGGTGGCTACCTTGTGGCCGGAAGGCATCGAGTCTTCATACATTATATCAAGCGATAGGATCTGACATAATGAATGTGCTATTATCATGTATAAACAGATTGTGGTGTTATGTTTTGATACGCACTAAAATTATGTCAAGCTGCCCTGTCATGTTCTTAGTGCGCACTAAAAATAGCTGCCTTAATCTGTCAGTTATTCAACTCAGGTGATTTCTGAGGAGGGGACAATACCTGTCACACCCGGTTTAATTTGGATGACCCATGAGCGCATGTGCGCATGCTTAGTGTCACATTGCTAGTTGAGTAAGGGTGGAGTTAACTTATAAGTGTCCACCAATCATAATATCTTTAGGTTAACCCTTTTACACAAAGTGATGACGAAAGTGTAAGCAGAGTGCTATTTGTAGTACTTGTAGTAAATATAAATCTGCATTTTGGTCAAGGCTTTTCTAAAGGGGTTATAAATAGTACTATGTTTAAAATTATATGTCAAAGTTCATTGATATTATTATACAATTTGAAATAAAGGGGATAATTGTTTTTTTAAACAATAAATGGGAGAATTCGAACTCCCAGTGTCAAATAGTACTAGGTCGTTTAGTCGTTTTAGTTTCTAGGTTCTTTGATATTATTATACATATGACATACGCTATATATCTAAGTGCATAGTAAATGATCTATAATTTGAAATGGTTTTTTTTAGAATAACAATTTGAATCGTTTGGTGTTGATTAGTTTGAAATACGGTGGATGCTTGGCTGCTGGCCCCAACTCGCCTCGCCACACTACAGTGATTTGGGTGAGGCGGGCGAATCGTTCGCCAGACTGTGGCGGGGTTGTGGCGGCAAGCCAAACAACCCTCTAGTCGCACCGGGCCTGAAAATGCGGAAGCATTTTACATACAACCGAAAGTGTAACAATTCATGCAGACCATCACATGCATCGATGAGCCTATCATCTCGGTGATTTCATTTGAATCGTTAGGGCACTCCCAACCCAGACTCTATCAAAGACTCTATCACAAGAAACTATATTCTCCAATGCAGATTTTCTACCATGGAGTCTACCTAATAATCATCTTGGATCTTCTACTCCAGCTTTATTAAATAAAAGGACACATCACACATGTAGGACACTCCCAACCCAGACTCTATGATAGAGTCCAGAGTCATTAATTACACTGCCACCTAGGCAAATTACTGATGTGGCAAACAATTTAATAATGAGAGAGGTGAAAACTGGAGTAAGTCTAAGTTAGACTCCAAGTCTACACGTAAAACATAGCTCGTGCGGATCCCGTGTGGCTGCCCACATGCGTGATGTATCATCTTATTTAATAAAGCGGGAGTAGAAGATCCGAGGGAAATATTAGGTAGACTCCATAGTAAAAAATCTGCATTGAAGAATATAGTTTCTTGTGATAGAATCTTCGAGATATAGACTCCATGGGTAGAGTCCGGGTTGGGAGTGCCCTTATATCACAGATTGTATCAATAAGTGTGATGTAGCCGACCTGGTTACATGGACCGACATTACTTGAACTTTGCCTCACGTTCATATTTCCGATGTCTGGGTACATAATTACCGTTGCAGGAAGAACTTTGTACAGATAACGGAAATCCTCCTGGTAGCATTATGTATGCCAAAAAGTTTGCCACAAACGGAAAGTACTACTGGTACTGGTAGCATTATGTGCTAATCACAGAACTTACATGGTCACATTTTCTTTTCTTTTCTTTTGAAAAAAAAATCTATGGGGCTCATTTGTGCCATTGCAGGTCGTTCTCACGGTGCTTGCTAGCTCAGCTCATTAGCCTCTTGACTTTGTCTATGCAACTGCACAAATGCAAGGTATTAAAATCATAGAACGTGATTCCGTGGAAGAGGGATAGAGAGGCAAGGATGACCAAACCTTTTTGGCAAATTAGGCAACACACGTTCCACAGCGTGAGCAAAAATGTCACCTTCTAGATTCTCTGTTGAATTCAGAGGCACATTATCATCGTCTGGCAAAGGCAACACGAAACCCATCAGTCAGAGGGACTACAACCTACAACACATAAACCCACATGATGAAACCAAGAAGGTTTGATAGTGTTTCGCAATGTACCTTGGGGGCTTTGAGAAACCAATCCACTTCCAAGATCGCTTCTAGAGGGTTCATCCACTTCATTCACGAGCAACCATTTATCTAAAATCTGCCCAATAAGCTTGTGGGCTACTAGTGATGTTTCATCGCAGATCCCATTAATCTCTGAACATCTTGATTCTTTCAAGTGGCTAACATCAACAGACTTCTTTGTATAGGGCCCCATCCCACTGCCAGCATCTTCATTGCCACTATAATGCCCAATACCTCCAGAATCTTCAGTTCTTGGACATGATTTCCTAAACATCTCTTCTGATCTGGGACCAGAATCCTCAGCTCTGGTGACATTATGCGTTTCTCCAACAGTTTCGCTCCAACAACACTCTCTCACAACATCGGTGCCTATATTACTGGAACAACAAGGCTCTTGCATCTGCTGCTGCACGGAACTTAAATTGAAGTAATTGGTCCCAGAAAGTATGAAATCATTATCCTCATTGCAGCTATCATTCCCTAAGCTAATCAACTCTTCACCACATGAACATTCTTCTACACAGCAATGTGCTAAAGCTTGAAGATGACTGCTTAAGTTCAAGACAGCATCTACCTCGACCTCCTTCCTCTTTTCTGTTAACACAACTTGCTGGCGTCCAGAAGTCCGATTTATAAAAGCTATGGCTTGGAGAGCCTCATCTTGTAAACTACCTTCATCACATTCAAACAAACATTCTGTCAAGTAGTTCCTCAAGGATGCTTTTAAATGTGTCCTTTCAACTTTAGAATCTTGATCCAGGATGGGCCACAACAATTTTAGCTTGTCATGTCTGAGTTTTGAAAGTGACGAAAGAGCATTCAGGATATCATTCTGCAACGATATCGTTTCTTTTGCAAAGGGGAAGAACTCTGATAGTGAAATATCCACACTTCTCAACTTTTGCTTCTTATATAGGTTTGCTACTGACATTGCCTTTGCTAAATTCTTTGGCAGGTCATCACCTTCATCGAGCTTTGTTAGAATCTTGTTGCATCTTTTCCTCACTATGTCGATAATATGCCCTCTATTGGAACAACGAGCAACAAACCCAAATTTTGGGGTCAATGGTTTTTCTCTAATCTTCCTATTCATTGCAACAAGATGTTGCATGGGCATTTCATCAAGTCCATCCAAAGCATGATGGATAGCTGACAAAAGCTGCGGTGAAATAGGTGTGACAAGCCTCACAGAACCAGATAGATAGCTGCATGGATTTTTAAAAATATCGAATAAATCTTTGCGGTCCATGTTTGCCAAGTAACTTGGTAGGTGAGATTCTACAATTTCTTCCATTGCCAGCCTAGTCTTGTCAAAACTGAACTCCTTACCGGTGACAATGCAAGCCACTAATTGAAGTGTTTCATAGGTTAGTTTTCTGATTGTGCTCTGAATAACACCTAGATATTCTGGACCAAATGGTTCATTTTCCTTTTTCTGTAAGTCAAAAAGCCGGAGACCATCATGAACTATGTGATGGGTATAGCCATTAGACTCCGAGCTCAAACTTTGTTCCATGCCAGCTCTCACTTTCTCGCAAAATTTCTGAAAAGAAATTGGTTCCCACTGAGTTCACATTTATGATATGAAAATGCAACAGAAATTGTTGTTACAATAACTGGCGAAACGGAAAAGCAATAACGGTTTATCAAAATGATTGTAGGTTCATTGCAAAGTAAGGAAAATTTCTATAACAATAATACAACAACATAGCCAGTTTCTATAACAATAATAACCTTAAAAACCATCCTGGAGTAATGTAATTATATGGGACCATTTTCAGAACATGGCGATACAAGTATACTGCATAGAGCACGAGAGTACCATGTATGTAAGTTCTTAACCTGTTACTCCTTTGAGTACACGCCAGACTTGTTGAGTAAAATTTATCCACAAATATACAAAATATTGATTATTACTTCACATGTTACGAAGTTTTAAACAAGTGGGTATCCAGGTAACGGAGTTAAGGGGTGAAACCAAATGAATACATAGTACATGAGCCATGTGTTGATGTTAGCAAGAATAGTAAAAGAAACTTTTAAGGAATATATATAGTTATTGCTGAAGTACCAACCACTTACTTCTCCACTCCTGATATATGACTCAGGCAAGTACCTGCATGAGCAGAGAGAGTTAGCAATCAAACTTTTTATAGTCACTATATACACACTAATCATTGTTTTATTTTTGGAGAACGGAAATTTGGAAACAGAATTTGGTATGGAAACATTTCAGAGCAAAAGAAATGCCATCACCCCAACTGTTACCATTTAGCAAAATCATTTTCACTTTTTCAGAAGTATCATAGCATTTCTAGGGCATCCGCAATGCAAGGAGTGTTTAAGAAACAAGAAACACCATGATTCATCAGACACAACAACACGCCTGAGCTATCATACCGCCCAAATGGGTTTAGGATTTTAGCCCTGTATCATCTAAATCAAAATTCACTGTACTAAGAACAAATCTAAAGTTCAGCTGGACCAACAAAACGCTATGCTTAGAGAACACAATCAAGGGACCAAGCAAAAGACTCAACTAGAACACTACTCTCGTCCCCAAAAGTCGGCACACACTTACGCCTCGTCCAAAAACTTCGGTCGCTTCACACGACTGCTGCAGCCATCCGGCTTGAGGATCATCGACTCCAGCCACCTGCAGATTAAGAGGCCGAGAATCTTACGAACCGAAAATTGCATTCCACGGCAAGTCGGCAACAATTGATGGGAGGTGCCCCGGAAGGAGAAACCACACCGACCTGCGCTTCTTGTCGACAAGGGATTCCTGACTCGAAACTAGCGACCACAGTTCCTCCGCATCCTCGAAAGTGAACTCCATCACCAACGCTCGAGATAGCGCGCGGAGGGAGGAGGACTAGCTGCCGCAGATAGCGGGAGGGAGGTTGCGGAGCTAGGCGACCGGCGTCAGGCGCGGCCAGCCGGGAGACCGCTGATGGAGGAGCGCAGGCGCAGGTGGCGGCCGTGTCGGGTCGAATGAGCTCGAACCAGCAGCTGGCGGTGGGTGATTCACGCGAGCCGACCGGCCGCCGTCACGGCCGCGGTGGGGCGGCGCCGGCGCACGGGGGGTCGAGCGAAGGTCCGGACCCCACCGTTGTGCTAAAAGCCCGTTGGGCTTCGCGATCCTTTCTTCTAGCCCAGCAGACTACTACAAGTGGGTTTCAGCCTTTCAGGCTTTCATCCAGCTGAGCCCACCGACTCTGTCTGTTTTTTCTTTATTAAAAACTAAAAACGAATCTTAATTCTAAAAAAACTAAAAACGAATCTGTTGAGGTTCCACTTTCACAATTCGCATGGGTGTTTTTTTGAATTTAACGGGCAACATGCCTGTTAACAACGAGATACCAATGATCCTTCATGGCTTAGTAGATTCAGTGCTCATAGAGAGTTACATGTGTTTGTAGAGGCGAATGTACTCACATGTTTATGAGTGTATGTCTGTAATGTGTTACTGTGTGATTAGAAAATTCTACAATCAGATTAAGATTGTCTTATTGTGAACAGCTAGTGCAAATCAAATTTTTTTTCCTGAATAATATGAATGAGAATGGCACACACGCTATACATGCCTAGCTCTCATGTCTCACAAGTCACACCGACACACCGTACCACACACATCACACCACGTCACCACCAAATCGAAGCATATCACCACCGCCGCACAGCCAGGCAGCCGAATCAGCAGGTGAGGTTGCTTCCCGGGTCGACGCCGAAGTCCTGGCAGAACTGCTTGTAGTAGCCGACGCGGCTGTTGACGGCGTTGGGGTTCTTGCCGTCGCACTCGAGCCCGCCGTTGATGGCCCGTATGGTGGCGCCGAACCCTCCGCCGGAGGCGAGGAAGGGCTCGTGCACGTTGTTCATCCAGAACCAGAGCGCCGCCCGGAACGCGACGACGGCGCTGCGCGCCACCGCGTCGGGGTCTCCGAGCCCGTCGAAGCCGATGCTCTGCCCGGCCGGCCCGTAGTTGTAGTTCCACGAGATCTGCAGCGGGCCGCGGCCGTAGTACCCCTTCCCCGCCTGGCACGGCCACTGCGTGTTGCCGGCGTCGCAGTAGTTCTTGCTGGGCCCGTCGATCTCGTTGATGTAGCAGAACTTGATGGTCTCGTGGTTGGCGTTGCCGAAGAAGGCGGCGATCTCGCGCCGGGAGTCGTCGGCGGTGCCCGTGCGGCCGAACGACGGGTAGTAGCCGGCGGCGGCGAGGAAGGCGTCGCGGGTGTAGAAGCCCTTGGCCTCGCAGCCGGCGGCGGCCTGCGCGAGGAGGGCGTCGAAGAAGGCCGGCGTGACGATGCTGGCCACGGACTCGTTGTTGGATGCCGGCACGTCGCAGGGCCCCGACTGGCAGCCCGTGCCGCAGTAGTCCTTGCCCGTGCCGCAGAACCCGAACCGGCTGCAGCACAGCCCGGACGCGCACCCGCAGTTTTGCGCCGACGCCGGCGTGGCCGCCGCCGCCAGGGCCAAGACGACCGCGAGAACCGCCGCCACCGCGAGCTTATTAGCTGACGCCGTGGCGGCCGTCGGTGAGGCTGCTTGCTTTGGTGGTGGTGGTGGTGGTGCCATGGCCGCGTACGGAGCGACGACTGGTCTTGAGTTGCGCTGAGCTGAGCTGAGTTGGTGTGTGATGGTGAGTTACTGAGTTGCAAAAGGTGGGTTGGGGCCGGGTTTTATACAGGTGGATTGGGAGGGGAGGATATGCATGGATCAGATTGTTTTGGGTCATCTTTGACCCGTCGCGATCGTGTCCAAACGAAACGAGGGCCGAGTCAACAGGCGTCGAGGTCCAACCGATCGAGTCGGCACCCGCACGTTGCGGAATTGGGTGCCGAGTGTGAACAGGGTGTCCACCTGTGTGGGGTTGAACTTTGGAAGAACGTCGCCGTTGCCTCATTTTCTTTGCGGAAGAAGATATAGCTCTCCAAAGCTGAACGCCTGCCTCGACCTCGATCTGCCTTGGCGTGATGGCCGTGCAGGAATTAAGAAAGTCGAAGCGGTTTACCGTGCGTGTTGCTCAGTTGTCACGTTCGTTTTCAGCGGCGCCTTGACATCAATCGGTGCTTGTTCCAGCCGCCACTTCCGGATAAAAGTGTTGAAGAGGGAGCGCTTGTGCAGCGGAAACCGACTGAAGCTGAAGGTGGAAGAAGAAGTTTCTATGCTTGTAGAGAGCAGTTTTCGTCGATCTGGATGTTCCGTCCAAAGACGAAGAGTCAGATGACATCGACGGGTCGGGCCGTGCGGATAAAAGAAATCGAACGGCTGTAGCTGATTGTTGGGTCTTGTCACACCTTGAAATTTCCAATTTGAGGATGTGAATAGAAATAATAATTAAATAACGATTTTCTCATAATTTTAAAAATTTTCCAACATTTATTTTTCTTTACAGGAAATATAGTATAGGAAAAATCTTTTGTTTGATTTTCTAAATTAAACAAATGGTTATGTGTGTTGCATTCATGCCGATGCATCTAGTGGTTCTTGAGTGCAAAAGGTTTCAAAAATGCGTTTAGGAGCTGTCGAGAATTTTCCGGATTTTTCTGGGATTTATTCTCATTTTCCCTGAGCTATTTCTATTTATTATAAGGCTCTAAAATCTTTTTCATGAGCTCCAAATGCTTTATTTGGATTGTTCATGTCTTAATCTATCTCTAGGAATTTTCCTGGAATTTTTGAGATTTTCTGAGTATTTTTAGTGCTTTAAATGAATTACTGGAGTTACTCTGGAATTCTTTTGGTACTGAAAATGTATTTCAGAAAATTAAAAAAAAAGAAAAGGGATACCAAACCTATCTAACTGGGCCGAGCCCGAAGGCCCGACCCAGACCGCGCCGACCCGGTCGTCGGCCCGCGCGGGGCCCATCCGGGCCCGACCGCCGTGCGACCGAGGGCACAATGGCCGCCGCCGCCGGACCCCTAGGCGTGCGTGCCCGAGATTCCTCGGCGTCCGCGCCTATTTAAGGCCGCGCGCCCGAGCTCCCGCGTGCCCTAGCCCCCGCCTTGCCACCGCCGCCCGCGCCTTGCCCCCGTTTTGCACCGCCGCGGTCGGCCAACCCGAGCTCGCCGCCGCCGCCCACGATTTGCCGTTTCCGTCGACGTTCGAGCCGAGCCGCCCCCACCAGAGCTCCCGGCCGTCGCGCCGCACCTCCTCGCCCCTCACCATCACCTCCTCAGCGCCGGAGCGCCGCCACCCCTTGCGGACCGAGCTGGCCGCCATGGCTGGCCGTTGCCGGCCGTCTGCCACCCCTCCCCGTCTAAGGTAAGCAGCCCCTCATGTTCCCCTCGGTTCCCTCCCGCTTTTCCCCAACTCGCCGAGCCCCTTGTGCTCCAGGTGATCGGCGCCGCCACCCTCCCCAGCGCCGCCGGCCCCCCTGGTTGCTCTTGCATGCTGTGAAACAGAAACAGAGGAAGAAGAAGAAGGACATTTTTTGTTTAGGCCCCCGTGTTTCCCCTTAATCCCTAGATTCAAAGCATGTGTCTAGTTCCTTTTGCAAGAGACCCCCTGAAACTATCAGATTCCATAGATTCCATCCACCCTGGACCTTTTGCAAGTAAACCCTTGGGTTTTAATACATAATTATGTATTTGCCCATGTCTTTTCGCAGTAAAACCCCGAAAGTTTCCAATCTCTGCAGCTAGGTCCTTTCAATCTTGTTTTGCTCCTAGATTCTTCGTTTTAGCTCCGTTTTAATCCGTTCAAGTTGCGTTAGGTTTATAATAATGTAAAGCACGCGTTAGTGGTGTGTTTTCACCATGTTTTGTTTTCTGAAAATAAAATTAATATTAATTTTGATTAATGTCTAGTTATACATGCCTTTTATAAATAAAAGCAAAATAGATCTATACATCGTTTTTCATAAGCAAATTTAATTTGATTAATGTTTCTATCACATATTTTTATACATAAAAGTTAATTAGATCTTTATCCCGGTTTTCGTAAATCAAATGTTAATTTGTTTAATGGTTAATTAATCTTTTCTAATTAAAATTTGATTAGGCTTTTACATCGGCTTTTATAATAAATATTAATTTGATTAATGTCAGTTCCATAATGTTTTTAATAATAATATGATCTACTCGAATTACAAAGTTTCGTTTAGATTGTTCATATAGTTTAGTTTTTCTAAATTAAATGTTTAATCGGTTAATTCATATATGAATCTTTATTAATAAAACTTGACTAGTTCTTTACACCGGTTTCGTAAATAAAGTTTAATATTGCATTAATGTCAACATAGGGTATTTTATTTCTGAAATATCCTTTATATTTGTTTTGTTAATTAAAATGAACCTAGCTCATAGCCTTGCTCTCTCATATATGCAAAACGTTCGTTAGACGTTCTTTTCTCAGCTCTCTCTCAGTGTGATCTTTCTGATTCTTGCTCAATTTTCCGCAATCGTCTCTTTAAAGCTAACCAAGCCTTTCCCTTCCAAGCACCATTTGTGTTCTTTAGTGATCCATCTAATCAAGTCTATCCTTTAGTGCGTTCTTTTAAAGTTTTCTTTTGATTTGTGCTTTGTTCTTAGTATGCTTGTTTGTTTGCTTTGTGTATGTTTGTGCCCGATGATTGATGCGAGTAGAGTGAACGTTGTTCGTGAAGCTTTGAAGAGCAAGAAGTGAAGATTTTGAGCAACTACTTTGGTTAAAGGCAAGTGTGTCCTTGATCTTTTGTCCTAAGAATTATATTTAATCACTCATTACATTGCTTGCATTAATTATGATGGGTTCCTATTAAGGTTTATCCTAGTCTTTGATTGCCATTCCTTGTTAACCTGGGTTTACATTTATGTTGGGTAGCTATGCTTAGTTGTTGTACCTGGGTTATGGTGGTTTTAATGAACAATCATGATGAATCATGCTATACCTTTATGTTATATCTTTGGATGCTTAATATAAGACCATATGTTTAATCGGAACATGGAGAACCACCCAGGACAACAGTGCAACCACAAGGACTATATGGCTCTGGTCTTGGCCGATTAATTAGGGAAGTCTTTGTGTGGTTATTACTCGCATAGTAGGTTGGGGACGGAGGAATGCTTTTATGGCTACTTCTATTCCGGAGTGGTCTTGGAACGGAAGTACTCTATGGCCGATCGTCCGTAATAGAAGTGTGGTACGAAAGATAGCCTCTATGACATACTACTATGGACTAATACGCACGGGAGGACTCTTTGTAAAGGCCTCGTAGCGCCCCTATGCAATAACACCTCGGTAGTGTGGTATGATGCTCGCGCAAAGATCGCATGGTTGGGTTTAAAGTTCTTCGGGACTTTTACGCGGCTTGTGGGTAAAGATGTACAACCTTTGCGAGTGTAAAACTAATCGATTAGCCGTGCTCACGGTCAAGAGCGGCCTGGACCCTCACATGATAATTGAACTTGAAGATGGACTTAAATCGTTCTCTTTGGTTATGCTTGCCATATGCTTATGACGTATCTCATCTATCTCTTTATGATCATTGTGGGTTGGTATAAACTTATACTTTATTAGTAATCAGGTGCTAATAAAATTTGACCAACTAAAATTGCTTAAATGCTTATAGCCCAGTCCACTATAAAGCCTTTGCATTCATTCTTTTCCCCACACTTGCTGAGTACGACAAGTGCTCACCCTTGCTATAAACAATGTTGCTCAGAAGGAGGAAGCTACTCTGAAGTCTTGTCAAGATGTTGACGAGTGCTAGGCGTACGCAACCTCCAGTCGACTGCCTGTGATGTTTGGAGCCTTCGTTTCCAGGATTAAGCGTAAATCTCTGATAATCTTTCTTTTTCTTACGTGATATTGTTTTTATACACTTTTATGTCACTATATGCATGAAACTTGATCCTGGCATGCATATAGGTATGCACTTGGTTTTCTTCGGAAAGTCGGGTGTGACAGTCCCCTTTTTGTTCAACCGCAACAGGGTTGACTAGTTGACGGGGTCTGTTTCTGCCGCTCCTGTGCCAGGCTGCAGTTTCAGTGCCACGCGCCGTAGTGGAGGTTGAATTGGTCACACAGCAACAACAGCAGCAGAAAGGTCTCCGCTTCCTCTGACCTCTGCACCACGTGTACTTCTCCGCCCGCCGCCGGGAGCGCAATGTTTTTTTATACTTAAGGACTCGTATATCTCTACCTAAAGCAAGGATGGTTTCTGGCTTAGGGTTTAGGCCAGTTTTTTCGTCCGTCCTGACAGCTGGGACCCACATGTCGGCCTCGGTTTCGGTCCCTCCGTCTCCCTTCACCGTCCGCGCTTGCGCCCTCTGCCCCTCCTCTGTCTCTCAGGTTGTCCGCATCGGCCACCGGGTAATGGGAGCCATCCCATCGACATGGCAAAGAGATGGGCAAGTTGACACCTCTGCCGCCGTTGGGCTCTTTTTGGCCGACGACCCGAGCCACATGTAGGAGCGGAAGAGCAGGCTGAGCTTTAACAGATCCGGCATCGGCGAGGTTGAGGTTGCCTTCAGCAGCTTCGCCCACCGCGTCTGCTCCTCGCGCCCGTCGTTGCCCTACTCTGGTGCCCGGGCCACAATCCCCACGGAGGAGTCGTTGCTCCAGACGGAGAAGGAGAGCGCGCTATGGCCAGTGCAGGGAGCTTCGACAGATCTGCGTGGAAAGGGAGCTAGCGCAAAGCTTGTTGGCGTCCACGCGTCTATGGCGCTCCGGGCCGGAGAGAGGAGAGGGGCATGGAGAAGGGATCCAGTGGCGCTGGGAAAGGAACTGGAGTCAGGCGGAGGACGAAGGGAGAAGGCGGGAACGCTTGATAGAGGGAGGAGCGCCGGGCGGAGGAAGGGGGGAGGCAGGAACGCTTGATAGAGGGAGGAGCGCCAGGCGGTGGAAGGGAGGAGGCGGGAACGCTTGATAGAGGGAGGAATGCCGAGTGCCCCACCACTACCCCTGCTCAACGGCTCCACCGCCGGCCTGGGATTGATGCGAGGGAGAGATCGATACAAGTCAACAAGAGAGCTTGTTAACACCAAAATTTGGTAAGGAGTATGACATGTGGGTCCAATTCGAAAAGAGTCCGTCCGGTGGAAGGAAAGATATTTTCGAGAGATTTTCGGCGAAGGATCCGCGGTCGGCTATCCGCTCCCGGTTCGGCAAAAGAACAAGAGAGCCGATTTTGCGGGATTGGACGGTGACGTGGCTCGATCGGAGGAAGCGAATGGATGGATAGGCGATCAAGTTTAGTAAGGCAATGAATCCATTCGTAGTTGTAATTAGCGGTATAAATACGATCCCCGGATGTATGTAACGGACACGTTCATTCTTCAATACACACCGGCCTTACGCCAAACCCTAGAGTCCCTTGTCGTGTCGTCGAGTTCTTCGAGAGGACCAATCGATCCGTCGACCTCCGTGAGTACCGCAACCTTGTATCATGTCTAGTATCATGCGGTGGATTTAGATCCGATGCAAGTAGTCTTGTTACCATGCTTCGTGTCATGCGGTAGATTCAAGCTTGGTTCAAGAGGGTTTCTTGTTAGATCATGAGCCATGCGGTAGGCTAAGATCTAGCTCGAAGCTAGTTATCGGCTCTATTGGATTTTGGCAAGATCCAGTAGATTCATTAAGTTACCCTGTGTTATCATGAGTTTTACTTTATGTTTTAATTCATGTAATACACTCTTGCCCAATCTAGATGGGTTTGGATCGGCTCTTTTCCTCTTAAGCTCCGTGCACGAGCGGGTTTCGTGTTTTGACGCGTGGATCTTGTGCTCTCCGATAGCCGAAACCGAATCGATCTAGGTTGTTACGTGTTGCGGGTTCAAGCTTGCTTTGTGCGTATAAATCTTGAAAGAACCGGGTATCATGCGGTAGATGCGGGTTTTTGGGTTGCTTTGGAGCTAGTCATCCGGTGGATTAGGTTTCCAATTCAAATTTCGATAGATTTGTTCACGTGGTAATGTTTGTTCCTTCTTCATGGACCCTGGATCGGCTATTCAACCGTATTCGGTTATGTTTTTTCACAAGTAGATCACGTGCCTCGTTCGTGCCTTAAGTGATGTATGCTTTTAGCTTTCCGTATTTAGATTGTATCATGCGGTGGATAGATCTATTTGCGGGAAGTGGTATGTTTTTCATGCAAGTTGTATCATGCGGTGGATAGATTTGTTTGTGATCGTACCCGACGGATCTTAAAGTATCTAGACATGCGGTAGACTAGTGCTTTGATCTATGCGTACTCATTTAATATATGATCATGTCCGTGCTTTACTTCATTTAATTTTAATCTTCATGAAGATCGGTCATGGCTTTGCACATGCATTCATGTTTATTCAAAGATCGATCGTTGTCATGCTTACGTCACCCGTTCGGCAATGTTCTTTTTCCCTTCGCGGTTACCCGAATGGTTGTGGTTCTTTGACGGTAGCTTCGCATAGCTACATGTCGTCTTGCTTGGCTTCTTAGCCGTAAATATGGAACCGCCCGGTACCACCCGTAAGTTCCAAGCTTTGGTATTTAACTGTTTTACCCTTTTTGTTAATTTTCAGGAAAAATTGACGGCACGTCACTTTCTCTCTCGCGCGTGCGAAGCTAAGCTTTTCGGCTTGCCGTGTGTTTGGCGCCGAGTGCACATTTTGTGTCAACACACTTTTTGGCACGCTCGGTGGGACCATACGGCCGAATTGGTTCAAGATGCCCGAAGTCTCGGACCTCCTGGATGTCAACATCGAAGAGCTTTCTCCGCAGCAAGACATCGAGCGGCTCTCCTAGACGCCGTGAATCAGTTTCAGCAAAAGTATCTCATGTCATTCAAGAAGAATCGAAGTGGTGTACCATATCTGAAGAGTGGCCTGCCCAGAGTGCTGTTGCCGGGAGAGACCGACGCCACAACCCAACAAGAAAAAGAGGAATGCGCGCGGATCTTCCAGGAATCGGTAGACAACATGCTCACCAAGCACAACCAAGCTTTCCTCGGGTCGCTCCAGCAGATGATGGTGGCCCTCTTTGGCCGGGCGGCGGGGCGGTGCGTTTGGAAAGACATACGCCGAAAGAACACCGTGAGCCGGGTGAATCAAGCTCTCGCCCGCCACCGCGAAGCCGGGCGCGGCGGCCTCCTCCTCAAAGCTCCGGAGCGAGACATTCCAACCTCCTCCGCGGGCGCCGGGGGGCGGCCCGGCTTCGGCCTCCGCCGCAAGCTTCGGAAGTCAACCAATCCCCGCCGCCACCACGGAGCAAAGCACGGGTCGCCCCCGTGCAACAACCGAATCCGTACCGGCCTACGTACGGAGACCTAGCGTTCGGCTCACTCGGGGGCCCCACTTGACCCCGCCGAAGAATAGCTCCGTCAACCAACTGGCTCCAGAAGAATTTGTACGGCGGTGGCTATCATGAAGTGGGAAATTACGGGGCGTTCGACGCCTTCCCGCACCCAGGGTACGCGCCGGCTGCAGGCGCTCAGGAGGAAGATGCCCTAGCACGCAAGATGGCCGAATTGATGCGAGAATCGGCTCGGCCTCAAGCCAAGGATGCGGGGCCCCACCTACGAGCCGCCGTTCCCGCAGTGGTACTATAACGTGCTCCCCGCCGCCAAGGGTAAAACCGTCGACGGAATTCACAAAGTTCTCTCGGGCGGGACGAGACAAGCACGGTCGAGCATATCGCTCGTTATCTCATGCGGTCGGGGAATGTTCGGCCGAAGAGATGTTCGGGGTTCGCTACTTCCCCGCCTCACCGACGGGTCCGGCTTTTCGGTGGTTCTCGTCCTTGCCGCCCGAGTCGGTGGCCGGTGGAAAGATTTGGAGCGTAAATTCCACGCTCATTACTTCGGCGGCGCTTCCGAGAAGAAGTTGATTGACCTCGCCACCCCGAAGCAAAGGCACGGTGAAACACCGCCGGAGTTTCTCGAAGATTCGGAGAAGTCAAGGGCATGTGCTTCTCATTGAACTTGCCGGACGATCGACTGGCCGATATGGCCGTCGCCGGGATGTTACCGGCCGTGCGCGAAAAGCTATTTGGGATGGAGTTTGAAAACTTAGGCCAACCGTCGCGAAGTTATCCTTGATGAGCAATCGTGCATATGGCCTCAAGAAGGACCCCAAGTTTGGCAAGCAAGACGACATCGCCGATATCTACAACCAATTCTTGGACAAAGCCGATTTGTGCGAGGATTCCGACGACGAATTGGAGGTAGGCCGCAGCAGAAATCTTGTGGGGTAAAGAGCCCTTGACAATGAATCGGCGGTGGGTCGGGCGGACCAAAGGAACCTACGACTTTGACATCACAAAGGTCGATAAGTTGTTTGAGCTCTTGGTAAAGGAAGGCCGAATCAAGCGCCCGAAGGGCACTCTATGCTTCGGCCTCGATGGAGTCAAAGCGAAACGTTACTCGCGGCTTCCATGACAGGGACTCGCACTCCATCAACGATTGCGGGGTCTTCGGGATGAGGATCCGTAAGGCTATCCAGGAAGGGCACCTCAAGTTCGATAACAAGATGAAGCTGGATGGCCACCCCTTCCCGCAGAACATGCTCGGCTTCTCCATCAACGCGATAACGCCGAAGAGAAAGGGAAAGTCAAGGTCCTGACCTCAGCCAGGTCCAAGCAAGATGGATCAGTTGACCCGAGCGCCGGTGACCCTAGAGCAAGTACAGGCGACGCCCCCCGCATTCTCAAGAGCCACATCGAGATTGGGGAATCGTCCAAGCCTAAACCCAAGGTGACGTCACGCATTCTCCTCAACAAATGGCAGCGTCAGATGGAAAAGGAGCGCTACCAAAAGCGTCGTCACGAGGAGGAGCAGCGCAGGGCTGAAGAGGAGGCGCGCAGATGGAATCAGGAACAGCACGCGCGCGAGCAGGAGCGCGCCCACTGGGGATGCGCCTTCTTCAGGCACTGCTGGAATGAGGGCCTAAAGCTGCCCACATTAAGGAACTGTCCTGAATGCAGCGACAGATATGCTGAGTACAGGCAGGAAACTGCCAATCGCCGATCCGTCCATGAAAGACTTGGAAGGATTCACCCAAATGGGGATCGGCGGCAAAAAATTGAGGTTATAGATCACCCCAGGAAGCGCCAAGCTGATCTCGGATGGGGCCGACCGGAGGAGGACGAAGATGTCTACGTCTGGCAGAAGGGGCAGTGGTGCCCACCCGGTCTACGCAAGAGCCAGAAGAGGCGGGTCCAACGCTTGAGGAACCGCGAGATGAAGCAAGCCGGGGTCCGGACGAGACGGAAGTGGCGCCCCAAGGACCGGCCGGAAGGATCGAAGCGTCCGGCCCCCGCATGCATGGTATACTTCCCGCCAAACGAGTTCATGGCTCCCGCTAACCGGGTGATGCAGGGAGGAAGCTTCCTTTGACGACGAGCAACCCGAGGAGATGATGGCGCAGCCGGTGCTTGCCAAGCGAGGCCATCTTCGACAAGCCGGCCAAGAATCGCCACATGAGGCCGCCGTACTTGAGGGGGGTACGTCAATGGCAAGCCATTGACCAAGATGTTCGTCGACGGTGGCGCGGCGATCAACGTAATGCCGTACACCACCTTCGGAAGCTTGGCATGACCCCGAGCGATCCGACACCAACAAGCATCATCCCGAACGACTTCGCCCGGGAACCCCTCGGACACCAAAGGATGCGCTCACGTGGACTTGATGATCGGGTCCAAGACGTTGCTCACTACCTTCTTCGTCATCGAAGGGAAGGGAGCCTACGGCCGTCGCTTGGGCGGGACCCGGATCCACGCCAACTCGCCGCGTCCCATCCACTATGCATCAACAGGCGATCCGGTGGGTGGACGATGAAATCGAGGTCGTCCAGGCGGATGACTCCGTGAGCGTGGCTAACATGGAACCAGCCTTCTGGGAGTACCAAGGCATCGATTGCTTCTCAGGGAAGGACTGGGGAGAAGGTCCTGTTGAACCCGTCAGCAGTGACCAACAGCCGATTCAAGCAGTCGGCTCTTACAGTAATTTTTAATGGAGAACCCCGTGGATGGCACTGATGGCAAGTTAGGACGAGGATTTATGTCGGCCGATAAGCTGGAGGAAGTTGACATTGGAAACGGTGATAAACCAAGGCCGACGTTCATCAGTGCAAACTTGCAGCCGGACTTCAGGGGGAACTTAATTGAGCTTCTCAAAGAATATAAAGATTGCTTCGCCTGGGATTACTCGGAGATGCCTGGATTGGATCGATCCATCGTCGAGCACCGGTTGCCAATCAAGCCTGGTTTCAAGCCATATAAGCAACCGCCCCGGAAAATCTACAAGGATGAAGTATTGGCCGATGTGAAGAAAGAAATCGAGAGGTTACTTGACGCAAACTTCGTTCGGCCCTGCAGATATGCGGAGTGGATTTCTAACATCGTCCCCGTGTATAAGAAAAATGGAAAAATGAGAGTTTGCATAGACTTCGGGGACCCGAACAGAGCTACTCCCATGGATGGATACCCGATGCCTATTGCCGACTTGCCGATTGACGCCGCCGCCGGGCACAAGGTGATTAGCTTCATGGATGGCAACGCGGGATACAATCGGATCTTTATGGCGATAGAAGACATCTTGAAGACGGCCTTTAGATGTCCCGGTCATATAGGCCTATTTGAATGGATCGTCATGACATTTGGGTTGAAAAATGCCGGTGCAACCTATCGGCGGGCCATGAATTACATTTTTCATGAGTTGATCGGCAAAACCGTGGAAATCTACATTGACGACGTGGTGATCAAGTCCTTAAGTCATGACACCCATCCGGAAGATGTGAAGAAAACCCCGGAATGCACCCGAAGCATGGCTCGAAGATGAATCCAAACAAGTGTGCATTTGGGGTGTCAGCTGGAGAGTTCTTGGGGTTTTTGGTCCACGAAGGAGGGATCGAAGTTGGCAAAAAGAGCATGAAAGCCATTGATGAAGTCGTTCCTCCAACCAACCTCAAGGAGTTGCAATCACTGCTCGGCAAGATCAACTTTGTGAGAAGGTTCATCTCAAATTTATCACAGAAGGTGTTGCCGTTCTCTCCGTTGTCCGAAGCTAAAGAGGGATCGAGAAATTCACATGGGGCGACGAACAACAAAAGGCTTTCGAGGAAATCAAGCAATACATGAAGGAGCCGCCGTGTCTTTGGTTCCTCCTCGGCGAATAAGCCTTTCAAGTTGTACGTGGCGGCCGATACCCAAACTATTGGATCGGCCCTTATTCAAGAATTCGAAGGCAAGGAGCGGGTAGTAGCTTATCTTAGCCGAAAACTACTTGATCCCGAAACCGGGTATTCGGCTATAGAAAGGTTGTGTCTTTGCGTATACTACTCGTGTACAAAGTTTCGGCACTACTTGTTGAATGCCGAATGCGGTGTATACTCGAAGTTTGATGTGATAAAACACATGTTATCTATGCCAATTTTGAATGGTCGGGTTGGCAAATGGATTTTAGCTCTATCAGAATTCGAGTTGAAGTTCGAATCGGCAAAAGCCGTCAAAGGTCAGATCATTGCTGATTTTATAACTGAACACCGTGACCCTTCAATTGATCTGCTTGAAATTACCCCATGGGCTTTATTCTTTGACGGGTCATCATGTGGCAAAGGTGGGGGAGTAGGGATCCTACTAATTTCTCCCAGAGGTGAGATGTTCGAATTCGCCATTCCTATACAACCCACCGTTACAAATAACCAGGCTGAGTACGAGGCACTGCTTCGAGGGCTTCAATATTTGAGAGAAGCCGGGCCGTTTCGGTTGAAATTTATGGGGATTCGAGTTGGTCATCAAGCAATTGAACGGCCGGTACGAGTGCGGGAGCGAGGCGCCGAGGAGTTACTACGAGGAATGCAGAGAAATCTTGAAGGGCTTTTCACCGGTAACCCTACAAGACATTCCTAGAGAGCATAACGAGGAAGCAAACGAGCCGGCTCGCAGCGCCTCTCGGTTATAAAGAGAGTCAAGAAGCATTTGCCTTGCAGAGGTGAGCGCACTAGGGACGGATCTTACGAAGATGACCGGAGGAAAGAGATCGTTGATTATTTGAGAGATCCATCCCGAAAAGTCTCTAGGAAGCTCGGTACAAGGCAATCAAGTTCGTTCTTCCGGATGACAATTTGTTCTATAAATCATTAGATGGAGTATTGCTACGATGCCCGGGTCCGGGAAGAAGCCAAGAACATGATGAGCGAGGTGCACGACGGGATATGTGGAGCGCACCAATCGGCCTATCGCATGAAATGGGTTATTAGGCAGGTGGATGCTTTTGGCCGACGATATTAGAGGACTGCTTTGAGTATTACAAGGGGTGTCAAGATTGCCAGAGGTTCGGGAATATTCAAAGAGTCCCCGCATCGCATTGAATCCCATCATCAAGCCATGGCCATTCGGGGCCGGGGCATGGACTTGATTGGCCAAATTAATCCGCCATCTAGCAAGGGGCATAAGTTCGTGCTTTTGGCTACGCATTACTTCACCAAATGGGTCGAGGCAATCCCACTCAAGAAGGTGACGTCGAAAACATGATCGAATTCGTCAAGGAACACATCATCTATCGATTTGGGATTCCTCGTACGATTACCACCGACCAAGGGGCACAATTCGTGTCATTGGAATTCGGAGATTTTGCCGAAAGCATGGGAATCAAACTCGTTTAATTCTTCTCCATACTATGCCCAAGCTAATGGTCAAGCGAGAGGCTTCTAACAAGATCATGATCAAGCTTATACGAAAGAAGATCGACCGGAAGCCGAGGAGATGGCATTCGGTACTCGGTGAAGCGCCGTGGGCTTACCGAATGGCCCCCCATGGAGCCACAAAGACTTCTCCTTACGAGTTGGTTTACGGGCATCACGCGATCCCGCCCCGGGAAATGCAATCGAGTCAAGGAGAGTAGTGCCTCGCAAAACGATTTGAGCTCCAAGGATTACGGTGGCCTAATGATGGATGAGTTAGAAGATTTGCATATGATCCGTCTCGGGGCCCTAGAGAACATCGAGAAAAACAAGCCGCGGGTCGCCAAATACTATAACAAGAAAGTGAAGGTGAAGCAATTCGCGAAGGCGATCTAGTTTGGAAAGCGCTACCGCCGATTGGAACTAAATACGATGAATTCGGCAAATGGTCCCCTAACCGGGAGGGGCCTTTTCGTGTGGTCGATGCGTCCCGGTAATGCATACATATTGAAAACTTTGCCGGGAGAAGAGTTTTCCGCCGCAATAAATGGAAGATATCCGAAGAAGTATTATCCTAGCATTGAAATCGATCGATGATTATACACATCCGACACGAAACAGGCGACCGACGCTCAAGGATGAGGCCGCCTTTAGAACAAAAATCCATGAACAAGAGAAAATGGCCGAGTGCTCGATGCATTGCCCTTAGCTCAATACTACACTACAACCGGTTTCTTGCGGGATTACACATAGCAGCCCCGAAGGTCAAGTCCCCTAAGGGAGGGAAGCGAAAGGCGTGGAGAAAGAAGCGAAAGTATGATTCAATCTTTTCTTTACTTCTTCGGCCGTCGCTCCCTCTTCGCTTGTTCCAGGACCACCGTGACGGCGACTTGGAACGCACGAGGATGACCACGATTGGCGGCCTTTACCAAGCTATCCCGGGCCGCCTTCGAAGTTGTCGTACTCGTCGAGACATCCGGAGCAAAAGAATCAAGGTTAAGGGCAAGAAATCCGGATGCAAACATAAAGGGGGACGAAGCGTTTACCCCCTACTAGCGCTTCCCGGCGCCATACGACGCTCGCGTTCGGCTTGGCGGCGGACGGACATGTCCCCGAGGTCACGCTCCGTGTGCCGGCACGGCGGCGCGGCCGATGAATGACCCTTTGCTCGGGCGTGGCATCCTCCGCCTCGGAGAAGAATCGGAGGAGATGTACTCGGGGACATCTTCGGTTCCGATGATCTCTTCGGAAGCAAATCAAGGCCGAAAGAGGCGGAGGAAAACATGAAGCGCAAGATCAAGCGGGAGGACAAGGAGCGGATCAAGAAAGAACTCACTTCCGAATCGTACGCTTCCTTGACGAGCCGCTCCCCCGAGGCCGTTTACCCTTGTCCATGGCGTTGGGGTTTTTTCTTCTCGGCAAGAAAGGAAGAGACGAGAAGCGATGGAGGAGTGTGCGAGTGGATTTGCGCAGCACCCCACGGGCTATTTTATTGACCAAGGAGGCGCATTGGGAGTGATGATCCGCCGGACACACCGTTGGAATACCAAGCGGCAGGGGTTTCCACCGAGTGCGAAGGGTTTTCTTTTGAACAAGTGTTTACGGATTGCCGAATTGGGATCCTTTGTGGATCTTGCGCCGAGGGGCGTCGTTTGCTAGCGTTCGGCTAAAGACAGCTCCCGCATGCATTCAAAGAGGACGAATTCACGGATGCAAATGCGAAGGGAAATATCACGGGACAAACGCGAAATCCAAAAGTTCATCATACATTGCCGACATTTACACATCCCTAGTACAATCTAGTCAAAGAGTCCGTTCAACACGGACGGGGATGGGTAATTTCGGCAATGGCGTCGCCGTGGCCGTCGAGGCGCTCCAGGATGAGCTCGATTTCGTCGATATCCTCCCGCGCACCGCCCCGGAAGCCACGCGGCCCGGTGGAATAGTCGACGTCCGTATGCGTCGCCATCGCAGCCCGGTGCCCAAGGTGGTGCCCAAACGAACGCCATGGACGGCCACCTCGTCGATGCGGCGCTCCACCGCGGTCAAGCGCTCCGCCGCGTGTCGCCGTGAGCGTTCACCTTCTCCGCCGCCTTGCTCTACCGGCGCCTTTAGGCGGTTGAGCTCGGCATCACGGCCGCAAAAGACAAATAAGAAAGGATTAGCATCAAAGGCCGGGCCGAATCAAGAATCGCAGCCATACCATCGATGGCCTCCGGCCACCGTTTCCGCCGGGGTCCTCCCATTCTAGTTCGGCCACGCCCGCTTTTTTGGAGACGTCCTCCAGCTCAAGACGAGACGCCTCTAGCTCCTCCTTGAAGCGAATAGCATCTGCTTCCCCCGTACGGCACGGGGAGTGGCCGGTCGGACTCCGAAGAGTCGTCAGGGAGGGGCTGATTGGCCGGCGCGCGAGGCGGATTCCACTGAATCAACCTGAAAGGGGGAGATGATTGTCAAGGCAAAGGAAGATCAAAAGAAGATCGACGAGGAGAAATTGATGATCATCACCGCCTGCGCGCATTAGCGCTGCTTCCTTCCGGCCGCGTCGGAGGCGCGGCGGCGGTTGAGGCGGCGCACCATTGCGGTTTGGGGATGTGCACTGTTCGCAAGGAGACCAGAGATTGGCAAAGATTCGAGAGCTAGAAGGCCTGGTGGAGAGCTAGGGGCACCTATGGCAACATTTATAGGCCTGGCAGGGTAATCGTGGCTTCGAGTCGTGGCTGTGGATCGTGGCGCACGTCCCAATAAAATCGGAAGGTGGAAGGATTTCCTTGACCAACCCGCCGGGGGGTCGTTTGGAGTTCTAAGCTGAAACGCGGGCGGATCGATTGTTTCGGCTAAAGGAAATCAAGGTGTTTTTCGGGAGTTAGCATTTCACTACCGACTGGGTCGTTCAGCATTACATTTCAAAGTACGCAAAGGAAAGGCAACAAATCGCAAAGGAAATATTACAAGAACGACCGGTCCGGTATACATCAATAAGGACATTCAAGCACCGAGGAGTTTTGCGAGTGCGTGACGAACATTGGATATTATCAAGTTGGAATTATCCAGGATCTCCCGGTAGTCCTTTTGGGCGCCAGCTAAGCCGTTGAGCTCGCATCGCATTGCTTTACTCGGTGACACCGATTCTACCTCTCGCTTCGGTCTTTGCTATCAATCCGGAAGATCGGCTATTTTCTTCTCGGTCAATTTCCATCTCCGCCGACAAGCTTCTCAATTCCGCCTCTAGAGCAGCCTTTCGGCGACTTTCAAATCGTAAGAAGCTTGCGGTGTCGGCCAAGGCATCTTTATGGCTTTCCGCTTGGGATTGTACCCCGTTCATGGCATGTTCGACATCAATCTTCTCCTTTTCAATGGCCGAACGGAGCGCAATTTCCTCCAAGTGCGCCTCAAAGGAACATAGAAGGGCTCTAAATCGTAGACGGACGATAGAAAAGCTCGATGTCGTCGGGAAGTTTGCGACTAATGGGCTCAAACATCTCTTCAAAATGGCGAAGATCATTGAGCCGATCCCGAACGTCTTTTTCTAGCCAGCCGCAATTTCTTTGAGTTTGGGCAACACTTCATCCGGCAAAATGGCCGGTTTGTTTCTCTCATCACCTCGGCAGCTGATGGGCCCTCCGACGGCAAGCTTGATGATGACGGGGTGTGACCCCGGAAACAACATTGCCGAGGTGAGAATGCTAGCGTCAAGGTATCGAAATTAAGAGAGGAATTGGGTACCTCATGAGTGGTTTCTTGAGCGGGAGCAATCGCGGACGGAAGAGGCGTCCCGAGTAGAGCCGAAACGTCCAAGTCGGGAGATGCCGGTGCGGCAATCGCCGACTCGTGAGTTTCGGGCCGGGAAAAAAATTGGATCTTCCTCTCGTTGGGTTGGTCATTGCCGCTTGGCCGATAGGCGATGGCATCCCGGGGGAATTTGGTGGCTCCACCGAGTTGGGAGATTCATCTCCGGAGAACGTACTACTTCTACGTAAGGTGATGAAGATGAGATCTCTCTTCGGGATGGGCAATTCAACCCCGGAAGGGCTCGCCCGTTGAACCACCGGAACATCTACAAGTGGTTCTCCCACAGCTTTCTTCGCAAATGTCCAATTGAAGGGATAAGTGCTAGTGCTCATCCTTGAGAAAGAACAAAGAAAAGTCATACCAAAGGATGGGGCATCGGCGAGTCTTGCCGGTTCCCAAGAATGTTGGGCTCGGTCCGAAAATGCACAATGAATATGATCCATCAAGAACAGAGTGACTTGGTAATCAAGAAGGTAAAGGGTTTTACCTCAACAAGCACCTTTTTGACAGCTTCTTCTCCTTTTGGCACTTGGAGGGGCAATCGGTGCGGACCTTGCCTCCCGTCCGCAGCCGAGGCTAGAAAGGTCGGGATCCGTAGTAGCATACCCGGCCATTAATTGATGCGGGGTTGTGGATTTAAACCCCGGTCTTTGAAATCGGGCCTTCGGCATTATAAGTGATTACCCCGGCTTGAGGGGCGGTGCGTGTGTTCGTGGACAAAAGATGAAGGTCAAAACCATGAATGAAGAAGGAGTGTTTGATCCAAGGGTTCATTGTGTTACCTCTCCGAAGTCGGCAGGAAATCGTACACCACCCCGCACGTAACACATGAACGGGTTCACTAAAGATGTGGTCATGGAATTCTTGCCACCATGAATTGAAGGTGGGGTGAGCTATGGTTGCGAGCACAAAAGGACATGTGTAGACAAAGTGGGACCGCACACATAGTTGAAAACTCGCCGCATCGCATCGCTCTTTGATTTCCTCCCCGGGCTTGAGAAATTCATGCGTAAACAATCTTGGGGGCACTCGACCGCATCCAAGCTGCCCCGGCCATTACATTAGGCCGGTAGTACTCATAAGTACGGCATTCCGCTCTCCCTCCATTGAACTCGGCCGGTAATATGCATGGGCGGATTATGATATTAAAGATTTCCAAGAATCTCCCATCTTGATGGCCGGCTCAAAGGAGAACTCGACAGGGAAGGTCGCAGTGTCATAGCCTAGATAAGGGAGCCAAAGAGGATTGGGGAGGCCTTTGAAGAACAACTCGAAAAGCCGGGTGATGTCTCGCCGAACGATAACGATTGAAGCCGCTTCTCCATAGCTTTGGCATCCTCTCGGTGACATGGAGCTCTCCTTCAGGGGGATTGGACCAGGGAAAGAACCTGGAGTTCAAGTCGACACCTACAATCTGATGCATGTGAAGCTGCAGCCAAAGTTGAACAAACCACCAAGGGCCATTGACGCACGTTATCCTCTGGCTGGTGTACATTTGGGTAACGGTCGATGAAGCATATGGTATACACGCCCAAGAGGAATTTTCCCAAAGGAAGGCGATTGCCACTAGCCGGATGGATCGCCATTGCAATATGATTCAAAGTGGGTTCGTTGGCCTTGCCACGAAGACAAATCGCATAGCCACATGTTCAAAAAGGCTCGTATTCAACTTCGCCAAGGGAATTGTCTCTCATGTGCTTCAAAATATAATTCTTTTAGCCATTCCCCGGCTTCACCCCCGTCCGGCGTGAGGAATTTTTGAAGTTCCAAGGCCGAATGCACCGGTGATGTCAAGGCCGGTGATCATGTACACATCGGCTAAAGTTGGAGACATTGGGCCATGCCCAAAAAGGAAGGCGTTGACGCCATTTGACCGAAGTGGCATGCGGCTATCGAAGATCTTCATTCTTGGGTGTCTCGGCTACGGATAACTCCGGACATTGAGCAATGCGGAGAGTATCCGCATTGGTCAATCCACTCTTATCCGCAAGAATCCTACGATACCAAGTCTTCCGGCCGCGATTGGGGGCAAAGGCCGCTTCTTGAACGCATCTTGCCACCGAGGAGGTGGAGATAAAGCTACCTTGAAAGGGATTCTCCGAGATTCGGCGGCAATAAAATCTCGAGGGTCGGGATTCCCTTCGGGACCGAGATAATAAGACTCGCGAATTGGCCTCAATAGGAATCGAAGAGCGGTAGAAGGTTCTCGGAAGAGAGCGGAAGAGGAAAATCTCGGTAAAATTGAAAACCTAATGCCGAACAAAGGTTTGGAGGGGTGAATTTACCCGAGCAAAGCTTGGTTCTCGAGTTGCCATTGGAGGTTCGAGCTCGGAACGAAGGGGATCTAGGGTTGGATCCGAACGAAGAATCCGGCGGATTGCCAAGAACAAAAGGTGTTGACGAGGTTTGGCTCAAGGATTCGTGGCTAGAGTCAATTGTGGAACAAAATTACTTTTATCTCACAATTGAAGGGGCATGTGTTAACACCAAAATTTTGTAAGGAGTATGACATGTGGGTCCAATTCGAAAAGAGTCCGTCCGGTGGAAGGAAAGATATTTTCGAGAGATTTTCGGCGAAGGATCCGCGGTCGGCTATCCGCTCCGGTTCGGCAAAAGAACAAGAGAGCCGATTTTGCGGGATTGGACGGTGACGTGGCTCGATCAGAGGAAGCGAATGGATGGATAGGCGATCAAGTTTAGTAAGGCAATGAATCCATTCGTAGTTGTAATTAGCGGTATAAATACGATCCCCGGATGTATGTAACGGACACGTTCATTCTTCAATACACACCGGCCTTACGCCAAACCCTAGAGTCCCTTGTCGTGTCGTCGAGTTCTTCGAGAGGACCAATCGATCCGTCGACCTCCGTGAGTACCGCAACCTTGTATCATGTCTAGTATCATGCGGTGGATTTAGATCGATGCAAGTAGTCTTGTTACCATGCTTCGTGTCATGCGGTAGATTCAAGCTTGGTTCAAGAGGGTTTCTTGTTAGATCATGAGCCATGCGGTAGGCTAAGATCTAGCTCGAAGCTAGTTATCGGCTCTATTGGATTTTGGCAAGATCCGGAGATTCATTAAGTTACCCGAGTGTTATCATGAGTTTTACTTTATGTTTTTATTCATGTAATACACTCTTGCCCAATCTAGATGGGTTTGGATCGGCTCTTTTCCTCTTAAGCTCCGTGCACGAGCGGGTTTCGTGTCTTGACGCGTGGATCTTGTGCTCTCCGATAGCCGAAACCGAATCGATCTAGGTTGTTACGTGTTGCGGGTTCAAGCTTGCTTTGTGCGTATAAATCTTGAAAGAACCGGGTATCATGCGGTAGATGCAGGTTTTTGGGTTGCTTTGGAGCTAGTCATCCGGTGGATTAGGTTTCCAATTCAGCCTGATAGATTTGTTCACGTGGTAATGTTTGTTCCTTCTTCATGGACCCTGGATCGGCTCGCTTCGGCCGTATTCGGTTATGTTTTTTCACAAGTAGATCACGTGCCTCGTTCGTGCCTTAAGTGATGTATGCTTTTAGCTTTCCGTATTTAGATTGTATCATGCGGTGGATAGATCTATTTGCGGGAAGTGGTACGTTTTTCATGCAAGTTGTATCATGCGGTGGATAGATTTGTTTGTGATCGTACCCGACGGATCTTAAAGTATCTAGACATGCGGTAGACTAGTGCTTTGATCTATGCGTACTCATTTAATACATGATCATGTCCGTGCTTTACTTCATTTAATGTTAATCTTCATGAAGATCGGTCATGGCTTTGCACATGCATTCATGTTTATTCAAAGATCGATCGTTGTCATGCTTACGTCACCCGTTCGGCAATGTTCTTTTTTCCTTCGCGGTTACCCGAATGGTTGTGGTTCTTTGACGGTAGCTTCGCATAGCTACATGTCGTCTTGCTTGGCTTCTTAGCCGTAAATATGGAACCGCCTGGTACCACCCGTAAGTTCCAAGCTTTGGTATTTAACTGTTTTACCCTTTTTGTTAATTTTCGGGAAAAATTGATCGGCACGTCACTTTCTCTCTCGCGCGTGCGAAGCTAAGCTTTTCGGCTTGCCGTGTGTTTGGCGCCGAGTGCACATTTTGCGTCAACGAGAGCTCAACATTGAGGACGAAGGGGCACAGGCTCACGGTAGTCAAAAAAATATCTTTGGTATTTTACAAGTTGATTCTTGATAAAGAGAGAAATTGTACATAGTTCTTTTAGGCAGATAATAAAGACAAACTAAATACGGAGTAGAAATTGTGTATTTTTCAAATTGATCCTTGAAAAATGATTTCATTTTAAATTAGTCCTTGAAACAAATATAGGTCATTTTGATGAATTTTTAAATGAATACGATGGTTGGAGTGGGTGAATAAAATATTTAATTGTTGGATGTAACATGAGTGCGCGAGAAGTTGATGTAGAGTAAAAAATCGTGCTGACATACTTTGGAGGCACGAACAATGGTGAGCGAGATTGGGATGGTGCAGGTGCAGTGGGGATGACAGCGAGGCCGGAGAGCTGAAGGGGTCGTGGTGTGACAGCACGACCTGTGTCAACAACGGCTAGGCGAGTAAATATTTTCTTCCGTTGCACGCACATGCATAGTTGCTAGTTAAACATTAAAACATAGTACAAATATTGAGATTTTCCCTCCCAAGAGCGGTTTCAACTTCTGATCTACTACAAAGGAGTCAACACATGTGACTCAAATGAAAGCACTTACTCTTAAGGATACTAGACGACCTCATAATCTTGATTCTGCACTTGTAATGGAGCAAAGATGGGTGATATCTCCAACGGGAGCGCAATGTTGACTGATGAGTTTCCAATCGCCGGGCGATCGGAAAACTCGTGGTCGACTGGGGTTGATCCGGTCAATCATACACAAATTCGTTTTCGCTTTTCGGCTTTCTACCCCATCTAGTCCGCGCATGTTGCAATGCGCAGGATTATCATTATTATTATTGGGCCGCCCCCACATTCACTGCAACGCATAAAATTATTATTAATACTAGCAAATATGCCAGTGTGTTACTACGAGACACATTTTGAACATTTTGTATTTAGGTCCATCTTCTGTTTTCAAATCTAGGTTGCTGGTGCGCCACAAACATCATCCTTTTAACTTATCACCCTACATGCAAATCATACCCTCATCCACGTCCATACATGTTTCCATCCCTCTAATACCTCCCGCAATCACTCTAATCTTCAAACTGCACATGGTAAAAACCCATCCAAACTTAAATTGACATGACTGATTTGTGTATATTATTGTACATACTCTGACATTATTTCACAGGCATATTGGGTTTAGTCTCACATGTGGGTTATCTAATGTCAAATGGCACTATCGCTGAGGAGTCTCGTTAGCTAAATTGGTTGGCTTGTTTTCATTTCTAGTTTGTAAGAATCATTAGCTTACTTTGTGTTTCATATTTGGTAGTCATCACAAGTTTCCTAAACTATATTTGTTCCTTGCAGTATATGCTACAATCTATTCTATCCAAATTTACAATCTATTTACTTCTATCCAAATTTATTACGTAGACACCTCACTTTAAATAAAGATAAATATAATAAAATCATGACATGCATTTTAGAAACCCGTAACTCCATTTGCAAGGCCCTCTCCAACGATGTAGCGTTGAGCTACCAATATATTATTCGAAACACCGCACAATGAAAATATCAGCATGCTAGTGCGATGTGAAGGTTCCTGAAGTACAGTTCCGTTCGTCCTTCCCTTACCTTCTCGCCTGTTACTGACTCTTATTACCGTTAAAGACCTAAGGTGTGCTGTGTGCATAACTTGTTTTTATTGTCTTTCTTTTTTTATTTCTCTTCCCAACGGCCCAGAGGTCAACCGATCATCATCGTAAGTTCACTTCTCTCTTCTTCATTCTATCTTAATGGTCACATAAAATAAAATGTGCATGTAAGCAAATGAAGTGCTAAGTATAGGTGGTTAGGTGTTTCCTTGTGGAGCTATTGGGTCGCGCGTCCAAACCCTGCGCAGTCCTAAATTTTGTGAGGAATCCCACCCATTCCACAACCCCTACCTTAATTATGGAGCTGAATCTAACGAGCCTAATTATGACATGATTATATAACATTGTGCTAAGTAAACAATCTCTAATGAGGGATTAGTTAGACTTAATGGATTCATCTGACAACTTCTGATCTATTCGTGTAATTATTTATGTAACTAGTGTGCGTTCAACACTCCTAATAGACCTTGGAAAAGGACCTAAAAGTTTCACCTCACAAGCTAAACAGGGCCTAAGGTGGATTGACTTCCTTTGATTTTTTTCCTTTCACCTGACTTGGCCTCTGACCTACCACTGTTGCTGAGCACTAATTATACCTAGTCTATATTAGACTTGCTAGTTCTCTTTTAGCGAAAATCTCGAAAAAAGTTCTCTTTTAGCGAATTTAAATCATTTTCAAGCGCGCTACCGGTTCTCTTTTAGGAAGAAAAAAACATTCGGGGGCATGGAAATGAGAAGTAAAATTGGGTGGGGGTATGAATAAAAACTAGTTTTAATGACAGCAATACAAACCAAAAATCTTTTCAAAAGGGTATTCGAGACCGTCCATGTAAGATTCAAAAGGATTCAGATCTACAAGATGTCAAAAGTGATTGGAAGCGTTTCAAACTGCGATAACAAGTTAAGTCCAATTCACACACTATAATACCGCTCATCTCATGTGTGCCGATAATGCTTATATTTCTCAATAGTTTATTCAGTTCCACCATTTTTAAAAAAATACTGACTATGAATCTTCTTTTTCTTTATCATGGGACTCATTCTCAATGAATGACATCGACATTTATGTTCTCCAATTACTACTGTCGTATGACGGCAAAATAATATTTATATTTCTCAAGTTAGGTCCAATTCACACACCATAATGTCGCTCATCTCATTTATTTACATAATGCTTATATTTCTAAATAGTTTATTCAGTTCCACCAATTTTTTAAATATTGACTATGAATCTATTTTTTTATCATGGGGCTCACTCTCAAGGAATGACAATGGTGTATATGTTCTCCAGTTCTATCATCGTATGATGGCAAGATAATGCTTATATTTCTCAAGTTATGTTCAATTCACACACCATTATGCCACTCATCTCGTATGCGCAAATAATGCTTATATTTCCAAATAGTTTATTCAGTTCCACCAATTTTTTAATACTGATTGTCAATCTATTTTTTTATCATGAGACTTAGTCTTAAGGAATGACAATGTCATATATGTTCTCCAGTTACTATTTTCGTATGATGGAAAGCACACTTCCATTTCAAGTAAGTAAGTACCTTCACCAGTTTTCTGACAGACAACACACATCCTGTTTTTTCTTGTTATATTTTCCTATTCAGCAACTTTTCCCCTGAAAATTCTTCTTGCCATAATATCCATACACATAGGAACACACCAACCCACAACGCGAATCACTCACCTACTACTTATGTACTCATGAGGAAAATCAACTTATCATGCCTGAAATAAGACATTGTTGAACAATATGTAAGTTAAAAAAACAAGCTCAGCAACTTACTACTCCCATGCACCTTGAACACATGTTTTTCTCTTTTTCCTTTTTTATTCTCCCTTTTGATTTGAAGGGTATCGAGCTTGATAATTACACAGCAAGAGTAAAAAGGTATGTTTGCTAAATGCAACACATTTTTTCTTTTGTCTTGTTTGTATGATTAATGAGTTGTTTCCTTCTCCCCCCTTTTTCTCCCACAAGTCAAGCAAAAATTAACAAACCACATGTGCAAGGATGTGCAAGCAACAATACCAATTCTAGTACACTTTTTTTTTTGAAATTGAGCTCTTAGTTATAAATACGCCAAACGAAGATGTTTTTTGTTGTAAAAGTTTATCAAAAATTTATTTCTTATTTTTATTGTTGTAAATTAAACTAGCTTTTATCCATACTCCCCCACCCAAATTTATTTCCCATTTCCCATGACCCTGGATGATTTTGGCTTTCTAAAAGAGAACCGATCGGAAGCATGCTTGAAAAGATTTTTGGTTTGTACTGCTGTCATTAAAACTAGCTTTTATTTATGGACGCGGCTATTTTCCAGCCGGCTGTAAAATAACTCATCGTACAGCCGCTTCAGTTTTCAGAATCAGTAGTAAAAGTGGCGCACTGCCTTTCCTCTTTTGGTAATTTAATGCTTCATGCAGCTTTCTTTCCTACCGTACGGACCTGCTGATTTGCCTAAAAAAGCCACTCCAAAAAATAAAAAAAATGAGCAAAATCAATTCTATCTTGCTTGCCGCGACAACTATTTTCTCAAGCAAATTGTCTCTAGTGTTTTTTAGCATCAGGTGCAGATTTGATTTTTCTTTAAAAACAAGAAATCGCAACCAAAACCAAAACAACACACATCATGAGCTTGCAAGTGCTACCATCAAAGGGGAAAAAGTTGGAGTAAACACACAAATATCCCTAGATGTCCCTTCTTTGATGTGGCTATTGACTGCACTATTGATCCGACAATATGGGCATATGGCTGCACATAAAGCTTGTGTTGCGTGTTTATTTACTTGATCTGCCGCATATTGCACATCTTGTTTGTCCCCTCCAACACTACTGAATACCTTTTTTAGATCTGCAAATGTAGTTTGAACAGGAAAGACTTTTTAGATGACGCGTAGTACATTGAAATTAAAATGGATTATGAGACAAACATGGCTCAAAATAAGCCTTCTGATCAACACATTATGGATTCATGAAAATACATCTACTGCAGGAAACGCAATATTGCCTGTAGGGTCATGTCAATTTACCGACATTATAATTATAGACAATTATACCCCCGTCGGACCTAACTCATGGGTATGATCATGTTTAGGTCTAAAGTCAAGCTAGATAAATCCGAGTGCCTCTTTTCGGCTAGATGGCTAAAGACTCGAATGTGTGTTAAGGTCACTACAAGCGAACACTACGACTACGAGGGATCACCGGATCGGTGTCCTTTCGGCCAATGCAAGACCAATCGGGTTGCTCGACCCCAAGACCACTACTCGATGGTCGAACTCAAAGCTACAAAGTATGATTTGGGTGAAGAAAACAATTTTTTTTCTTACGTGTCAATATAATTGTCTTTGTTAGATTACTAAATTGATGAGTAATGTTCAATAATCTGCTTAGCTTTTACTGAAAAAGTTGTTAGATATGGTATAATGAGAAAATGCTAGAAAAATGCCTAACTATATGGTTGCCTAGTCAAATCCATGTTATTGTCTAAATTGGGAGAAGGATCTGCAAGAAACTAGCTGAAGAGCAGCACAAATAAATCTAGTACTGCTGTAGCCAAGAGATAGATAGATCTAGCAGAAGCAACACATAATCTAGCGACGCGAAAGGGGTATTTTGTATAAATGCAGTTCAACATGCATAATGAAATGCCTAGGATTGCTGTCCAATTAACCCTTGGTCTTTTTATACTTTTGCGTGTTGTAATGCATTAAACTGTTGTGTATTGATTTTCTTAATCAAACTATCAAACATGTATGTTTTGTCTTGGTATACATATTTCTAAATGCTGAATAATTTCAAAAATGTTGAGTGATATGCATATGGGTTGAGTTAGTCTTTGCAATCAGCTAATATGGCGGCTGAATGGTGCTAATTTGAGTACACAAGTATGCTAAGTTGTAGTTCAATTACTACAAGCAGTGAGAAGAAAGTCACATAGCCAAACTAGATGTACCCAGCCAGACTGGAAAGTGCAAAAAAATGTGATCTGGTAAGTGCGACATTTAAAGGACACGACCTAGATGCTAAGTTGAGTTGATATGTATATGAGTTGAGTTGATTTTTGCAATCAGCTAAACTGGCGGCTGAATGATGTTAATTTGAGTTCTCAAGAATGTTAAGTTTGTAGTTCAATTGCAAGCAGGGAAAAAAATCACCTCGCTAAACTAGATGTACCCAACCAGACTGGAAAGAAAGAAAAAATGTGATCTGGTATGTGTAGTATTAAAAGTACACGATGCTAAGTTGAATTGATATGTATATGGGTTGAATTGGTTTTTACAACCAGCTAAACTGGCAGCCTGAATGGTGCTAATTTGAGGTCTCAAGAATGCTAAGTTGTAGTTCAATTACAAGCAACAGGGAAAAAATTACCTAACTCCAATCTGGGAACTGGGAAGTCATAAAAAATGCACCAAATTCACATAACTAGTGTCATAAAGAAAATGTTGATGCGTGAATGCAGGCAGGCGCTCTCCTCTATAATTTGCCCCCCACAGGAATATGTATGACCATATGCTTTGCAGGCAGCCTATAGGCGCCCGCTAGGTGCTAGCATGCACTCTAGCTTTGCAAGAGTATGCAATTGCAAAGTGGAGAGTATGCTAGTGTATAATTCTTATCAGGCAACTACATAAGTTTAAAAGCATTGAATCATTGATACAGTCCAAGGAAGCAAGATACTCATACAGGACGAAACACATAGTGCAAATGCAACCATAATAATAACAAACAACCAGTAAATCAAGGCAACAATATATCATAGTTTTTCCCCTGTCAACAAAGACATATTGCAATTTCATCGCAAAGCCTTCACGGCGAACCATGTTCAAACCATTGAGGTATGAATGCAGTAGCAGAACTAAGTACATGTTCCTTGCTTACTTTTCAGACATGTATATGCAGGAACTTTTCAACACATATATATTTTTGTAATTTGTTGGTTGAGTTACTTTTTGCAACCAGCTAATATGGTGGTAAAATGCTTATAATTTGAGTAATAGCAAATGCTAAGTTGCTGAGGAAGATGGTAGGCATACCTCATAATTTGTGTAAATGTTTATAATTTGAGTCAGCTTGAAAAGCCTAGAAGGTGATGCTCTGTTTCTCAAGCCCTAAAGAAAAAGTGAGGAAACAAAGAGAACTGGTCTAAGCTAAATAAATTACTAAACAAGGAGAACTAGTAAGTAGCAGCCATGCTAAAATGGGATTGAACATACGAAAATGGAGGTAATAACCCATTATGTGATCGCTAAGATGTCATCTAGGTATGAAAAAAATATACCTAGATATGATTATTATAACTACACTGTATCAACAATATCACAACCTTGAATATGGTTTGACGCATTGCATGGGAGGCTTGATATAACTTGAAAAAGGCCCATAGATTCAACCTACTCAGAAACTACATTCATGTTAAAAACCTGTTGGAAAAAAAGCATAGCAAAATTATACATGGTCCATCTACCACATATAAGTACGCATTGCATCTAACATCCAACATGGAGAATCAAAACATATTAACATTTGGTTGATACTGCTACCGATAAGATCAACTTGACTGAATGAAAAATATATACTACACATGGCATATAATGCAGCTGTCTACAGGTTGTATAAACAGATATCAAAGTTTAAAAATATACTACAATGTAGTTATGTAGTTTTGTTGGGATCATTAATCAGTACTCAGTAGTGAGATCATGAAAAGATATAGTGTTAGCATGGATGGACAAGCATCACAAGCAACAAACTAATAGATCTATGTAGTATATGTATGGATTGAGTTGCTTTTTGCGGCGCTTAAATGGTGCTAAATTGAGTACTAAAGAATAAGTTATAGTTCAATGACAAATAGTAGAAGAAAAAATATCACATAACTCTACTATGTCTATATGTACCCGACCGACCGCAATGTCGAAAAACAGCCATGATCCTACTGCTTATGCTCAACTAATTAATTGTTGGTGGGTATAGAAAGTGAGCTCATGCTATCTGTACCAAAAAATGGGGGTGAAAAAATATTATTTAGGTAGGCAGCTCATATTGCACGACGGATTCTTGAAAAAAAGAGATGCCTTTGATTTTTCTATACTACCCGTATCTCAATGTGATAAATAATACACACGTACCGGTCTTGATGGCCAGACTAGTGTACTACTGTCCAGAGGGGATGAAACACCACACAAAATAGCATTTGCAAAATTTACTTTTTAAACACTCATCCAACAATTCATGATGCAGGCCACAACTCCCTAACCATAATGTTACCTATTTAGGTTGCACATGCCTCCATGTTTCACAAATTTGGAGTTTGGAAAATTAATTGTTACCTGTTCAGGTTACACTTGCAACTTTTGTTAGGTACGTCAATGTTCATGACAATTTCCTGGGTGATAATTTTCCTGTCCAATTTACCAAATGGCACCATATAACTGAGCTATCAATTCTAACGGGTTTTGTTTTGCAAATCTTAACTAGTTTACTTTATAAACAACTTCTGAACTCTATCAGCTGAGCACTAATTTGTCATGCAACAAAATTAGCAGGTGATCCAACTCAAATATCAATCGACACCAAAATGGTCGTCAAGACAATATATCAGAAAATGCAGAGAAAGGAGGTTATAAGCTGCTTAGATAGTAGAATCGTACGCAGTAGCAAGCAAAATATCCCCAATCAACCTCAGGATATGTGATGCCTATCAGCTCTTACCAAATCCTCCTTGATAAAAGGAGGTCGACCTCGCTAGGGCCACAACACAACACAGGGTTTGAAGCTTGCACAAAATTTTACCATCACTGTATGGCTCAAACATAAAATTTTCTAGTATCATTTGGCTAGTAAGACTCTTGGCTTGCCCTTCAATCAATCAAGCAATTTTCTACTAAGATAAACAACCGAAGTAACAATTTACCGAAGAGGGAGAGACCAAGGAGCATGAACTGGATGGACCTGCAGCGAGAAACTCCTGTGTCTGGATGAGATGCGCACATGTCCAGCGAGCTCCCCCTCCTTGTGGCTTAGCTGCTGCTGCTTCTCCTTCTCCAAATGCCGACTCTAGCAAAATCAGAGATCGATTTTATTAATTGAGCTTGATTGGGAAAAATGGCATGCAGAAAGAGCAGAAGGCACTACTTGGGCGTTCGTAGTCAGGCCGCAGACACAATACCTCGACGGCGACGAAAGCCCGCCCTCGCCGGAGCCAAGGAAGTCGGATCTCCCACGGGCCTTCACGAGCTGCGCCAGCGTCCACAGGAGGTTGGCCTTGGCGAGCTCCGCCTCCCCTATGGAGCAGGACCACACTGGTCGGGGAGGGGGCCGTCACCGGACTCACCTGGGGGCTACTGCCATGTGCCGCGGGTGGCAGCTGCGCCACGCAGGAGGCGGTGGCGAGGAATCGCCGAAAGAGAGAGAAACCCTAGAGAGAGAAATGAGGAATGTGGAGGATGAGCAAGCGGCTTGAGCAGGGGTCCTACGCCGGAATAAAGAACACGAACTGCCCGCTCGTATCCTACCGTGGGAGCCTAAACCAACGGCAGATGCGGCCGGCTGTACCAATCAACAAATTTACAGCCTGTCTTTACCTTTATTTATACTCCCTCCAACCTATTTTACTTCCCATTTCCCATGGTCAAAAATGTTTTTTCTTCCTAAAAGAGAACCAGTAGCACATTTGAAAATGATTATAATTCGCTAAAAGAGACCTTTTTTTAGATCTTTGCTAAAAGGGAACTTTTTTTTAGATCTTCGCTGAAAGAGAGCTAGCAAGTGTAATATGGACTAGATATAATTAGTGCTCAGCAATGGCGGTGGGCTGGAGGCCTCAAAATAATACTAATGATCTTGCGCGCTGCAACGAACGTGGGGACAACCCAATAATAATGATGTTGATCCTGCATGCTGCAACATACATAGACCGGATGGAGGAAAGCGAACCCCAAAAGAGAGTACTAGGAAGCTGAAAAGGGGAAATGAATTCCTATCTGGTCGACCGGACGGAAGCATACGTACGGACACCGCAAACTTGACATGGGCGAGGGGTCGTCGGATTTTTGCTTGATCGTTTCGATCCTGCTCTCAACTTCTACCGTTACACGTCGTGCATCTTCGCTTGACACAATTGCATGAGTTCACAATGCGGTGACGTTTTGGGTTTGTTCTGACAGTACGTTGTCAAACATAGGAAAATCAGGAGGTGGCACGGAGCTGTCGGCATGTTTATATATTTTCCGTGTGGGTGCTAGGCCTGCTAGCGGGGCGGGGTGGTACGGGGATTTCGGGGCGGGTCCAGACGCGGGGGTTAATCAGGATGAGTGGTAATGGGTTCTAGAGGCTTGCGGGGCGGGGCGGGGCGGGGTGGGGCTGCTTTGACGCGGGCTGGGGCGGGTTGACTTCAACCGTCTCTCTGCTGCCGCTGCCGGCCACCTGCGCAAGTCACGAACGGTGGTGTGGACTTCGAAGGAGGCTGGCCAGGGCGTGGATGCGGAGGAGGCGCAGTCGCCCGTGCTCCGCCGGCCGGATTTGTTCGATGCGGCCTGGTCAGCCTCATCCTTCCCCTTTCTCTCTGCTGGCTGTTGCTCGCCTGTCTGGCTGTCTCGCTCTCGCGCCGTCGCGCGTCAGAATGGAAGTCGAGAAGGTCGACGAGGTGGCGGCGAGCGCATGGCCGGGTTCATTCAGGCGCCGCAGTGTTCCTGGCCTCCGTTCCCAAGCTCCACAACCCGCCACCCCAGATTCCCGACCGAGCTAGACCTTAGCTGCAACTTCCCGTGATTCCCTCGCAGCGGCTCGATCTCAAGTACTCTGCGCTCGAGTTCTTCGCCGGCCGCTTCCTCCCCGCGCTCTCGTGGGATCCCGGCCTCGAGCAGATGCAGGCGCGCCTGCCCGTGCTCCGCCGCCCGCCGCCCGCGCGCCCCGGCAGCCTGCGTCGCCTCCCTCGCCATCACCTGCTGCCGGCTGCAAATCCGCACAAACGGGGCGGGGCGGGGTGGGTTGGTAGGCTTTGCGGGGTGGGGGCGGGTTGACTAACCCGCCGGTGTGTTTTAGTTGTGGGTAGGGGCGGGTTTGAGGCGGGTTAATCCCCGTTAGCAGGCCTAGTGGGTGCACCCATTTCCAGGAGAGTGATAACATGTGTGTTGGAGAGTGACAATGAGTGAGCACTGACGGAAAAGGAATCCCAAAAGGGAAAATCTCAAAATGATCAATCGATTTGACACAGCAACAGTGTGGGAGACTTGTGATAGCGTCTTGCCCGGACCAAACCACACCGCAAGAATCGCCATTTCGCCGTCGTCGACACCACCATACCAAGCTGATCGACGAGCCAGCGGAGGATGTAAACTTTTTGCAATTTGGTCCTTTTTCGGTGCTTTCTACATGTAGACCTATGGCGGAAACAATCTAAAAAATGGACCCGATGAACGGTGTCATGGTCCTTGGCGTTGCAGGTACATAGCACGACGCCATAGCTCTTGGCGCTATCATGTTGTTGATGGTCGATTTCCGTCAACCAAGAGCACTTGTTACAGTTTGGTTTGAGATTTGAATTATAACTAACCCACCACTAGACATACTAATGATGTAACAAGTTCACACTTACATGTGGTTTTGGAGTATGTTGTTTACGCAGAATATAAGCGCTTAAATGAGGACTTCCGGGTAAAGTTCATCGAGCACTTTATGAGAAGATCATGAAGCCCGGGACAAGTCAAGACACATGATGAACATGACTCCAAATGGCCTAACGACCGAAACATCAACATGTAAAACTCCGGGGTCTTGGAGGTTTACCAACAAGATCAACTCAGCGTGAGAGATATTCTCACAGCCCAGAACAACATGATCTTTTGGTGTAGATTTGGAGATTTAAACGACCTTTAATGGCAAAAGTTTGAATATCAAAGTTGTGCGCCTCGACGATATCTTTGATTTGGACATATGGAAGGCCCAATTTGGGTCAAGAAGCTAGGAGATATAGCCCCCAAAATACCTGCTGCGCAGATAAGTTCGAATCAGACAAATTATCTTCCAAGGCTGTTTTGGGGATCTTATCTTCATTTCCAAGAAAGCAATGAATACTAAAGTTGGAGATAATTTCGTGGCACACACCCTGGACACCAAATTTGCATTATAGTCCGGACGTGGGAAATATGGTGTCGGCAAGGAAATGAAAAATGGGGTGCGAATCAGGAAAATCTAGACGAGGCTGAGTTTAGGGATGAAAGCGGGAGCAGGAAAATCCCGTACCGACCGACACTGTATCCCGTGTAAGCCGACCGCGTCCCGTTGTTTAGGAAAAGCAGGAAAACAGGAAAAAAATCAGGAATACAGCGGGTACAGGAACATGAACAGTCGAGGCTGTTTGCCGACCGTAATTACTGTTCCTGTATTTGAGCAGGAAAAATCCCGCTGGTATTCCCGTATAAGTGAACAGTAAACCTCACTGTCAGTCCACAACTCAATCCAGCCCACCTTCCACAGCTCCACCCCGCCGGCCCACTGCCGCCAGCCCACAAGGTCACAACGCACCTGCATAAAACCCTCCTAAACCCTAGCCGCCAGCTTGCAGCCCCGCAGCCGCCCTCATCCCCTCGAATTTTGTTTATATTTAATTTGTCATGATTTTTGAAAAATAATTGGTCGAACCAAAATTTTGGAGAAATATACATCTGGCGCTGTGGCCCACGACGCTTGGAGTTCCTGCCGCCGTGGGCCACGGCGTTAGGGGAGCCGCCAACGGTCGGCAGTACTGGACGGTGGGGCCAGGTCCTTACGCTGCGGCCCACGGCGCGGAAATCTAGCACCGTGGGCCACGGCGTCGGGACCCCGGCGCCGTGGGTCGTGGCGGCAGCGCCAGCCTACATAAGGCGCCGAGCCCCTGGCGCCAGCCCCTCTCCTCCCCCTCACTCCTCCCTCCAAACCTTCGGCATTCAACCTCTTCGGAGTGTTTCTGAGGTATGTTTCTAAATTCAGTCCAGTTTAGTTAGTTTAGTTAACAAGTTTAGGTACTTATATTAGTTAGTTAGTTTAGTTAACTTAGATTAGTTAGTTAGTTTAATTGAATTAGTTTAGTTTAAAAATTTAATTTAGTTAACCTAGTTTAGTTAAATTTAGTTTAGTTAACTTAGGTATGTTTAAATTTAAATAGTTTGTTTTATTTCATTTAAAATTGGTGGAAAATGGTTATAATTGACATAACTTGATTAAATTGCAATAAAATGTCTAGAAAATTATTTAAATTCACATAATTCGTTTAAATTCGTTTTAGGCTTCTAGGAAATGTTTATATTTGACGATTAAATTGCTATAAAATTTGTAAAAAATTATTAAATTCACATAATGGGTTTGAATTTGTTTTAAGCTTCTAGGAAATGGTTATAATTGACATAATTTGATTAAATTGCTATAAAATTTGTAGAAAATTATTTAAATTCACATAATTTGTTTAAATTCGTTTTAAGCTTCTTTTATAATTGACATAATTTGATTAAATTGCTATAAAATTCGTAGAAAATTATTTAAATTCACATAATTCATTTAAATTCGTTATAAACTTCCAGGAAATGGTTATAATTGACATAATTTGAATAAATTGCTATAAAATTAGTAGAAAATTATTTAAATTCACATAATTCGTTTAAATTCGTTTTAAACTTTTAGGAAATGGCGTATACTTGGAAAATTGATTAAATTATGTTTTTTGCAATTATGGCAGCACCGCTGGACCTACGTACGGCCGGAGTTGTTCGACGAGGCGATGGACCGGCACCACCTCTCGTACGTGTCGCCTGTTCTCGGTCTTCCGCTCGGCGCGATACGTTGCCGGACGACCCGCACGTTGCTGCCAATACACCCGCGTGGATTTCAAAGTACGTAATTCATATTTATTCCCCTTTATTTACAATAGTAATTGTGTTAAGTAAATTAATATTTTTTCAGGCTACCTGTCGACGAGATGACTCTCAGCCTGGAGGACGCCGCGATGTTGGGAGGACTGCCGTGTTTTGGCGAGGCGATGGGGCCGATCGACATCCCTGTGATGTGGCAGGCTGACTTCCTTGCTCGGTTCGCGGACGTTCCTTGGAACGATCGCGCGCCGGCGCCGTACCTACCCTTCGTCGACACCCACAGGCCCACCTAGAGTTGGATCCAGCAGTTCAGCGTACGTGATTCTAGCTCTTATTTTCAACGTTTTGTATGCATTTCAACGAATGTGACAACGGACCTTTGTGTGTTTGCAGGCTGACTACGTGGCGGACGATGCTGACGACCAGAAGTCAGACAGGTTTCTGGAGGTCTACTTGCTCTGGCTGTTCGGGTGGGTGCTGTTCTACGAGTCAGCGGGAGACTCCGTGTCGCGGTGCATGATCCCCTGGGCTCAGAGGATCACCGACGCACCCCTCAAGCAGATGCCCCGGATCGGTCGGGGGCGGCGTTCGCGCCTACCTACGGGGGGCTGTGTTAGACAGTGATGAGGCCGGCGAGTAGTGAGGCGATCCTCCTAGGGTGCCCTCTCCTGCTCCAGATGTGGATCCACGAGCGGTTCGACATCGGTCGGCCTAGGACGAACCTCTCGGAGTACGAGGCGGCGGTCAACGGCACCGACCCAGCGGACCTCCCCACCATGGGTTCTCTGTGGTGTCTCCGGAAGGTAATGACCTCCCTTTACGTGATTCTTCGTGTTATGACTTCTGTAGTTCAATTCACTTAACTTTTCTCGTTCTTTGCAGCACGTTTGGGCTGGGGAGCAGCCGAAGAAGGCCTACAGGGACTTCGTTGGTCAGATCGATCGGATGGTCGATGCCCAGGTCCGGTGGACACCGTACACTCCTGCCATGGTCGCTGCCCGCGCACCACAGGGGCTCTCGTCCCTGTGCTCCCAAGACCAGGCCTACTGGATGACGCAACGACGACTAGTCTTTGACGTCTACGTCGAGGAGTACACCGTCCACCGGGTGATGAGGCAGTTCGGCCTCTTCCGAGTCGCCGCCGCATACCGCCGCGCCACGTACTGCCGCCTACCGCGCACAGGTGAGCTACCATTTGAAAGTTCTAAGTATTTTCCGTTATGAATATCCAGTTGCCAATAATTTTATGTTTCATGTTCTATGCTAGGTGGACGCGTAAGGGCGTGGCTGCGGCGACGTCGTTCTTCGACAGGCTGCAGCCGTACGTGGCAGAGTGGGCCTCCGCGGCGCACGAGTAGAACGTCGTTACCGAGCACCGCCTTCACACCGCCGCCGCCTGGGTAGCGTACCTTCAGTGGTACCTACCGAGGACGCGGACGCGGGTGACGTGCCTGCTGCCACGCCACCGCCACCTGTCCCGGACCACGACAGGGTCCTGCCGGACGCGACCTACCTGGTGCGCCGAGACCAGACTGCCGACATAGTGGTAAACTACGATACTGCAAACATATTACATTCATATGACTTTTCATTAAAACATGTGTTTCTAATTTTGTGCGCCGCACGACGCGCTGGCTGAGGTCGTGCGGCTCGCATCGGGCGCGATTGGGCAGTGCTACTCCTGGGGGTCTCAGGAGCACCGGAGCACGTACGAGAGGATCCTCGCTGCGGCCATGAGGTACTCCGCCGTCGTGAACTACACCGGGGCCGTAGAGATTCCTCTCCTTCCGCGCCATCCAGCGTCGTCCTCGAGCTCCGCCTACACAGCGTCTTCGCAGTAGACGCCTGCTACCTTTGCCGGCGGGTTCTTGGCTCCGAGGGTACAGCAGCACCACAGGCGCAGGGCCTGCCGGTCTACGTGCAGCGGCTATTTGCTCCACCCGGCACATGTACTTTTAGTAGATCTTATTTTCAACTAATGGACACAATTGTTTTGGTCTTGTGATTATACTATATTCTAATCGTACAGGGCGACCGCCGCCTATTCCGACAGTCGGGCCTCGACAGCAGCCGCCGCCACCGCCGATGTATACGCTAGGAGGTTCCACACAGCCGACATTTCAGCTTCCGACGACAGATATTCTTTCATCGTCCACTCCGCCTCCGTTCCAGTTCCAGGCTCAGCCTGGTGCTTTCGACACGAGCGCCGAGGACCAGCTGGCCTGGGATGAGATTCGGGTCGACGACATTCTCGCGACCATGGAGGGCACCCCGCAGTAGGCCGACGAGCTAGCCGCGCCTCAGTTGACACAGCCACCACTGGTTTTGACTCAGTCGTCACAGTTGGCGATCGGTGGAGCGACCACGGGCGGCGTAGCGACACCGGCGGGCGTCGGAGCATCACCGACAGGCGACGGAGCCACACCGGCGGGCGGCGAAGCGACACCGGCCGGCAGAGCGACACCGGATGCTGGAGGCTCATCGCAGGCGGCCATGGCGACACCGTCTCCCAACCAACTAGCACCACGGGTCGTCAGGGCACCTGACCCGTGGACGTACGACCGGGACCACACCTGGGCTGGCGCTAGAGCTGTCAGGGGGCAGAGGTGCCGGCGCATTTAGATGTAGTACTATGATTTTGTATAAACTATTCCCTTGTGACTATTCCTTAGTCGTTGATTACGATATTCCCTTGTGATTATGCTTGCACTTATTATTTGGTCATTTTAAAAAAGTTAAAAGTATTTTAAAAACCAAAAACTAAAAAAAATCCTACCACCGTGTGGCACGCGTTAAGTCCCTGCCGCCGTGCCGCTCGGCGGCAGGGTCCTGGCGCCGCGCTACCCGCGCTGGCGCAGGAAACAGACTCCTGCCGCCGCGCCCCATGGCGGCAGGGACTTAACGCCGTGGGATGCAGCAGCAGGAGCCTAACGCCGTGGACCACGACGCCAGATGTATATTTCTCAAAAGTTTTGGTTCGACCAATTATTTTTCGAAAATCATGACAAATTAAATGTAAAAAAATTCCATCCCATCCCCTCATGCCTGGTGCTCCCTCCTACTCCAATCCGCCACCGCTGCCCGGCCGCCTTACAAGTCGACTAGTGACGCTCCCGTGCCTAGTCCCCTCCCCTCCACCGCTCCACGGCCCCACGCCTCCACCACCTGTCCGTCGCGGCGGCGCACCTGGTGGGATCGCACGGCCGTCGACAGCACTTGTGCCCGCACCGTACCTGACGAGTTTGCTCGAGGCTTTTTGGAGGCTTGGGCCGTGCTTGCCCGTGCGTGTGTGTCACCGTGCTTGAGATCCGTTACTGGTATAGATGTACAAATGGGCTCGGCCCCGTTGGGCCGGCACGAACACGACCCGTTTAAACACGGCCCGAGAACGACATGGCACGGTCCGTCCCGTGTCCATGCACGGCACGGCACGACCCCCGTGCTAGTGTTGGGCCGGAATCCCGGCACGCGAACACGACACGGGCACGACCCGCTCCGGCGGCGGCACGGGCGGCGCACGATAGGCCGTTGTATCCGGCCGCCCCTCCCTTGTTATCGTTGATCCCGGCCTCCCCTCCCCTCCTATATAAAGGTGAGCGTTTTCTTTATGTGTTGTGACTTTGAATGAATGAATTTTTGTGTTTGAACACTTGGTGAATCTATGTTTTGTTTGAACACAGGGCACACTCGCATCGTGCCCGGGCCGGCACGGCACTTCCGGGGCTGCCGTGTCGAGTAACACGACACAACACGTTCCGGCTTCCTTAGTGTAGTGCACGGGCCGGGATGCGGCACGCCGGCACGTCTAGGCACGACACGGTGGGCACGCCGGCACGGTAGTGTCGTGCTTAGCCGTGGCACGACACGACCGTGTCCGTGCCAATGTCGGCACGACACGCACATTTGGCCATCTATAGTTACTTGGTTTCTTGTTGTGCGCCTGCCTCTCAAGTGACGTGTTTTTTATTTGGAATTCTAAGTTTGTGACTTGTCAGCACTGACTCTGAGCAGTGATCTGTTGGTTATTGCTTGTGTGGGCGTGTGGCTGTGTTGCTCTTGCCTGAACTCAGTGAACTGGAACTTTGGAATTGTTGCATGTCCGCCAGTAGGCAGTAGTGGTACTGGTTAGTGGTTTGGTTACTTCCTTTACTACTTACCGGTGTGGTTAGTGAATAGTGATCTATTTAAGTTATGATATTATCTTATTATTGTTCATTTGTATGCATGTAAGCTATGCATGGTTGCAATTATTGTGTCTAGCGAATCGGTTGAAGTGGTTACATGTGTTTTGATGTTCTCGTTTTTGTTATCGACTCCCGACCGTAATCGACATGTTCCCAACCGTCACATTCCGCTCCCGATAACCCGTAATATCGAATTCGTATTCCCGTCTGGCTGTTCCCGTCCCGTTCCCAACAGGAGCAGGAATGGTTTAGGTGTTTTCCTGACCGTACCTGACCGCTTTTATCCCTAGTTGAGTTTATGGATACCAAGTTCGCTTCTCTCTCAAGGAAGATTTCATGCAAGGCAAGGTGGAACACGCCCCAAGGCTCCCCGTTTGGGGTAAAGCTTTGAGAAAGTACCTCACACTGGTGACTTTGGGAAAGTAGGCCGCTTGCGAGCCGCCTTACGGAGAGACGATTTCGTGTACCTTTAGTTGAGATGCAATCAATGATTTGATCACCTTTTGACTAGAACTGTACCTAGGGACAACAGGCCCTATCTTCTTGGTTGTGTTATCTCATATATGGCTGTGAATGTGATCAACACTTATAATACATTCATATGTATTAAGTGTTACCCTTTCATATGCAATCTAAGCTTCATGTTAGGTTAGATTTGATAGATTAGATGGAAACCCTAGGTAGTTCTTTGTCGATCCACAAATTGATAAATCTTGGGGAGTACTCCGAGGGAAGAGCTACAACCGACTCGTGCGCTTGCGGATCGAAACTTGACGCGTTATTTAACCGTCAACACCTGTGCCACATGAGATCCAGCGTGGCTCGGGAAAAGCCTAGTCAAAATAACAGTGCCAAAAAACATGCCATCGTACTATTCTAAAATGGCACCAAAGACCATGGCCCCGTGATAAGTTCATACGATGCTAAAGAGCATGGCGTCGTGCTTCAGGACTTAGCCTCGTGCACGTGATACCATACCATACCCAGCAACATGGCGCCAATGGCCTCGGCGCCGTAGTAACATAGCACGACGTCAGGTCTTTTGGTGCTGTTGTTCCAGACTTGGCCAATAACTAAATAGATTCATGACCACAATTCACACAAAAATTAGCAGATTCAAGTTCATGACCACAAGCACAAGTTCACAGATTCATGACCACAAGTTCATGACCCCAAAGCTCCAAGATCACCCTCCCTTTGCCTTGCGCTTGCCCCAAGCCTTGCTAAGTGCAGCTGTGCCCGGTGTGTGTCGTCGAGGCGGCTGGAGACATCGCTAAGTCGGTTGAGTGGCTCGTGGTGCATCGTCTAGTTGTGACGAACCAAGCTCCTCTTGCTCGTCACCCTGGGCATCCTCGTTGTCGTCCTCATTGTCGCTGAATGTGGGTGTGTGAGATGAGGACCATGTGGCTGGCACTCAGTGTGACAACGACGACCTTGCCGCATGCGAGGTGCCAGGCACAGAGACGTCGGCCTGAGCTAGAGTTCGGCAACCAGCACGTGTGACGGCTCGACTAAGACGGCGATGCGACCTCTTTGTGTATGACGACAAAAGAAATTTTCTTAGAAACCTTTACATGTGAAAACATTAGTTTGTTGAATCAAGGTCCGGAAGCGAAAAAGATGAGTTACCTAAAGTAAATTCCGGAATCGCCCTTTAGTTTCTTGAAGAACTGCATCGATCTCAGTGACTGAGTCCCTCATAGACGTGCTGTGAGACATAGGTACCCCTGGGCCCCCACCGACCAGGCTCACGACCGTCCCCGACAAGTGGGTCCGGCCTGCCAGAAGACCCGCCGACCTGTCAGTGGGCCCAACCGACCTAGTTGGTGGCCTACACGACCTCCTGAAGACCTTCCAAAAGATTCCCCAGACGACCTAATTCAGCATGACCTCAAGACTTGGCGTACAAGACAAGACATCAGTGGATTTTGACCAAAGCAGATCGACGGATAATGGCAACTGTTGTAATCAACTAGACTTAGGTCTCCTGGTCGCAACCGACCAGGACTCTGGGAATCGACCTCATCCACTGGCCAATATAAGGGGGGTGAGGCGACCCTTGTACCAATACGCAATCCTCAAGCAATCTACACCAACAACAGGACGTAGGGTGTTACTCTTCAGAGGCCCGAACCAGTATAAACTCGCTGTGTTATCTGTGTTCTGTGTGCTCGTGCGCAACCTTCGAGTTCTTAGCCTTAGATTCCACCTTGCCGAACAACTAAACCACAAGGATTAACACCCCCGTGGGCTGTCTAGATCTCACCATCTGACAGTTAGCACGCTAGGTAGGGGAGGAATCCAAGGTTCTTCGTGCAACTCGATGGCTTCGACCAACGACGTAATCTTTCTGAAGAGCATGGCGGACATCCTCGCCAATCCCGTCGACATCTGCTTCGGCTCCATGCCGGCGAAATCCACTGCTCCAGCCGCATGCCTCGTCATCGAGAGCAACGCGGTCACCTCCAATCAACATGTCGGGACAGATCTGTTAATGGAAACCCACCCACCCACTCCTAGCAACCTGATCACAGGGATTGATCGTGTTGAGGGAATGCTCTCTGACACGATCAAGGTCTGCGAACGCGTCAAACGCCCTCGCAGGACCCCAACGAAGTCTTCCAGCATGCCTCTTGGCCTGCGGAACGCAGCTCACGTAGCGTCCTGCTACATGAAGCGCAAGATCCAGATCGAATATGGACCCAAGACATCAGATCGTGGGAACCACAGGAGTCATCTTGACGACCCCTGCCCTATCCACGAGAATACCAAACACACGGCTCGCTAGTGCCGCGTCCTCAAGAAGCTTCGACGACCTCTTACTGCGGCTCATCGCCGCCAGATGAACCGGGAGCCGTCTCTGGACCGCCTCCGCATTTCAGATCGCCCGCACAACCGTCTCCCCGAACTATCTGGGAGAAGAGTTCGAGACCATAGATCGCGAGGTCTTGGTCGTCTTTGTGGATGTACCACCTCAAGATGGAGAGACAGATGAACAACGCATGGAGCGCGAGAACGCCAATGCTGCAAGAGCAACACGTCGACAACAAGAGCTAGCTGCAGTCGCTCTGACCGCAGGTCAACATGCAGGCAACACCGGACAAGGCGACGACAACATCGGGATGCAAGCACCGGCAGCTCAAGCAAATCCTCAGCCACACCAGCAAGGCAATGAACCTCGTCGAAACCGCCTGCGTTCCAGAGATCTCTTGAGGGACTTTGAGCAAGACGACCATGAGGTCTACAACTCTCCCCAAGCCAACCTGGGAGTCCCTCTTGCTGCACTAGGTCAACTTGAGTATACTCCTGCGATACGGCGTCTCAAAGATCACATCCGCGTCGCCACTGCTCAAGTCGAAGAAAGAAGCCCTGGATATAGAAGATCGGCTGCAAGCTCTTACTCCAGGAGCAGATCAGAACATCCACGCCAGCGATGTCGTAGCAACAGTTCCCTTAAGCCAGTAGCCGAAGAGGGACGAGGTGAAAGTAAAGTGATGCAGCCGGTCAATCCCGCTGCCAACGTCGCAGCCAATCCCGCAGCCAATCCTGCTGCCAACGTTGCAGCCAACCCTCCAGCCAATGCCGCCGCTAATACTGCAGGCAATGTTGTCGGTGCGAGAATGTGGTCCCGACACTAACCGGTAATAAGCGCCGAGGTCTATCCCTCAATGGTCGATGCTAAGCAACAAGGGACACAGAGTTTATCCTGGTTCCGGCCGAGGGGCCGTACGTCCAGCAGTGGTGTGCTCGTGGCACTATATTGCTCAGCACCGGGGGTACCTGTAGTGGGGCTGCTACAAGCAAGGCGGGAGAGAAAGCGTAGCTTCCAAGTCCCTGAGGTAGTGACCGAAGATGTTGTGGGAGGGTTGGAGAGCAAGTGCGTGTCTCTGTCCCCTTCGTCCCCCTGCGGCTGGGGGGTTCGTCCTCCTTTTATAGATCAAGGAGAGAGCGAATCACATGCGCGCCGCGCTATTTAGCTACGTGAGGGAGGGTAATGTGCTATGCTGTAGAGTAGGCGGCCGTCTGGACGATCCTCGCAGCGATCCGGCCATCATGGCGTATCTTGTACCCGAACAGTAGCGGCTTCGAGGGTAGAAGGGCAGCGGACGGCTGCGATGTCCTCAGACGGGCTCGAGGGGGTCGCTGACATAGGTCCGTACGGGGCACAGTGGAGGGTAAGGCGGCACCCCGTTCCCGCATGCTTCACAGTGCTGGAGTTGTTGCCACAGCGCGCTCGTACGGGCGGGGGCGGCAGCCATGCCGTTAACAGTGGCGGGGATGGCGTCCCACCGGCCTAGCGCCTCCACCTAACCCTGCAAAGTCACAAGAAAGCAAGTCGAGGGTGCGGCCGGCCCCCCCTCGAGGGCTCGGCATGCCAGCCGTACCGGAGCGAGCGGCGCGGTGTCACGGGACCGGCACCGGCCACGCCGCGCGGTGTCTCGCATGGTTAGGCGTGTTTGGCTTAGTTGCGGGTTTTTAATTGGGGATTTCCCTTGTTGTTTAAGGGGACCCCTAGGGGCTGTCCCCCCGACAAATGTCGCCAACTCAGGGTGGCAACGGGGCGGGGCCGGGGGAAGGACCTCCGTCCCCGCCCTGATCCCTGACTCTTGTTCCTTGCCCCAGCGCCGGTAACCTTAGCGGGGGAAAATCCTGCCCCGGCTCCGACCCCGATGGATCCCCAGTCACCAATGGGGCCCCACGGGGGCTGCTGCCACAAGGACGGTCGACAACCTGCCGGCGACGGGGATGCCTGGTTGTGGTGTTTGAGGAGGTAAAGACGACCGTTGAGGTGAGGGTGTCGACTGGCGAGGGCGCGAGAGCTTGAGCTTGCGATTATCACCTGCGGTGGTGCAGCAGGGTGACAAGGGCACCTCAAGGTAGACCGGTGGATGCGCGAGCTCCGAGCTTGTGACTTGTGAGAGCATGATCTCGCAAGGATGGCCGGCTGGTAGTTGCGCGCGAGGAGACGAGGATAGAGATGGCGGCCACCGGCCGCAAGCTTGCAAATGAAGGAGCCTCAAAGTCAAAGGATTGGATCGATAGGGTTTCAGCAGGTACTATATATGTGGGCTACTTCTATAGTTCTATGGGGTGTTGTTGGGCTGCTATTTGTTGGGCCAAATATGCACATGAGAATGAATTTCGGGTCCCCAATGGAGCCTCACGGGGAAAATCCAATCCCCGTCCCCGCCCCGCTATAGTTCGGGGCCCCACCCCGTTAGCCCTGTGGGGGAAAATCTTCCCCCGTCCCTGCAAGATACGGGGCGGATCCCCGCGGATCCATGCCTCCACGGGGAATTCTGTCACCCTGATCGCCAACAATGCAACTAATGCTGTCGGTGCATAGCCAAATGTCGCCGCCAACGAAGGGCAAAACGCTGGAGCCCAACCTCCGCCGGTACAAGCAAACCGCGCTGAAAGCAGCCAGCGTCGATGTATAAGAGACGAAGTGGAGATAGCACGTCGTGCTAACTATGATCGCGATCATGGGATCCCTGACGCCCTTGACGCCAACAATCCCGTCCAAGCAACTGAGCTCTGGAACATGCATGACCAAGAACTTCTACGACGTGCTCAGTACGACCAAGATAACGGTCCTCCCGACGACCTCTACATCATCCCGACAGCCTACACCCCATCAGCTAATCCGGGAGCGGCAACAACTTCCCAGCGTTCTCACGACGTCTCAGGACGATCAGATACCCCAAAGACTTCAAGCCCGCCATTGAGAAATACGACGATCGCTCCGACCCAAGTATATGGCTCAAGATGTACAACATCGCAGCACGAGCCTCTGGAGGCAATGAAGACCACATTATGGGATACTTACCCCTTGTGATGGGAAAGGCACCACTCTTGTGGCTCGACAATCTCCCTGCAGAGTGCATCACCTCCTGGGAAACATTGTTCCGGCTCTTCACGACCAACTACCAGGCGACCTACAACTAACCTGGTAACACTCATCACCTCACCAGAGTGCGGATGAGATGCAATGAAACCCACCGAGAGTACACCAACCGCTACTTTGAGAACCGCAACACCCTTGCAGGTGTCAAGGATGAGGACGCCATTGCCTACTACAAGAAGGGAGTCACTAACATCAAGATCTTCGAGAAGATCCATGAAGCTGACGCCCACACCATCGCTAACCTCATGGATTACGTAGACAAGCTAGTCGACACTCAAGACGTGGTGATGCACGACTTCAACAGAGAAGATCACGACGACGGCGGAAACAGGTCGCGCAAGCGATCCGGTGAAGCCTACGTGGCAGACCCACCAAGACCTTCTACCTTCCTCGAGGGTAAATTCAACATGGTCATGGACGACCAATGTTAGTTCCACCACGACGCCAAGCATACCTTGAGGGAGTGCGAACAGCTAAAGCGTTCCCTTGGGGTACCCTCTGAATCCAAGAAGGCTAAAAGCGACAACAATGACAATCAGAATGGCAACCGCCATTATGACAACTGCAACCATCGACCCTATCGACGTGATTACCGCGACCGCCGACCCTACTGCCGCAACGACGACAGGGATTGACGTGATTATCGCTGCGACTACCGCCGCGATGACCGACGTGACGACTACCATCGCAACGATCATCACAAAGATAACCGCAACGACCGGCGTGATGACCGATGTGACGACCAACGCAATGACCGCTGCGATGACCGGCATGATGATCGACGTTGCCAGGACGACCACAACTGCAACGACAATAACCGTAGGGAGCGTTCTCAACCACCACCACCAAAAGGGGGCAACCCCAATGGTGCGTTCCAAACATCCAATCGAGAGATCAACTTCATCGTCGGTGGTCGCCAAGCGACCAAAAGTAACAGGCAGCTCCAGTCAAACACAAGGGAGATCGGGCACGTCAACATTGAAACTCCACAACCTCTGCGTTGGTCGGAGTTCCCAATCACTTTCTCTAGAAAAGATCATTGGGTCCACATACCTGACCCCGGGACCTACCCGCTGGTTGTTAACCCCATAGTAGATGGGGCATTCCTGCCTAAGACCCTCTTTGATGGGGGTTGCAGCCTGAACATCATCTTCACAGAGACGCTCAGAAAGATGGACTTCGACTTCAACAAGATGACTGCCTGCGACGAACCCTTCTATGGGGTTGTGCCCAGCAAGGCTGCATACCCCATAGGTTGTGTATGCCTGCCGGTCACCTTCGGCACACAGGAGAACTTCCGCACGGAGTACTTAATGTTCGAGATCGCGGACTTCCGCTCCTGCTACCACGCCATCCTCGACCGACCTATGCTGGCCAAGTTCATGGCTATACCCCATCACACCTACCTCATCATGAAGATACCGGCACCAAACGGAATCCTTTCCGTCCAGGACATCATGGTCTCCTACAACTGCGAGAGCTCCACCGTCGAGCTCGCCAAAGACTCCGCTTGCAAAGCTGCAGCAACGGTCATGGTCGCTCAGGCAGCCAAGATCGACCAAACCACTCTGGAGGTGCCAGAGCAGAAGCGCACAAGCACAGCCTTGGATCAAAGCCCAGTTGTGAAGAAGGTTTGCCTCGGCTTGCCCGACGCATCCAAGGAAGTCATCATCGGGGCCAACCTCGACCCCAAATAGGAATTCACGCTCACCAGCTTCCTTAGGGAAAACGCTGACATCTTCGTATGGAGCCCGTCCGATATGCCCGGTGTCCCCAGGGAGCTGGCTGAGCACGCCCTTGAAGTAAACAAGACTGCACGACCTATCAAGCAAAAGCTCCGGCGATTTGCAAAAGATAGAAAGCAAGCCATAAAAGTAGAAGTCCGTAAGCTCTTAGCCGCAAGATTCATCGAGAGAATGTAAACACCCGCCTTGGCTCGCAAACTTGGTCCTTGTACCAAAGAAAACCGGTGGATTAAGGATGTGTATCGATTACACCGACCTCAACAAGCACTTCCCGAAAGATCCCTTCCCTCTTCCTCGCATCGATCGGGTCGTGGACTCCACAGTGGCAACGCATCCTACTCGCTTCCTTGATCGCTACTCAGATATCACCGGATAGCCCCGAACCCACACGACGAGGACAAAACGGTGTTCATAACACCCCATGGCGCCTACTACTATAAGGTCATGACTTTTGGCCTAAAAATGTGGGAGCGACATAGCGAGAAGGCAATACGAAGTGCTTAAAATCATAGATCGGGAAAAACGTCGAAGCCTACATAGACGATGTGGTCGTCAAGACCACCGAGGAAGATCGACTCGTCACCGACCTCACCGAAACCTTCACCAACCCGCGGGAGTTCCAATGGAAGCTCAACCCAACCAAGTGTGTCTTTGGTGTACCCTTCGGATTGCTCCTGGGCTTCATGATCGGACACCGAGGCATCGAAGCCAACCCCGTAAAGGTTGACGCAATATGCAACATGGTCAAGCCATCTATCAAGAAAGATGTCATGAAGCTCACAGGGATGATGGCGGCTCTATGTCGTTTCATTAGAAACTCGGCGAGAAAGGCTGGCCTACCCCATTCAACGACCCGGATAATGTACTTCGACGGTGCCCTCAACTTCGAAGTCGCGGGTGCGGGCATATTACTCATCTCTCCTCAAGGAGAACAGCCTCAAGTACGTTCGCGAGATACACTACAAGGCCTCCGACAATGGAGCGAGAATAGGAAGCCGGGATTCATGGGCTACGTATAGCGTTGTCCTTGGCATCAAGCGGCTACTAGCTTTTGGCGATTCCAAGGTCGTCATCAAACAAGTAAACAAAGAGTGGGATCCGCGTTAAAGACACAATGGATGCCTACCGTGCCGAGATCCGCAAACTTGAAGGCCACTTCGAAGGGATTGAGTTTCGGCACGTACCACGAAACAACAACGTGGCCGCCGACGTACTTTCCAAGCTAGGCTCAAGACGAGCCTAGTCCCTACAGTGTATTTGTCCAAGACCTACGCAAACCTTCGATCAAACTGCCGGACCCGGATGGTCTATACCTACCTCAACACGACCAAGCCCCAACACCTCCCCACGACGTGCCGATGTCGAAAAGAAGATGATTGGCGCAAGCCTTTCTTAGACTTTCTACTCGACCGGCTAGTTCGAAGACAAGGCGAGAGCGCGAGCGTATTACACGACGAAGTGACAACTACATCGTGATTGGTACCGACCTCTACGAAAAGCCGTCTCCACTGGTGTTTTAATGAAGTGTATCCTACGATCGGAAGGTCTACAACACCTGGCCGAGATCCGGGCGACGAGTGTGGCGCCACGCGACGTCCGCTAACCCGGTTAGTAAGGCATACCGATCTGGATTCTATCGGCCCATGGCCATGATCGACGCAAAAGACCTCGTAAAGAGGTGCAAAAGATGCCAATTCTTTGCCAAACAAAGACAGACTCGCCGCTAAAGTCATGCGCACAATCCCTCCATCATGGCCCTTTGCCATGTGGGGTCTCAATTCCGTGGAGCTATTCGAACCGCCCCCAGCGGTTATAGGTTTATCCTCGTAGCCGTCGACAAATTCACCAAGTGGATTGAAGTTCGACATGTTGCAAAAGTAACATCGGAAGAAGCAAAGAAAATTCATGCAAGACATAACACACCGCTTCGGTGTACCTAACGAGATCATCACCAACCCGGGCATGGCCTTTACAGGGTCCACCTTTTGGGATTTACGTAAGGACAACACAATCAACGTCTACTATTCCTCGATCGCCCACCCTCCGTGCAATGACCAGGTTGAGCATGCCAATGGCTTGGTACTTCGTGCTATCAAAGATCTTATCTTTGACGACGCCTCAAACTACGCTACCTAGTGGTTAGCGTGAACTACCACACGTAATTTGGGGACTAAGGACCCAAGTCGGCTCGGCCACCGGCTTCTCACCCTTTTTCTTGATCTATGGCTCGGAGGCCATATTACCCACCGCGTCGCCTTGGAGCTCCACGTATTCGCCTCTATGAGGAAGGAGAAGCCGAGCAAAGTCGTCACGCCGACCTCGACGGCCTTGAAGAGCAAAGGCTAGGCGCCGTCATGAGACAAGCTCGTCACGACCAACAACTGCGTCGGTACCATGATCGCAACGTTAAGGAGACCTCCTTCAATGTTGGCGACCTAGTCCTATGGCGCATCCAGAAGACCGACGGCATGCACAAGCTCTCCGCCCCAGGGGAAGGACCCTTTATCGTCACCGAAGTCATTAGTCCATCCACATATCGCCTCTAATGGGGTGACGAGCAAGGCATACCAAACCCTTGGAACGTGGAGCATCTGCGACGATTCTACCCGTAGAATAGTTTTTATTACAACTATGTATTTCCCTTCCTTGTACCTTTTCAGATTAATAAATACTAGTTCAAGCAGTCATCCGCCGTGTGCCGATCTCTACCTTCTCCTCTCTCATGTCACCAACCCTCCCCCTCGTACGCTCGGGGGCTTGGCTAAGGCCAATACATGGGTCGTAAGACCTGGGGGTTAAAATCCTTCTACTCCTCCCCCTCGACATGCTCAGAGGCTTAGCTCAAAGCCAACTTAAGGGTCATTCGACCTGAGGACATCATCCCTAATGAGTATTTGTCCTCTGTCGCTGCGAGCATGCTTGGTCGATAAGGTCGCCAAACCTGAGTCCTAGACTCCCTCCCGCGCATCGACCTCACGTAAGCCTCCAGGCTGAGTTGTGGAGGTCGGTAAGCCAGCCTCTCAGTGAGTAGTGGTTAGCGGGGCAAGATACAACACATCATCGCTTATAAGACTACCGAGCTCGCGCAGGCACAAGGCAAGTACTTCATCTAGGGCATTAAACACAAAATTCAACAAGAGCCACTTTTTACATGACTGAGAGGAGGAAGAGGTACAACTCCTAGCCCAAGGCTACTGCTCGTCGTCATCACCTTCATAGTCCAGGGAGTCCATCACCTCCATGGCGGCGCCCTGTACTTCAAGCTCTAGGGCCGCGGGGTCTTTCTCAGCATCAGCACCTCCCTTGACCTTGACCATGTCAACGTCGGGGTAATGCGACTTCACCCTCACTAGCGCATCTTCTACTGCTGCCAAGCTCGTCGCCTTCAGCAACGTGAGGAGCCTATCAGGAGTCTCTATGAGACCATCAAGAACAGACTTTTGCTCCTCTCCCTCGACCTGTGCCGCTATGCAATCCATGGCGTAATAGGCGGTGTTCTTCACGTCCCTCAGCTCCACCTCATGTTCTGCAGTGGTCACTTGGTCATTACTTCAAAGCCACCTCAAGATTGACCTCAAGGTCTTGTTGAGCTCGTTTCTTATAAGCCAACTTTTGAGAAATGGCATACTAATTGTCAATAATCTCCATCACCTGCTTGAGCTCCTGGCCCCCAGCCTCGACCTCCCGATGCGTCACCTCCAAGGATCGAACCTTTTCCTTGGTGTTCTTCAGGTCATTTTTGAGGTCATCCTCACGCATGTGTAAATCTACAAGACACAAGCAAAAGATATTCAGCGTCATGACTTCAACCCTACGAGAGGGTTACCAACACAAAGTTTCGACCTTACCAATGGTTACAACATTAAATTGCGCATTGGCCTCTTGGATATTGTGCTTTTCTTCGGCCTACTCGTCTTAGAGCTTCTTATTCTCCGTAGTCGCCACCCCGCGGACCTGTTTGAGCTCCTGCTCAAGCTCGGCAACCCGCAGCTGCGTCGCCATCGCGTTCTTCAACAGGTCGATTCGACCTTTAGCACAGTCCGCCAACGACTGCTCCAACACAACAACTCGTTAGTCACAACTCAAAAGAACATCGTCAGGAGTAACTCAAGAAGAAAACTTACCGTCAACGCAACATTGAGGGTCACAATGGCATTCCACACCGCCCGCATATCTCCATTATCGTCGAAAATGTCCTCCTGCCAAGGAGTATCATTCCAGTCAATCTCCCACCTCGGCAACCACAGGCTCGATGGAGATGAGTCAGGTACCTGCGCACTAGACGTCCCGGATCCTTTGGCGCCTGCTCAATCTGGGCCCGGTCCCTAACATGGTCTTCATCCGTTCCACCGGGCATCGTGCTAATGGGATCTACGTTGATAACCCGAGGAGAAGTCGATGCTCCGACATCACCAACTGAGCCCTGTGCTCCAACATCAGAAGTGGGCGGCAGATTCGCCATCCTCGTAGCAGAAGCGGGTGGTGGAGTCGCCACCTTGAATCAACAGTAGGCGGCAGAGTCGCCGTCCTCGCATCGTCAGCCAGTGTCTGCACCGCGATCCCATGGTCAGGCGACCTCATACGAGAGAGTGAGGCCCGGGCACCTAGGTCGCGTTGAGGCTCCACAATTGACCTACAGAGACAACCATCCAACACAGTTTAAAAAACCCTACAACAATAGTTAAAGATACTGAGTGTTCACCACCGTACCTCGTGGTGGTTGGGACACGAGGCTTCGGCCTAAAGGTTCGTGCCTTGATCAGCACATGCATCTTTGCCTGCGTAGCAGCAGCAGCTTGTTGCGCCTCCAATCCCCGATGGAGGTCGTCCTCCATTGTCTTCTATGCCAACTACCGCTGCCTCTTGGCTGCGGGTCTCAACAACTTCCTCACCATTCATTCTTCAACGACTAGTAGATCATCGGTGGCTTCATCTTCTTCTTCATCATCAGAGTTGACCTCCCTAGCTGACGGTGTGGGAACCACCGGTGCCTCAACCGCAGGCAGAGGACTTGTCTTCCTCTTCCTCATCCTCTTCTTCTTCTTCTCTGCGGTCTTCACCGTGGCGACCTTAGCAACAGCCGTCGAGACTAACTGCTTCTCCGCCGTCACCCTGGTCTTGCGCCTGGGCTTCATGGCGCTACTTACCTCCGGGCCCGTCCCGGTGTCGCCACTGACCTCAGGGTCAGTGTCTTCATCAGCCTCCACCAACGAATCGGACTCATAGTTCTCCAGCAGCCTGGCTGCCAGAGGTTGGTACTTGTCCGACCTCAACTTTCGCTGGTGTTGTTCGCATTCGCGAAGAGGTGCTAAGCACCAAAATTACCATTCGTGATCCTGCAGCAAATAAAGACCAAAAGGGTCAAATGACGTAAACCAAAACAGAGCAAAACGACCTAATCAGTCCAAGGACTCACCAGGTCGACCGGCCGCTTCAGCGAGTATGCCTTCTGGCACTTCTTGATCTGCGCCTTCCCGGCGTAGATCTGCGACACTCTCCGGCAGCGGCGCCAAAAAAACTAAAAGAAAACTGAAAATCACAAAAAAAGTAATAAAAGATCAAATCTTGATCACTTGTTACCCGGCAGCGGCGCTAGAAAAAGGGGCTTGTTGACGGTTAATAGTTGTATCAAAGTTTGTTTAGACTTGCAAGCGTACAAATCTCCCGTCGTAGTCAAGGGACCCTTCTTCCCTCGAGTGGTGAACCCAAGGTATCGAATCTGTGGAACAAATGTGTGGCGCAAAAGATGATCTAGTAAAGCCAAGTAACTTCAATCTTCGGTAGAGAGAAAACCTAATGCATCTAGATAAAGAACACAAAACAAGAACAAATCTAATCTACTAAAGACCGGAGGTAACAAAGATAGATTGGGTAGATAAACCGATCTAGAGAGATCGGGTTAAGCCTTTTGTTGAAATTCCAAGCAAAGAAGAAGTAGCAAATCGAATCTTATTAGAAGCCTCTTTAAATCATGGTTTCCTGTCCAACTCCGAAAACGCTCGCCTTTCGGAACCCCCGTTCTGTCACAACGTATCCCTATTCATGCGGGTAGTCTAGGGCGAGTCCATGGACAAGTCGAGTTCTTTCGGATGATCCGGCGTGTACCTCTAGTCACCGCGGCTACAAGAACACCCTATGTGATCTATCTCGAGAATAGATCTAGAATAAGCAAAGCCGATTGAAAACGAAATCTTCGAAGAAACACTTGATCGCTAGAAATCGGATTCAACTTGATAATTCAACCATTACAATGATACATAAACAAGATCACAACCGGGATCCTACCTTGATCTTTCTTCTAGCTCCAGGAACTCCGACGTGGTCTTTCATCCAAGGTTCCCACGTCAGCTAGGGTAACCCTAGTCAACTAGCTCGACCCTCTCCTCTCCGGGATGGTGTCCCTCTCTTCTCTGCTCCTCGGCGGCCGATCACGAATTCATTGATGCATGGCTCTCGACCCCGGGCTATAAATAGCCCGATTGGCGGCTAGGTCAAGGGGGTGGGCTATTGGGCCCTGGACTGGGCTGGGCCGGTCGGCCTGGGCCCATCCAGGCCCAGTTCCCAGCCTCCTTTGCGTGGTGTCGGTTCCCGAGTTTCCTAGATCCTTCCCCCTTCTGCATGTAGGCCTTTGTCGTCAGTTTCTCTCCGAGTTGGACATAGCTCCTTGTCTTGCAAGATTCGGCACTTTTCTGGTTAGTTCCTCGGAGTTTGTCATCTTCTCGGATTAAGTTTTTGGCTTCTTGGAGTCAAGTTTGCTTCATTGAATGACTTGTACGGGGTTTCAAGGTCTTGTCACAAGGTGCTTGATGAACTTATCCCGGAAGTCTTGCTTTCAACGCTAAAACCCTACATAAACACTAAACTCCAAATCCGACATGCACAAGTGAACTTGTTATACCATGGGGGTTAGTACCAATAGATAAGGTATAAAACTTATGCCAACACCGAAGGTAAACTCATGACTAGGTTGACGGATTTTCACCGTCAACAGCTCCCCCATGCTTAAACCTTGCTCGTCCTCGAGTAAGCCTTCGATGGATATCATCGTTGCCTATCAATGTTTAAACCCTGCACTTGATCATACATGAGAAAACATAATGCTCTCGAAATCTTTAATTTGTTAAAGTTCCATAATGTACTTGCCTTCATCTCTACGGAGGGTAGATTCTTAATTAAGCTTATCCCACAAATATTAACATGCTCCCAAAAATTTAAATAGATCTCAAAAATTTTGAAAATAAAGAACGAGATGGAAAAGAGCTAAACCAAGTTCACAAATTTAAATCACCTTGCATATTGCTCATGAACTCTCATCTCATCTTGTCTCTCAAGCCTATATATTCTACTCTTTTCCCTCTCATAACATATATGTATGTGGCAGGCTTTATATGGAGCTTTTTGGGAAAGTTTAGTCCTACCAAGATATTACAAATGAGATGTTGTCAAAACAAGACAAGCTTCTCATGGTCTTACCAAGACTCATCAAAAAGGTCATTGGAAAATAATGTTATATCAAGGAGGGGAAAGAGAAAAATACACACACTTGAGATGAGTGGACATGTGCAAATGGCAAAGAATGATCCCAAGGCACAAAGGAAGTCCTCGTTATCAGATTGCACATGGTTGGAAAATTGAGTATGGATCTTTTAATCTTGAAGCCTTGAAATTCCTAATGCACTTTAGAGAACCGGGGAGTTCACTTTATTTTTAGTTTTACACATACTCATATATTTTTTTCTTTTTCTCATATTTCTCTTTCTTTCTTTTTCTTTCTTTCTTTTTTTTCTTTCTCATAAATTTTTTTTATTTGCTCCCCTTTGAACTCTAAAATTGCATCGTACCTACCTCCTCCCCTATGCTTAGACGTTTGCTCGTCCTCGAACAAAGAGGTGATAAATAAGGAAGGTACCGGAAATATATACATATATTTTTTCTTGGAGAGACACTTGAATTCTTCAATGTTGGCACCGTCTTGCGATCTTCCTTAAATTGATGATCCATTCTCAACAATAGGTTGTGGTCAAGGAGGTAATCACAAAAGATGACATTTGGTTTTAAGGGTGGATATCCGGCGAGGTTTGTGAGATCTCCGATGCGGGGATACACAATGCGCGGATAAGAGGTTAGCAAAAAGATAGATACGCAAAAAATGGAATGACCAGCTTCTTAGTCTCGGGCCAGAGAAATCATGGCCTGCAAAAACTCACTCAAAAATAAATCTTGTACACTAAGGTTTATGCACTCGAATATATATAAGGCTCTGGATAGGTTGAGCAACACACAAGTGATATTCATGACAAGGTTGGCGATATTTTTGAGTTATAAAAACCATCTTTAATCTATCTATAACTTGAGAGCACATAAAACACTATGGGTCTTTATTTTAATCATAACCTCTGCTAAAGATGAAGCTAGTATTTAGATAAATTCAGATTCATATTTTAAGAGAGCACTAGCTTTAACATGCATAAATCAGTTGCAAAGATAAACAAAGCGGCAATTATAATCATATATCATTATGGCACAAATTTTGTAACTTTTCCAATGGTGCGATCAAGGTGGTATCTTTATTAATGATGAAAACAAGCTGAAATACAAACTGAAATAAACTAACACACTTGCTGAAATTTAAATGAAAACTGAAAATACTACGTAGACACAAGTTAACACAAGCTGAAAATTACAGATAAGGGGAAAAGAAAAGAAAACTAAAGCTCCTCCTTCTTCTTAATCCTCCGCCGGTGGTTGGTGTTGGTGGTCTTGGTAGTTGTACCCTTGCTTGTAGTAAGTTTGAACATCTCCTCCAACGAATTGATCTGGTGTTACTGGGTGAAGGCGTCCAAGCTCATAAGCAATATTTGCATTGCCATCACCAAGTTTGAGCCGCGTTGGATTGGATGGCTGCGACGTTTTGCATGTTTCTCACAAAGATACCCTCCAATTATGGCCATGCTTTGTTGTGGTTGGGGATATTGTGTGTAGGGCTCCTCGAAGGTCACGTTGGGCACCACATAATTTTGTGAGGGAACCGGTGCACCCCCCCCCCCCCCATGCTTGCATTTGTGGCCCTCCGTAATAACTTGGCGGAGTAGGGATCCCGCCGTAGGGTGGCACATAGTTGGGTTGTGCACCACCTGCTTGCGCGGAGGAGGATCCCTCCTCTATAATTCTTCCTCTTTTATTTTTCTTCGCCGGGACAAGGAGTTCCTCTTCCAACCAATCTACCTTCCCTTGAATGAAAAGCCTAAGCCTTGGGTCCGAAAGGGGTAGGTTCACCTTGGCCACATGAAAGCCTCCTCTCTCATCTCCACTAATATATTTCCCTTGTTTCAAAAACTTAAAAACGAGAGGGGTCCCATGTAAAAGATGTTCGGGATTTCTTGTGATCCCCGGCCTTAAGAAGATGGCCAACATAGAGAGGTAGCACCCCGAACCAATATCTCCCGATCCTGATGTTGCCTCGCAACACCATCGGTTGATCATAAGGTATGAGGGGTCTATTGACTGCTTGGCAATCAAAGACGAGTAGAGCCAATTCAACTCCATGTCGGTCACCTTTGTCTCCCTCATCCTCCCCATAATCCTCTTGCACATCCAAGAGTGGAATACTCGGATAATGGGGTTGCGGATGCAATTGCGTTGTTGGTGGGCTTCTCCGGAGATTAAGTTCCAAAATCCATCTAACAAACCGTCCGGCACGTCAAATTTCTCTGGAGCTCCCTTTTGGAACCCAAGTAGCTCCCTAACATACTCGTAGGGAACCACTTGTTGGATTCCCTCCAAACGGAATGATAAACTTTGGACCCCCATCATCAAGGATAGGCGCAATAGTCATCAAGATTTCCAAGGCAAACTCCTTGTGGGTGTTTGCTGATACCCTGTTGGAGAATTGCACCCATCCAAGGTGCCCCAACATATAATGTATGTCCGTGCCTAAACCCAAATAGTTGAGTGCTTGATCGTCGAGATCGACGTTTGCCACAAGCCTCTTCTCAAGACGAGAGAGTTTCTTATCCTCCTCCTCCGACAATATGATGAAGCCATATGTGGAATACCACGGAGTATATGGAGGTGGCATGGATGAACAGGTCAATCGTCGAGGTGGAACGGGCGGCTCCTCCGTATGCCCTTGAGATTCGGTAAACCTCATGGACGTGCTCCTTGTTGCCCTCATGCCACCAAGGAGGAGAGTGTCGTTCCTCCTTGGCGGTGTCGTATCCTCCTCCATGCTCCGCGGAGACTCGGAAACCGAGTGCCTCCTCGAAGACGTCATCGAAGACGGCTTGGATGACGATGACCCCTTCTTCTTGGTAAAGAGACTTGTGGTTTTCTTCCACATGATTGCAGCACTCTTCTCTCTACTAAAATTCCGGGTTGCAACCGGTAACTCGGCACTTGACTTACTTCGGAATGTGGACTTTGAGTGGATTAAGGGTGTGGATTGTTTGAGATATCAAGCTTGGGAAGGTTGGCTATGTCTACGGTGGTTCTGGGCAGAAAAACTCGAGCACACAAACTGAGGAAGGAGAGGGGTGATTGCCTGCCGAGAACGGGAACCGTGGGACTCCTTTTGTAGGGGAGGCCGGCCGGCCTGGGCCGACCGGCCTGGGGCTCCGCGTGCTCCTCCCTGCCTCGGCTTTCTTCCAACACGATCATTTCTCCTCCATGATCTCCTTGCCAGCGTGCTCCACGAGTTGCACCGCCCAAACGCTCTCGTCCATTCCTTTTCTTGCATTATTGGTCCTTCCACTTGATGCTTCATGCTTTGAGTCATGTCCATGCTCCCTTGCTCCACTTGCTTCACATGTCACCATGAATTTTCTGCAAAGTTATGCTTGCTGCCCACCCATGCTTGTCCTTTGCATGTGGTCTTGATGAAAGTTGATGAAAGGGCATCCAATGGTGCATGCATGATTAACTTAAACTAGATTGCCTCCCTATAAGTATGTTTAAGGCTAAGCACTCCTCTAATTTCGAAAATTAAAAATATTTTCAGAGCTATGAAAGAGCTCAAGCATAAACTTAGAGAAGTTTTCAAACCATTAAAAACAAATGTAAGTCAAAAATATTTCCCGACTACGTTGATATTGGTCTCACCGGTATAGTTTGCCTTCATTGGTTGAGAGCAAATTTTTCCCGGCTTGATCGTGGGGGCATAGGTTTAGGTTCTAATTTTGGCTAAATGAGAGAGATTTTGAATAAAATAAGATTAAGTGAGGCTTAGAAAAATTCTAATCTTAGAGAAACCAAGGGTATAAATTTTCAAATCAACCAAAAGTTTAGTTTCTATGTTTACGCGAGTCCTACCACGTGCTGAAATTTAAATAACACCTAGGTATAAGTCGTGGCGCTACTCGTGTGTTTTTAGCATGAAAATCAAGTAAACCACAACATCATAATGAGGATGAATGGTTGAGTTAGGTTTTGACTTTATTTGGTTGTGGTTCCTCGAAAAGAAATAAACACACACATAGGAGGGTTCATGTAAAGGGTTTATGATCAAGCAAAATATTCAACCAAGAATTATGTCTCTAATATTGTTCAACCACTTCTAAGTCTAATGTCTTTGCGTAATAAAATTCAAAACTAAATTATTAAAAAGACTCGAAAAACCTGGAATCGGGTTGTCCTCCCGGTAGCTTATTCTTGACTCGACGAAACGGGTTGCCTCCCGCCTAGCGCTTCGTTTATAGTCCATGGCTAGACTTCTTCACTTGATTACTTCGGATCAACGCTCTTTGCGGGCGTTGCAATCTTGGGTACCCACTTCCGCACCATCTTGGGCACAGGCTTGTCTCCGGCTTAGTCATTTTTTTGGTCTTCACGGGCGGCTTTTCTTCCTTTGTCTTGACGGATGCAACACCTTCCTTGATTTTCTTTATGTCCTTCTTCTTCGGCTCTTTCTTCTTCTTCAGCCCTTCCTTCTTCTTTGGTTCTTCCTTCACAACACGACGTTGAGGTGGAGCATTTTTAACTTCAATCATATTGCATGCCTCGAGTCATGGTCGGAACTTGAAGGAACTCCTTTCTCCGTTAATATCGAACATGATCTCCCCCTTGCCAACATCAATAGTAGCTCCCACGGTCTTGAGGAAAGGCCTCCCAAGAATGAGTGGAGGCTTCTCCCTCTCTCCCATCTCGAGCACCACGAAGTCGACGGGGATGAAGTGGTGTTCGACCTTCATGGGTACATCTCCGGCGATGCCCAAAGGATGGCGAATGGAGTTATCTCCCAACTCCAAACACATACCCGTAGGCTCCAATGGTAGGTGTAGCTTCTCGAACACATCCCTTGGCATGACGCTCACACTTGCTCCAAGGTCGCATAACGCCTTCTCGAACTTGAAAGAACCAACTGAACATGGAATTGTAGGGCATCCGGGATCCTTTTGCTTCTCTAGCCCATTAGCAATAGCGGCACTACACTCCTCGGACATTTTGACATGATCTACCCCGAGTGTTGCTATCTCATATTTATTTGCAAGTATGTCTTTAAAGTAACGAGAATATGTAGGTACTTGTAGGGCATCTAGTAATGGCATGTTGATACTAAGTCTACGCACAACCTCCACAAACATCTCAAAGTGGTTGTCAAGTTTACCTCGGAAGTAGCGTGGCTTGAGTTGTGGTATCCTTGTGTCTTCTCCCGGCATCTCAAATTCGGGTTCTTCAGTGACGATCCCCGTAACCTTCTCCTTAGCAATTTCCTCCGCCTCGGCAGATCGTTTAAGCTTCCTTGCTCCCGCGGAACGTTCCGGATCTTCGGTCTCCTTTCCCGAACGCGTTTGAATAGCCTTCGTCGATTCGGGACCTTTAGGTTGTCCCGGAAGCTTCCCTTCATCATTAGTGAGGCGCCCCGCGAGTTGTCCAACTTGCGTCTCGAGCATCTTCATCATGTTGAGCGCTTGATGATTGGAGCTTCCGACCTCCGTCACTTTGCTATCGATGTTCTCCAACACCTTGTCTATGGCTTTGAACTTGGTGACGGTGTCCTTGTTGATCTTAGCTTGCTCGTCCATGAATTCCTTCAATTGTATACGAAGCGGAACCGAATTAGGAATAGATGAGCTTGCATTAAATTGAGGTCTACCTTGCCCGTAGCGGAAGTTCGGCAATTCTCCCTTCCTCATGTAGTCGAGCGCTTTGGCTTCCTCCGGACAATCTTTACGGACATGGCCATACTCTCCACATTCTTCGCATGTGGATCTTGCTTCAGCAGCCTTCAAGTCTTGAGCCTCTTTCTTTTCTATCTCCATCTTCTCCAACCTCCTCATGAGCGAGTCAATCTTGCCTTCAAGTATGTTCTCCTTCTCCACTTGCAAGACTCCTTTGACATTCCCCGTTGGTTGAACCGGATGTAGGCGTTCGGATGACGCCCACGTGTCATTATCTGCGACCTTCTTAAATAGAGTGAAAGCTTCCGTCGGTGTTAGCTCGATGATAGATCCTCCCGCCGATGCACCGATGATCGTCCTTGACGCCATGGTGAGTCCTTGATAGAACTTTTGCACGAGGTCTTCCTTCGGGAACTTGTGAATGTGGAACTGCCCAAGTGTACTCGTTGAAGCGCTCGAATGCCTCCGAGATAGTTTCGTAGGATATTGAACAAAGGTGTCAATCTTATTACACAAACTTTGAGTTTTACCCGTGAGTAGTATTCCTTCATGAAAGCCTTCATCAACGTGTTCCAATTTTGCACCGTCTCCGCCGGTTGAGAGTGGAACCATTGCAAAGCCTTCCCAAGTAGTGAGAACGGAAAAAGCCTATCCCTCATTTGGTCTTGAGTCACCCCATCCATGTTGAATGTCTGACATAGTTGAATGAATGCTTGGAGGTGAAGGTTCGGATCCTCTTTGCCGGTGAAGGGTGAATGTTGCACCATGCGGATTGTTGAGGTCTTGATCTCGAACGGTCTTCCGATCTCCTCAAGATACAATATTGGTAGGTCGATGATGTCCGGGGTGCATAGCTCCCCGATCTTGCATTTTTGCGGTTGTTCTCCCATCGGTGGAAGTCGATTCTCCCGAGGGCTTTGAGGTGGTGAATTCTTCAGAGATTCCTTCGATCATTTGTTTTCCGACTTCGAATCTACAAATTCCAGCTTTGTAGCTTGATGTGCTTTGCGTCTCCTTAGCCTGTAAAGTTTTTCTGGATCATCCACAAAATTATCGGGTTTGTTGGAGAGGTAGCCGTCCATCTCCTGTTAGGGTTAGCAATAAACAAAATATGCAAAAACTAGAAAGTAAAAATAAATCTATGCAAACTTGGGTTAGACAAACTAAATTAGATTTATTTTGAGGATGATCAAAGTTTAGTAGATGCAAAAAGAAAAACTAAAAGAAAACTGAAAATCACAAAAAAGCAATAAAAGATCAAATCTTGATCACTTGTTCCCCGGCAGCGGCACCAGAAAAAGGGGCTTGTTGACGGTTAATAGTTGTATCAAAGTTCGTTTAGACTTGCAAGCGTACCAATCTCCCGTCGTAGTCAAGGGACCCTTCTTCCCTCGAGTGGTGAACCCAAAGTATCGAATCTGTGGAACAAATGTGTGACGCAAAAGATGATCTAGTAAAGCCAAGTAACTTCAATCTTCGGTAGAGAGAAACCCTAATACAAGTCGAGTTCTTTCGGAAGATCCGGCGTGTACCTCTAGCCACCGCGGCTACAAGAACACCCTATGTGATCTATCTCGAGAATAGATCTAGAATAAGCAAAGCCGATCGAAAAACGAAATCTTCAAAGAAACACTTGATCGCTAGAAATCGGATTCAACTTGATAATTCAACCATTACAATGATACATAAACAAGATCACAACCGGGATCCTACCTTGATCTTGCTTCTAGCTCCGGGAACTCCGACGTGGTCTTCCGTGCAAGGTTCCCACATCGGCTAGGGTAACCCTAGTCAACTAGCTCGACCCTCTCCTCTCCGGGATGGTGTCCCTCTCTTCTCTGCTCCTCGGCGGCCGATCACGAATTCATTGATGCATGGCTCTCGACCCCGGGGCTATAAATAGCCCGATTGGCGGCTAGGTCAAAGGGGGGGCTATTGGGCCCTAGACTGGGCTGGGCCGGCCGGCTTGGGGCGACCGGCCTGGGCCCATCCAGGCCCAGTTCCCGGCCTCCTTTGCGTGGTGTCGGTTCCCGAGTTTCCTAGATCCTTCCACCTTCTGCATGTAGGCCTTTGTCGTCAGTTTCTTTCCGAGTTGAACATAGCTCCTTGTCTTGCAAGATTCGGCACTTTTCTGGTTAGGTCCTCGGAGTTTGTCATCTTCTCGGATTAAGTCCCAGGCTTCTTGGAGTCAAGTTTGCTTCATTGCATGACTTGTACGGGGTTTCAAGGTCTTGTCACAAGGTACTTGATGAACTTATCCCGGAAGTCTTGCTTTCAACGCTAAAACCCCGCATAAACACTAAACTCCAAATCCGACATGCACAAGTGAACTTGTTATACCACGGGGGTTTGTACCAATAGATAAGGTATAAAACTTATGCCAACACCGAAGGTAAACTCATGGCTAGGTTGACGGATTTTCACCTTCAACAGACCTTGCAACTCACCTCACGTATGGGGTTTGACTGCCCCCAGTACTCATAGGCTGGGTGGACCTGGTCCTTGATCGGTTGAATCAACCGCCGGCAAAACGACCTTCCGACTGTGCCTCCTATCACACCCCTCTTCCTCAGGTCCTCGACCAGCGCCAAGACCTCCTTGATGTCGTCGGCTTCACGCGAAGACAGCCCCATGTCCCACTCTGGAATCTTCACAGGCTTATGACCAGTGCGCTTCGGCAGCATCGGCAACTGATCGGCGATATAAAATTACTCCGACCTCCACCCAGCGGTGTTGTCGGGAAGATCAGTGTAAATCCACTCTAACTTGAGGCCCGACCTCATGCAGAACATCATAGACCCTACTAGACCAAAACACTTGCTAGTGCTCTTCACACAGAACAAGTGTCTCCACAGAAAAAAGTGAGGCGATATCCCCAGATACGCCTCACAGAAATGGATGAACGACGATACTACATTGATGAAGTTGGGGACGAGATGTACCAGCTCCAGCTTGTAGTAGAAGAGAAGACCCCAGAAGAAATCCCCCACAGAGGTGTTGAAGCCACGCTAGAATAAAGACGTGAAGACGACTTGCTCCTTCACACTTCGGTCGGGAACTCCTCCCCCACCACTGCCTTCCACTCCACCTCTGCCTTCGGCCTCAGCAGCGCGCGGTCCACCAGCGACTGGATCTTCACCTCCGTCATCATCGACGGTACCCACATAGTGCTTGGGTCCAGAATCAGAAGAGCCGCCGCTGCCATTCCTTGACTTGGGGTGGATCTGGACCTAAAGGAGACTAGGGTTTTGATGCGCATGCGCAGCGGCGCACGGCGCGGGTGGTGGTGCTAGCACGCGGACGGCTAGAACCGACGGTGGATTGGAGAAGCACGTGAGAAGAGCGGGTGCGAGGCCACAACGGCTACGGTGCGGTGGCAGCGATGGCTACGGGAGGAAGAGGAAGACGAATGTGGTCAACTGTGATCCTTGGCATTCTATTTATAGGGGGTCCCACTGGGTCCACCTATTTCGGCTCCTTCCGCCGTACGGAGCTCACTGTAACGGCTTATTGACGGTGTATTTTGGTGCACCAAACATGTTCATTACACTTTGGTTTGGATTTGATTATGGAACTAACCCGTCACTAGGCACACTAATCATATAACAGGTTCATCTTCGTGTGTGCATTTGGAAGTGTTATGTTTATGTAGGAAAACATGGACACAAAGGACGGATTCACAACAAGTTCAAAGGAGCAATTAAGGAGTCTTGTTCGTGCTCATGAGCTTGATGAAATCACTTCCAATGGTGGCAAGGACCAAAGTGTTACAAAGGAACATCCCGAGGATTGAAGCGTAAAAGACCGGATTTCATGCAAGGAGAACCTCCATCTTGGGCGCGAGGATGACATCGTCAAAATAGTGCAAGTGGAGGAGGCAAAGTGCATAAACACATGAGGACCCACGGGAGCGAAGGGGCGACCGAACCGGGTCGGGATGGGCCTGGGCCGGTCAGCCCAAGCCGGCCGGCCTGGCCCACCCCAAGGGTCGGTTCGGTCTCCCTTTTCTTGCACCAGAAGGACCTTCAACCCTAAGTTTGGGGAGGCGCTGCCATTCGCAAGACAGAGAGCCATTCACACCGAGAGGCCATCCACAAGCTAGAGAGAGAGGAGGGAGATCTTCGGAGAAGGATCACTCAATCGAAGGAAGCACCCACAAGTGGAGAAGAAGGAAGACACCGTCCGAAGCATCACCATGATCAATGGTGCCATGTCTAGCACCTTGATGGGGTAATCTTCTCATTTGTCCATGGGTTGTAATCGATCTTGAGATGTAATCGCTACTTTGTTCAAATATCTATCTATCATCTAGTGTTGAAGAAGCTTTGGTGTTTAAGGTTAGCTACCATGCCATAAAGGGAGTAAGGCCTCAATGCTTCCTTGGATCCATTCAACACGCCGTGTCCATCAAAGGTCTATACCTCTGCGTAGTGACAGTACGAGGGGGGAGGGCGAAACCGTGGTCACAACCCCCGATAGATTAGATTGGTTTTCATGCTTTAAGCGGTTGCATGTTCAATTATCGTATACCCTTGGGCAAGTGTCTTTTATCTTGTTAGCTTAATAGTTCTCTCTAGTATAGTGTAGATGTCTTCTAGTTTAACCATAAATTAGGGTTTGCATAAGTTAGTAAGTAGAGGTAGATTGAATGCTTGTAATCCCCTTGCTCCGCGGATTGACAAGAACCTAGGGAATCCCGTGGTGAAGAAGGTGTAGGTCCGTACACTTGCGGATCATAGGTGGATAAGATTTTTATCCGTCAACAAGCCCCTTTTTCTGGCGCCGTTGCCGGGGAGCAAGCTAGTTTACATCGTTTGGTTCTGCATCTAACTTTGTTTTGTATTTAGTTTATCGTTTATTTGCTAATATCTAACCGTATTACCTAGAAAACCACTTTGTTTTGTTTTTGTTTTTACTTTTGTTGTCTAGATGGCGTTCGTTAATCACCCCGTGGAAGAATCGGAGAAATCGCTAAGGGATTACGCTAGTCCTCGATGTGAAGACATAAAAGTACAAGAGTCGGATTCGAAGCTTGAAGCGACCAAGTATGAAATCAAATCCAAGATCATCGAGATGGCGGCGGCAACCCCGTTTGAAGGGATGGCTATAGAGAACCCATATAGACGCATAAGGCATTTCACGACGCTATGCAACACGGTGCATCAAGAAGGAGTTCCCGATGAATGGTTCAAATGGAATCTCTTTCCCTACTCACTTGCCGGTGAAGTAAAGGCGTGTACTCGTTTGTGTCCTTTGAAGTTGAAGGCAATTGGAACAAGTTGACAAAGAAAATTTGCGAGAAGTTTTTCCAATTAGCAAGGTTCATCATCTAAGGAGGCAAGTGATCACTTTCATGCAAGGAGAAGAGGAAGGGATAGACCAAGCTTGGAATAGATTTAATGAGTTGATTGAACAAGGGCCAAGACTCGGCTTCTCCGGTGACGTACTCTTGCATACATTTTTCTTTTCCCTAACCCATAGTTGCATGCAACGCGTCCAAATGTGTGCAGGTGGGGATCTTATGGAGAAAACACTTATGGAAGCCGCTCAACTTTTACAAAAGATTAGTAAAGCGGCGGCCATGTGAAGAGATTGGAAAACAAGACTTGCAGGAGAGCCGGAACACAATTCAAGGATGAAGACGTGTGCTAAAATTTCTAATGAGGCAACCTTGGAAGTCACAAAAGAGGAGCCAATCCCGTAAAAGCTTGAAGAATAGCACATCAAGTCAAGAACAACCCCGAGCGTTGACTTCACTGAATCAAATGAAACAAACAAGAGGAGTACGTCAAGCGCGAACCATTAAGGGAGTTCGAACATATGGATTGGGTTCCGATCGATTACGGAGAAGTATTCGACAAGAGAAGACCATTCCCTAACCAAAAGGGGATGGCAAGAGCGTTGGAAGCGGATTTCCCACCGGAAAAGAAAGCGGAAGATTCATACGACCTTAAAACCACCGGTGAGATCTTTCAAAAGCTCTTTGGTGATGATGAAGTGGGTCCGGAACACATAGCCGAGGTGAAAAGAATCATGGGGATCAAGCCCAAAGCATCGCCATACGCTCGCCTCGCCGAAGTTTGCGCGATAGGATCCGAAGAAGAGGAGAAGATGGCACCACGCTTGAGTTGCGAGATCAATGGAGTTCAATGCAAAGCTTTGTGCGACATCGGAGCCCAAGTAAGTGTCCTATTTTCTAAAATTTACGATAAAGTTCAAGACCACAATCTAGACTTAGCTCCAACATCAACAGAGTTAATCATGGGAGATGGTAGAACTATTAGACCTCTTGGTATTGCTTACAACATTAATGTAATCATCTCTGGAAAATGTATGCCAACCGATTTCTTTGTAATAGATGCTTACCATAGTAATCATGATCACATAATCCTAGGTAGGCCCTTTCTTAAGTTGGTTGATGTCGTGTTGGATGTCGGATGAGGCAAAGTAACAATGAATCTTAATGGAAAGAAGTAGACATATAATTTTCTTCGCGTTTCTAAACACCCTTCACCTTTTCGCGAAGACGAAGAAGTAGAGGAGGTTATTGTTTTGTTGAAACCCTTAGAGACCCACTGCAAAGAGCTATGGAGAATCAAGTTAAAGATCAACAAGATGAAGAACTAGAAGAAGCAACGAAAGGACTAGAACCACAAGATGGAAGCGTGGAGGAAGAAAAATTTGAGGACATAGGAGAAATTAAACCCGAGGAGCCACAAGTGCTCGAGGTGGGTCTTAAACCTTTGCCCAAAGGATTAAAGTATGAATTTTTGGGCCCAGACAAGACTTATCTGGTCATCGTGAGTGACGAGTTAAGTCCCGAAAAAATGAGAAGTTGCTGAATTTATTGAAAAAGCATAGCAAGGTGATTGGATACTCGATCAATGATCTAAAAGGACTTAGCCCGGCCTTTTGCACTCATCGTATATCTATGGAAGACCAATGTAAGCCCGTAGTGGACCACCAAAGGAGGCTAACTCATGCCATGCGAGAGGTAGTAAAAAAAGAGGTCATCAATTTACTTGATGCCAGAATCATCTACCCGGTTACGTCGGGGACCGCCCTAGGGGTCCCCTCAAACAATGGGGGAACCCTTACTTAAATTCCTCGCATCAAAATAAGCTAAGCCTAACCATGCAGAAACTAACCATGCAGGACATGGCCCATGCAGCAGGACTTCGGAGGCCCACCAAGACGGCTCGTCTGTAAGACCCCCCGAGCAGGCTCCGCCTCGCCCGAGGGTACGCTCCTCCTCGGACGGGCTCCGCCCCCGTTCGAGGGGCGACCCCCTCCCTCGAACGGACTCCGCCCCCGTTCGAGGGGCGACCCTTCCCTCGAGCGGTCCCGCCCCGCTCGAGGGCTTGATCCCCCTCGAGCGGGCCTCGCCCTCGCTCGAGGGTCCGCTCCACCCCTCGGGCCGGGGCCCGCCACGCTCACGGCGCCCCGCACGCGTGCGCCGGCCCCGTACTTGGGCATTTAACGCCCTGACGCCGCGGGACGGCGCCATCATGCGCCCGGGGCTCACGCCCCGGTGCCGCCGCACCAACTCCCCAGGGAGGAGCCCATCCCCGCCACTGTGGGATGGACTGTGCGGTACGGCCGGTGTCAGTCCCGTGACGCCGTGCGCCCACTTTACCGCACGACTAACGCGCCCGACCCTCGAAAAGGGGCCGGGCGCACCCTCGATTCCACTTTCCCGTGACCTTGCAGGTTAGGTAAGGGGCGCTAGGCCGGTGGATGGCCATCCCGGCCACTGTAACGGCGCGGCCGCCGTACCCACGCGCGCGAGCGCACGCCCCCGACTCCGCAGGCGCACGCCCAAGCACCGCGAGCAACCACTCCACCACCGCGAGCTCATTGGGAAGGAACGCCGTTCGCCCCGCTCCCCGTACCCCGTACCGGCCATCGTCGCACCTCCCTCGAAGCCTATCGGGGGACGCCATCGCCCTCTACCGCCTCCTACCCTCGAACCGCCACCGTTCGGGTGCGAGGTAGGCCATCATGGCCGGATCGCAGCGAAGATCGTCCGACGGCCGCCCACTCTACACCGTAGCGCGACGTGCTCCCTCACGTAGCTAGGTAGCGCGGCGTGCATGTAACTCGCCGCCCCCTTGGCCTATAAAAGGGGAGGCGAGCCCCCGCCCGCGGGGGGACGAATTCGTAGGAACACGGCGCACGCACCGTGCACTCACTCTCTCATTCTCCCACAACATCTCCACCACTCACCCGGGGACTTGGAAACCACGATTCCTCTCCCACCTTGCTTGTATTTGCCCCACTACAAGCACCCCCGTGCCGAGCAATATAGTGCCACGAGCACACCACTCGCCGGACGTACGGCCCCCTCGGCGGGAACCGGGATAAAACCTTGTGTCATTTGTTGCTTAGCATCGACCATTGAGGGATAGACCTAGGCGCTATCTACTGGTTAGTGTCGGGACCATATTCCGCACCGACGCTTGGCGCCCACCGTGGGGCAAACGAGCGCCTAAGGTCATTTCGCTAACTCCCTCCATGGTGATCCGTACTGAGTACCGTAGCACCCGCTACAACATGGGAAGCTCGGACCCTCTTCCGCCGGGTTCGAGATCCGCTTCGGAGACTTGAACTTCCGTGGCCACGGGGAACGGCTATCTCATGCGCCTCACAAATCGTGAGGAGCTCCGCGCGCGCCGCGAGGCCAGTCCGCTCCGGTCTCCGCCGCACGCACGACACCCGCGCGGCGCTCGCGGGCACGGATGCCGCGGGCCCGTCGACGCCGCGACGCCGTCGTCGCTCCGGGCTACGCTCGCGTCAAGCGCGGTCCGAGCGGCGGCGGGCCGAGCGCGCCACCGCTCAACGCGGTGCACCCACCGTCACGACGGCCGCCACCGCCCGGTGGGACCGCGTGCGGTCTCGGGACCGCGCATCCCCATCGGGCTGCGTGGCGCCACGACGGCCCACAACGCCAACATCAACACGACAATGCGCGGGTTCCACCCGGTCGGCACGTCTTCGTCGCCGGGGGATCCCGGCACTTCGGCGACGGACGAGTCGTCCCCCGGGCTCCGTCGACACGATGCCACCCGCCAACCGCCATGGGTACGCGGAGTGGGACTTCTCTCGGCGTGCCGGACCCGGGGCCGCGTTCGAGCACTTCCTCGACGCCGCGGACTGCGGTTCGGCCGCTCCGACGACTCCCAGCGATCGGGAGCTACGACCCCACGCGGGAGTGTTGCGCCGTCATCACCAACGACCCGGCAAACGCCGCCGTGCGGCGGGTGCCGAGACGGGGAAGTCACGCCGCCCCCGGGGATCGCCACGCGCGCCGGCCGCGGGGCCGAGCGCTCCCGCCGGGCCGGCCGACGTCGACGCACGGGCGGCCCAAGCTCGCGAGCTCGAGGCCAAGCCGGCGCAGAGGAGTACGGGACGGTGCGGCTACTCCGCGCCTCGATGGCGGGAGAGGGCCTCCGCGCGCGGCGAGCGCGCGCGGAGCCGGGGCCGACAGTCCGTGACCGCCTCAACCCCGTCCCCAACGTCGACAACGCGGATACGCCACCACGGGCGAGCCAAAAGCTCATCGCCGCCGCGACGTTGCTACGCGCCATGCCGGCACCCTCGACTCCCGAGGCTCGAGACATGCACCGCGAGGTGCAGACTCTCCTTGAGCAAGCGGCCGTCCGGCGAGGCCGAGAGCTCGGCCCTCACGCATCCGCCAACGGGGGGGACGCACAGGGCGAGGATCTCCGCACCAGGGGGCGAACCCTCGGTGCACGCGGGTCGACCCGGCCCGACCGGGGCGCACGCCGGTCAAGGAGCGGCTCCTTGACACACGCGGGCGGCGGATGGAGACGCCCGCAACGTCATCAACGCCGGGCGCACCGGCAAGGCGGACGCGCGAGCGGCCGGGGGCTACCACCCTCGAAGGGGTGGACGCTACGACGGCGGTGAGGATCGCTCCCCAACGCCGGAGCCCCCGGCACCCGCGTGTTCGGCGGGGAGATCCGCACGGCGGCGTTCCCCCGCCGCTTCCGTCGGCCCTCGACGATCGTCAAGTACAATGGGGAGACGGACCCTCGTGTCCGGCTCAACGATTACCGCCCGGCTCCGTCGGTCCGGGCGGGGCCACCAACGACGAAGTAATCATCCGCAACTTGCCCCCGCATCCGGGCGACGCGGCCCGACGTGGCTCGAGCACTTACCCGCCACCCGCATCCATAATTGGGACGACCTAGTCCACACCTTCGTGGGCAACTTCCGGGGCACATACGTGCGCCCGGGAACTCCTCGGGATCCGCGCTCCCGCACGCGAGGCCGGCGAGTCGGCCGCGGGACTTCATACGGCGCTTCTCCAAGCGGCCGCACGGAGCTCCCCGGCGTGGCGCGGTCCGAGATCGTGCACGCGTTCCTCGAGGGCACCACATGCCGGGACCTTGTGCGCGAGCTGGGACGCAGCCCCCGCCCACGGACTCGAACGAGCCGTTCGACATTGCCACCGCCTTCGCCTCCCGGAGAGGAGGCCGTGGGAGCAATCTTCGACGGCAAGAAGGGCAAGCGCTCCGAGGACACGCCCGCGGAGGGCGGCGGGTCCAAGGAGCCGCGCCGCAACGACAAGCGGGGCAAGAAGGGGAAGAAGCCGCGCCGCGAGGCGCGCGAGCGAGGGCGCAACGGCGGCAACGCCGAGGCCCTCGCTCGTTGACCCGCCCGACGGGGCCCTCGACCGGCCCCTCGAGGCCCGGGGTGTTCGACGACATGATGAAGAAGCCATGCCCCTACCACAAGACTCCCGTGAATCACACTCTTGAGCGGTGCGACATGCTCAAGAAGTTCTATGGCCGTGCCGCCGCGAAGGAGGCGCAGGCCAAGAAGGATGGGGGCGATGGCGACGCGGGTGGTTTCCCCGCCGTCGAAAACGTGTTCCTCATCTTTGGGGGACCTACCGTCGACATGTCAACCGGCGGCGCAAGAAGGAGCGGCACGAAGTCCTCGCCGCGAGAGAGGGCACCTCCGGCCTTTCTCAACCGGTCGAAGGATGCCATCACCTTTAGCCGGGATGATCACCCAAACCGCATCCCGAACCCGGCCAAGACCGGTACCCCTCGGTGGTCGATCCCATCATTGGGAACGCCGGTTTTCGAAGGTCCTTATGGACGGAGGCGGTAGCCTCAATATCCTCTTCGCGCATACATTGCGCCTAATGGGGATTGGGTCGGACCGGGGCTGCGGCCCGAGCACGAAGCCGTTTCACGGCATCGCGCCCGCAAGCGGGTTCAACCCCTCGGGCAGATCGATCTGCCCGTCTGGTTCGGGACCCCCAAGAATTTCCGCAAGGAAACCCTCACCTTCGAGGTGGTGGGATTCAAAGGGGCCTACCACGCCATCCTTGGGCGACCATGCTATGCCAAGTTCATGGCGGTCCCCAACTACACGTACCGAAGATGAAGATGCCGGTCCAAACGGCGTCATCACCGTCGGGTCGTCGATCGAGCATGCATTCGACCGCGATGTCGAGTGCGTGGAACATGCGAGAGGCGCTAGCGCCGGATGAAGCGCCGGTAAACACACCGGAGAAGATGGTCAACGACGACCTCGCCTCCGCCGCCAAGCACGTCGGCACGTTCGAGGCCGCCGAGCAAACCAAAGGGGTCCCCCTCGACCCATCGGCCCCCGAGGGCAAAGCATTGAGGGTCAGCTCGACCCTCGATCCTAAATAGGAAGCGTGCTCGTCGACTTCCTCCGCGCCAACGCCGACGTCTTCGCGTGGAGCCCCTCGGACATGCCGTGCATCCCGAGGGAGGTCGCCGAGCACTCCCTTGATATCCGCCCAACGCTCGCGGCTGTTCGGCGGCGGGCCGCGCCGCTTCGACGAGGAGCGGCGACGAGCGACGGAGCGGAGCCGCGGAAGCTCCTCGAGGCCGGATTCATCAAGGAAGTGTTCCACCCTACGTGGCCGGCTAATCTCGTGCTTGTAAAAAAAGAAAAATGGGAAGTGGAGGATGTGTATTGACTACACCGGCCTCAATAAAGCATGTCCAAAAGTTCCTTTTCCTTTGCCACGCATAGATCGGATCGTTGATTCCACAGCGGGTGTGAACTACTCGTTTCCTTGATGCCTATTCGGGATATCACCAAATAAAAATGAAGGAGTCCGACCAGCTCGCGACTTCGTTCATCACACCGTTCGGGACGTTCTGTTACGTCACGATGCCTTTCGGCCTCAGAAACGCGGGCGCAACATATCGCCGCCGCATGCGGACGTTTTTTGGGGACCATATCGGGCGGACGGTCGAGGCTTACGTAGACGACATCGTCGTCAAAACCAGGAAGGCGGACGACCTGGTTAGCGATCTTGGCATCGCGTTCAGCTGCCTGCGGGCCAACGGGGTCAAGCTCAACCCCGAAAAATGTGTCTTTGGAGTGCGCGCGGGCATGCTCCTAGGATACATCGTCTCCCAACGGGGAATCGAGGCCAACCCCGAAAAGGTCGCGGCCCTCGAGCGAATGGGTCCACTTCGGGACCTCAAAGGGGTGCGAAGGTGTTGGGGTGTCTTGCCGCCTTGAGCCGCTTCGTCTCGAGGCTCGGTGAGAAGGGCCTCGCCCCTCTACCGCCGCTCAAGAAGCACGAGCGCTTCTCTTGGACCGCCGAGGCCCGGGAAGCGCTCGACAAGCCGAGGCGTCTCCCGACGCACGCCCCAATCCTTACGCCGCCGCGAGACCCGCGAACCCCTCCAACTCTACGTGGCCGCAACCACCCGGGTGGTCGCCGCCGTGATCGTCGTGGAGCGCACGGAGGAAGGGCATGCCTTGCTCGTGCGAGAGGCCGGTCTACTACATCGGCGAAGTCCCCGTCGGACACGAAGACGCGCTACCCCCGTGTCCGAAGCTCGTTGTACGCGGTGGGTCCTCGCGCGGCGCAAGCTCCGCCACTACTTCGAGGCCCACCCGGTTACGCGTGGTCTCTTCCTTCCCGCCGGGAGAGATCATTCGCAACCCCCGACGCGGCGCAGAAGTGCCAAGTGGTCCGTGGAGTTGATGGGTGAGACGCTTGCCTACGCTCCGCGCAAGGCCATCAAATCGCAAATCCTAGCCGATTTCGTCGGCCGAGTGGACGGACACGCACCGCCGCCCCCTCGCATTCAAGCAGTGTCTGGACTCTATTCTTCGACGGCTCGGTGATGAAGACAGAGCGGGCGCGGGCCCCGCTCTTCGTGTCACCCCTCGGGGAGCACATGCGCTATGCGGTGCGTCTCCACTTCCCCGCGTCCAACAATATGGCGGAATACGAGGCCCTTCTCTCGCGGCCTCAAAATCGCCATTGAGTTGGGCATCAAGCGCCTCGACGTGCGAGGGGATTCGCGGCCTCGTGATCGACCAAGTCATGAAGAATGCGAGCTCGCCACGACGACAAGATGGAGGCCTACCGTAAAGCCGTGCGAGCCCTCGAGGACAAATTCTACGGAATCGAGCTTAATCATGTACCCCGCCGTACAACGAGGAAGCGAACGAGCCGGCGAAAATAGCGTCCGGGCGGATCACCGTTCCCCCGAACATTTTTGCGCGCGACATCGCGCACCCCTCGGTCACCTTCGAGCCCTACCCCTCGAGCGACGGCGGACCCTCGGGGGCTCCCTCGAATCCAACGGGTGCGGAACCCATGGAAGAGGACCCCTCGAACGAGGCGTACGTACTCTCCCTTCTCGAGGGGTACGGCTCCCACGAGGTCGATGCGATGGATACGAGCCGGCTTACGCTCCAAGCGGATTGGCGTGAAAAGTACACCGCCCGGATCGCTCGAGGGGAACTCCCCGAAGACCGGCCGCGCCCGGGCGCATCGCCGGGGATGGCCAAATCCTTCACCCTCGTCGACGGCGAACCGTACAAGCGCGCCGCGTCGGGGCATCCTTCGGCCGGTGCATACCCATTCCCGAGGGGCGCGAGCTCCTACGGGACATCCACGCGGGAATCCGTGGCCACCACGCCGCGCCACGCACCCTCGTTGGCAATGCGTTCCGCCGGGCTTCTATTGGCCTACCGCGGTCGCGGATGCCGGGCCGAAATAGTGCGCACCTGCGAAGGGTGCCGCTCTACGCCCCGCAAGACCAATTTGCCCGCTCATGCCCCGCAAACGATCCCCGTGACATGGCCGTTCGCCGTGTGGGGGTTGGATATCGTCGGGCCCCTCGCGAAGGCGCCGGGGGGCTTCACCCACCTGCTTGTCGCGATCGACAAGTTCTCCAAGTGGGTGGAGGTGCGCCCTATCACGAATCTGAGGGCTGAGCAGGCGGTCACGTTCTTCACCGACATCGTCTACCGCTTTGGAGTGCCAAACTCCATCATCACAGACAACGGGTCCCAGTTCACGGGCCGGAAGTTCTTGGAGTTCTGCGACAAGTTCCACATCCGCGTGGATTGGGCAGCTGTGGCACACCCACAGACCAACGGCCAAGTGGAACGTGCCAACGGCATGATTCTACAGGGCCTCAAACCCAGAATTTTCGACCAGCTCAACAAATCTGGCCGAAAATGGCTCCAAGAACTACCAGCAGTTGTGTGGAGCCTAAGGACCACCCCAAGCGAGCCACCGGTTCACCCCGTTTTTTCCTAGTCCATGGCGCGGAGGCCGTCCTCCCCACGGATGCGGAATACGGGTCGCCCAAGGTTCGAGGCTACAACGAGGATGCTAACCGGCCGAGCCCGCGAGGACTCGCCGGATCGGCAGCGGACGAAGTACGCCTCGTGGCGTTGATGCACTCCGCAAGATATCAACGGTCCCTACGGCGCTACCAAGCGCGCAAGATACGTCGGAGGGATTTCGGCCGAGGGGGACCCGGTCCTAAGGCTACGCCAAGACAACCGAGGGCGCCACAAGCTATCGCCCCCATGGGAGGGACCCTACGTCGTGGTGAAGGTGCTCAAACCGGCACGTACAAGCTTGCCAACGAGGACGGCGAATAACTCACCAACGCTTGGAACATCCAACAGCCTACGTCGCTTCTACCCTTAGCTAGGATTTCCAAGTATTTTCTCGTTGTAAAAACGCACGGCCAACGCCCCGCTTGGTGCCACCTATGTGAATACTCCGAATCTAATAAAAGGGCAACTCGGCTTTCCCCTGAAACCCAAGTTACCCTCGGGGGCTACTGCGGGGGGCACCCCCCCCCCAAATGGTCCCATTTTTTCGCGCAAAAAACGTAACAACACGCGCTAAGTTTGTTTCCCACTTCAACCTCGAGCCATGATTCGAACAGGGCGCAGGCGGCACAGCGGAAGGAGCGTGCGAGCCAGAGACAGCCTACGCCGCGTGGCTATGGCCCGTCTCTCTCGCCTCCAACCCAGCGGGCCCCTGCGAAAAGCGAACTCCCCTAACTAGAATCTACTCAGGAAGAAGAAGAAGCAAAAAGCGCGATAAGCAAACGATTTCATTTACAAACAACTGCCCATGTTCATGAAACGACTTGTTTATTTACAAGAGGCCACGAGGCCGAATTCGATACACATAAACAAAAAACGGGCCCGGCGCCCGTGGTGCTTTCAAGGGCGGATGGAGCGGCAGCATCGGCGGCGTCCGGGAAGAGGAATTCTTCGAAGGCCTCGGCGAGCGACCCGGCGGCGTCGCAACAAGCGCGTCTCGCGCGCTCCATGGCCACCTCGTCCTCGACGCCCTCGGGCACGATGTAGCCCTCCGCCACCGCCTCGAGGTTGACCTCGTAGTGGGATCGCACCACTCCGAGGGCCTTCGCACGCCCGGGTGCAACGCCCGACGCATCCGCTCCGTGACGTGGCCGCCGAGGGCGCGCGGGCGGCCGGCCGCCGAGCCGCCGCCCGGGCCTCGCCTTCCTCGACGATGCGGCGGTCTCGAGGGCCGCGTCCCGCGGCTCCCGCAGCCTCCCCGCTCGGAGGAGTTGTAGGAAGCTTGCGGGGGCCTCGGCCGCCCCGGCGCCGTGCCCCAAGGCGAGTGCGCAAGCCCGGAACCAACAAGACCACAAGAAATCGAAAGGGGAAGCGAACCCTCTCGAAGCGTAAAACCAACAAACAAGTCGAAAGTGACTCACCCTCGACTTGTTTCTTCTCCGCATCGAGGTCGCGGCGCGTGGATTTGAGCTCCAACTCGAGACGCTGGACGGCCTCGCCTTGCTCGCGGAGGGCCAGCTCCTGGCTGGCGTTGCTGATGCTGAGCGCGAGCGCCTCGTCCTCAACCTCGGAGAATGCGGCGTTCCGCTCCTCCAACGACTTCTCCGCCGCCTCGCGAGCAATGCGTTCCCCGCTCCCGGCGCGTCCCGGCATCGCCGAGGGCGGCCACCGCTCCCGCCGGAGCCGCCCCTCGCCCCCCGGGCGGGCGATGCGCTCTCGCCGAGCCGCTCCTCCGGCGACGAGGGCCGCGGCCTTGACGTCGAGGGCTGCCCTCGGGTCATCGGCCTCCTTGGCGCGCCGCTCCAACCCCCCCGCGCCCGCTCCTCGGCCGGCGCCGCCGCGCCCGCGCCCCCTCGAGCAACGCGCGGAGCTCCCGGGTCTCGGCGCGAGCGGTGGCCACCTCCGCCTCCCCGGTGGCGGCCGCCGTCCGCGTCTTGTCCGTGTCCTCACGCGCGTTCCACGCCGCCTCGTCGCGATCGACGAGGGCCGCGCGGATCCGCTCGAGACTCGAGTGACGCGCCGTGCCCCGCCCGAGCTCTCGGGGAGCACGTCGCACCACGCCATCGCCCGTACACCCGCCCAAGCGTCCGGCGTCCCGAGAGCTTCCGCCGCGCGTCGAAAGCGCCGCATCGCTCCCGGAGCCGGCGGGCCTCGGCGTTCACCCGGTCGAACGCGCCGTACTTCTCATGGGCGCGGCGCTCGAGCTCCCGGCATCCACACATCGAACCTCGTAAGCGCCAAGTCTTGAATGCGCACGCGAAAACGAAAAAAAGGAAGGGAGCAAAAGCAACCGTGGCTTACCCGGAAGACGGTCCCGGCCGGCCGCCGTGGACCCGCGGCGCCCTCGTTCAACGCGCGCTGTGAGCGTGGCGCCGTGGCTCCGAGCTCGCCCCCGCAGCTCTCGCTCCCCCCCGGCGTCGGCAAACGCAGGGGGGATCCTCCACGGCCCCCCCACCCCGGGCGGGACGGCGGCGTGGGAGGACGAGGCCTCCGCACCGTGCCCTTGACCCCCCCACCGTCGGGGTGACCCTCGCGCCGCCTCACGAGGGCCCCCTCCTCGGGGCTCGGGGGGAGGTCGTGGGGCCGCCCGGCCCACCGGTTCCACCCGGGCGGCGGGGAGTCATCCGAGAGCTCCACCACCTCCGCCCGGAGACCGCCGGCGGGCGGAGCCTCTCCGCACCGCCCTCCGCCCGGCGCCCCCACTTGCGCCTCCACGGCCACGGGCGCCCGTCGTGGCGCCGCCGCCGCCACCTCCGCCCGTGCCGCCGCATCCGCGGCGCCCTCGCAGTTGCGCCCGCTCCGCCTCCTCCGCCGGCCGGCCGTCACCGCGGCGGCACCTCCACCGTAGCCACCGCCGCGCCCGCGCCTCCGTGGCGACCGGCGCCGCCGCCCCCGCGACCCCCGGCGGCCGCGCCGCGGCGGCCGATCCGCCGGCCGGGGCCTCGAGGCCCCGGCCGGGCCTTGCGAGCTCGTGCCCGCCGCCGCGCCCCCGTCCCCGGCGCGACCCCCCTCGACGAACGCCGCCGGTGGGGATCGACGCGTCCGTCCTCGGCACCTTGGCCGCAGTGCAAGAGGAGGGACGGTTGGCACCGCCCCGCGCAAACACGAACGGAGGGTTAGAGCATCTAATAACCAGCAAACTAAAGCCAAACAAAGGAAGAACAGGGTTCCTTACCTCGCGGAGGAAAAGGCCCGCTTCCTTTTCCTCGAGGCCTCCGACGAGGCCGGCGCGAGGGCCGCGCCGCCGCGGCCGCCTCCCGACGGCGCCGCCGCACGCGCGGGCATGCCCGCCTCACGCGTGGGCGCGCCCGCCGCCGTACCCCCCGATGACGCCACCGCGCGCGCGGGCACGCTCGCCCGCGCGCGCGGCACGCTCGCCGACGCGCCCCGCGACGATGACGCGCGCGCGCGCGCGCGCGCGCTCCCCCGCCGCGCGCGCGCGCGCGCGCGCGCGCGCGCACGTCCGCCGCGCGCGCCTCCGTGGCGCGCGCCGGCGCACCCTCGCGCGCGTGCCGCCCCCGACGATGATCGCCGGCGACGGGCGCCGTGCGCCCACCCCGCAGCAAAGCGCCCCCGACACCGGCGCGGGTTCCGGCGACGGGGGCGCGGCCGCCACCGTCCGAGGGGCCCTCCCCCTCGGACTCTTCCTCCTCGTCTGCTCCGAGGACGAGGGCTCCTCGATGTCCCGGGAGGAGAGCCCCGGCTCCTCCCGCCGCCGGTACTCCGCGGACCGTGCGTCGCGCGCGCGCCCGGCGCCGCCTTGCGTGCTCCCTCCCGCGCGCCGCCCGCTCCCCGTTGCTCCCGCCGCGCCGCCGGCCGAGCGCACGGGAGTCGGGGGGTGGGTGGAACGGACTTGGCGGCGTTGAACCGCACCGGTTGCGCGCGCGAGAGCGACAATGGCGCATCGGGAAACGGAAGCAAGAACAAGGACTAAAACAGAATCAAAAACCACACTCACCAACGGCCGACGGGGAGCATCTCGATATCCCACGGGGTCCGACCCGCGAGCGCCGGCGTCCGGTGTCGACGGGCGCTCCGCGCCGGGTGAGCGCGTACGGCCGCTCCCGGCGGCGTCGGGAGCATCCGCGACCTCGCCGGGTCGACGGGGGTTGGCCGCCTCCGTCATCTCGAAGATGCGAGAGGGGCCTCTCCATCAACGGCACGACCCGCCGGTGGTGGAGGGAGGCGAGGACGCCCATCGCGTTGAGCCCCTCCTTCGCCGGCCGCCGCAGGGGGCGCAAGGACGGACTCTCGGAGCGCTCGATGGTTGGCCGTAGGCAACCCGTAGCCCCGGAGTCCCGCCTCTTCTTGAACACCCGCCGGTGTAGGGAGGGAGGCCGGGCTCAACGTTGCGCGAGATAAAACCATCCCCGCTCCCGGCCCGGCGTTGTTCGTCGTCATGGTGCGGGGGATGTAAAAATCCTTAGGCGCCCCCCGCGGGCAAGCGACATCCCGCCGGCACGCACCGCGCGGCGGGTCCTCGGCTTCCGACGTGGGGCTGCGTGATGAGCTCCCCGCGGAAGAGGTGTACCCGCAGCTCCCAATTGACCGGGATCCCCGGGTACCCCTTCGCGACGCCCACGAACGTGGCCGCGCTGCGAGATCGCGTTGGGGGGCAAAGTTGTGCGGCTCCACCCCATAGTGGTGGCACAATGCCCGCATGAATGTGCTCGCCGGCGCGTTGAAGCCGCGCTCGTGGTAGCGGAGGAAGCTCACCACGTAACCCTCCCGGCGGGTTGGGCTCGAGGTGCGTCGACGGCGGCACGATCCACTCCGCCGGGCGCCCTTCTTCGTTGGCCGAAAGGCGGCGGCGGCGACGACCGCCTCGCCCGGGCGAGTCGGGTCACGGTCGACCTCTCCCGTGGCGTACGGCTCCGGGACCCCGATCGGAAGGCGAGGCGGCGCCATAAGGGGGGACGAACGAGTGCGAAGGCGGAGGACAAGGAAACGAGAAAAAAGCTCTAAGCGGCGAGCCCACGCGACGGCAAGAGTGAGGGCGAAGGCGAAGGGACGGAGGACCGAAAACGGTGAGAAGCCAAGGTAAAAAACCGCCGTCCCTTCCTCCCCCGCGGTTTATAGGCAACGGGCGAGTTCTCCGGAGCGGACGCCCCGCCGGCATTAACTGCAGGAATCTTTCCATCGCATCGACTGGCGGGCCCCACCACGACCGCGGCGGCTCTAACACTCGGGCGGGTCATCATTACGGCGAGACCGGCAGCCGACCGAGGCAAAACCGTCACGTCCGCCGGCCACGCCGCCCACTACGCGCGCGCGCGCGCGCGCGCCGCGCCTAAAAGGCGCGCCCGCGCCGCAAAACCGCGGCACGACCGCAAGGCAATTAAATGCCGGCCCCTTGCCAAGCAAGGAGAGCCCTCGAGTGAGGCGAATCCTCGGCTCGAAACAAAGGCGACCCTCGATGGGGCATCGGCGTGAGAAGGTCGTCCGGACCCTCGCTCGACGTAGAGCAGACCACCGCGGGCACCCATGCCACGTAGGACCCTCGAGCGGCATGACCCTCAACTCGAAACAAGGCGACCCTCGATGAGATATTAGCGTGAGAAGGTCGTCGGGACCTCGCTCGACGTAGAGCGGACCACCGCGGGCACCCATGCCACGTAGGACCCTCGAGCGGCATGACCCCCAACTCGAGACAATGTCAACCCTCTAAAACAAGGCACGTGCGTAAGAGGATCGCCCGGTCACGCTTGAAATAGAGCGACACCGAAAGAACTCATACCGCGCCGTGCGCCAACAAGCACCTCGAGGGCCGGCACGTCCGGACCCCTCGACGGCCGCAAACGCGAAAAGACGGGGCTGTCCATGCACGGCCCCGCACGGCCTTGCGATCGGAGGTTCGAAGCCCGACCCTCGACGGGTTCGAACGGGCGCCCCGGATCACGCAGTTAGGGACGACGAGGGCACGCGCATTCGAGCCGTTCCTCGAGCCCGTCGGCTCGAGGGTGCCCCACATGTCGTGTTCGAGAGCCAGCGAGGGCAGCTAGCGGGGGGGATCCCACCGAGGGAGAGCTTCCGCGCCCTCGGTCCCTAGCGAACGGGACCGAGCCCCACCTAGCAAACCCACGCAAGCGCTTCCATGGACGTGTCTCTCGGACCGCGCAGCCCTACCCTTATCGAACGGGGCATGGACGTCCACTTGAACCACCCGCTAGCGGCTCGATGAGGAATCCGCGATTCGCGACCCGCTCGATGGGAGTCGTGGAAACCTCACCCTCCGTCCCGCGGAGGGACGGCGAGGGCGCGTTAAAAAACAAGTCGTCGAGGCTCGACCCGATCGCCTCGAACGAGCCAAGGCTCGGGGGGCTTGACGCACGGCTACACCTCCTTGGAATTGCACCCGCCGAGACAACGGTGACGGGGGAGCGTGCACCCCCGATGCCGGCTGAAATACCGTCGATGCCGGTTGGCATATGTGCCACGCCTTTCGACCGAATTGCTCGCGGTTAACCCCTGCGGGAGAACCCACACTCTGCCCGGGGCTTCGGGGGCTAGACCCGCGGGTCCGCCGACGCGGCCCCACGGAAAGCGTTCGCAAACAAGGAGGGAAGAACGTCCTATCGGTAGGTTCCGGCATCCGCGGGAGCCCCAATGGCAAACCCGCGGATGCTCGGGGGCTGCTGTCGGGGACCGCCCTAGGGGTCCCCTCAAACAATGGGGGAACCCTTACTTAAATTCCCCGCATCAAAATAAGCTAAGCCTAACCATGCGGAAACTAACCATGCGGACATGGCCCATGCGGCGGGACTACGGAGGCCCACCAAGACGGCTCGTCCGTAAGACCCCCCGAGCAGTGCTCCGCCTCGCCCGAGGGTACGCTCCTCCTCGGACGGGCTCCGCCCCCGTTCGAGGGGCGACCCCCCTCCTCGAACGGACTCCGCCCCCGTTCGAGGGGCGACCCTTCCCTCGAGCGGTCCCGCCCCGCTCGAGGGCTCGATCCCCCTCGAGCGGGCCTCGCCTCGCTCGAGGGTCCGCTCCACCCTCGGGCCGGGGCCCGCCACGCTCACGGGCGCCCGCACGCGTGCGCCGGCCCCGTACTTGGGCATTTAACGCCCCGACGCCGCGGGACGGCGCCATCATGCGCCGGGGGCTCACGCCCGGTGCCGCCGCACCAACTCCCCGAGGGAGGAGCCCATCCCCGCCCCCGTGGGATGGACCGTGCGGTACGGCCGGTGTCGGTCCCGTGACGCCGTGCGCCCACTTCCGTACGACTAACGCGCCCGACCCTCGAAAAGGGGCGGGCGCACCCTCGATTCCACTTTCCCGTGACCTTGCGGGTTAGGTAAGGGGCGCTAGGCCGGTGGATGGCCATCCCGGCCACCGCGCGCGCGCGGCCGCCGTACCCACGCGCGCGCGCACGCCCCCCGACTCCGCGGGCGCACGCCCAAGCACCTGCGGCAACCACTCCACCACCGCAGCTCATTGGGAAGGAACGCCGTTCGCCCGCTCCTCCGTACCCCCGTACCGGCCATCGTCGGCACCTCCCCTCGAAGCCTATCGGGGACGCCATCGCCCTCTGCGCCGCCTCCTACCCTCGAACCGCCCTTTGTTCGGGTACGAGGTAGGCCATCATGGCCGGATCGCAGCGAAGATCGTCCGGACGGCCGCCCACTCTACACCGTAGCGCGACGTGCTCCCTCACGTAGCTAGGTAGCGCGGCGTGCATGTAACTCGCCGCCCCCTTGGCCTATAAAAGGGGAGGCGAGCCCCCAGCCGCGGGGGGACGAATTCAGAGGAACACAGCGCACCGTGCACTCACTCTCTCATTCTCCCACAACATCTCCAGCCACTCACCCAGGGACTTGGAAACCACGATTCCTCTCCCACCTTGCTTGTATTTGCCCCACTACAAGCACCCCCGGTGCTGAGCAATATAGTGCCACGGGCACACCACTGCTGGACGTACGGCCCCCTCGGCCGGAACCAGGATAAAACCTTGTGTCATTTGTTGCTTAGCATCGACCATTGAGGGATAGACCTAGGCGCTATCTACTGGTTAGTGTCGGGACCATATTCCGCACCGACGGAGTTCCGCATAGCGAATGGGTGAGCCCAGTACATTGTGTACCGAAGAAACGAGGTTTAACCGTGGTGAAGAATGAGAAGAATGAATTAATACCGCAAAGAACCGTGACCGGGTGGCGGATGTGTATCGATTATCGAAAGCTAAACAAAGCAACGAAGAAAGATCACTTCCCCTTACTGTTCATCGATGAGATGCTCGAGAGATTAGCAAACCACGCTTATTTTTGCTTTCTCGATGGGTACTCGGGGTTCATGCAAATTCCCATTCACCCGGATGATCAACACAAAACAACGTTTGCATGCCCCTATGGAACGTTCGCATATAGAAGGATGCCCTTCGGTCTATGCAATGCTCCGGCCTCTTTTCAACGTTGCATGATGGCCGTATTCTCGGAATTCATCAAAGAAATTGCCGAGGTGTTCATGGATGATTTTTCCGTTTATGGGAAGAAGTTCGTGGATTGCTTGGCAAACTTGGATAAGGTCCTCACGAGGTGTGTGGAGGTAGACTTGGTGCTAAATTGGGAAAAGTGCCACTTCATGGCAAAGCAAGGCATAGTGCTCGGACACGTTATATCCAAGAGAGGAATCGAAGTGGACAAGGCTAAAGTAGAGATGGTTGAGCAACTCCCACCTCCAACAGATGTTAAGTCCTTGAGGAGCTTTCTAGGACATGCCGGATTTTATAAAAGATTTATTAAGGACTTCTCAAAGATCACTAAGCCTTTAACACATCTCCTTCAAAAGAATGTGGCTTTTGACTTCGATGAGAAGTGCTTAGCGGCATTCCGGACCTTGAAAAGTGCTTTGGTGAGTGCTCCCATTATTCAACCTCTGGATTAGAGCCAACCTTTCGAGATCATGTGTGATGCAAGTGACTACGCCGTAGGAGCGGTTTTGGGTCAAAGAAAGGAAGGTCGAGTTCACGCCGTTTACTACGCTAGTAAAACTCTTAATGAGGCACAATTAAATTGTGCCACTACAGAGAAAGAGTTGCTAGCGGCGGTATTTGCCTTTGAAAAATTCAGATCTTACATCATGAACTCGAATGTCATTGTTTACACCGATCATGCGGACATCAAGTATCTCTTGGCTAAGAAGGATGCTAAACCAAGGTTGATTCGTTGGATCCTTCTTCTCCAAGAGTTTGAGGTTGAAATTCGTGATAAGAAGGGGGTGGAAAATGTTGTGGCCGATCACTTGTCTAGGATGAACCATGGACAAGATGATAAAGAGCCCATAGAAGACAAGATGAGAGATGACCACCTCTATTGAGCACTCGACAAAGATACTTGGATGATCGATATCATTCAAGCAATTTGGAAGATGCCTCTTGATCATTTAGATAAAAACACTCAAAGGAGGATAGTCTCCGAAAGTCGAAAATACTTTTGGGATTCTCCTTACCTCTTCAAACTTGGCAATGATGGAGTCATGAGAAGATGTGTGCCAAGAGAAGAGATGCTAGAAATTTTGAGAAAGTGCCACTCAGCGGAGTATGGTGGACACTATAGCCATTTTTGGACCCAATCAAAAGTGTGGTCCAGTGGATTCTATTGGCCGGAGATGCATGAAGATACTAAAAGATACGTTGCATCATGCCCCGAATGCCAAAGAACTGGGAATATTTCTCAAAGGAATTTCATACCCTTGAAATATAACCTACAAATTGACTTATTCGATATGTGGGGAATAGACTTCATGGGGCCCTTCAAAACTCACATGGATTTGAGCATATCCTAGTCATGGTTGATTATGTATCCAAGTGGGTAGAGGCCATGCCATGTCGTAAAGCTTCCACAGAGGAGTCCATTGCAATGATCAAGAGCATGATTTTCCCTCGCTTCGGTACTCCGAGAATCTTGATAAACGATGGAGGAACTCACTTCACCGGGAATAATTTCAAAAAGTGCTTGTCCAAGTTAGGAATTGAACATAGGATTTCTATGGCCTATCATCCACAAACCAATGGACAAGCGGAAACATTGAATAGGCAATTAAAGAGCATCCTCAACAAAACCATAGAGAAGGGAGGCAAGGATCGGTCAAAGAAATTAGACAGAGCTTTGTGAGCATATCGAACGGCGTTCAAGACACCGATAGGTATGACCCCTTATCAATTTGTCTATGGTAAAGATTGTCACCTTCCGGTTGAGTTAGAGCATAAGCCTATTGGGTGATTAAAGAGATGAACCTCGATCTAGATGCCGCGGTGATAAAGCGAAGAATCCAAATAAGCGAGCTAGAGGAGATGAGGTTGAAACATATGAAAATGCGAGCATTTACAAAGAGAGGATTAAAAGGTGGTATGACAAAGGTTGAAGAAAAAGGAATTCAAAGAAGGAGGTAAGGTCCTCCTCTACAATTCGAGGTTTAAAACCTTCGGAAAGAGGAAATTGCAAAGCAAGTGGGACGAACCTTACATTGTTCATTCTGTGCTCTCCAATGGAGCGGTAACCATCATGGATGTGAAAGGTGATCAATTCATGGTGAATGGTCAACAGCTTAAGGTTTATTATGAACCCGACGTTGTGCCTCTTCACCATATTGATGTCTTCACCATGGAAGAAGAGCCCGAACGTCTAGCCTAGGACGTAAAACAAGGAGAACATTTTGTAAATAGTTTTTTATTTCTCTGGAGTTTCTCGCGAATTTTACCAAAGGGACTCACGGAAAACCGAACCGCACCGGCCCGCTAACCGAGGCAGGCCGGTTGGCCCGGTCCGACCAGCCCAGGGGGGCGGAAGGCGGTTCGCCCCCGGTTTCCTCTGGGACGTGGCTTTTCGACTTCCTTCTTTGGTCAGAAAATTTTAAGGGAAGTTTGAAAAGGGAAAATGTGGTTTCTAGAGCATTCCTTTTCGAACTATTTAATTGGTCGAGATGGGAGCTCGGGAATCCATCCCAACTCGCATTCTCTTGCACCCACGCAGCAGCCATGACGTCCCCGAAGAGCGTAGAGTTGAAGCTAGGCGCCAAGGAGCCATCGATGGAGGAGGCGAAGCGATACGAGCTCAAGCTACCCGTGGAGATCAAGAGGACCGCCCGCATCCATTGCGAAGGGCGTGTCTCGACCGGAGCAATCACATCTCACTACACCGTCAAGGAGGAGAAGGTCCCTACTCCCGTTCGAAGGTCGGCACGCATCCGAGGCATAAAGAGGAAGGATTACAAGGAGGTGTCGCCCGAGCCTAAAGACTATGGGGGTGACTATTCCGATGATCGTAGCCCGAGCTCGTGGGCGGCCGCCAGTAGGGATGACAAAGACTTGTATTATTGGGAAGAGGTGCCCAAGGAGATGACTCTCGAAGGCCCCAACGGTGGCGGCAACGATGACAGCGGCGATGACGGCGATGACGGCGGAGACCCTAGCGATGACGACCCTTTCGGGATGCATTCGATGTGTTGTGCGGCTTGCCGTCACTCCATCTCGGAGCTATGCACATCGGTCGACGAGTGTTTCCAGGCCATGGAGGCGATGAGACAGCGCATGGAAGGTTTGGAACATGTGGTTGAAGACGACTATAAATTTCTGAATCGCAACGTGCGGAAGTTATTCGGTATGGTGGGGAACATGAAGGGCAAGTAGTGCAATATTTGTGGGAAGTACCATTAGATAGAGTTTTCCCCCTTAGGTTTTTTGTAAGATACGACGAGGACATCGTATGATTTTAGCGTGGGGGAGAGCTAGCTAGCTAGCATTTTTCTTTAAAGATTAGTTTTGGTTCGGTTTAGTTTTCGCGAGAGTGTGAGAGTCTAAGAGTCTTAAGTTTTAGGGGTGTGCTTTTAAATTTTTTGAAAGTTTGAAGTGTCTTAAAGTTAGTGTTTGTGTCAAGAAAATCAAATAAAAAGAGTCATTTAAATTTTTTGTCTCTTGTGATGCTTTTCTTACTTTACTCGTTTGTTCGTCTTTAATTTTTGATAAATAAACATAAGTATTTGGTTTGAAACATTTATTGTGGTGCTTAGTGGAGTTTCTACCTCTAAAAGTACCTGCATCATGCTTTGATCTAGAGCTTTAAATTTTGGTTGTGCTATGTTTGATGCTAAAATTTGGAGGAATTTAATTCTGAAAATTATTGGAAACCCCTTGTAATAAAGGTTAGCAAATTCTCTTTTTCCAAGTTGAGAGTTTAAGAAAAATCCTATACAAAGCCTAATTTAATTTTCGTTCCACCATAAGTGCGATTAGCATAATGAGTTGGGCTAGGATCCTTCTCTCTTGGAAGTTTTAATTTCAAGCAATGATCATGTTCTTGTGCTTATCTTTTATTGCTAGCCTCATGCATTCGGTAACGTGACTTTCACATCGGAAGTCCCGTGCATCGCCGAATTCCATAACCAAACCTTTATATCTCTTTTGTACATCATATTCCTTGAACACAACCTATTCTCGAAGTTTCGTCTCGTCTCTAGCATAGTTTTATTTTGAAATTCAGATTGTGTTTATGCCGAAAGAGATGAGTTGAGAGCTTTAAAAAAGAGATAAAGATGTCAAGAGAAAGAAAAATAAAGAACAAAAATATGTGTACGGAAAAGAAAGAAAAGAAAAGAAAGAAAAGAAAAGAAAAGAAAAGAAAAGAGAGAGAGAAAGAGGAATGGCAAGAAAGATATGAAGAGGATGAATCAAGTGAAAGATAAATAAAGTGCAAGGAAGGATGTCACATTGTTAAGAGACGAAACTTCCACTCCTTTTCCAACCATGTGCAATCCGACACGAGGACGTCATCGGTGCCTCGTAGTCATATTTTCTTTTGCCCTTGCACATGTCCACCATTCTATATCTTCTTATCCTTGATATCCCCACATATGGTTTAATTCTCATGATCATTGGCTTTGAAAGGTAAAGCCCATTAGAGGAAATTTTTAGCTTGACAATACTTGTGTTGATTCTGCTAGCCATACCTATAGCTTCACTTCACATGTTATATGAGACTTAAGGGAGGTGAGAGTTTTATGAAAATTGTTTAGGATAGCCACTTCATATGAGCGACATGTGAGAGCTTGGAGAAAGGTTTTTGTCGATACTTGTTGCAACAATTTTATTTTTGAAAATCATGAAAACCCTCCAATGGAAGCAAAGAAGTAAGCATGGCCGAGATTGAAGACCTCGAGTGAAGAGTATGAGTTGTGGGGTAAATCTTGATTTGGTGAAAATTCTAAACGCCCATGTTTATGATTGATGATCTTTGCTTTATGCTTATTGTATTAAAGATAAAGGATTGACTAACTTGTGAAGAAAGAATTAGCGAAGCACGATTTCAACACCTTGAAAAAAGTTCTTTTACGAGTACTTGCTCGAGGACGAGCAAGATCTAAGCATAGGGGAGATGTTAACGGTGTATTTTGGTACACCAAACATGTTCATTACACTTTGGTTTGGACTTGATTATGGAACTAACCCGCCACTACGCACACTAATCATATAACAAGTTCATCTTCGTGTGTGCATTTGGAAGTGTTATGTTTATGTAGGAAAACATGGACACAAAGGACGATTCACAACAAGTTCAAAGGAGCAATTAAGAAGTCTTGTTCGTGTTCATGAGCTTGATGAAATCACTTCCAATGGTGGCAAGGACCGAAGTGTTATAAAGGAACACCCCAGAGGATTGAAGCATAAAAGACCGGATTTCATGCAAGGAGAACCTCCATCTTAGACGTGAGGATGACACCGTCAAAATAGTGCAAGTGGAGGGGGCAAAGTGCATAAATACATGAGGACCCACGAGAGTAAAGGAGCGACCGAACCGGGCCAGGATGGGCCTGGGCCGGTCAGCCCAAGCCGGCCGGCCTGGCCCACCCCGGGGGTCGATTCGGTCTCCCTTTTCTTGCACCCGAAGGACCTTCAACCGTAAGTTTGGGGAGGCCCGCCATTCGCAAGACAAAGTGCCATTCGCACCGAGAGGCCATCCACAAGCTAGAGAGAGAGGAGGGAGATCTTCGGAGAAGGATCGCTCAACTCGAAGGAAGCACCCACAAGTGGAGAAGAAGGAAGACATCGTCAAAAGCGTCACCATGATCAACAGTGCCATGTCTAGCACCTTGATGGGGTAATCTTCTCATTTGTCCATGGGTTGTAATCGATCTTGAGATGTAATCGCTACTTTGTTCGGATATCTATCTATCATCTAGTGTTGAAGAAGATTTGATGTTTAAGGTTAGCTAGCATGCCGTAAAGGGAGTAAGGCCTCAATGCTTCCTTGGATCCATTCAATACGCCGTGTCCATCATAGGTCTAGTCACGAATACCTCCGCGTAGTGACAGTTGGGGGAGGGAAAGGGCGAAACCGTGGTCACAACCCCTGATAGATTAGATTGGTTTTCATGTTTTAAGCGATTGCATGTTCAAGTATAGTAGACCCTTGGGCAAGTGTCTTTTATCTTGTTAGATTAATCGTTCTCTCTAGTATAATATAGATGTCTTCTATTTTAACCGTAGATTAGGGTTTGGATAAGTTAGTAAGTAGAGGTAGATCGAATGCTTGTAATCCCCTTGATCCGCGGATTGACAAGAACCTAGGGAATCTCGTGGTGAAGAAGGTATAGGTCCATACGCTTGCGGATCGTAGGTGGATACGATTTTTATCCGTCAACGCGGCTATATGCCGATAATTTCGCAAGATAATCACGTCGGATTTTTCGCCAAGAGATGGAGCAGCGACCTAACCTCCGGGTTTAGGTCATCTGACAAAACAACGTCATCAGGTCGTCCTGATAACAGTATTTCGATCTTCACATGGTTGATAAGCCCCCAAAACATATCAATTTAGGTCTTTGACAAATAATGTTGTCAAAACGACCAAATACATGACAAAAGAGAGTGAATATTACACGAGTCGTCTGAAGGTACACAAGTCGTCTGCGCACCTATTAGATCCAGAACCCGGCACAAAAACACAAACATACTAGAAGACCTGGTCTACTTAGAGCAATTTGTATGACCTAGTTTGCTATAGCAAAGTATGTCGCGAGATTTCTCCTAGCACCAGGACCTTGATGGTAGCCTTGCGGGAGACAGTTGAATGACACCGCACATAGCAGGGCATGCTCTATGCTGGAATATGGAATGCAGACACGAGCTTGATCTTCGGCGCGGGGTGCCAGCCTCCGACGAGCACCCGATGCTCAGCAATGATGTCCAGCCGCACCTCGAGCTGGTACAGCATCACCTCCAAACTCTACCTGGTACCACGCAGAGTCACGGTACAAAGAATGGGTGTGCCGCCTATATTTCGCGAGAGTTCTCCTAGCTCCAAGCTTCTACAAGCACAACAATCTACAATCTGGTGTATGAACACATGCCCATGGCATGGACTCAAAACTACCTTGCGGCTTCATAGCTCAACAATGCTCGGTGCTTGCCTCCTTCAGTCTCACGGTGCTATTTATAGCCGAAGCCAGACCTCTGGTAGGTGGCTGAGTGATGACACTGTCACCACATGGTCCAGAGGGTCTGCAGACATGTGCACAATTAAAGGTGATGACTTTACCCCTGTCTCGCGACATCTTTTGTCGCTAGTGCATCAATGATGCCTGAGCCCGCCGTAGAGTCACATGATTACAGTACCCCCTCGATTCGTGGGCAGTTTGTCATTTCTTGGGTGGCAAGAGAATCTCCGACCACTATTGACCCGTGACCCTGCAGTCTACGGAACACGACAAAACCTGACCATGTGTCAGACGACCCAGCGCCTAACTAAGCCCCATACGGCGACGACTCCACGATCTTCTTCTACAACCTGATGTCTTTTCTTTGCACCCGCTAGGCTCTGCATCCTAGTGCACTCGCTATGGCTCTGCACGTAAACGGACCTATTCCAATCAACCTATATTTCTGTTTCCTGAGTAGAATGGTCGTAGGTTCGATTGAAGACCTTCCGGGGTAGGCGTGCCTCGCTGCTCTGCCAGATCCATCTGGGCGCCTGGAGATCAGAAGCTTCGCATCTACTATTTCATCAGGCCCCCGTGGTCGGTGTGCCTATTGCTGAGGTTGTCAATACTTTAGCAACTTGGCTCCGTTGGATGGCTGGCAGCTATGTTGGTCTTCTGGACACCAAAACGACCTCCTTGAGGTCGGCGTGCTTTAATACCTTGGTCTTGCAATACCTCGGTATGCCTAAGGCTCTGCCAACCTAGTTGGGCGCCCCGGTTGTATGACCTTCCGAGGTCGGTGTGCTCTTATAGCTCCGCCGGCCTGCTCTGGACACCCAGGATTTTATGTCGGGCATGAAGGCCTCCCTGTGGAGTGCGTACCGAATGGCCCTGCCAAGTACCTCTAGATGCTTGGGCGCTTTTTTATATGAGACCTTCTTGAGGTCGGCATGCCTCGAGTGGCTCTGCCAGACTCTTTGCGGCCATGCAGAATATCTAGATGTCTCTACACTCCATACATTCTAGTTAAACATTATTTTGTTAGCTTCATCATTGTTCGTTTCAACCATTGCTTCGTCAGTTTCATCGTTGACAACCTCTTCATACGACACACCTTTCAAGATCCTGCTGGGTATCCTCGGATAATGTACATTGATGGTTTGAGGCCTCTCCAAGGTCGGCACACCTACAAGGCCTGCGGCCCTACTAGATTCCTTGCAGCTATGCTAGGAGATCTGGGTGTCTCTACACTTCGTTCGATCAAGACCATGACTCAGTTTTCTTCTCTTTTTTGAGCATCAAACCAGCCAAGCTGCTTGCTTCAATGCTCGAGGACTACTCTATGAGTGCGTCTTTGATGCCCTCTTGTTTTCTTCGTCGTACCGACCCGTTGGGAAACCCGTTTCTCATCACGTCATTACTCGACCTACTTTCTTTTCCTTTTCTTTCTTGGATCATCATACCGACCATCCTGCCCACCACGATGCTCGGATACTACTCTATGAGTGCATCCTTGATGCCCTCTGGAATTTTTTCATTATCGTTTTGATCTATTGGAAGCCTGCTTCCTATAGGTCGTAACTCGACCTCTCTTCAATCGGCAAGACTACAAATAGGTCGGCTGCTAAGCTGACTTATTCTTTTTTCTTTTTGACCGACGTGCATTCTATTCGACCTGTCGATAGCTCTACGACTTCATCATGACCTTTCTAAGGTCGTTGCGCCTACACCTCGCTCGGCTTGTGAGACATGGGTACCCCTGGGTCCCCACCGACCAGGCTCACGGCCGTCCCCGACAAGTGGCTCCGGTCTGCCAGAAGACCCACCGACCTGTCAGTGGGCCCAACCGACCTAATTGGTGGCCTACACGACCTCCTGAAGACCTAATTCAGCACGACCTCAAGACTTGGCATACAAGACAAGACATCGGTGGATTTTGACCAAAGCAGATCGACGGATAATTGCAACTGTTGTAATCAACTAGACTTAGGTCTCCTGGTCGCAATCGACCAGGAGTTTGGGAACCGACCTCATCCGCTGGCCAATATAAGGCGGGCGAGGCGACCCTTGTACCAATAAACAATCCTCAAGCAATCTACACCAACAACTGGACGTAGGGTTTTACTCTCCGGAGGCCCGAACCAGTATAAACTCGTCCTGTTCTTTGTGTTCCATGTGCTCGTGCACAACTTTTGAGTTCTTAGCCTTAGATTCCACCTCGTCGAACAACTAAACCACAGGGATTAACACCCCTGTGAGCTGTCTAGATCTCACCATCTGACACGTGCCCTGCAAGAAAGTGTTGTAACATTAGAGATATAGTATATGGAAGTTTCTAGTTTTCAGTCTAAAGAGAACTAACCACTCTATCTAGGATGGGGCCCAGCTCTACTGCTCGTCCCTCTCGACCTCTGATGTAGTAGGTGGTGTTCTCGTCGTCTAAGGAAGCAATGTCGGCATAGTCGTCCTATGTCCACCTTTGACGAAGCTTGTACCGAGTAGCAGTGTGGTACCAGGTCAAGTGGCCTCGGATGTTTGCATTGTTGTGTGGGCCCTCATTCGGCATAACGTTCGCCTCCATCTTGTTCCACCAGGCGATCCTCTCACAGTGATAGTCCATGAAGTCGGTGACCTTGCGCTGCCTAACTCGATCGAACCTAAATGGAAATACAAGGTTATTGTAAAGCGGACAAAAGTAGAGAAATTGGTAGTGGACTTGTAATGGGAGACTTACCTGTGCAATTCAATGGACGTGGAAACCTCGTCCGGCGAGAACACTTGGGCTAGTTCGAACTGACGTGCTACCCAATGCGGTAAGTGAATCTTGACTGCGTAGAAAAAATTGAGAGGGCACCTCATCCTCCAAAGGTCATGGTCACAGCAGCACATCAGGTTTAGAGGCATGGCCAGGACTACCTCTACATTGTAAGGCTCACACTCCACTTGTGAAAAGTATGTCATTATTAGTTACCAAAGGAATACTTATGTTAAAATCATGTATTTGCAATAATAAATTATCAGAGTTGAAACAATTCATATTGACGAACCATGGAGGGATGAGGGCATTGATCTCGTTCGTGTAGTAAAGGTACGCTCGGTCGTGAGTCACGTACGGGGGGACCACGTCCCAAAGGTACGCCACAGTCCGTGCAAGAATGCGGTTGCCATGGTCGTCCCAAGGGTTCGGCGGGAGGACGCGAGGCCTACCCACCGGAAGTCGCGACCACATCCAAAGCTGAAGTAGGAGTGTGCAACCTGCCTGAGTCGAGGTCTGGGCGCTGCGTCAGCATGCCTCACATAGATGCCTGTAAAGGAAGCCTAGCACGCCAGAACCCCAGCTTTACATACCTACACAAATTGCATAACTTAAGTTAGTTAACTTTCATAACCAACAACAATGCGATAACTCATTAACATTGGCTGCACATACATAGGGGTGAAAATAGTTACGGAAATTCCCGATCGACTGAGCTTCATTTATAAAAAATATGAGAAACAATGAAATGGAAATGGTAGGAGCCAGAAATGGTATGGAAATAAGAAAACGTTGGTGGAAATGGAAATGGAAATGGAAATGGAAATGATAGTGGCTTTGTCCCACCGAATACATGTATCGACCGTTTTTGCTTGGAAAATTCCGTCGAAATTCTTAATTGTCATCAGATGGCCCATAAGCCTAGACAACTTCAGTCTCCACTCGCAGTCCCCAACTCGCGGACACGACCATCGCCAGCAGCCTAGACGGCCTAGCTGGTAGGTTGGCTGCAGCGACAAAAACTTGTTGGCTGCAAAATTTAGTAGTTGTGAGTCATATGTGGTTATAATATGGGCATATCGTGCAGTAATATTCATATTGGACTGTTGGTCACTCATTTGGTTGTGAACATGTTGCATATATACCCATTCATGGTTTCGGTGTTTTCGATTTGAGGTACCGTTATTGATCGGTATCGACATATTTTCGATTCGATGACTTCGTTTCTGATGTATTGATTTATCATTATCGGTATCGTTTTCGAGCGTATCAATTCCGTACCGTTTCCGAGTAAAAATTTGATAGGAAATGTTAATGCATTTTTTCGTAAACCGATTTCATCCCTACACATACACGCACCTGCATCGTCCCAGTCCGACATCCGGTGGATGTACATCCACAAAGCATTGTCTCCTGTAGCGTTTGGGAAAAGAACAGAAGCAAAGAGGTTGAGGACCCACACTCGGCAGTAGTACGTGATTGTCCCCTCGTCAGCGTCCTGTGGGCACTCAACAAACCTCTCCCAAAACCAGTGTAGCGACACGCCTGAAACATGTCCACGCCTCGCCTCCTTGCCCTGAGGTGCCGGTGGTGGTGTGCCCAAGAACTCCTCCACCCGTCTGTGGCAACCTTCAGAGATTGCACTACCAATCACTGGATGGCCTTTGATCTCCAAGCTGAAAAACATCATCACATCATGTAGCGTGACAGTCATCTCACCACAAGTTAGGTGGAAACTGTGTGTCTCTAGCTGCCACCTACATAAAACAGACAATACAAGTCAGTTGAGTACAGTAGAAGGATCCATAAGAAACCATATAGACAATAGTTCAGTACAAACCTATCGATCAAGGCAGTGAGAGAGGGGGCATTGAAGTTAGGAAGGCCATGACGAACGACCTGAGCAACAACGTGGAGGTCGGCCCTCTGGAGCAGTGGTGTGTACCGATCGTCGTACCGCATCAGCTGGAACCCATCATGGGTTCTGGCCCGATCGGAAGGTCCCAAAAGAAATAGACGACGTTAGTACCTTCATTAATTTGCAAGTATCAATTAATTTAATAATTAGTATCGTACCAGTCTCTCAGGTTGTCTTATATCGCCCTTACACGGTGGTTCTTGTCATAGAACTCATCCAGCAGCCGATACCCCCTCGCCCCCGCCATCCTGCATAGATGTAAAGTTAAGAGAGCCAAGAATGTGAGATAACTCAATCATATTTAATGATATTTACGTTCTTTATGAATATACACAGTAGACCGCATTAATCCAAAATACTTTTTGACACTTTAAAATAATCTGATTCTTTTAAATAATAGGTGTCAACCAGGGCATGCATACATATATCTAATTCTGATTTCCACATAAATGAAATGAAATATTAGATATTATGAACTACTAAACATCACTCCAAATGAACGCAACATGTAGAGACTATAGTCTTTTATAAATCAACAGATGCTCCAAAAGTTTTTAGTTGAGTACTACTACTTATATTCAGATCAGTCATCTAGCTTGAGTCTATGTACAGCTAATAACATTTGCGGCAATGTGCAGATACTAAAGGAAAAGTAGCACCTCCTTTAATGCTGCCACTATTATAATTTGGGGCTTCAAGATGAACCTCATCCACTACGACCTCTATCAGGCCACACGCCTTGAGAAGTTCGTAACAGGCAAGCATATATTTGCATTGCACTGCATGCTTATTTAGTCTGCGTATACAATTGCCTTGTGCATTCCAGCATATGGACAGTTTCTCGAAGCAAATGGTGAGCAGCCTGTCACCTCGAAGAGGGCCGCCATGGATGATGTCCTCAGGGAGGCTGATGTGGTCAGTTTCCTATATTATCCCTTGCAATTTGCATACAAGAAGAGCGAGGTGATCGAATTGTAGCTACCAAGCATAAATCTGACATTACATTCGTTTTGCTTGCAGATAAGCTTGCATCCGGTGCTAGACAGATAAGTTCTCACCTTGACCGACGGAGGGGAGGACTGCACCACTGGCCAACGGCGGACGAGGGCGGCGGGGCGCCTCTCGGAGGAGGCAGAGGAGGCGTCTGGGCGGCTGCTCGACGGGAAGGGCGCAACCGACCGTGGGGAGGGCTGTGCTGACCGTGGGCACCTCACCGCCGGACGGGGCCGATGGCGGCATACGGGGCAGGGGTGGGGGAGTACGGCGGTGACTTCCGCGGCGGCAGCGGAGGCGGCCCTCCCTCCTCCAGATCTGGTCGGCGGGGAAGAGACAGAGGCGGGTGGGAGGATGAAGAGGAGGAAGGGCGCCAAGCCCTGGTGAAGTTTCGAAGCACGACGCCGGGCCATTTAGCGCCATATGTGCATACCACGGTGCCATGCCACTTGACGCCGTAGTAAGAAGAAATGACACTCTATCTTTTGGCGCCTTAGTAAGAAGAAGTGTCGCTCTATCTTTTGGCGCCGTTATTTTGGCCCTACTTTTCCCAAGCCACTTGGATCCGACGTGGCACAGGACCGCGCCAAGAGTTATGGTGTCGTGCTATGTACCTACAGCGCCAAGGGTCATGTCGCCATTCTTCGGGTTCAAAAGGGCCAAGTCGCCATTCTTCGTGTCCATTTTTGAATTGTTTCCGCCAGGGGTCTATATGTAAATTCTTGCCGAAAAAGGACTAACTTGCAAAAATTTTACGCGGTGCCGTGGGTGAGCGCAAAAGTCAGATCGGTACCTTCAAACGGTTTCTTTTTTTTTGAACAGTAAGGTTTCTCTGTTGACGTTGCCGGCTACTACTCGGCGTTCGAGCAAAATGGCACCATTTTTTTCGAATTACACAATACATCGGAGACACTCACAATGCACGCACACTCATCTCTATGAATACACGCATGCAAACCCTACCCCTAGGAGCATCTTCGAAGACTGTGCCGAGAAATCCTCAAGATTGATGAAGTCACCACAGGCGCCTCGCTGTCGACGGGAACGTCGCCTACCACTGAAAGCACAAACGCTGTTAAATCCTGAGAAATTCGCTCCCACGGGGCGTCGAACCCAGGACCTGAGATGTTATCGGGGCTCTTGTAACCACTAGGCTACAGACCCTTTCGCGGCACCATTTTATTTACACGCCATGCGCAATATTTTTTTTCTTCAAGAGAGAGCTTAATTGATTAAAGGGGCTCATTACAAACCAAAATGTGTACACACTCCGGGGGAGTGGTGAACGACACACGACACTCACTTGAACGAATAGCTAGGTGCGCAAGCTCATGCGCGACGCTATCATCCATTCCGGGCCATCTGCCACCATTCATCTTTAACAAAATCTCAACATATACTTGTCTAGTTTGGTAAAGTTTTGAACCAAATGTTTCACGATGCTGGTAGGTGTAAAATCTAATCATGCTTTGAATTTATCGTTTCCAACATTTTGAGTTTGCAATTTCAAGTTTCATTTACTTCGACATTTTGTATAAACTAGTTCAACATTTTGTATAAACTAGTTCAACATTTTAAATATATTACTTCAACATTTTCCTTTTAAATGATCAACTACTTCATTCCATTGTTGAACTTGGTTTAAAAATGTTGGATCCAGCTTAAAGAAATTTTATACGAACTACGGATTAAAGGAAAATAAAAGGATATTTTTTTAGCTCGCCACCTGCTACGTCATGTACACGCACAAATTTTTTTATTTATATTTTTTATTAATTTTACAAAATTATACGACTGTTTTGAAATTTATCAGATTTGACCACCAACCGCCGTGGCCCACGGCGGTTGGAGGTCTACCGCCGTGGCCCACAGCTGTGACAACCCGCCCAAGAAAATATTGTATTATCACCTAAATCAATCCACTTTGGTCATTAAGTGATAAGAAAGTATCATCCAGCCGTTAGTTGTCAGGTTAACGCCCAGTGAAATCACTTTACATAGCAACATGGATCGACATGTATGCATTAAAACACACGCGAAGGCGAGTCCAGAGTACAACCACCATTTAAATTCAAATTACCCCTAAGGGTTTAATTATTACAAACCATTGTTCATGACATGAAGTAAAAGTTCAGAGTTTGAAAACAGCGGAAATAAATAAACTAACACAACGAAAAACATCACAGGAGGTCGTCCGTGATGTCATCACTCGTCGTCATCCACCCATCCCTGCTTCCAGCCAGGAGGAATCTCACCAGGTCAAACAACACCTGCAACCACATTTAAAGCAAGGCTGAGTATACTAATACTCAGCAAGACTTAACCGTCGGGTGATGACTACATCACAAAACTCTAGACATGAGAGGTTTTTTTGGCCGGTGGAGTTCTTTTGCTGAAAAGCAACAAAGAGTATGTCCTTACTTTCAATATTTTAGCACAAATAGTTGATTGTTATTTGTAAGTGTGTCAACTAATTCAATCAAGAATTGTACAATACAATTAATTCAAGCAGTAACTTCACCAAGTTCCATCATTAAGGGATATCATGGCCAGTTGATTGAGCAGTCTCAGGCAACGGTGAGAGGCCAACAATCGATTGATTTAGAACTTTGCAAGGTAGACCTAAACACACGGTAGGGTGCCCCCGCGAGGACAACCACCAGGCGGTTCCCAAAAATCCTTGGTTCGAGATAAAAGGCCACAGTCTTTGGTACCGGCTATCTGGCATACCCCGCGAGGCACCCAGAATCACACGTGCACCACCGGTAGCTAGCCGTGAGACGCATCCCAAGATTAGTGATGATAAAATCTCTTACCGCCTCATTAAGGTACTAGGCACATTCCCGACAAGTGCTTAGTACGTTCAAACACTTAACCCACGAAAGCCATTGGACCGGAGCTCACATCCCATGCTCTTACCACATGAGCAATCCATTTAAGTAGATCTTATGATTCCAACATAAGAACCTACTCTCGCAAGTGACAAGCATCACTCGACTTGTAACAGTCCTATAGCATAGCAGCTACCGACCTATCATACTATTATAGACATAGGTACCTAGGGATCATGCATCTAGGGTTCCATTCAACTACTGAACGTAAATGCACAAACATCCATAGATAGTTACATAATTTTCCAAAAACACTTAGGTTAATGCGTCGGGGCTTGCCTTCGTCAGCACAGTTAGTTTGAGGGTCCTCGGTGTCCTCGCTCACTTCCACGCACTGCAGCTCCGCGTCAGCTCCTCCTTCCTCGGCTTCCGGCACGAGCGCGTTGTTACTGTCAGGGAGTTCTACACGGTATGCAATGCAAGGTTCAAGTGGAGTGAGGGATTAATTATTTCGTCCAACTCTTGTTGGTCATATTCACCTTGACAAACATTTAATTAACAATTCCTTTCATTAAAGTTATTATAGGTGAAGGCTTATTATTTTAATCTTTTTAATAGTGATTGTGTACATATTTATATAAATAAATAAATTTAATTTAATTTCTAAAAACAGCAAGGGTGGGTCTTAAGCTTTTTTCAAAATGATTTACAACACAATCCTAAAGCCACTAGGTGTGTAGGTGGTGATTTTCTCATTTACTTTAATATTAAGCTTAAATGGCTTCCATTACTTTTATTCACAAAATAAATTAATAAAATTCAGTGGAGTGTTTTATGAAGTACTACAAATCAAAACAAAGCCACTGCACAAACATGTACACTTAGAATAACTATAAAATTAAATATACCGAAAATAACAAAAGCTAACCGCCAAAACATGAGAAATGCATACAAAAATAAATAACACATGGTCTCTGGTCCAAAACTAAGCTAGGCATGCAACATATACACCTAGAGCTACTATATATCTTGAGTTATGCATTTATAAAGAAAATCAAGCATATTTGAAGAATAAATATTTCTAACAAATAAAAAATTGTTCTTAATTCACCAGAGGTTCATTTTTGCATAAAAAGATCACACGCAGAAATTGAGCACAAAATCTAATTATTTTCAGCTACAAAAATCATTTGGACAGATTCTATAAATACAAAACAATTCATAATAAACGAACCACAACGTAACTTTGTTCAATTTTTGGTACAGAAGCTAGTCGTGACATAACACACAACATATCCAAAATTTAGCTACAGAGCACCTGTAGATTTTGACATACAACAGATCTAGGTTTTACAGTTTTGTATTTTTCATGCAAAACTATTATGAAAACCTATGGTCATGCTTTACAAAAGTTGTATGAGTTTTCATAAGGAATAAAAAAAACTGAGTTTGCATTTTTATGAATTTGCTACAATTTGCTATGAATTTTACAAGATTAAGAAATCTACTATACTATTGAAGATTCAGTTTCTCGATTAGGTCCCTAAAAGTTTTAAAAGTCTTACAAATATACCCTTGCTTTGCATCTAAGAACCTAGAAAGGTTGCTGACCTTGCAATGTTGCCCTTGGCCATGGCCGGCGGCGCGAGCGACCGAAATCCGGCGGCGGGGTCGGCCGAGGAAGAGTGTGGGTAGGAGCTTGGGTCCGCTAGGGGTCGATTTGAGCCGGAGTTGAAGGTCAGGAGGCCGACGGCGAGCTCAGCCGGCGAAGCAGGGGCGGCGGCGGTCGCGGGAGCGCCCCGCCTCCGGCGAGCTCTCGGTCGGGGAGGGAAATGGGGGCGGCGCGCACGGCTCCACCGGGTCCTAGGGGATGCGTTGAGATGGTCGAGTGGTTGAGGAGTCGAGCGGGCGGGGAGGACTCGGCGGCGGCGGCAATGGCAGCGGCGGCGGGTGCTGCAGCGCGTGCGGGGAAGGGCACGACAGCCTTTATAGCTGCGGCTCAGACGTGGGGATGTCCAACCCTTCGCCCTGATGGCACGAACACAAGGGGGTCCGGTCAGCTCGGCTGCCAAGGCGACGACATCATGGGGACGCATGCGGTGCCGCAGAGTAGGGGTCGGCGCGCTCACGGCCGCATGGTGCCTCATCGCGCATTGGGCCGTGAGGGGCCAGGGGCAAGGGTGTGGCCCGCTCCCTTTGCGCCGGCCACACGGCGACGGCGAGCCTTGGAGTCCGGGCCTCGGGGCGGCGGCGCGGGTGACGCGGCGCCGGTCGGTGCGCGTGTCGGTGTGCTGGAGCGCCGGTGTCTCACGGGGAGCCCAGTCAACGCGGGTTTGTCCACCCTTTACTCCAAAAATTTGAATTGTGCTAAAAATCTCCAAAAATGAAAGTTGTAGAGGAGACATCACTCTACAACTCTTACAAAGGTAGATAGGTGTTTTGATCTACGGTTTAGCGGAAAAACGCGACAAACTTCCTATGCCACTCGACCCCAAATTACTGTTCATAACCGCTTTGACCAAGATTTTGAGCATCTTGCACTCAAAAATTGAAATGCCACCCAAAAGCAAAGTTGTGCCCCTCGAAAAACTAGACAACTTTTATATTGGGAGATTTTGAAGTGTTTAGGTGAAATTTGGAAAACACGGTAAAAGTTCCGGAGGATGCTCAAGGGCAAAGGGGTTTGACCGGGGTTTTGACCAAGGGTTGACCACAAGTGGATTTTGACTTTGATCAAGAGGGTCATTAGGGATTGTTTACTTGGTTTCCGAGGTGATAACCCTGGTTGGCCAAGGTTTGACCAATGTCAACAGGTTTGACTCGGTTGATTCAATCATTAGTAATAATGATGCTAATTAAAAACCTGGGATGTCATAACAACGGCAGACCCAACCGCCGTGGTCCCACGACGATAGGGTTCTGCAAATGTCGTGCGCCACGGCGGCAGGTCGCTTAAGCGTGAAAACTGCATTAAAATGATCGAAATAAATAGAAAAAAATATTTTTAGTGGAGGGCCCACTAACCAACCACCCACCGCCCCAAACCATCGCAAGGCACAACATTTTTCACGCAAAATCGCGACGCTATGTGCTCCGTGGGGTTGGAACCCCCAACCTCTAGCTTCACGCGAAGCCTCCCTTGCCACTACACTACACAATCACATGTGTACATAGTTTGTTTTCTCCTCATATTATACCTAGACGAGTATCAATTACTTTTTAAAGCTCTAAACGGCATCAAATGAAAAAGTTGTAAATTATAAAGTTTCATAACTTTTTGAGACACACAACTTTCATGTTTGCAGTTTCTCCATTTGAGGTCGTTTACAAAATTAAAAAACAACTGTCGTGGCCCATGGCCGCTGCCTGCCGCCTTCCGTGGGCCACGGCGGTTGGCCAATCGCCATGCGTTCTTGATCAAATCCGATAAATTTTGAAATGGTAGTAGAATTTTGCAAAACAAATTTTATATATATATATATATATATATATATATATAAGAGAGTGGATTTCGTGGGAAGGGTGGTAGCTGCGCACGCTGCATCTGCCGTTCGTTGCGTTGGGTGTTTTTAGGAAGTATACTGGGTTTCAGTTGTTTAATGCTTAAGTCCTGGGAAACCTGTGATTGCGTCAGTGTACTGTCACATCGATGTCGTACCGCCGGTGTAAAGAAAGAATATATTCCTATCGTACTAAAGCGACGCTACCGACGACCTTGATGCAGGTTGTAAAATTGCAGCTCGGTTTGCTTGTCGGCGTGGATTTGGTGCGATGGACCGGCCTCTTCTGCGTCAAAAAAAATCCTGCTGACGACCTTGTTTCAACACGGTTTGCTTGCCTGCATCGAATGAGTTCGATGGACCGGCGTCTTCTGTGTACAATAAAAAAACCTTCTGGAATTGTGTATCGGCTACCATGGCGCCAACAGGCTGAGTTGCTTTCCCGCCCTAACAAAAGTGCAAACCTTAGGGGCTTGTTGCCTATATAAGTCGGTTCTTTCAATTCTTCTAGCACACAAAACACAGCAACCAAAAAAAAACAAACTCGGTGGAGGGAAGAGCCAGGGTAGCAGCTCCCGCAGGCTGAGGGAAGATCGAGTTACTACTATGGCCATAAAGTATGTATAAAATACACTTTGTTATTTTGTAATACGCCAATTGATATTGGTAGCCTGATAAAAATTTAATGTTTTTGTTTTTTGTGCCTGTAGTGGAGTGAGACTCCCGGCTGCTTTGAACTATGGAGCTGTTGAGCGTGCTTTCAGGGACGTAGGTGACAAGGATGGTGGATGCATCTTTGAACTTGTTGTTGGCAAGAGATTCGAATCTGTGGAGGAAGCTTTTGAATACTATAATTTGTACTCTTGGGAAATAGGTTTCGGTATTCGTCTTGGCAGGTCGAGGGAGAACAAAAGTGGCAAGAGGACCATGCAGGACATCGTTTGCGCCTGCGAGGTATAGATTCTTTGTGTTTCGTTTTTGGATTACTTTCCATTACTAATTTTGGAAATTATTGCTAGGCAACTTTGAACCAAATTTTTTTGGTTTCTCACAGGGATGTAACGTGCCCGGTCCGGATGTGCGGTCCATTCGTTGTGGCTGCAGGGCAATGATTAGGCTACTTAGGGATGAGGGAGATTGTTGGGCGGTTAGTCGTTTTTCGTCACCGCACAACCATGCGCTTTCCCGCACAATTGGTGAACGTAGGCAATGGAAATCTCATTGTCGTTTAGATCGGATGTCTAGGGATCTTGTTATGCATCTTAGGAACAACAACGTTCGGATATCAAGAGTTTGCTCTATAGTTGGTTCTCTCGCACGGCCATGGTGGATATGTTTCATTCGGTAGGCGTTCTATCCGAACTTTATGCGTCGGCTTGCGCAGAGTCTATAGAGGGGGACATGGAGAAAACAGGTCGTGCATTTGAAGAAATTAGGTCTTTTGATCCGCGCTTGTCGTTAAGATGGACTCCGACGATCGTGGGCGGGTTAAGTCCATGTTCGGGCTCATGGTAGTAGCCGCAGGAGTTACAAGTGTTTCGGTGATGTGGTTACATTTGACACCACTTACCGAACTAATCTTTACAATCCGCCGTTTGGACTTTTTGTTGGTGTTAATCACCATTTCCGCAGTGTTATATTTGGTGCCGTGATGCTAACGGAGGAGACGAGTGAGGCATTTGGTCGGGCTTTTCGGACTTTCATTGAAGTCATGGGTGTTCGCCCGAAAACTATCCTAACGGTAAAAGATTTATCTCGTTTTTAATATTATCGATTTATATTAATTAGGGAAAATGAAACTTATTGATGTGTGAGTACATTTTTCGAATTTATTGAGTCACTCCCTTTTGAAAAAAAACAGATCGGTGTCGGGCGATGCGCAACGCCATAGTTGCCTTGAGCTCCCCGAAACTCGCCATAGATGGTGTAAATGGCATGTCATGAAAAAAGCAAAAGAGAGTTTGGGTGTTGTGTACACGAAAAGTTGTCAATTTAAGCGAAAGCTACACGAACTCATTGATGAAGTTGTCGTAGAAGAGGAGTTCGAGAGTCGATGGTTCGGGGGGGTCAATTTAAACGAAAGCTACACGAACTCAATTGATCGTCACTAGTTCGGGGGGGGGGGGGGGGGGGGGGGTTGATTCAATTTATCGACGATTTTTTTTTGAGTTTTGTGACTCTAACAAATGGTTGACGTCTAAAATGCTGATAAGGTTTCTTTGTATCCTCGTGAATTGAGTATAAAGGAATTGCGCGATGGTGTTGCGACCTCAAGGGCGGAAATAAGGTTGCTGGAGCATGAGCTACGCAAGGAAAAGAAGAAAAATAAGAGGCTACAGGAGGCTCTAAATGCTGCAATTAGAAGAACTGGGTAGGACGTGTGAAAAAAGTCGAACGAGATTGCTCCACGCTGGAGCCCAATTCCCCCATTCTGTACCTAATACTCATGTTGAACTGAAAAGAAAAGAACGATGGGACTTCTATCATGTTGAGCTGAATAAAAACGTGAGGGGTGACTGTTGCCTACAAAGGACACTGCTAGCAGGTCACTGGGCGGGTAGGCAACACAGCCGGGTGAGTAGCGGGCCCCTTGACTAGACAGTACAAGCACCGCTAAGGAGTGCCAGGACAAAAAAAGCACTGTGCCGCAGAGCAATTTGCAGATAATTTTCCGCTGCAGCATCCGACGCCGATGACAGATTTACGAAGGGTAAATGACCGTGCGCAGCTACCCGCCTAGTGACGAGGTTATTTTCGATATATATATATATATATATATATATATATATATATATATATATATATATATATATATATAAATTCTACACGCCCAGAACGTTTAATGGGCCTGGTGGGCTGTGCGACGCGTTGGTTCGCGGCTTCTTCCGGCCGGACCCAAACAAAGTTGGACCTGCCTGGTGCCTGCTATTGGATCAAAAAAGATAGATACGAACCTTCCGGCTCTTTTCCTTCTCTCCTCATCTCTCAGTCTCGGCGACGATAGGGCGAGTTGCGCTGCCCGCCACTCCGTCGTGGGGACGGGCGCTTCGCCGGCGATAAGCATCCGACAGGGGTACGCCCTCCCATTCCCCTCCCTTCCCATCCTTCTCGCGGAATCGAACACCCAAACCGTATGGTTTTTGTATTCGGATCTGCCCACGATTTTACCTACTGATGAATTTCGACTTTTTTTGGCAACAATTATTGGGTCCGCCCCTGGTTCGTAATAAGGTTGAGGCAAACTTTGACATTAGGAGATATCACTCCGTGGCTTGAATACTAGAAAGTTGTGTTGATGTACTGTAGCTATTATACATGTGAAAGCTGTGTTTTATTTGAGCTCAGAAGCCCATGATCAAGTTGAGACAAGAGAAATTCCTCAAAAAAGTTGACACAAGAGAATGAAGTGTCTCACCAACATGCTGGCAAATTAAGGGGGAAAGCACTTACCCCGCAAAAAAAAAATATTGTGACGAGAAATGAATGAACCAGCCAATATTGTCTTGTACATGCTAATTTTTGTTTAGCTGAATAGCTGGCAATCTCTAAAGGCGTGCAAGATTGATCTCACTGGATCAGTAGGTCTTAAGAGTTAAGACCAAGGAAGCTGTAGATTGTTTTTGTGATATTGCTAAGTTTACTGCCATTCGCTTTGCAGATTCCCAATTTCTACTAATGTCTTTCCTAATTTGGAACAAAAGATGGGTGGTATCTTTTTTTATACTAGTGTAGCAATGTTGATTTGGCAACTAATTTAAAATTACTCATGATTCTGGCATTTTTTTCTGTTGGATTTTCTTATTTTATTTAGAGTAGTCATGTGGATTTCCTTGAAGTATAATGTAGGTTGCGTACATTATCTCTAGGTTTTGGGTTGAGTGTCAGACAAGGATGTCTTAGGGTATGTGTTGTGTGGTACCCTTGTTTATTATACAATGTCTGGTAGTTGCATGAGCATCAAGGATAAAAGTCCATGCTGTTTCTTCCCAAGGCTGGAGGTATTAAATTTAATCTGGCCATTGGTTGGCTCACTAACAGATCCAAGAAAGTTCTACTTTGTGACGCATTAATGTATTTTTTTGCCAACTTGAGGAGGTATAGAAGCAAATAGGGTCATGCACTTTGTTAATTGTATAACTGAAAGAGATAAACACTGCTTAAGTTTCTTTTCTAAAATCTTATTATGCGCCTGATGGCATTTGAGATGATGAAATTGAAAAAAAAAGTGATTTAGGTTGTGCTGTTATGTTATTAAAAAATAATTAGTAATTTGCTCCCTTTTGAGGCATTGGCATTTTTATTGGACTAATTTAACAAGTTCTCGCACTTGCAGGCTTGGCTCTTGATTATTTAACTATTCAAGAAGCAGGAAAGAATGAGCTACTTCCAAGCTACAACTTGCAAGCCTCACAATGGGCTCATTGTGAACAGGCCGATAGCAGGTCTTGGGAGCACCAGTCAGTATCCCATACGTTCACATGCTCTTGGATTTCGTAAACTGCAACAGAAAGTATACCCAAGATTAGTTCTCGTTGCTGCTAGCCAGAAAAGGCTTACTCCTGTTTGCGCCTTAAGTGGGAAGGGAAACCCTGACAGTGCTGATGATGTAAGTAGCTTCTACGACTTTCCTTTTATGCTTTGATATTTCTTCTCATGCGAAGGTGTGTAGCTGTGTCGCTTTTATTATATGATTCCAGGGCTGTTCGATATCACATATGACAGTGGTCTTATAGTGGCTTTGCTTGCCAATTACTTAACTTTTGGCCATGCCCAAGCTTTGCCCAAGGCCATTTTTTGATAGGTTTATCAAATTGCGCAGGGATGATGTTTTGTTGGTGTAGTTTTTACAGGTACTTGTGGCCATGCTATTTATCTTTCTGTCATTTGGGTGTTTCTGTGCTGCAACAATTTTCATCTTTAAATAAAATGACAGGCCTGTGTGTTTGAGAAAAGAAAATTATGGGTGCCAGTAATTCACTCCACAGCAGATTTAAAGAAAACATTGCTAAGATTTGGCTGGAGTACTTCTGTTTAATAATTTTATTTGCACGTGACATGTGGCCATACTGTGCGCTTAGATATTTGACAAATTGAACTAATTTGTGATATATTTGGCGGATTGACAAACTTTGCTCTTATCTCGCTTTATAATATTTTCATACTCCTTTATGTAGAATTTTTTTGCTGTTTATAAATTATGTTTGCTTGATTGGGAGGTATTGATAGTGATATTCGATGTTGCCACTCTTGATCACTTAATAAACCTAAACTTATGAAGTCCGTCTGATGCAAATCATATTCAATGGAACTTGGCCTAGGCTAATCTGGAAACTGCTTTCAGTACAACACTATTACAGAAGTTAGACCATACAATTTCTCTGCGGTATTAAATTCAAACACAAATCAATGATAAACATTGGGATATAACTGGCTTAGTCAAGAAACCAAACACATATAGGAAGGTTTCTGTCTCAGAAACCTGCATTTTCATACATTTGGTTTCTGTCAGCAGTGTGCACTTAGGGTATGTTAGTTGGATGTACCGAATGATGCATGCATGGATGATCCTGGATGGTATGTTTCAATCAATTTCCTTGAACCATATGGTTCACCTCTCTTAGTAGAAAATTATATCAAGTTGGATGGCTTCATCCTGGATGAGTTACCATGGTTTACCCAACTAACATAAACTGTTCCATACAGTCAAATGGTCCATCCAACCTAACACTCTCTTACTTTTCTGAATAAGTTGGTGAACTTGTGTGTTGCTTTGTTGCAGCCTTTAATGGAATCTTTGAAGAAAGCTATGGCTGATGCAAAAAAGCCTCGACCCATACAAGACTTGCTGAAAGAACAGATGGCTAAGCTGAGAGAACAAGTGTCTGGTGGAAGTGGAGGGAATGGAAATCGACGTGGAGGCAGTGGTGGTTCTGGTGGCCCAGAAGATGAATCGTTCAAAGAAACATTGGACGAAATAGTCCAAGTTATCTTAGCCACTGTTGCTTTCATACTTGTGGTAATTTATTCTTTTCTTCCTTTTCTGGCATGAATTACCTTACAATTTCCATGTATAATCAGATATTACAAAACCCAAATATATGTATTTGTGCTTGTCGTGACCATAAACATCAACTATCCAGGATGGCCATTAAATCACACTGTATTTTCCTGATGGTGCAGTACATCCATATAATCAGAGGGGAGGAGCTGTACCGTCTTGCCAGGGACTATACCAGATATCTTGTCACTGGTAAGAGGACTGCCCGACTGAAGCGCGCGATGCAAAAATGGCGCAACTTCTCTGAGAGCTTCATGCAGAAGGAAGACTCAGAAGAGGACCCGTACGGCAGATCAGCTGCTTCGAAATCTACATTGTGGCAGCAGCCGCAAAAGTTCGTACATCTTATGAAGGAGCTTTGGAGGGGAAAGTGGCGTCCGCACGCCCAGGAATCTTAATTTGGGTGTTCCAGCACCCTTTTTTTACTCAATGCAGAATCAGAATAGGGGTGGGCAAATACTTGGTTGCATGGTTGTTTCTTTGAGTTGTTAGATGTCCTTGTCACCTGGAGCAATGAATTTTTTGGTTCTTTGATGCGGATGTTCTCTGATTTGTTCAAGTATGACCGAAGGAGTCAATTCTTGGAAATTTTGTAGTTGATGAGACCGCTTATTCGATACCATAATATGCCATTCAGAAAGTTGGTGGTAGCTTCTTGTGTATCTGATCGACCACAGAGCTGATTTAGGAATGTGTGTAGCTAGCTATGTTGGTGATACTCTTGGTGATGCTTCTCATGCGAACTTTGATGGATTATCGATATCTACACGTGCCTTTTTCATGCATATTCACAAGCTTCAGCTAACAAGGTGGCATGCCGTATTTTTCTGATAACACATGCATTTCACCACATGCATACAAGTATTGGAGTTGTATCATTGATCATTGCGCTTATGAGGCACATGCTTTCAACCAGCAGTGACATTTCCAATGCAATAATCATAAATTGTGTTTTGGAATCATAGCATCCACCGAAGAAAATAATACATATTATAAGTGTACCTCATATTTTCCTCCTAAAAATATGAAGCTTTAGTACTTCTAAAATGATATTGAAAAGAATAAAGGTCATCTCCAAGAGTTTCTAATAAACCACTCCTAAAATATAGAAGATAATTTTACATCATTAATTCTATATTATTTCTAAATTATCCTAACCACTTTTATGTGTTCTTTCTCTATTGTACATTAACATCAGAACCATTTTCTACTCTTTATTGTTCGTACGCCCTTCCACCTTGTTTTAGGAGGAGGCGTAACTTTCCACAGAACAAACTGATTTTTGCCAAGTCGTAAAAGATTAGGAGTGTGGATTAGAAGTTGTTGAAGAGGTATTATTTACCATCTTACTACAAGTTAAGGAATTAAGGATTAAGAAAGGATTTAGGGAACCCTTGGAGATGCTTCTTCACTTCTAACTGTCCGAAATGGTTGTATAGTACAAATCAACTATAAAAAATCATCAGTTTGTGCCCAACTATGATCAGATTCATAGACAGTGACAGTGTGAATGTTAATACATACGAGACAAACAGCCATTTCAACAGATTGAAAGAAAATAATTTGGTGCTGCATGAGTCACGCTCGGTGGCTGAAAATTGTTGGAACATAATCAGCAGATCAGCTTTCATCAGCAGGAGAGCCTGATGCTTCAGCAGCCTTTTTCTCCTTTTGTTTCTCTCTGCGCTTCTTGTTTCTCAATGCATTCTTGCTCATCTCTCCCCTGTCCATCATTAAGGACAGTGGGTTATTTCAAACAACAACATAAGAACGGAGTAAATGCAACTTGAGGAAACTGACCCTGTAGGAGCAAGTCCAAGCTGCAATGCACCAACAAAAAAAATAAGTCAATTTATAACGTCAAACAATGAAACATTCTTTCCAACAGCATGAATTATAAAGGATAATATTGCAAAGTGGTGCAAAATGAAAAAAAAAAGAAAATAAATTAACTGGGCACAAAAATAAATTTGTCAGTGGCAACTGTTAACTAGTTACCAGTTTCTGCATGGATGGGCATGACTAGATTTATTAGGTACTCCCTCCGTTTCATATTACTTGTCGTTTTCACTTTTCTAGATACATTTTTTTTGTTATGTATCTAGACACAAATATATATCTAGGTGCATAGCAAAAGAAATTCATCTAGAAAAGCCAAAACTAGTATGAAACGGAGGGAGTATATGATCCCAATCCTTAACTATTTCTGTTTGGTACTGCAGCAACAAGGCATTACATGGCAATAGACCAATTATTTCAATCCCACCAAGCCTCACAGTCGCAGAAACCAATGTGAAAGCATGGTAGTGTGTTTGGATAGCAGTTTACAGAAGATGAAGTGCAAAAGATAATTAAGGTCTGGTTAGCTAAGTGGAGCAAGCAAGAAATGTGTATGCAAGTGGTGTGATAACCAGACCAACAAATTTATACCTTCTCCTGAACATTTGCGGAACCTTTTGCTTGAGGGGGGCGGTATGCCGCAGGTTTTGATGCTGCATTGGCAGGGGCCTTGCTTGATGTTTGTGCTGATTTGGAACCTTGTGCTGAAATTGCAAAAGAAGTCAAATCAGATATCAATTGATCTAAACATACTGATATGGAATCAAGAGAACACCATAACCTTGTTTCTTTGTTTCTTCAATCTTCAAGCTGCTCAAAGATGTTGTCAGGTCAGTGATGTCACCAAATCTTTCAGGTGCTTCAGGTTTCCAATCAGCCTGATTGATTCAAATAACAGTAAGTAATCATGAATGTGTGGCTGTAGTTCAACATTTTGTACTACATTGCCGGGCCAAAATAGAAGAAGCTAGAAAGCATAACAACAACACAGTTATGCTGAGATACCTGATACAGCTTGTCAAACATCTTCTTAAACTGCAATGATCCATTGTGGTCAAAAATTTTTATCCTGCAACACGAGTCTCATTCAGTAAGGGTGTTAAACTGTTTCCATTAACTGCCAGAGATGCAGCAAATGTACCCATTGTCTATTTGGAGCCTTGGAGCTGTTGTAGCACACATAAAGTGACGACCATCAGGGGACCATTCACTTATTGTCGACCATTCCGCCTTTGTTTTTGCTACTAATTTCTTTTCTGAATAATCCCAGAACGTCTGGACAGAAAATAATCAAATACTAAATGAGTTATGCAACTTGTTAGCTTACAAACAAGCATGTTTGTTTTTGCATTTGTGTTTTTTGTTAGTTTCTTCTCTACCAAAATACAAGTTAACTAGATGATAAGGGTATTATTTCCTCATTCAGTAAGTCCAAAAAACTCAGAGTGAAGGATAATGATAAAAAAATTGTTTGGTGCAGAAATATACCACATCACCAGGTAAATTACCAAATCCTGCTAACACCATAACTGGTAGAGACAATGAGGTCAAGGATATCGTTAAAACATGAGGTTTTGTAACATGTGTATGGCTTAGCCCAACTTGCATTCTAAATAAGACTAGATGTACCCACGCCCCATTATCAAACTAGAACACACAGCAATAGTGACTAGCCAAATTATTTTTAGGATACATCGTCCTTTGGGGTTCCATCTTATGGTATTGTAAGGTCCTTCACCAAGCTCAAGAAGAGGGTTGCACTTTTTGTTGAATATTGTTGCCTTGGCCGGCATAACTGAGATTAAGTTAAGGAGCACTTTAAAACAAAGGAAAAAGGTTAGACATCACACTGAAATTCTACATTGCACAAAAACACAGAGAATTTATTTTAAGGATACATCCATAAACCACAGCAAATTCAGAGCCCGAAGAAGACCACTGCACATCATGCACCGGCCCATCCTTTTCTGCCAATACATGATAGGGTCAGAGAACAGAAATTAAAGGAAAAATCTTGTCAAAACTAAGAAGTAAGAACTTACTAAGAGGAACAATTCCTTCAAAGGCCCGGTCAGTTGTCAAGTAGTTCAACTTAGTTTCACCATAGTAACTTTGGTTGGTTTTATCTACATCAGCCTGAGCAAGAACAAGTAATCCAGTAGACCCCTTGTTCCAGTGTAATTGAACAGTGGAACAGCGAAAAAAGCTCCTGCGAGCAACAGCTTGGTTTTGTGCATCCTTGTTGCACGAAAATATCTGAACACTGGCTGGGACACCCTACATGAAAGTAATGAGAGAAATATAAGTGAGCTAGTGAAACTAGTATGTGGAAACATAATCTGATTACCTAAACAAAAACGTAACAACTCAGACCTTAGCCTCTGGGACAAATCCAGCAACATGGGATCCTGGTGCAGTTGCTAGCTGCATTGCAGCTATGCCAGGCATTCTTATCCTACTCAAAATCCCTTTTGTGAAATCTTTTGGATCAAAGAATTGTATCTCATTAGGGGTCATCCGGCAACCGACTGACTCATCCGCAGAAAACTGGATCATTGGCCTGCAAGTTCAATCAGCATGTCATGCATCATAAAAACTGAAATGCACAACAAGCTTACCCATCTCAAGTTGAAGTTTTTCCCTATCTCATGTCTGCAGCTAATGAAGAATTTATATACAAATACAATGATATCAGGAGGTAATGTTAGCATCTCAAATACAGTAACAATGTTTAAAAAGTATTGCCACCATTCCAAATTGTAAGCCAAAACAATCTATAATTTGGGACCGAGGGAGTAGTCAGTGAAATCACAAAGGATTGGGTGCCAGAAGATATTTCAATTGTTTTCAATTGAATGAAAATTCTGTTCTTTTTACCAGTGTTCCAAAGAAACACCGTCGATTTTGAATTTTTATAGGAACAACCAGTGATAGTTACAACTCCTCAAGAATTTATAAGCAGCTACCATATCACAATTAACAACAATGATACTAAGATACTAACAAAGTATTGCAAGAGCAAATGTGCAGTAAGGCTGCCAAGGGGTAACCGTTAGGTGCACCTCCGAACCTCCTTAGTTCAATTATTCGTACTACTTCTTCAAAATTGAGCTGAAGTAGTATAAATAATTGAACTATTGAGGTTCGGAGGTGCACCACATCATATTCAATTTGCACCCCTAATGTGCAAAATGTAGTAAACAAGCAAGCGCATATCATGCTAGCAAACAGCTACCACGTATCAATATATGTACAGGCACGGTTAATTTAACTTAATTTCATTCTTTTTAATTTGATATGGATCCACAAGCAAAATCAAGCATCGGCATATATTATGAGTACTAACAGGCTCAAGTAACACGAACCAGGTGGCCTTAGACATGCTCTTCTGGTAGTGTTGGTAGAGGGCGACAGCGGTGTCTACGTGCCAGACCGTGACATTTTTCCCCTGCGGTGAGGTCGACTTCTGGAAGGTCTGCAGATACGCTCCCGTGGGCGACAGCGCGGCAGCGAGGAGGCCCGGGAGCTCGAAGCACTTGACGACGGCGAACGTGCGGCAGTCGTAAACAGTGGCCGAGACCGAGGCCACCGTCGCGAGGAGGCGGGCACCGTCAGCGGAGAAGGAGGTGGCGCCGCACGCCGTCTTGGGGATCCTCTGCGGCGGGCTGGTGGTGCCCGGTGGGTAGGGCGGGCCAGACCACAGCGTGAAGCCGTCGGGCTCGCGCACTGCGTGGTTTGGAGCATTCCGTCAGTCGTCAGACGGGCGGTGCGCAAGCACAAGATAATACGGGGAAAACGCGGCGAGGAGAGAGACGGGGACACGGGGTGGAGGAGGAGGGTACCTAGGATCTCGAGGGAAAGCGGTGGAGAAGCCATGGACGAGCACGCGGCGAGTCCTCTGCGATTGCAGGCGAGATCGCGAGCACCGTGGCGGGCGGCGGCGGCGGCGCGGGACGGAGAGGTTGGGGACGGTGTCGAGCCGATGTGGGGTGATGTCAAAGGGAGGGCTTTGCAAGTGTAACTGACAGGTGGGGCTATCCGATGTCAGTGTTTTTTTAGGAAAATGTCAGTATTTTTTTTGAGAGCATGTCAGTGTTTTTTTTTGTTTTGAGGAACGTCGTAGGTGGGCCGAGCACGATTATCAACAAGGATTAAGTCCTTTTGACCCCCCTCAAGTATTGGGCGAGTTCGGTTTTTCCCTGATGTCCAAAACCGGGTATTCAAGGCCCCTCATCTCTCAAACCCGTGCGTTTTCCCTCCCCCGGCGGTTTTGCTGGCGTGGGACCCAGTCGTCATACTCTCTCTTTCTCCTTTTTTACCTCCCCCCAGTCCTCTCCTCTCCCCATTCCCCTTCCTCTCCTCCCCTGTTCCCTATCTCCACACGTCGGCGGCCGCCGCACCCCGCCCCGATCGTGCCCTCCTCCCGGCCGGACAGCACCCCTTCTCTCCTTCGCCTGCGAAGTCTGAGCGCCCCTCCTCCATTTGCTCCGACTGCTGGGTACCCCTCCCCCGTGCGCTCCGGCGGGCCGAGCCCTCGCAGGCTCCGACCCGCCTCGACCGAGGTCGAGCGCCCGCACCCCCCCGCTCCCCGGCCACGGCGGTGCCACTCGTTGGGTGGGTCGCGTTGGCGCGCCCGGCGGATGCAACCCGCCCCCGCTCGCATCGGCGTCGGCGGCCCACCCTTTCTCCCCCCACCGGCCTCGTCACCCACGCCGGAGGGAGTCCGCCCACGCGCGATGGCCGCACCCCGCGAGGGAGAGGCCGGAGGAGGCCCGCGGATCCGCCGCCGCGCGCCCTCGCTCCCGGAGCTCCGCCCGCCATGTCTCGCTCGGCTCCACTACTCGGCCTCGACCTCCCGCCCGGCCGCGGTGGAGCACGAGCAAGACCATCTCCGCCGTGCCGCCACCGAGCCTCACCATGTCTGTCGCCGCCACCCCGCGAGGCCCCCCGCCGCGAGCGCCCGCCGGCGGCGGCGGGGACGAGATGGCGGGGTGGGAGTGAGGGAGGGGAACGAGGAGAGAGAGGGAGGACCGGGTGAGGTAAAAAAAGGAGAGAGAGACAGAGAGTACGACGAGTGGGTCCCATGCCAGCAAAACCGCCGAGGGAGGGAAACCACATGGGTTCGGGAGATGAGGGGCCTTGAATACCCGGTTTTGGACATCAGGGAGGAAACCGAACTCGCCCAATACTTGAGGGGGTCAAAAGGACTTAATCCTATCAACAATATCATGCGGATCAAGCCCATTATGGAAGCCCGGCCACGGCCAGCCACAATAACACTGGGCAAGTGGCTTCACGCGCACGGCACACGCACAACACTTGTAGGAAGAAGCTCTCAAAAAACACCTGTAGGATTGTAGGAAGAAGAGAGATAAAAATCCTAAAGTAAATTTCAGCCAAAAAAAGAAGAGAAACATTCGGATAAATAAATATCAAAATATTCTCTAAATAATTATTGAAAAGATTTTACCTCAAAAAGGAAGAGAAAATTGTCCTAGAAATAAGTACAAAATATATTCCTACTACTATGGCCTCATTTGGAACAAAGGAATAGGAAAAATGTAAGAAGAAACTATCATTCCATTTTGAGTCATATGGAATGAAAAAACATAGGAGAGAGACACACAAAGCATTCTTTCCAAAAGGTTGTACCTCATGTTAGAAATCCTCCAAAATCTCTATGGAACAAGACATTCCATAAGAATTTCATAGGAACTGTAAGGGTTCAATTCCAAAGGACTCCATAGGAAAATTACCTCCATTTTCCTTTATTTCAAAGGAGGCCTAAAATTCCCACGAAAAAGGGAGTAGGAAAGCAAAACCTGGCGCTCCAAACAAGAAGTGATGAAGTCTGGTATGACTCTCGTGGTTAGTATATCTGAGTTGCATGCACCATTTTCATTCATATGAAAAGTGAAGAGAAATGATCCTATTGAACTATAGAAATTTGAAGAAAGGTCATATGCAGAGCAACTCCAAGAAACTAGCTAAAATGAATTGACTAGCTTAATTTTGGAAAAAAAAACTCAAAAACTCTCTTCCAATAGACTAGCTATCTACCCAACTAGCTATCCTAAGAGCAACTCCAACAGTTTAGTTAAACACATTTGCTTCGGTAAATTTAAAGAAAACGCAGCCAACCATACATCCAACAGTCTTGCTAACTTGTTTCCCTCGCTTTCGGCCTCGGTATCGGTCGGACTCCGCACGGTATATTTGGCCAGCGCCTTCGCTCGCTATCTCCCTCTAGTCCTTCTGTTCGTAAAAAAAGGACTCCATGTTGCCTTCCGTCCGTAAAAAAATTGAAAAGGAACGATGCTGTCCGTAGGACGGAACGGAATAAAAGAAAAGGACCGGCTTTTTCACGGGATTGGAAATATTGATTGAGATTCAGAGAGTCCGCTGGACTACATCACTATTTATAAAGTTTTTTATTTTTTAAAGTCCTTGTTAAACTCTAAATTTAGTTAGGATTATACCTAGACTGTTGGAGTTGCTCTAACTAGCTAAATTCGTTGCTCCGTTAGCTATCTTTGGCTAATGGCTAGTGACTAGCTTCCTGATTTTCATGAGTATGGCAAGCGGGACCCACAGGCGGTGGAGCATATAGAGTTCCATTTAGAGAGGTTGTTGGATGTCAATAACTTTTTGCTATCTATTTCATTTTACATACTATATAATTTTTAAAGAGGTTTTTGGAGTTGTTGATAGCAAGAAAGCTTCCACTGAGCTATTTGGAAAAAAATAAACCTATAGGATATTAGGATCCCAATGCATTTCCATTGAACAACTTGTTATGTCGGATTTCGATCTTTTTATATTTAATTTATCATGATTTTGCAAAAATATATGATTCGACACAAATTTAGCAAAAATATATATCTGGTGTCGTGGCCCACGGTGTCAGGGACATAACGCCATGGGCCGCGGCGCTAGGTGCCGCCAGGAGTGGGCCCTTAGCCGTAACGCCAAGGGCCACGGCGTTAAGTCCATGTCGCTGTGGCCCGCGGCGTTAGGGGCCTAGCGCCCGGCGTCAGCATGCCACTGAGGTAACGCCGCGGCCCACGGCGGTATGTATTCCTTGCCGCCGTGGGCTACAACGGTAGGATTTTTTATTTTTTTTAAATTCGAATTGTTGACGGATCGATAGAACAACCAACCATTAATACTTAACGACGAATTTAGATCAACCATACATTTGCAATGGCACGTGCGACACAATTATCCTAACTTTGTGCCGCTCCTGCTACCCTTAACGTGCCTTAGGGAATTTAGATAAATGATTACAACAATTGAATTCTAATTGTACGAATAATACCCAAAGAACCCAGACATCATAGACCCACCGGATTACTGGGAGGGCATGTAGTACCCCGTCGGTGGTGGAGTTGGATCAGATGGTGGAGTTGTTGGTGGAGTGTTGTCCTTTTCGTGGCACGGACAGCAGCAGTACTCGTCCTCACAACCGGTGTTCATCTTGACCACCATTGGTCCGGTCACCGGTCCATCGTCGCCGTTGGTAGATGTCGGATCTGGAGAAGCCAATGCTGACGAAAGTTCTTGCCTCAGGTTGAAGATGACAACATCCTCGAGGTAGTTGATGTACTCTTGATACGGGTGAATAGCTGGGGGATCCACCCATTGCACGAAACCGCAGTTATCTAGTTGTTCGGAGTACTGTAGAAACCGTGATTACATTAGCAAATCATAAATAAAATGATGGACAGAGGTCATGGATTTTTGCCTACCCATGCTTGTGAGCAATGCCAGAAGCGGCGACCTGAGTTGTCCCATCCCTGATAAACCTGCATCACACAGAACTCACCGTGTGCACACCTTGGCCAGTTCACCGTTTGGTTTGGTGCGTACTTTCTAACAGCACGCATGGATTTGAAATCTCGCTTGTCTAAGACTGGAAAATTGGTGTTGAACTCTGGATCTTGTTGGCTCCACAGTGCTGGACCGATGGAGTCATCATCATCAGCCCCAGTACAGGAACTCATTGTTGCTTGTTGTGTTGTGAAGTGAGACCTGAGAAGAGTTCTCGCATATATGTAGGCGTAGACTGGGTGGTGGGCCATTCGATCCGGTGCAAGAAAACAGCCAGTGACTTAGAGGAAATACACCTTAATAGTAGGTATACTATTTGGTGCAGTGACTCATAGAAAACACACCCTATGTGTTCAATATTTTGAGCATTTCACAAAAAACAATTCTAGTACGAGTTTTACTGTTTGCATCTGAAATGCATCGTAAATCAAGTTCTTAAAGATACAACCTGACTCTAGAGAATGACGAAATGAAATGATAATTTTTTTTGGATACAGTAGCACTCGGCGTCGAGTACTCTACGTCTACTAGGTACAACGGGGGTATTTCCCCTTCCTCGTAGCATCCAGCCCAGCTTCCTTAACCCGGCGAGCTTTCTCCCTTTTCCTCTCTATATCTGCTTCACGGGCCGCGACCGCTTCACATTCTTTGATCTCCCGCCGAATGCGAATTTCCTCCTGCTGCTCCTTACATTTTTGTTCTTGTTTTTCTGCTTGAACCATACTTTGCCACCTCTCATGTGTTGAACGACCCGTCTCCTCGACGTAACGCTTGTCTTGTTCGGACTGCTCACAACCTAGCCATTGCATAAAATCACAGAGAGGAGGTGGAGTCTTTTTTCAAAGACAAGTTAGCACATATTAAAATAGCAATGACATAATATTTATTTAGTAATTCAGTTAGTTCTTACTTTTGGTCTAACATTGCGACATGGTGGGAGGGGGTCATGCTCGTAGTTCTCGCACATGAAGAACCTCATCCCGTAGCGGTACCTGTGAACGTTGCACTTGACAAGCTTACAGTTGTCACCGCATTAGCACATAGGAGTGTGGATCCCCTTTGGCACCTCAACCTTGTCCTTCCTACTGGTGAGCAACTCCAAATCCAACTCAGACCCGTTGAAGCCATTGAAAGCCTACAAAACATATGAGAAATATGATATTTCATTACTTGATTCATTTGAAATTATAGAATAAAACATAACCGGATATGATAAGAAATTCAACGGCAAGAATAAAACAGCAAGCAAATGAAAAGGTAGTTCAATTATTACAACACGATAACATGCATAAGTTCAAATATTACAAGACCTTGCAAGATAAAATTGTTCAAATATTACAAGACGACAACATGCACAAGTAGTTCAATTATTACAACACGGTAGCACAAACAAGTACGTTCACTGCATTCCTTCGTTGTAGCGACTGGAACGACATCCACGTGCACTAGATGAAGGTGGTGTAGAAGTGGCAGTGGAAAAGTAAGATGCTTTGGTGCATTTCTTGTAGGAGTGTCCAGGATTGTTGCACTTGGAGCATATCTGCCCCTGAGGTCCAGCTTCAGCCTCATCCATGTTGTTCCTAATCCTCTTCTTCTTGCATCGACCGACACCTTGACATAAAGTTGGCCAAATGGCCCGTGATCCACGGCCCGGTCCATGGCCCGTCAAAACGGCACGGTACCTAGGTCGGCCCGGTCCGTACTTTGCGGGCTACGTGGGCCGCCGCCTCAACCCGCGGCTCGTAGCCGGCCCGTCCGTTGGCCCGCGCGCCCGCGAGCGGCCCGGCCTGCTAACCCCCTATATAAACGCGTCGTGCGCCCCTCTAACCCTAATACCCTCCCTCCCCATTCCAGCTCGCCGCTCGACCGCATCACGCCCCTCTAACCCTAATCCCCTCCCTCCTCGTTCCTCCGCCGCCGCTGCCGCTTGGGTGGAGTGGATCTGACGTCCTCGCCGGCGTAGCCGACGTCCTCGCCGTCGGAGCTGCTGTCATCGTCGTCAGAGCCGCTGTCCTCGCCGCAGAATCCGGATCTGCTGTCCTCGCCGGCTCGCCGGTGACTTTTTCCTTTTACTCCTTACCACTCTCTCCTTTCTCCCCCTCCCCCCCCTGTTCTTTCCGTCGGCATGTGAGTCACAATTCAAGCTCCATCATTTTTCCTCCTCCCCTCTCCGTCGAAGCTCACCTTTGTCTGTCTTCTCCTGTGACCTCTGCATTCCGGCACCGGGCTCCGTCCGTCGCAGGTAATCTCCTCCCTTTCTTCCTCCTCTGTTTCAAAGCCTACCTAATCTGATATTCTTCCTCTACTGTTTCTGTTTCAGGTCGAGTTGGGTGCCTGATGCCGAGTCCTCTTTCTCCGCTGGAGTGGACATGGCCAGGCGGCCTACTCCCAAGCGGGCGTCGAGGGACGATGTTGTTGATGCCGGGCGTGGCCGTGGCTGTGGCCGTGGACGTGGACTCGCCGCGCGTGGTCCGGGCGTGGTTGATCGGCGTCCGGGCGACGTCGACGGCGATGTCCATGACCCAGACCGGTTCTCGGACGACGACTTGGAGGTCGAGGACGACGACGACCTACGTGAGGATGCCGCTGCCTTGTTGGGCATTCCCATCGTCGATGTTGATGTCGATGGCGAGGACGCCGATGACATTGACACTCCAACGCAATCTGGTAAGAAATCTGATGTGTGGTCCTACTTTGATGAGGTAAAGGATGGTGAGTGGCCGACGTACCGTTCGCATTGAAGCTATCTGTAAACATTGTTCTACTAAGTACTCTGCTATACCTGCTAATGGAACTACTCATTTAAGACGTCACACGAAAAAATGTATGAAGTTGAAGAACCATTCTGATATGGTTCAGGCTAAGCTAGCTTCGAATGCTAATGGTTTAGCTAATTGGAAGTATGATCCTTTGGTTGCTCGCATTGAATTGTGTCGCTTGATTGCTAGGCTTGACCTTCCATTAGGCATTGGTGAAACACAATCTTGGTCTGATTACATTGAGAATGCTCACAACCCTCTATTTAAAGGTGTTTCTAGGCAGACCACGACTAGAGATATGGCTAAATTATATGAGGAACAACGTGCAATGCTTTTGACTAATGATTTGCCTGCTGCATCTTCTGTTTCTTTGACATCTGACATCTGGTCTGGTAATGCTAAGGAAGACTATATTTCTGTTGTTTGCCATTATGTTAATAAAGAATGGGAGATTGAAAAAAAGTAGTTGGTTTTAGACTGATTAATTGCAAACATACTGGTGATAACATAGCTGATTCTATAGCTAATGTGGCTGAGGATTTGGTTTGTCTGATAAAGTGTTTGCTGTAACTCTTGACAATGTTAGTGCTAATGCTAAGGCTTATAAAATCTTGGGTCTTGTTTTGTTTGGTTATTTGGGTTCTTATCCTACACCTACTATTGACGATCCTGATGCTGTTAAGTACTTCCTTGTGCATCAGCGTTGTGCTGCTCATATAATTAATCTTATTGTGCAAGATGGCTTGGCAGTTTGTAAGCAATGGCTTGATGATTTGAGAACTGCATTAAACTTTTTAAATTCTTCTAATCAAAGGATTGCATTGTTCAAAGAATTATGCATTGCTAGAGGCATGACACCTAGAAAATTTGGGCTGGACATGGATGTTAGATGGAATTCTACTTACTTGATGCTTGAGCATTTGTTACCATACAAGGAAGTATTTACTGTGTTCATTAACTATAATTATGGCTCTGAATTATTGAAAAATACACATCGGTACATTGCTGAACATATGTTTAAATTCTTGAGAATATTTTATGAGTCCACTGTTATTCTTTCTGGTGTATACTATCCTACTGCTCCACTTGCTTTGCATCAACTGATTGACATTGCTGAACATTTGAAACAAGCTGAGAAAGATGATAATTTTAAACATGTTGCAAGGCCTATGAAAATGAAATTCCTTAAATATTAGGATGAAATTCCTATGCTTTATTCTTTTGCAACCATTCTTGATCCTAGAGGTAAGATGAAAGGGTTCAAGTGCACTTTAGATCTACTTGGTAATGCAGTTGGTTCTGATTATTCTCTATGTTATGGTGATGTAAAAGATGAATTGACCAGATTGTTTTCCAAGTACCAGGAAAAGTATGGTTCAAGTGCAGGTACAACAAGGGCTCAGAGGCCTGGGGTTCCTCTAGTTGGTTGAGGTAACAGATGGGGGAGGATCTTTGATGGATCCTCGTCCTCTACTCCATCTATTCGTGCTGTAAATGAGCTTACAACTTACCTTGACAGTGACCCTGTCCCATGGGGTGACCCCAACTTTGACATTCTTCTTTGGTGGCGTGAGCATAAGCAATCTTATCCAATACTGTCTATTATGGCTCGTGATATAATGGTTATACCTGTTTCTACTGTATCTTCCGAGTCTTGTTTTAGCCTGACAGGTAGAATACTCGAAGAACGACATCGTCGCCTTTTGCCGAGCATGTGGAGATGCCGACATGCATCAAAGATCGGGACCAAGCTAAAAGGAAGGCGCAAGCACACGGTTGAGGACACAAAACCGGTTCGGCCTATTCCGGACATTGAAGGTTGGTGGTGCTATTCCTGAAGATGAAGATCCCGCAACCGGTAACGGCAGCGGGAGTGGGAGAGGTTCGGTTGGCGTCACCGTCATCCGGGCAAAGACCAAGACCAAGCGGGAGAGGAGGCAGCAGCGGGAGAGGTGGCGGTAGCAGCAGCGGGAGAGGTGGCGGCAGCAGCAGAGGAAGAAGTGGCTAGAGATCTAAAGGTAAGTTTCAAACTATAATCTTGTGATTTGTGAAACTGTAGCTATGTGAAATCTTAGTCTAATAGGTAGCCATGACTAATGCAGGAAACCAGGGAGTACTTTTGTTGCAACTTGCAAGTCTGAGTTGGAGAAGAAGATAGCATCTTAGCAATAGCATTTTTCTTTTGTTGCTCTAGACTTGATGGGTGCCACTGAGTTGGCTGATGTAATAGGGCTAGCTGTTGACATGTAAGGAACATGAAACTTGAACCTTCAATGAATTTTGAGCTGTTGCCGTTGTACTCTTTTCCTTTCTAGGGTTTCTCCCACAAGGGTGGGTTTACCTAGAAAGGTTTTTAATGAGGTAGCATTGCACAAACAGCTCAATTTGATCAAATTTTTTTTCATCTGTGTTTGCCTTGTCAAGTTTTCATTATCATATTTGATCTTGTCAAATTGATCTTGGATTTGTTTTGATACCGGGCGGACTGGCCCGTGGCCCGGTCAAATGCGGCCCGAGTGATCCGTGGGCCGATAAAATGACCCGTGGACTGGGCATGGGCCACGGGCGCGGCCCGAGCCCGTAGGTGGTCCGGCCCGTGTGGCCCGTAGCCCGTAGAGGCCCATAGCGGGCCGGCCCGATCTGACCTGAGCGGGCCACGGGCGGATCGGGCCGGCCCGTTGTACATCTATACCTTGACACATGGCTGGATCTGGATTTGGTATGTACAACGCACTGTCTTTGGGGTCTTGAGTGAAAGTTCCAAGATGCAGGTAACCCTCAATAGTGTGGTTCCAAGTGTCTAGAATGGTTTGCTTCAGAAAGTATTTAGGCATGTAGTGGCCCCAATGCTGATTCTTTGATGCAAGGCATGCAGCGATCACATCTGAGCAGGGGTAGTGCAGGAGCTGTGGCTTCTGGCAAGAGCATGAGCATGTATGATTCCCAATAACAGTTTTTTGTATTGTTATTTCACTATTGGCCTTTTGTGATTTGGACTGATAACTTATCTGATATTTCCACCGCATTTCATCGCCAGGCTCACGACGTAGAGGTTCTTGGTGAGCTCTGTGACAGAGAGCAGCCTTCTGTTTTTGTTAGTACTCAGTCATCCATGTTGAATACACCTTCTGAGGGTCCTGCATTGCTGCATGTTTTGCTTTGCACGGTCAAGAAAGTACTTCATTGTGCGGTACAAGAACTCAATGATACCAACAAGAGGTTGAGCTCTGGCACCACGCAAAACAGCGTTGTAGACCTCAGCAAAATTTGTTGTCATTATCCCATGCCTCACACCTCCCTTATCAAACAGGAGGGACCATTTTTCCTTAGGCTCATTCTGAATCCACTGGCTGAAGGTCTTCACAGCACGTCCCCTTCTCCTTCTGACATTTGGACCATCTAGCCCAACGTCCTCCAGAGAAACTTGCTCTTCCCCGGGTTCAGTACTTAGCTATCTCTTCTGATGTTTTTTTCGTCAGATCATCTAATTTTTGCCACATGTCGAAGAATTTCTTCTCCTGATTGGTTCCACATAGGCGCTTGAACAATTTTGTAAGTTCTTTGTTCTTGAACTGGCTATGAAAGTTTGCTCCCATATGCCTCATGCACCACCTGCTATGCACATCTGGCCATTGTGCTTCCTTCCGTAACGCTCTTGACTACCTTCTTTGATGTCACTAATGGCCCGCAAAATACCTTTGTGTCTATCGTGTATCACACACACGTCCGACACATCTCCCACCACCATGTGCTTCAATCTCTCCGAAACCAATACCAACCGTCACCATTCTCTCCCTCTCGCAAAAGCAATTGCCAAAGGCAACAACCGATTGTTGCCATCTGCAGCCACAACTGTAAGGATTGTGCCCTTGTATTTTCCTGTTAGGAATGTGCCATCTATGCAAATAACTGGTCGACGGTGTTTGAATGCAGAAATAGCAGGACCCAATGCTAAGAATGCCCGCTGCAAGACTTGCTTCCCTGGCCTTGACACATGATTATAAGCCTTGATATCATAATAACTACCAGGATTTAGCGCCGCAATTGTGTTCAGCAATCGAGGTAGATTATCATAGGATGCTTCATAAGTTCCCCACCTCATCTCAATTACCTTCTTCTTTGTCATGTATGCCTTACCACAACTTATGTGATACCTAAATTTCTCCTTAATTGCCAAGATAATGGGCTTAGGCTCAAAAGCAGGATTTTCCACAATCTTAGCAAACATATGGCTAGCCACTATTGGATTAATTGGGCCTTGGGCCATTTAGTCTCAATTAATTCTAATAATTAAAAGGTCCACAAATAAATGCTAGGGATTCAATCCCGCATTGAAAGGCAATGAGAATCTTAACTGACTTAAAGGGTGGACCAACGGTGGACCACTTGTGAAGTTGGTAAAAGGAGAAGGGCGTGCCACGCGCGCGCGCGCTCGCTCGCTTCGCCGAGCCGGCCGTGGCCGTGTCGAGACGAGACGAGACCGTGACCGTGATGCGTCCAGGTTCATTCCCCTTCTCCTCTCCTCTGCGCCTATATAAGGGGACACCCTCCTCAGGCACAGACACACATTCTCAAACCTAGGTACTCCTGTTTAGGAGACCTCTCTCTTCTCCCTCTGTGTTGCTGCTTTCTGCCATTCCCAACGCAAGCATTGCGCGCACTCTGCTTGCGTGAGCAGTTGCATCCGAGCCCCGTCTGCCTAGTGATCCTGCTCGGGATAGGCGGCCGCTAAGGTTTTTGGGGGGCGTACTCGTACGCGCCTGCTCGCTTCCAGTACGACTACGTCCACGTGAACGACTACTTCCAGTACGACTACGTCCACGTGAACGAGTACTTCCCGAAGGCCGTTCGTGGGACTCCACTGCATCGACTCGTCACTGCAACAACTTTGTACGGCTACATCGAACAAGGTCCCTCCATGATTAGCATGTCTAATCCAGGGGATAACAGCGCACCGGTTGACTCCGTCAACCGTCCCGCCTTTGGGTACATACTGAACTTACTGTGTTTGTTTGTTGTTCAAGTTTTATTTGAGTTTTAACTTGAACACGTGCACATGCTTTGCTCTCACTGGATCACTCATAACTGTCATGAATTTGTTAATAATTTCTGGAATTAAAACGTACCGAAAATTGCCTATATATCTAACAGCCACAAAACCAGATGACAAATTACGATGACTTGCATCCAACTGCTCAAGTACACAAGTGTGATCCACAACAGATTTGATCTCCCAGTAATTTTTCCCCTTGCCATTGGAAGCATACACACAAAAAGGACAGTTAGGCTTCAGACTGTGTACATCATATATATGTGGAGAACTCTTCACTACCCTGAACTCTCTCTGCAGAGTAAGGGTGGACCACCTCTTCACTGCATCCTTCACCTCTACCGCACTCTTATACATGGCGCCAAAAGAAACTGCATTTTCTCTATACTCCCAGCCACATTCTCACCGATTGACGGATAGCTGTGAGAAATTGTAACTGTCCCAATCCCTTGGAACTAGCGGGTCATCCTCATCATCTGAGGAGTCCTCTTCCAATCCACGTTTGTCCCCATTGGCCTCCATTTCAAACCGCCTGAGTAGTTCTTCATTAACTCCCCCCTCGTCAATTGCACCCTCAAAGTGTGTGTGACCATGTCCTTATTCTTCCTCACTATGTCCTTCTACTTCTTCTTGTGGCTCATTTGCAGGACCATCTCCTGCTTGTACTTCAGCCTCACCCTGGTGAGCATCACTTACAGGCACTTGACTGCTAGACCCAGCCTTATGAACAACTTGGACAAACAGCATCACAGGCAAACCAATATCACATGTTGTTTTTATATAACTCCTCCAATGTTCAGTGCATTGAACTGGCATAAGCTTCCAACATAATGACTCACTTCTATTGATTAGAGCCATAATGGTCAAGTCATGTTGCTCTGCATCTACATGGAATGCCCTTAAAAAATTGGACAATGGACCTAAAACTTGTTGAGACTGCTTTTTTAAGCACATGGTCAATAGAATTAAATTCTGACAAGTCAACTTCATGTTCACCATATCTAATCTACCCATTACCGAAATACAACTTGACACTGAGATCATCTGACATGTCTGACAGCATGAAAAAATAAAACGCTATTAACAATTGGATCTGCAACTACAAAACAAATCTACTCAGATCTACACTACAACTATAATTTTTCTAACCAGATCTATACTAAAACTATAATTTTACTAAACAGATCTAAACTAAAAACGTAATTTTACTAAGCAGATCTACACTAGTACTATGTATTCATTAAGCAGATCTACACTAAACTATGTATTAACTGCGCAGATCTACACTAAAATTGTATATCTACTAAGCACATATACACTAAAACTATTAAGTTTGAGAGTATTACCTCCAACAAGACGAAAAACCGGCAGAGCTTCCCACCTTCACCACCTTCTCCCTCACTCCCTTCTCCTCTTCCCCCTCTCTTTCTTTTTTCGAATCATTATGACATTTTCGGCTGAATTTCGGTGTTATATAGGCGTGGGAACCCTAGCGCCGCGGCCCATGACGTTAGGGGGTCTGCTGCCGCCGAGGGCCATGGCGCTAAGGCCTGACGCCGTGGCCCGCGGCGCTAGGCCCCTAACGCCGCGACGTAGGGCGCTACGTCTGGGCCACACTAGGGGCCCACTCCTAGCGGCACCTGGCGCCGCGGCCCATGGCGTTATGTCCCTAACACCGTGGGCCACGGCGCCAGATGTATATTTTTGCTAAATTTGTACCGGACCATATATTTTTGCAAAATCCTGATAAATTAAATATATAAAAAACGTTCTCGGATTTCTAACACGAGGCCAACCTCTTAGACCCTCTCGAATGGATGGCCTTTAGGTTAGCTAATTGTTTTTAAAACAATAAACAGTGCCAAACAGTGGTAAAAATAGAGAAGCAGGCGCAAACGCACAAGCAGGGTTTTAATTACTATTAGGAACCGGTCGGTTTAACATGGTAACCGGTAGCGATACTGGCCAGTTCCCAACAACCTGAATTCAAAAATTTTGAAATTTAAATTCAAAAATTGAAAAATGAAAGGAAAAAATCTAAAAATACTTCAAGGTGTGTAGAATTTAATGGTGTCAAAAAATTCCAAATATTAGTTTGTTTAGTTTTTTACGGGCATTACAAGTTCAACCAAAAAGGAAAAAAGCATCTGATTGAACTTGTTATTTTTTAATTCAAATTTGAAAACATGCCAAATTTTTCATTGATTCGCAATCGACCGGCTAACCGGTCTTACCGGTCGGTTAACCGGTGGCAATCGATTGAACTACGAGTTACCACCGCAACCAGATCTGGTCCGGTTAACCGGTCTGACCGGCCGGTTGATCGGTGGCGACCGGTTGAACTAGACGCTTGATTTGGAAGTTTGAATTTGGCAGATTATTACACGTAGGTGCGGTAACTAGGGCGGCTTACCGCTACCGGTGGCCGGCGGTAAGAGGCCACCGGTCGGTAGTTAAAACCCTCTGCGCAAGAGCGAAATGGCTATCTCCCTCACGCCGTGAGACACGCCCCCCTCTCTCAGCTAAGGTCGCTATGGGTTGGCTTTAACCGCCGGAGAGAGTCTTACGATACACAAATCTTTTTAATCTCTCTCATCTCATTTATATTTTTTCTCGAGGTTTTTGCTGCGGCTAACATGTAGTACCTTCATTCATAAATATTATTTGTGATGTTTAATGTACATTTGTGAACGGAGGGTGTTCTGAAGAGAGTGTTAACTTTGGTAGAATGAATAGTCTTTCCGGTAGAATGAATAGTATTCTGGAGAGTAAATAAGCGGAGGCAATGTGCCCGAGATATCGCCACCAATGAACAGCCTCGAAATGTTCAAGTGATGAAGCCATTTGCGCTAACCAGTCAAAATGACTCCTTGTCAGCCACTGTTTCGGTCGCTGAGTGAGTTGGTCACCGATTGCACACACCGTCTCCTCTGCAGAGGGCTCGCATCGCATAACTGTTGCACGCAACCCTTTTTGCACGTCTGTAAACAGGAAAAGGGGCCATCAGATAACAGAAACACACTCAGCAAAATTCCATAACCCACGGTCCATCTCCACGTCATCTACAGTTTATCGAATTTAGCTGCTGCTGGATGACGGGCGAAAAAGGCGTACGTACGCTTTTCCCATGGCTGCCGTCCAACCAAGACGCCTAGTCGCAGCCACAGCATCGCGGTCTCGGCATCGCCCGGCGGACGGATAAGCGTCCCCCACTTGCGGTTGCGGCAGCAGCTCGCGGCAAAATCAAAATCAAAACCAAACCAAACCAAACCGAATCAAATCACATCAAAATCCGTCCGGCCCTCTACTCTCCCCTTCGCGGCTCCACCCATCCATCTCCGCGTCAACCTCGGCTCATCAATGCGCTGTACTGTGTGAGACGGACTCGCCGGGCGGCCCAGGCCACGAGCGCCGGAGCCCGTTCAGACGGGAGAAGCTAGCAGGCGGCCGGCGAGCGGCGGATCCTGACGAGATCTCTCCATGCCGGCGGCCGGTTTCAGTGCCATGCTTGGATCATTCCCGCGTGGTGCGCTCTGCGGTGCGTCGGTGTCGATATCACATCACGTCACGCGTGGGGCCAGGCGGTTTGTGGCTGCCGAGTGCCGATGGCTCTGGGATTTTCGTTTTTCCTTCTCTGACATCATATCATGATGATTGATCCATGATGAGATTTCTTCATTCAGTCCGAGAACACTACGGCTGGAGACGGCTTTTGTTTCCCTATGCTCTGTTGGACTCAGCAACACCCCCCGAGTGTTTTCTAATGATGAAGTGATGAATGTAGCTATACACACTAGAACCGTAAATACATATTGTTACCGGCTCTTTATAACCTCGATCTATCCACCTTAAATTACATGTCGTATTGACTTTTCTAAGTGCATGATTTTTCTAACACTTACTCAAATATTAGTCTATGTCTACATGTATAATAATAATTATAAACAATCTAGAAATGTTGAAACAACTTGAAATTTGAAACCGAGAAATAAATTAGTTTTATTTAGAATAAATTGAGGATCGTGAATGCGTTAATGAAAGATAAAAAAAATATTGTCCCTCATGCTACGTATGTTTCTTTTCTGTCCTAAATTCAAAATATTTTTATCGGCTTCAGTTTTCTGCTGCCTCTTTGACCAAACGCATCCAAATACTGACTTCCGTACATCAAATTCCCTATGTTTGAAGTGACACAGGTCATACTCCCTTTGTCCCGAAATGACAGTAGCCGGTGGTAAAAATCAGCAACCAATGTAAGTAGTAAAAGTCACAAACACCCCTACTGTAAGCAATGATGGAACCTGGGAGGAGAGATACAATTAAATCCTTAAAGTATGGGAGGAGAGCTCGTACGGCTAGGTGGAATTAGCAAAGCTAGACCTACAATGACCATCTTTCCGGGACAAGCTTCCGTAGCTAAAACAACAATCTTATCAGGGCTAAGGGAGTATATATATATTATATACAATGGGTTAGGTTTATTTGTGTAACCTGCTTAGAGTGTGAGTTTTTAACATTTTCTCCACTTTTTCTCCATCACATCACATTACATACGCCAAAAGACATATGTTCTTAGTATTAAATATAGGTAAAAAAATAACTAATTACACTGTTTTTTTGATGTACTTCGCGATACGAATCTCCCGAGTCTAGTTAGGCCATGGATAGGATAATATTTACCACAAACAAACGAAACGTCTTTGCGATTAATGCGAAACGATGAAAAGACAAATTTTTCCACCATATAAACAAGGCCTTGTTCCCAAAAAATTCTACAAATATTCTTCCAAAATATTTCTGAAATCTTCTTCCAGACTTTTTCTGAAAAACTAAACATGCCCTTAGGTGTTATGTCTCTACCAATCGATAATAGGTAGAATGTTTGAGGTGATTCCGTTAATTTTAAGAGTTGTCGGTACAATCTTTCGAGACGTTTATAAACATTTATAAGAATGTGACGTGCGTTTCGCGCTCAACTGAATAGAGATGAGTGTAAGTGTTTGTGAGCGTGTACGTAAATTGCTGATAAGATATACTACTAGCTCCTGCGTTTTAGCTGCCTACTTCTACGTTTTTAGACAAAAGAAACAAAACTCCAAATGTGTGAGAAGCTGGTAGCAGTGCATTAACAATATATACTAGTGCATTCTGCACACTTTTTCTCCAACTCGCCGTACCACGCTCTCCACTTCGCGAAACGGAGTCACGTACTACAGCCGCCGCATTAGAATAAGAACAGTGATGGTGTGGCACAGTTGCAGCCTTTAGCTTGACCGAATTAACATATCCAGGGGGACCTCTGCAGAAAAAAACCCCATCCACAAGCCGAGAGCAACCTGGCAATTTGGCATTTTAGAGTGATGTTGATGCGCTCATGATCTTTTCCGAGGGAAACGGTGGGCCTTTTTCTGTTGACATATAGGTGCTTTATCTAACTACTGTATATGATTACTTGTTCGGCAAACAAGTGCAAGTCCACTCCACAACCTTTTTTTTTTTGATAGATATGAAAAATAACAAATGAAAAATCTAAAACATATAGTACTAGGATTCTTGGAAAGAGCTACTCCCTTAGTCACAGATTACTACTTGTCATTTTGATATTTTAAATACATTCAATTCGTTATGAATGTAGACATAAATATATATCTAGGTATAACAAAAAAAATGTATTTAGAAAAGTCAATTTGAGACGGAGGGAATGACCTGGATACCAAGGTAGAAAGAAGAAGCGAAAGTGTAGCTTGGCTAACACCAAAACGTTCTGGATATGGGCAAGCATGCTAGCAGGCAGCAGCTACATCCATTCAGCAAAATCAGGATATTAGCCAGATTCATGTTAAAAAAATTGTTGTGGCCGAGACATTTTTTCCGATCGAGCAAAAGTATGAACAATCTACAAGTTCTTCAAAAATCCAAATATACACGATGCCGGTACATACCCTACATGGCCACATCATTCCACGAAATTGTTGTGGCGGAGGTATTTTGGTCCATCCAGAACTCACCTAGTTCTATGTTCTCTTTCCCAGAAAAAGGAAGACGCACAAAAAAAAAACATTTTTCGTGAGCACATGCCCGGAAGCTCCTTTACGACCATGAGTTCCTCCGGATTTTTTTTATAATATGATAAAATACGTTGATCTCGTCCGAGTCAGCAGATCGAAATCAAATCAAAATCAGCGCGTCCATGCGTGCTCCCGGCCGGCAGCATGGGCATGGCTACACTGCACGAGGCCGGGGACGAGCCGGGCGCCCGTGGCCACAAGTCTCCCCGGCGAGTCCTCCACCACAAGCTCACGCGGCAGCTCACTGATTGCTCCTCGGTCGCGTTGCGTGCTCGAGCTGGCGGCTTATATGCGCCACTCGCCGGCTGGATCTTCCCCCCTCTCGATCCCTTTGCTTGCCTTGCTTCCTCTTCTTCCTTATCGTCTTCGTCCGTCCTCATTTGGCTAGGTGTCGTGCGTGAGACAGCAAAGGGTAGCAGCAGCGAGCTGATCGAGGGAAGGTGAGTGCGTGGTGGAGCGGCCATGAAGATCCAGTGCGACGCGTGCGAAGGCGCGGCGGCCACGGTGGTGTGCTGCGCCGACGAGGCGGCGCTGTGCGCACGATGCGACGTGGAGATCCACGCCGCCAACAAGCTCGCCAGCAAGCACCAGCGCCTCCCGCTCGAGGCGCTCTCCGCCAGGCTCCCCCGCTGCGACGTCTGCCAGGTACGCCGCCCTCACCGCCGATCCGCCATGCTAGCTGCTGCTAGGAGGTGGTACTTTTTGTTGCCTGCTTGACACGGTCATCAACACTTGTTTGCAGGAGAAGGCGGCCTTCATCTTCTGCGTGGAGGACCGGGCGCTCTTCTGCCGGGACTGCGACGAGCCCATCCACGTCCCCGGCACGCTCTCCGGCAACCACCAGCGCTACCTCGCCACCGGCATCCGCGTCGGCGCCGCCTCCGCCCCGGCCTGCAGCGCCGGCGGCTGCGACGCCCACGACTCCGACCACCACGCCCCGCCCAAGGCCACCGTCGAGGCGCTGCCGCCGCAGCCCGCCGTCTCCGCCGAGGCGCAGAAGGTGCCCTCGCCGCCGCAGTTCCTGCCGCAGGGCTGGGCCGTCGACGAGCTCCTCCAGTTCTCCGACTACGAGTCCGGCGACAAGGCAAGACGCTAGCCCAAACCCCCCGGTCCGCCGTGTCCAAGAACACGCGCTTCGGGTCTCCCCATCTCACGGTCTCAGCTTGTGTTTTCAGCTGCACAAGGAGTCGCCGCTCGGGTTCAAGGAGCTCGAGTGGTTCGACGGCATCGACCTCTTCCACGATCAGGCGGCACCCAAGGCCGGCGGGACGCTGGCGGAGGTCCCGGAGCTCTTCGGGTCCCAGGCGGCGAGCGACGCGGCGTACTACAGGCCGAGCAAAACAGCCGGCGCCGGGGTGCGGCAGAGCAAGAAGGCCCGGATCGAGGTCACGGACGACGAAGAGGATTACCTAATCGTCCCTGATCTTGGCTACTGAAAGAAGCGCGCGATGGTTTTGAATGCTTGTTTCTCATGTGATGTTGTATGCCAGAAGAATTCTACTGTGTACAAGCTAGTGTCATGTGTTGTGCATCTTTAACTGTAGTATTTTATTTGCTCATTTGTGAACATGGTAATCCTAGCCACTTTGTTGATATGCTAGTGCCAGTCTGTGAGACACACTATGATGCTTTTAAAATAGCATTTGTCTAAACAGTTGAGACACTTGCACTATATGAAGGAAAAGATACAACAAGGACAGGTCATGCATTTTGGATACATTAGGGTCTGAATTCCGACTAAATTATCTTCGTTTCAAGAATAACACAAGGGGAAAATTTACACATCTTGCATGGTAATATTTTTAAAAGTTCTGAGCAGGTCTTTTTTCATGGCAAAAAAAAGCATCTCTTGAATCCTGATAAGCTTTCGATTCAAGATGAGGCGAATAAACAAATCTTTGCAAAAACAGCAAAACTACGCGGCGCCATGCTTCTGAATCAGATGGTGCTACTACCAACGTCTTTGATATCAGGCACCTAAGCATCTTTCATAGGTCGTGACTATATTTAAGGTGATCACCAAAGCATCAGAAATAACCTGCTAAATCCATCTTCACTATGAAATGGTGATTCAGATCTATCTACAACAGCTAACCCCAGAGTTACAAGCCACGGTTCCAGTAATCCTCCATAAATTGCAGGTAGAACAGTTAAAACTTCGGCACCACGGTATGGCAGCATCCACTAGGCAACTGATTGAATGTGATTTTCATTGTCATCCTTGAGACACTCCATGGGTAGCTTGAAGCTTAAACAATACATAGCCTGCAACAAATGTCAAACATAAAAGTAAAGATCACAACAAACCCATGCCACTACGCCAGCCTATTGAAAACTCATTCATGCAAAGTTACATTACCAGAGGCACAGTTAGGATCAACAACACAAAAAAAAAACTTGATCTAAGTTCCAAGTCCCAAAGAAAGCTCATTTTCTCAAATTATTTTATCCCCTGAGCCTTCAAACAAATACCACTGTTCGTGAATACCAGTCACTATGAGAAATTATAGTACTCCCTCCTTTTTAAATATATGATGTTTAGGACAAGCTAATTAGTTCATTTGTGAACTAATAAAGCTGTCCTTACATCATATATTTATAAATGGAAGGAGTACTAATTTGGGGCCTTATACTTGGTCAAAACTTCAAATTTTGGGTCAAGGTCAGTTTAAATTCAACAAAACAGAAAAGTGTGTACCTAGTGATTCTAGTCTAGGATACAAGTAGCCTGAATAAGCAGTGTATACCTTGTTTGGTGCAACATCACGAACCCTATGGAATATCGGCTCTGCAATCTTAGCATTCAATTTATTCTGTGCTTCCTGAGTAGGGGGAAAGAGATTATATGTTACAATGAAAGTGCAAATACCTCACATTTGTAAGTACAGGTGGTCCATAATGACAGTCATGAACTCATGATGCAATCAAGTAAAAAATTATCACGTTTGAGTAATTATTAAATAGGGGCGAACTTACAGATAGTATTGATTCCTCAGATTCAGTTGATCGGATGAAACGATAACAGTGTATCCAAGGTAGTGATCCTGTCCAGTGTTTCTTTTGGACAAGACCATCAAAACAGTCTGCAGAAAGGTCCATATATCATGTACAAAATTCAGAACTAGTGAAGCTACCCAATAATGAAGACTGAATGCACAATTTTTTTCCCAAATGGTGACTACATTTTTTTCCTCGAATACAAATGGTGATTGCATATTTGCTACCTGTAGGAACAAATATTAGGGTATTTAATGTAGAAAACATAACCATGTCATCAGGGCACCGAACAAGGATTAGTCATGATGGATATTCATGTAAGCCAAGAAGAGTTTGCCTCAAGTCGTACTAAATTGCAGACCAGTCATATGACACAAATTTACAATGACAGCTCTATGTTTTGGATTTACAAGCAGGGAACATGCTTATATGACATTTAAAGACAGATAATTAAGTTCAAGTTCATGACTACTAGATCGAAAAGAGGGCAAGTCTGCTGTCGAGAGTTTTCATAAATGGGTATTGTTAAATTAGTAGCTATAAGCCAATAACATGCTAAAAAGCCTATTTCCACGATGCGTTGCTATAACCAGATTGCAATGGAAAAGCTTAACGTGGAGGATATAACATTACCGAGGAACTGCAGAGCAGAAGCTGGTAGATTCATCAGGACATGATCAAAGTGCTCCCACGGCTTTGTTGGTGGCGGTCCTGATCCTTTTACTCTCTTGTTTCTTTGTTTTGTTTGACTAGCATCTCCATCTTGGCAATCTGGTTCAGCTATAAGAGATATCAAGTAGAAATAAAATTGAATTAGAAATCTGGCACTCATACAGTTGTTGAAAATAAGTTTTTGTAGTTATGCAAAACTTTGAACTTGGAACATACAATAGATCTCTTTGCAAGTTTACTATTGTAATTACTAGACACTACAGAGTACACTGTGTGTAGTTACCTTCTTTTGAAGTTTGTTGTCGCTTTTTGGCAGTAGTGCTTGCCAGAGAGGAGTCGTTTGCACTATTTTGACCATCTTCTCGAACATCTAGAAAATTGTTGAGGAAACAGTAGAGTTGAGTGTGGTGGAGGAGCACAAGAAATCAGTACACAGGAGAATACAAATTGAAGGGGGACAGGGCACCATCGTGATTTCCGTTCGAAGGTGAATATTCATTAGCAGGGACCCCTCCTTTAGGATAGCATTCATCAGCAGCAACTTGAGAGTCTGATCTAATTTCTGAACCAGGCATACTCATCAAACTTTTCATGAACACCCTAGCATCCATGTTATAGGTGAATATATAGTCATCCACCTTGTTAATCTTCGCATTCGTTCTTAGATAATGAATGCTGTCTGGGTTCAAGTCATTTGCATACACAACACATCCTTTCTGAGCAGCCGGGATAGAAAATGGACCTATGCCAGCAAACATGTCACATATAACGTCTCCTTTCTTGAAAAGGGAAACCAATCTGATGTGCTCATGCTCAAGTCTTGAATTCCAGTAGACCAAACCATAATCAAGCCTGAATGTTGCACCATATTGTTTAACTTCAGTAACCATGTCGTTTTTCCCTGCTAAGATCTCGAACTTTGGGACTCTAAATTCATTTGTAATTGTTCCAACTTTATTAACCACCGTCTGAATCCTTGGATAATTTTTCTGCATACAGATATGAACGTAAATCCTTGGAATGTTTTATGATGTTTTCAAATATTCTGACCATTTAACCAATAAAACAGAGAAGGTGGGCAGCAACAATTTCATTTATGTTAATGAGCTAGTCTAATGTTTCCAATGCCATTGCTAACTGCTCACAGTATCACTTTCTTAAAAACTACTTTCATGTCGTTTCCCAAAAAAAATACTTTCATGTCAATTGCAAGGTCCCAAACAACCAACATTGAGAAAGAAGATGAAATGATTATATTTTCAAATATGTATAATATGATATACAGATCTGGAAAGTTTATGTATGATTATTTCCATTTTCATGCCAAAATTCTATGGGTTCTGCGCGCACTTGCACTGAGAGACAGAGTCGGAGAATATAGAATTTGAACAAGTTATAATTCAGAAAGAGAAGGACATGCTTACATCATAGATAACCTTCGCTATGACATCTTTATATGCTAGCAAGTCATCAGATATGTTCAGATGTGCAACATGACCTGCGCTTATCATACAAACAAATTTTAGTGACAAGATCACACCAAAATGGAAGATAGCATCATAAAGTTTAGTATACTTAACAATTGTCTCAAACGAAGAGGGTACCTCCACCCCAGCAGGGAGGATTTGCTTCAGAATATGATCTGTTTGAATAAAAAACATTGACCAAATCCATGATGTTAAGAGATAAAAAAGGTTAAATTGGCTTGTCAACTTAAAAGCTTGCTAACTGGAAAATGTTAACATCAGTGGTAATGCAGGCAATAATGTGTGGAATGTGATGTACTGTTTCAGCCAAGAAAACTTCTACTCCATCTGTCCCATTTTAACCGCACATCTGAAGTTCAAAAATTGTCCCAGAATAAGTGATTGGCACCGGTAGATATTTGTCCCTATATACCAGCATGTGCACAGGATACAGGGGCTCATTTTCTAAAAAGAGAAAAAGAAAAAAAAAAGAAGCGCCGAGGACAGCTGGTGAAGTCTGGAACGCGATGGACTCTGGGACGCAGACAGCCATCCACCCGCAATAAAGCACATCATCACCAAGACTGCCTGCCGCCAGCGCCTCTCCCAGCCCCCTCTCATGCTCTGTGCTGTCTCTTATAATTAAATAGGGGTATTATTGTAATTTTACATCCGTAGAAGTTTTCCATTCAAATCCTATAAATGCAGTCATATTGGGACGGAGGGAGTAGCTTTTACGCAGAGTTGATAGAATGACAAAATATGGACAATGATATGGTATACTGAAATTTAACAGAAATCAAGATGTAAAGACAAAATGACAAACCAACCTGCACTCCAGTATGAATAACCAAGGGTCAATGCATAAGGTACAACATCAACATTGCATAGTTGCTTCAATGAATCATGCATCTGCTGTGGCATGTCAGACAAATCTACACACCAAATACAATGGATGTTAACATAAGCATTTCTGCGACCAATGCAAGAGCAAATACCAACATTAATATGGGTAAGTTATTATCCTTTGAGAGGGAGAGACTAATAAGGACAGCAGATTATGATAATTACTCAATGGAGCCTGGATCAGTTCCAAAGAACTTAAAGTTTAATGAGATAATGGCATGTCAGGCTATTTGGACATGTTTGGTAGGCGCTAACAATGTGTGCTTAGTTTTAAGTGCAATTCGAGCCGCAATCTTAATTTTCCAAAATCACAATTGGCAGGCTCCACCTCAAGAGTCAACATACCGGGCTTCTGAATCCTTTCTGACAGCACGACGAGCCTGTTCTTGTCGCTCTCGGGGTCCTCAACGACAGGCTTCACCCGTGGCTTGTCCAGTAGATAACTAAAATCACAGATGAGGAGAGAGAGAAAATGAGCCCCGAACTCAGTTGCCAAACGCAACGGATGCTACAGCAAATTCATCTTCCGTTTCTCCTAAGATCAATTGGACTGAACCCTAGACCAAGGGAGAAGCATTAGTTACCTGGAGCGGAGGAGGCGGGTGACGGCGGAAGCGAGCTCGCGGGGGATGCGGAGCGCCCACAGGTCCAGCCGCTGCTCGAACTTGCTCTCGTCCAGCTTCTCCATGCTGCTGCTGCTTCTGCTCTCTCTCTCTCTCTCTCTCGGTATCTCCCCCTCCGAGCAGGAGTTGTAGGGTTTTGGCCGCCGGGGGAGGAACTCAGGAGACGGCGGCGGAGCCGCGGTGAGCGTGGTACATGGGCCCTGTGATTAATGGGCCGAGACAGGCTCGCTTGCGGCCTTACCAGGTCAAACTCCGTCCATTGGGGCTTTTGGGGTTGCAGAAATGAGGAGATGATCCGCGGTCCTTAAAGCATCTCCAACCGTGTCCCAAATGAAGTTGTCATCTTTGATTTTTTGATAAAAAATTTAAAATACTCCTCCAGAAACGCTTACAAAAGGACGTCCGACGCTCCGGACGGGCGTGGTAGAAAAATAGGGAGCGGGCCCCACCTCTAAACCTTATCTCTTTCCTCACATTGCTTTTTCGGATCCATTTTTCCCGTGACCCACTCGTTCCGCTTGGATTTCTCGGTGCTCAAAGCTCCGCCCCGCGGCTCCCGAAGTTCCGCCCGTCGGCGAGCGCGCGGCCGCCTCCCCCCCCCTACTCCACGCGCCGGTGAGCGCACGCGGTCGGCCCTCTCTTGCTCCACCCACCAACCGCGAGCCGCGCGACTAGCACACACGGCCGGGGCCTCCCCTCGCTCCGCCCACCACGCCGACGAGCGCGCGCGGACGGCCGTCCCCCGATCCGCCCAACCGCCGGTGAGCGCGCGGCCGGGCCCTCCCTTCTCCCGGTCGTGCGCCCCGATGTGCCATCGTGGGGGAGCGGCGCATCCATTCCCCGGTCGGGTCGCCGCACCACCACCACGCGCGAGCGGACGCGTGAGCCGAGGAGCGGCTAGGCGCGCCCATGGCTCACCTACGGCCCCGCACCCGGCTGGGCAAGCGGTCGAGCCAGGGGCGAAGCTCGCCGGCCGACGAAGGAGTTTTTTGGGTGGCGCCGATGACGAGCAGCAACAGGTTTTCAATGATGTTGCAAGCGTATGTTTCGAGTGTTTAAGAGGTTTCGAAAAAATGTTGCAACCGTTTCATTTGGTTGTTGCAAAAGCAGATCCCGATGTTGCAATGTTTGTAAAATTAGATCTCCATGTTGCATATGTTATTTTTGAATGTTGCAGATGTTGTTTTTGAATGTTGCGGAATTCTGCTCCATGTTGCATGTAACATAAGTTGATGTTGCGTCATGGTTTTTTTCATGTTGTAATGTTGCACAAGTAGATCTCGATGGTTGCGGGTGTTATTTTTTTGAATGTTGCGAATGTTGCGAATTTCTTTCGTCATGTTGCGCCATGATTTTTTCCATGTTGTAATGTTGCAAAGTAGATCTCGATGTTTGATGTTTACGGGTGTTATTTTTTTGAATGTTGCGGATGTTGCTTTTGAATGTTGCGAATTTCCTTCATCATGTTGCATGCAATATGATCTGATGTTGCGACGGGATTTTTTTCTACTTTTCTTTTTTAACGCTACAGCGGCGCATCTGACGCCCACAGTTGATCTGACGGCTCTGCACCCGTCCGGAGGCCCGCGTCCCTCCGGACGTCCGGCGCTAGCAATGCCCATACTCCTCTAATAATTTAGTAAAAATTTCGGTAATTTTTGGCAAGTAGCAGCCTCCAGCGCGTCATACGCTCGCGGTTGGTATTGTTGTTTCTAGGTAGGTGGCATTGTGAAAAAAATAAATAACAGAGAAGAACTCCTTATGCAAATTTTCAAGAGGTGGAAGAATATAAACATAATTTTGTTTGTCTCTCAAGATTCTTGATGTAAGTTAGATCTAGGTTTGACAAATGAATTATATCACACGGTTGGAGATGAGTTCTTTTTTTACTTGATATGTCTTTTTCAAGTTGGAGAACTAAGTTCCGGTAAATTTCCTTATGGTGGACCCTGCTTGTAAGGATTTGAGTCTTCAACTCATCGTGAGTGCTCATATTTTTCCAAATTTATTTCAAGATGGTACCAGTGTTTGTGTTTTCTATAAAGAAAATGTTTCAGTGGTGACTTTGTCGATCTAAGTATTTGGCGACACTGTCTTTCAAAAGTGCTTGTAGGGACAGGTTTGTTGCCTATGTTTGGTGGGGTGAATCGAATATGTGTGTTATGTGTGTGCGTGTTTGCATCTATACTATGTGATTCAAAAAGAAAAGAGAAACAAGTTGGAATGTACGCAAAGACTATAAGACCATCCACACCGGTGGCCTTCAAAAGTGACTGGAGGAGGATACGAAGGAGGATGCCCTTGCAGCGGTCTATTGCAGCAGCTCCTTTGTTCTCCCGTCGCCTCAGTCGACGCCAAAAAGAGCGGGAGTTTGGGTGGGATGAAGGAGCGATGGCATTCGTGCGGGGCCCACGCGTACCATGCTTCGCGCCGTCCCTCGTAGGCAAACCCGCGCCGCCGGCGCTCCTCGAGGCGGACCCGCGCCGCCGAAGCTCCTTGAGGCGGGCCCACCTTGCTCCTCCACTGCTTCAAGCTGGAGGCCACCGAGACTCGCCTCCGCCGCCACCGGGAGCTCGCCTCCGGTCTCTCGAAGCAAGGGAGGGGGCGGCGGAACAGGGGAAGAGGGGCCTCCGCCGTGGGGGGTTCCGCCACATCCGCTGTCGGGAGCTCGATGCATCCACCCACCCTCCATCCTCTCCGTCCTACTCGCGCGCATTCCCCGAGCTACAGAGAGGCATGTGCTGTTGTGCACTGCACTGCGCTGGCCCAAGCGGTGCAGAGCATTTCCCCCTACCGCCTCGCCCGCCTGCTGGCCAAACTCCGGCCGCTTAAGGCCACGCGCTAGACAAACCCCCAAACCACCCGCCGCCTGTGTTGACGAGAAAGAGAGGAAACCCTAGGGTTGGCGCCACGGCGGCAGGCGGCATGGCCCGCGAGACCCCTTCGCGCGGGGCGGCATCGGCATCGGCCGCAGCCTGCAACTGAGGACACTGGAGCAGGGCAGAGGTGAGGAGGAGGTCTACGCGTGCCAGAGAGGGAGGGGTCTCCGTGGATCCAGCACCGCGAGAAGGAGGCGTCGCGACCCGCTTGCGCGAGCAGGGGAAGTGAAAGTGCATCTTGGCCCCTAATTGTTTTGGTGATAGTGACGAGCACAATTTGTGGTATTAAATGCTTGATCAAGATGTGAATGAAACTCATGGTTTTAACCAAAGGAAGGCCCCCAACTCCAAGTCGATGTTTTTCATCTCGAATCAAGGGTTAATTTATTTTTGATTTTGAATTTGAGTATATGAAACACCGTACTATAAAGGGGGATGCGAGTTGATAGCCAAGAGATGCTAAAAGTGCTCTAGGAGATGTCCCAAGTGAGTGGGAAGAGTTTAGAGTTGACACGTGCACTTTTGCTAATCTTATCTCAAACTCCCAGCCATTGTCGGTAGTACCGGCACCAGGTCGGTAGTACCGATATGGCTTCACTGGCGAGTTTTAGCCAGGGGGTCGGTTGTACCGACCTAGTGTCGGAACTACCGATAAAGCTTCACTGGTGGTTTTCTGGGAAACCCCTCGGTAGTATCGACACCGCGTCGGTAGTACCGAGGATACCCGATTCTGCATAGTAACGACTAGTTTTTGGGCTGTAGTATAAAAGCCCCTTTCTCCCTCCTCACTCATGGCTGACCAACCACGAGACAAACACCTCCTTAAGCATTCACTCCACCTCTTCCCTCTCCTCTAGAGCCAATCTTTGATTCCCTTGAGCTAGAGTTTGAGTAGGGAAGTGATTCCTTGTGAGGTGTGCACAAGCTTTGAGAGCCCCATCGATTCTCCCCTTCTCAAGAGCACTTGAAGCATCTCCGAGCTTTTTCGATTCGCATTTGTTACTCTTGAAGCTTGCTTCTAGACGGTTAGGCGTTGCCCGTTGTGTGCCCTCTTTGTGTGGTGCACCCGGGATCGTCTGTATTACCCTCTCCTTGGTGGAGAATTCTTAGTGAGCACCAATCTTCCTTTGTGGGGGTTGGAAGAGGAAAAGTGGCTCTTGGTGATAGCCCTTCCTTTGTGGGATCCTCAACTGAGACGTATCATCCTTTGTGGGTGTGAACTTCGGATTAAATCTTTGTGTCTCCTTTGTTTACTTGAATTCTTTGATTCTTACTAACCCTAGAACTTGTTTTAACTCGATCTCTAAATTGGTTGCTTCCCAACTCATCTATGTGGTTGCAGGTGGTTCTTACCCTATAAACTTAGACTTTGATTCAAATAGAATTGCTAGAATCGTCGCTGATTTCAAATTTCGATTTAATCATCTCTGCCCTGTCGGTAGTACCGACGTGGTACCGGAAGTACCGACACCCTCGGTAGTTCCGACACCACGTCGGTAGTACCGGCAGGTGTTTTAACTGCTGCATTTGTTTTAGAAATTTGAAGTGATCCTATTCACCCCTCCTAGGCATCACAACGTCCTTTCAGGAAGGAGCCAGGGCCCCCGAGCCGCTCGATCCGCACCGGCCGCCGGGAGGAGCACCGCGACAGCACCTCTGTGGCCGCCACCTTGAGGCCGCCGCGGAGGAGTGGGAGCCGTTGCGGTCCGCGACGGCGAGCGGGCGAGCACGACGATGGGGAGGAGAGGATCGGTGGGGAGACCTCCATGGCCGCCACCTTGAGGCCGCCGCGGAGGAGTGGGGGCGCGGTCGGTCCGGCACCATGCCGAGCGGACGAGCACAGTGACGGGGAGGAGAGGGGAGGGGACTAGTGGAAGGTAAAAAATGAGTGAGAGAGAATGACATGTAGGTCCCATGCGTGGGTAGTTGGGATGAAGGACGACGGATGCGGGAGAAGTAAATATAAAGGAAAAAATCTTGCTGAGTGGGACGAAATATGCTATTTTGAAGAAGGATATGAAGTTAGATGATTGTGGATGGTCTAAAAACATGATCATGCTTTTTGAGTGGTGCTTCGTTGATTCCGTTCTGCGTTCTACGCTTGCACATGTTCCCCTCTTCATCCCGTAGTTCGAAATCTCACCGACTCAAATTAGAAGCGTTTTTGAGTGGTGCTTCGTCTTTTAACAACTGCAATCTATTATATTAAGCAGTCAGTTTACAGAAAGGTCCTCCAAAGAGAACGATATTACAAGTTGGTCCAGAGACCAGAAAAGGACATCTTCTACACGAAGGCAGTCGACGACGATCTCGCCGGCGAGAAGCAGTAGATACTACTGCAGGGGCGGTTAAAATGGATCGACAAAGCCTTCGAGGAGCCATACACCGGGCGACAGAAGGATCCTTGTATTGTCGTCGCCGGGGATTGAAGAAAAGGCTCGTCGTTGAAATCCGGGGGGAAGGCGCGGTCGTCGATGGAGCACCTGGTGTAGGAGAGACGCTTGAAGTCGAGATCTGCAATTTCTTCTCAACTTGGCTGCATAGACTGAAGGCGGGGCGAAGACGGGCGTCGGTGGTGGCGATGCGGTGGTGAAGAGTATCTTGGCCCCCTAAGTGGGTTTTAGTGATATAATGACACACACCCGAGTGGATAATGAATTTACCTAGTCCATGAGCAGGTATTAAAATTATGTATGGCATCAAGCACAGCTCGTTGACTACACAAAAGGAAAGTGGTGCTCTAAAAGGATTCCTAAGAAGGCTCATTTATTTTTTACTTTTGAATTTGAGTCCTAGGAATGCCGTACTATCAAGAGGGACAGGAATTATGTCTTCCAAGGGTCGAACAGGTGCTCTAGTTGCTAAAACAAAACCTTCAGAGACACCTTTGCACCAACACATACACGGGGATCTTTTCTTGGGTGCGGCCTTGGAAGGCGGAGTGTCGGGTTTTACCCCCGGAGACTCGGACTTCCCCGAGACTCGGGTTTATCCCGGATACTCCGGTCATAAAGCCTCAACGGCTATATTCGGGTGAGGGGGTATAAAAGCCCCCTCCACCCCTTCATTTACTCATGTCCCTTCCATTTTCGTCCCGAACTCGTTGCAAACTTCATTTACTCCTCCCCTCTCTCCCTTTGGCTCAAAGTTGGTGAGATTTGTTGTCGGAGTTAAGGAGGATTTGTGAGCAAGGGCTTGGAGAGTGCTAGTGAGCTGATTTCCCATCTCTAGAGCACCTCGTTCTTCGCTTGGTTGGCAAAATTCGTGTTTGTTACTCTTGGAGCTTTGAGCTCCTAGCCGGCTAGGCGTTGCCTTGGAGCATCCAAAGGTTGTGGCCGCCCAAGGAAGTTTGTATCACCCCGACATTGAGTAAGTAACTCTAGCTCGATCTTCGTGGTCGCTAGAGGGAGGAAAGTGACCTAGGTGTAAAGGTCCACCCTTCGTGGGTACCTCAACGGAGACGTAGACCTCAAGGTGTGAGGTTGAACTCCGGTAACAAATCCCGTGTCTCTTGTACTTGTTCATCTTGTTGCATGCTTGTTTCTTGCTTGAACACTTATCTAGGGTTTGGTGCCGATCTACTTCGTGTTGAGGTTCCTACAGGTTTTAAGTGGATAAACAGGCTTGTCTCACCTCAGTGCATTACCTATTTTCACAGATTTACTTTTGAGCAAGTTTAAATCCTGTCGATTTAATTCCCCCTTAGCAGGCCGGACTATCCGGACATTTTCCCGGATTCTCCGGATTTCCCGGAGTATCCGGAAAAATATCCGGAGTCTCCGGACCTGGGTCTAACAGCTGCGAAAAAGTTTGTGATTTTCAGGTTCGACTATTCACCCCCCTCTAGTCGACATCTTGATCCTTTCGGTGGATCTTGGATCTTGACGGAGTGAAGATGTAGGTGCGGGTGGAGGCGATGGGAGATCCAAGCAAGGGGGAGGTTATTTTATTAGCCATACCGTATCGTCGACGACAGCAGCGGCGAGCAAAACTCCGAGGAAGGCCAAGGAGACGATGCAGCCGGCGACGGAGACGACGGGATGGCAGAAACACGCCATAGCGGCCAGAACTACTAAGAGCAAACGAACATCTACTAAGGTACTATACGAAGCGGAGCGGAGCCGCCCTCCCCTCCCGCTGCGGCGAGGACGCCGGAGCCGGGAGGGAGGGCGGCGAGATCTGGATCTAGGAGAGGAGGGAGGGAGAGGCGTGCGGGTAGTTCCCGTTGTGCGTGATGACTCTCGTGCGCTGGGGTGGGTTGGGTTTTGAGTGGTGCTTCGTTGATTCCGTTCTACCCTTCCACTGACATGTTCCCTGTTTTCATCACGTACGTAGTTCCAAATTTCACCAACTCAAATTACAAGCACTATATTCCGATTTACCGGATATGTAAAGGATTGTACCTCGCTTGGTTCTTAACGAGGACAGTTAAGTGGTTGGTGTCGGTACTAGTTCAGCACATCGACGGGCACAATCACGCCAGCCACGCATCGAATTCTTAAAACCTGCTCGACTTTGCTCGCACCGGAGCGATCCAATTGGTACGTGGCGAGCAGCCCTGTGTTTGGCTCTTTTGCAAAAACACCCTCCGAATTTATTGAAATCGCGAAACGGTCCAGCAAGTCCGGATCGTACACCAGCGCGTTCATTTATTTTGCAACCAAGCTCTCAAGCTAATCTTTAATTCTAGATGAAGAAGAGAAAATCGAGTTTTTGCACATTGCCTCCTAAACACTTTTGCGGCCGCACCATCCCACCACCTCGTCCCCTACCTAATACCCCCACCCACCCCACCCCCGTGCTCACCCCTAATTCCCCAAACCCTAACCTCGGTCACTCCCCCCGTCGGCGGCGGCCCCCTCTCTCCTCCGGCTCTCCTTGCCGGCGTCCCCGCGTCTTGCCACCACTCCGCCCGCGGCCCACCATGCGAGCTCGCGGCAACCGCTCCCTGCGCCGCCACGGCCGCGGAGGTGCGGACGCTCCCCCCTTCTTGCTCAGATGTAGGCGCAGAGAGAGGCGGCACTTTCTCACCAAGGAAGTGGAGAAACGACGGTTCCTGGTGGAGGAAGGAAAGGTCGCTGCAGGATCCGCTCGGGTGAGATCCGCATGGCACCACCAGACGGCACCCGGACCGACAGCTGCCCGGTGTCCTCACGCTCTTCGTCACCATTATACTGTAGATAATGGATAGGTAAAGCACGATCTCGCTTTCTCACCATGTCGCTGCATTTGCTTCTCGTCGGTGGGATGGGTCCATTGGTGGATAGATTTGGCTTGTTTATAAGCTGAGAATAGGAAAAGTTGCAGGTCTTTGCATCTCGCGGGATTTTAAGGACATGTTTCTCTCAAATATCCAGTACTATAACTATACCTTGTTGGTTTTTTCTTGTACATAGCATTGGTAGTGAGAACACATGAATTAAGTATCCACTAGAGTATTTCATTCAGCGTTAGCACATAGGATTTTAAAAGAAAAGAAATGGTGATGTCAACCTGTTTTGATATTTAGTCATTATGTTTGCGTTACCTGTCACAATGGGCTCATTATAGTTCCGCAGATTTGTCGAGAGAAGCCTGAAGTGGTTGAATTGGTGATGCCATACTTCTATTTCATGTGCCTTTTTAGAGGCTTCTTGAGTTAGGGTGCATTTGTCATGTTCATTTGGTTCCAAATTTAGTCAATTTCATTTGGTTTGGTGACATCACTATGTATGTGGAATCTGCCCTTTGATACAAAATGGAAATCTGTGACTGTTATACATTAAAAAAAGTACCTACCAGCACATCATTGCTGTGGATGTTGTACATTAGCGTTGTATTTTCTAAAATTTTCTTGGTTTGGCTACTGAATATGTCCCAACATCACTCTATTACGAGGATGCACGAGTTAAAATCCAGTTGCGAGTCAGTATATTTGTTGCAAATCGAACACTTTTGTTTCATTTCTTCCGACAGCCAGCAGGAAGAAAAATACATGTTCAGTATAATAAGAAATGTTGATATTCATCACTCTACTCTTTATTGAAAAAAATCTGAAGCCTCGCTGTCAAATTTTCTATACATTCTGCTCTTGATTTTTATTCTGGTAATCAACATTCACTATATAATGAAACATGAATTTGTTGATTGACCTCTTAGTTAATTAGCATGTGCAAATTGCAGTGATCATCCCAATACAAATTTAAAAAGTTACAATTAGTGATTGATTAACTGTTTGCGTTCCTACAAATTTGTTGTTCATCTGTCTAGATCACTGTTTCTTACATTGCAGTTCTTTTTCTTCTAACTTACATGGATTTCTTTCAGATAGCAAGGTTGAGTCATAGCTGGGATGGTGTATTTCAGGGTTCTGCAAAAGTTCATTTAGATATATATGCTTTACTGCATGTTGCTACAGACCTGGAATCATACAGAAAGATGATACACATGTACGTCGGCGATCTTAAATAACTTTGAACTTCTTATGAATAACTTTTGCATTTTCTACTACTTCTTATTCTAGAACTATGTATCCATGGATCTGAGTTTCCTACATAATTTGCAGATGGACGACATAAAGGAGTAGAAATGATAGGCCCAAAACCCATGTTGTCAAGAGCATGAACTGCAGCCGCTTCGTCCGCACCTCAGGAGGTACATGAGCGAGGTAAATCAATCCAAAACTGTTGTGAGTCCCTTTGGATCTTAACTAACTAATATTTGATCCATATGCTCCTTGCATTCGTTTTAATTAGTGTCAGTTTAAGCAAATATGCCATCATAATCGTACAAAGAGAAGGGAACAAATGCTGCCAATTGATCTTATGAAATTCAATGGACTGTGCTTCTCCTCTGTGTTGTATGGTTATGCAGTTGTGCCGTCTAATAGTTCTAGAAGCCACTAAAGAGTTTAACGAAGTTGTGTGTTGTTTTACTACTTTTGTTTCTCGATAAAAAATGTGGACGCATAGATACCTTTTGTTTACTTGTATTTTATTCCTTGGATTGTTCAAATCGTAGGGCGCGCATAGCGCGCCGAATGTTCTAGTTACTCCGAAAAGGCTCGTGTCAATCGAAGAGCCAAACTGGAATGGTTCTTACTGCTATGCTTATCTGGGTGGGAAGAATTACAAAAATTGTTGTATGTACTTTCTTCATTTCAAATTATAGAACTACGGCGCGCATTGGCAACGACGACAGCAAACCATGGACAAAGTTGTCTTTTCTCAGTAATCGACGTTTCTCTCATTTCTGCTGCGTAACGGGAACATATCTCACAATTCATTTAGCTTTGCGTCACATTTAACCAAAACCGTATCGATTTCACTTCTGTATTTAATTTCTTCACTAGAATCGAGCCCGTGCGTTGCTACGGGCAATTTAATTATAAAGAAATATCATTCTATTTTATCGAAAAGAAACCAATTACTTATATATTTAATAAATGGATTATTGCCATTCTTAACCACATTAATTCTCCCACAAAATATGTACTTGATAAAAAACTTATTTCAAATAACGGGACAACCGATCAAATTAAAATTCGCCACATATAAAAGCAGCCTTTTTATCAAATCTATGATCATGCTAAGCCGCCTCGGACAAGTTTAGCAACATGCTTGATACTTAGGATATATAACAAGTTCAGCTTCTACTTTGTATGTATCATAAGCCAAGTCCATCGAGCGTCTAGCATCACAAGGAAACATCAAGGAGCATCCATCCAAGCATGATTGCATCTTCGATGACCCTATGTTCCGGCCTTCCGGGCATCCTACTTCGTTATAATCCCCGTATCACTGTCTACATTTTAGTTGGAACATGGTCATTAGTTTCGCTTGGTATAGCTCCTCTTCATTGTCCGTCATTTTGCTTAGTAGAAAACCTCATTTCAATGCATTATCACATTTATTGCAAGGGGCCAATAACTTTAGCTTTTCAATTCTTTACCCTTTATTTTACCTTGTAAAAAATAATAATCCAATAAGATGAGTCACTTCCACTTGTCAAGATCAAACCGGAGTATTGTTCAATGAACATCCCCGCAAAAACAACGAAAGAATTGGGACGTTTTGGCCTTGCTTGAAAACCTACTTTGCATCGAAATTTTGACCAGGATCCTAGAACAAGAAAATATTCGATTCCCTTCTCTAACATGGTCATTCATTTAATTATTGAGCATGACATATACGAAAAAGAAACATCAATACCTATTTTATTATTGTTAAATCAAAGATGTTTTAAAAATGTGAATTCATACATAGTTACATAAGCATTAGTCTAAACTACTCCGAATGTGTATGGCTACTCACCCAAGAAATTTAATTTGAATTTTTATAAATCACTAAGTTTCGGTTAAGCTCGTTAACATATGCAATATGAGATTCAAGGACTTCACTTTTCTTTTTTACTTGTAGTTTACTCTTATAAAGACCAAAGTGCGCCTTTGTACCTCCGTACACCAAAAAAAGAACCAAAGGAAAACACAATTAAGGACGAGAAAATGCTATGGTACGGCCAACTTACTTAAGCAATGGAATAGATCATGCATCTTTTTCGTTTTCCACAATCAAGAAAGATCGGATCTTTGCAAAAGAATAGTCACTTCTAGAAAGCTCTACCGACGACTTGAACCTTCAAACAAGAAAATACGACATTAATTTCACTACACTGCTAGTGCTTGTTGAAGAAAATCTGTGCATGGCATAGGCAACATAAACTACCCTCACACGGTAAATCTACGTACACGTACGAAACCAATCGCCGACCATCCTTTGTGAAATTACCACATGAATCCTTGCCGATGACGGACAAAACCAATCAGCGTAGGTTGAGTTGTAACATGTAAAAAAGTGACATTTCACAAGAACAAAAGAAAGTTGTGCCTACAATGATCCGAACCGAGCGATTCTTCGTGCATACATCAAAAGTCACCCGGACCTAGGAACGAAGTTGCAAGCGATCTTGGATGACGCTACCGACCCCCGTCGATCCGAACCGAGCCAAAAAAATGCTTGCTAGTGCGGTACAAATAACGGGAGGCGGGAAGAAAAGCCACGAGCCGCCGCACCGCACCGCTATTAGTACGCAAAGGTAAAGCTCGATCCGGAATCCAACCAAGAGAACAAAATCGAGCTACTGCAGCTTGGAGTAATTATTGCCGCCTCTTGAAGAAATGATTCGATCTGCAAAAACAATCAATCACTTTTGAGCTGAAAAATAACGGTAAAAAAGCTTGGACAAAACACAAAAGAAGTGCTACGCAAACACAAGTTGTCGCCACAACCAAACAAGTCAAGTCTATGACCAAGCAAAACAAGATCACGAAATTTGAATGACGGCCGGAAGAAGCACCTGGACAACCGAGCAAAGAATCGGACCGAAGCAATATAGTCACCTCGATGTGCTTATGGGTGACCCTCGGTGCTCGACACATCACACAACAGAGAAGAAGCTGGAGCACGAGGTTCACACCAAATTCGCCAAAAAAACCGGTCAAATCAGGACCAATTCACACAAAAAATTGACCATGAGCTCCTCATCATGAGTAAATAGATCCAAGAACAAGATCCGTAAAAGATCAAGAATTCGCATCAATTGTCCAATAACAAAATGCCAAAACAAAGTATATATGGTCGCAAGTCACCACAAGAATCGACACCGGGACACTCAATGTTGTTTTACACACAATTAAAAATTCGGTGTGTGACATACACCTAATCACATTTAGGGGCCGTTTGGTCTCCGACCACACCTCGCCTCGCCGCCGACGCCCCGCCCACGGAACAATGATTTCCGTGGCGGGTGAAACGTCCGCCGCGGGCGTGTGGCGAGCAGACACGGTCTTTGTGGCGGAAGACGGCGGAGACCAAACAGCCCCTTAAGCTCGGAACAACGGTGATCACTTAAAGAAAGCTGCAGAATTGCGGTAGACACATTATTTGGATTGCATATTCGGAAATTGTAGATTTGGATTGCATATTCGGATGCGCCGATCATCCATGATCACTTGTGAGGGGCAATAGGCGAGGTTCAAATTTAAATTACCGCGATCGACAAGTTAATCCGCACTCACCTTTATGTGAAGAAAGATATGTATGCTTGACCAGCATATAAAAATAAAATGTCCTAAAATATTAATTCCATCTAAATAGTTTCATAGGAGGGAATATGTGTATTTGTGGCTAGCACAAAATGTATTGTGCTCGACATTCTCTAGATGTCGCCGATCCGGACCGAGCCTTGAATCCGTCGAAGGGAACTTCACCTAAAACAAGTTACGAGTTTGGTGCTTTAGGAATGGAGCTAAGAGAAAAAAAAATAACAATGATGGAATATAATAATGCTAACAAATTAGAGTGGTGTGAAAGGAAGGTTCATTTTTTTGCCACAACAGTGGCGCCCGCATTCGAGCCTAGTGTACTGTAGTTTACTTGCAAGGCATCATCAGTTGTGGAACCAGAGTTGCGTATAGTTTGGAAAAAACATTATTAAGAATATTTTTAGCATTATAAGCCAACCTTAGTTTATTCTAACAGAAGGAATGCAAGCATGGAAACAAAAAGGCAAGCAGGAGAGTTAGAACTTACCCGGGTGTCATCGCCCAAGTCACCTAGGTTTTGTCCTCTTTCCTGCAATAAGTGAGTCTGAACCTGAAACGAAACAACACACAAGATCAATGTGGAGGTAAGCGATGGCGACGAAGATGCCGACCTCTTACTTAATTAACAAAGTGCCATAACTACCATTCCACCAATGCTATACACATATGCTAGTGGATCACAATAGGATTACTTGATACCCGAGGAATCTCAAAATTAGATATGTCAAAAACAAACCATGAGATTCACACGCGAAGGCATCAAAGCAACATCATTCACTTGAAGAGTTTACTTGGTTGAAGGGTCAACCTTGGTAAAGAAAAGATCCGGATCCATCATTTGGCAAGTCAATTATAATGTACCATCATCTAGACTAAAATTTTTCTTTTCATTGCGGCTATGTTTATTACGGTACTTCCATGAACTTAGTTCTAGTTTGAATGCAGGAACACATTCTAAAGTCTGACAAATATAACTCTCCATGTGGTCTTTTGTGATCAAGATCTGAAGCCTGACAAAAATTAGGCAAATGCGTATGTATTCATATGCATGAACAAAAATATGAAAATAGAAGAACTTGCAGGCCTATGCTGCTATGCTCACGAGCTATGAATTAGCAGTCAAATTCCACGTATTACTTATCCATTCAGTCATTTAAGCATTGATAAGTAGGAACGGAGTATCACAGGTCTTCATTTACCATCAATTAGGTACGATGCATCATGAAAACATGTCAGATTTAGCAGTGAATTTCTACTCCTCTCGCTAGCCTGTGGATGCGCAGTATGGTAAATTGAAAGAGACCGCAACATCAACCGGTCCACATGTATCCGTGAGCATTGATCCAAGCCCGTTGTTCTTGACGGTAGCACGTTCTCTCTTTGCGGTACCGCAAAGGACCAAAGCCCCATCCTCTAATCCTCTCTTAGATATTAACCCAAGCATATAATTACATAAGAGATGTGACAATAAGGTAGATCTTGCATTTCGGAAAAAACACTTTCACCCAAACATAATAATCATCATATGGAGTTGTCAAAAACATGGCACATTTCATAACGGTTGCATGAACATCCGGATGGTAAAATAAGAGGAAATGCGGCATGTACCATCCAATGAATGATTGTAGCGATGACGCAATAGCCATAGGTACCCACTCGTGCTCGATTTGTGTGGTGGCGCGGGATAACTTCGTGCCGCGGCCCCGGGCGACGGTGGGGTGTGCACGGTGCCACGGACGGCGGCGTACACGGGCGCCCGGCGAGTCTTCCGACGACGAGAGGTGGCCGCTTGCGTGCCGTAGATCACCGACGACGCCGGCGGCGCGCGCACACGAGCGCGGCCGAGTCTCCCGTGTGATGACACGCGGCGTCCACGGGTGACGGCGACGTCAATGGAAGACGTCATATGGGATCGGGGTCTAGGGTTTGAGGAGGGGAAATTGGATGGCGTTGATGTCGCGGGATTGAGAGCGACGCCGGGGCGAGGGGATGTTGTCGATGCCGAGAGGGTGAGCGGGCGACGATGATGTTGCGGCTTGGAGGTTGGGGTGGGGGTGGAGCTAGGGGGTGACCCTCGAGGTTGGAGGGCGCGGCGTCGTGGATGGAGAAAACGAGAGGGGACGGGCGGGGTGGAGCGGATGGTGCGAGGAGACGGCGTGTGGAGCCGTGGATCGAGGGCGGCGGTTGCGGAGGGCGCGGCGGCGGTCCGGATGTGCGCAAGGTAGGGATTGAGGAGGGCCGCGGTGGGACCGATCGGGTGGGGGAGCGCGAGGAGAGGTCCGCGGTGGGTGGGCCTCACGAGGCGCGCGCGCGAGGGGGGCAAGCGCGGTCGTCCGAGCGGAGAGAAGACAGACCCATATTTTTTCTCCTCTTGGAACTTTTTAGGAGTAGAGTAGAGATAGAGAGATTCATACATCCATGTCGTTTCCAGTACGCTGACCACCAGTCCACCACAGCACAACTCAAGCGAGAATCAAAGACATGATAAATGCTAATAGTTCAGGTAATAATTGTTTTTTGTTGAAGTCAGCTAGTTCCAGTGCTAACTTTAGTTCCTCTTTTTTGTTGAAATAAGCTAGTTCCAGTGCTAACTGTAGTTCCTCCAAAGTCTTTCTTGTGAATAGAATACGAATGGAACTGCAAAGCTGAATCGAGCTCTATGGAGCAGGAGTGTGCCAACCGAAAGGGCCCAGAAAATCACAGGGTGTCAGATCCGGGTGAGTTTAAGCTGGGGGTGTTCAATCTCGCAAGATGGCAGGATAATTGCCGATTGACTGGACCGAATTTCAGTTTGAGGTCCAAACAAGAAGCTGATCTTGCAAAGTTACAGAGCTGATTCAAATTTGGTTAAATTAAAAGAATCCAAGATTTGATAATTTGACATTCATATCACTTCGCTCAGGTAATTTATTCATAAACAGATTCGACACAGAACAATCAACTACAACAACCGAGCAATGATTTTTGCATCGAATGTTTTCGAAATTCCTCCGCGAGATCACAGAAAACCTCCCTCACGGACGAGATCTAAGGAATCATCCCTATCGCAAACGAAGAAATTGCCACAAAACACGGTGAGGTTTTGGGACAGAGTGCGTTTGCTTTGCTCAACGAAAAAGTATTAAAAAAAAGAACAATGGTGAACAACCTTTGAACTGGAACGAAATCATGTGCCAACCGAAAGGGCCCAGAAAATCACCGTGCCGTCAGATCCAAGTGAGTTTAAGCTGGCTTGGGGTTCAATCTCGCAAGATGGCAGGATGATTGCCGATTGCCTGGACCGGATTTCAGCTTCGAGGTCCAAACAAGAAGCTGATCTTGCGAATTTCAAAAGAACTTTTGTGCAAATCAACAAGAAAATATACCTAAAGCAAACTAGCCTTGAGGATTGCCACGGACCTACGAAAGCAAACTCGAACGAAAGATGATAGAGCACAGATCCCGCCGGCCACCGTCGGTTCCTGGCTGCGCCCTGCGCCAGCTCGATTGCCAGCAGGGGAGGGAGGGGCGGCGGTGGCGGGTGGAGCCATGGAGGCATCGGGAGGCAGGGGGTGGAGGCGTACATGAGAGATGGGAGGGAGAAAACAGAGAAGGGCGGCGGCGGCTGGTTCCTGCTGGGGGTGTTGGCAATGGGAAGAATAAGGCTAGGGTTTATGAATATATATAGGCTACTAGTGGGTTGTCGGGCTACGTCGGGCTGGCCCAAAATTCGTGTCGGGCTCGTGCCGGGCCACCGTGCCGAGGGTGCGGCCCAAGCCCGGTCCGATCATCGTGCCGAGCCGGCCCAGGCACTATCCCCTTCGTGCCCTGTCGTGCTAGAGCCGGGCTTTTTAGGGCTGTGCCCGTGCCAGCCCATCGGGCCTGGCCCATCTGGGCATCTATAAGCACAACGAAGGAAGAATCGAAAACGAAACGGAGGATAACGTCAGAGGGAGACGGCGGATGGAGCACGGGAGAGGCGACGCATCCGGTACTCCCTCCGTCCCGAAATATAAGGCATTCAACGGTTCAAAATTTGTCCCTAAATATAAGGCATCCTGAAGTTTTTGGTAAGTGCTCAATCAACTCAATTAAAGACTTGCCAAATATTACACTCGTTAACTAGAAAATTACCTTTAATTATCATTAGCTAAGGGTATATGTGACATTTTCCCACCTTTTTAATTTGTCCTAAAAATCACTGTAATGACTTATATTTCACGACGGAGGGAGTACGTCCGAAGTCAATATTTATATGATCACGGTCACAGGCACCAGGGCTCCTGTTAGGGTTTCTGCGTCCTTGGGCCGGCTCAACATCAACTTCCTATCCAGATAACTCTGGCCCAAGCCTCGAAAGGATTAAAAAAAATCCAACGGAAATCCGACCGTTGCGCGAAGCGCTCGCTTTCCTTTCCGGCAGCTCGGGCAAAAGGCTTTCCGTCCCCCAACCCCACCCAAATTCCAAATCCCCAAGATCCCCACTTCCCTTCCTTTCCCACCTCCCAGCAACAAGTCCGCGACAAGAAGCTCTTCCTCCTCCCACGACTCCAACCGAAGCGCGCCGCCGGCCGTCGCGAGATCTTCATTTCCTCTCGTCGGCCTCGTCCTTCTCCTTGCTGCTGGACGCCGGAGCGGACGTCGACCGGACCGGTTGATTTCTCCTGTGCTGGTAAAACCTAACACACACACTCTCTCTCTATCGTTCTTGCGCACATCGATTCCAGTTTCTGAGTCCCCCAATCGCAACCGAAACAAAACCCTAATGTTAGTGTTGTACTTTTCGGATCGGTCGTTCTTGGAATGCGGTGTCTTTGGATTTGTTCGCTGTTTGTAGATTATTAGTCCTCTCTGTGGTTCGCTTCTTGAGCGCGCCCCAGATTTCCAGGGAAAGTAGTCTGTGGTCATGCAATCCCAAAGGACTCCAGGTCCATCCGCGTGTGATTTGTACCCCGTCGCTGAGGAAAGAGAAGCGAAAATTCCTTTAAATTTGTTAATGTAACTGCTGATCTACGTTACACGTACACTTGCTGGAAGGCGCGTATCGCGTATCCGATACGCGTTGGATATGTATGCGAGGAGTATCCGATTTTTATTATTTTTGCGAAATTCGGATACTTGGGCTGATACGTATCGGATTGGTGAACACGGCGTATACGGCCCAGCCCAACAAGGGAACACGGCGTATCAGCGTATCGCCGGTCACCCTAGCCGCGGCTCCGCCTCGCATCGCACCGCATTCCCGCACGCATCGCGCCGCACGCCGCGACATCCGCCCTTCGGGACGTCTGCTCGCCGCCCGCCGCCCGCCGGCCACTGGCGACGAGCCTCCGCTCACCGGCGACGAGCACCCATCCCTACTCGCCGGCGCCGAGGACCGTCCCTGCTCGCCCGTGGAGTTTCTGCGCCCCTGCGACGTGGATCCAGCTCCTCTAGTGGGTAAATCCCCTTCACCATTCTCGATCTCCTCTTCTTCTTGAGTTCGTAGCCGGTTGCTGCTGGATTTCTTTGCTCCCCACTTCGTCTTCCTCTCCCCATTCTTTATCTGTTCTATTTTCAGCAGAGTTAGTGAGTTCTTGTTGCTATTTCTCGGCACATGCAGTAGATGGCGTCTCCCGATTCGAGTGCTGCTAGTGCAAGTGCTAGCGTAGGATCTGCAGCTACAGATGACAACTTGACAAATGAGGAGGAATAGCCTGTTGAGACTACTATATATATATGAGACCTGTTGTTTTGTAATAATAGTATACTTAAGTAGTTAACTGTGACATTTTATTGATATCAGTTTTAATTTAAAAATGCCTTATTATTATTATTTATTTTATTTTTAAATACTAAACGTATCCGCGTATCGGGTTTTTGGGGAAATTGGCGTATCACGTATCGGATACCGATACACGTATCCGTATCCGTGCAGCCTAGCTGCTGATTGTGTAAGATAGATGGTGTTGGTACATGATGTGTCTATATGTATGCTTTGAAGTTTTTGGGCTGCTGCTCGCGCTAAATTAGTGACTGGTGACTAGTCCAGGCTTGGACGCTTGGTGGTAGCCCCTAGGTCATGTTAATGGGATTACATAGATGATCAAAGAAAAGATGTTTTGTCACAAATCCAGGATCATTTACAGGCACCATCTACTCTTTGGAAACTGGTCTGTTGCCGCCTTGCTGGCTATGAATGTTTTTGTTACTATATCAAATATCAGAATCTTTCTTTGTAAGACAACTGCAAACTTGTCCCTGATTATTTAATAATCTCTCTGATTTATTTTGTTTGCAATTTACTGTTACCACTGCCAGACTATCTTAAATTAGCACATGCAGAGCTCATTTCTGAATCTTTTTTCAGTTTCTGCAGCACAATAGCATAAGGCAATAGTTGTTTATTGTTTCTATATTTTGATCAGTTTCCATTGATCAACTAATTGAACTTCAGTCTGCCTATCAAGGTAGAAAAGGAAGCTTTTTGCTCAGTCATGGCTTTCGCAACTCCAGCTGCTGTTCTTCTTGATGAGAACATTCATGTACATGGAGGTGAGATTACTTTTTCTCGAAACTAGTTTTTTTAAAGGAACTTTCTTAAAAGCAGATAAGCAACTTGTTTCATCTGTATGTTCAGGCAAGAGGGCTGATGCACCAAGGGCCAAACCACTGAAGCCATCTGAGAAGAAACCCGGACTTCAAGAGCGCAAGGCTCTTCAGGATGTGTCCAACTTTTCCAAAGGCACTGCTTTGAAGGACAGGTCGGTGAAAGAGAGGTCCCAACAGCGGAAGGCTCTTCAGAATTTGACCAATACAATTCAAAGCAAGGAAAGGCCCACCTTGAAAGAACAGAGCTCCACCTTGAAAGAAAGGTCTGCTCTGGACAAACAAGTGGTTAACCCATTGAACATATTAACTGATGAAGAGATCAAAAAGTGTCGTGAGTGGGCTAAGGATGGGCCGGAGGGCGCTCACTTCCATGATCATCAGAAGTCGGATAAGGATCTGCTAGACAAACGTAAGAATAAATCTTATGATTGCTCTTTTTAGTTCTTCAGTATGTGGATTGTATTTCTTTTTCGTTACATATGACTGGCTGTGCATGTTATATAGGCGTCAAGAAGAAAGTGGATAAGGTACTCACAGCTTTGCAGGGCTGGTCAAATGTGGTATACGATCGTGTGATGTTTCCAGCTGCGGTAAGTGGCCCTAGAGCACAATATTTTTTACCCTTCATGTAGGTTGTTGAAGTGCATTATGAGGGACTTGTACAAGTACAATAAATGAATAGTCATGCCTCCGTTTCTACAAGACCATGATCTTGCAAACTCGTAAGCAAGCAAACAAAATGTTATACTTAAATACGAAACTGTAAAAGTATATGTTTCCTGCCATTTGGTTATATGTAGTAGTCTGTATCAAACCACTGAAGCAAACAATAAATGGATATTCACTTTTAAATATGAACAAAATATGAGAGCCATGAATGTCTTAAAACGGGAACTACTCAGTCTTCTATAGAAGATTATATGTAGTTTCATTTCAGAAAAGAGAACATTGCTATTGACTTTTAAGCTTGATCATGTTTGGTTGCTTGAGTACTAAAATTTTAGTAGTTTTGACAAACTACATTTGCAAGATTGGTTATTCTGTCCTGAATTCAGGCCCTTTAATTATAAGTTATAACATCCACTTGATAGTATATATTATAGCATCATATGCCACCAGTGTATGTTAATTAGTTTAGGTCACTTAGTATTATCTAGTGAGTAGTGACATCAGAAGAAGTCTGAAGCATTTGGTACATGTATTAGCAAGCAAATCAATCCGGACCTGTTTCACCAACCCTTCTCCTCTAAGGGGTGAAAACATCTTCATAACTCATTGGTTGCGAAATACTGAAATGTAGCATGTCTAGAAGTTCAGTTACAGTGCATTCATGTTATTTCTTGTGTTTTTTTTGTTGTCATCTGTACACAAATGCCCTGCTATTGGTATGTTCACAACAGCAAAATGAATTTATGCATTACTCATTTAATTTGCTCTTATAATACATAATATAGCTAATTCATCCACAGCCTAAACACTAAAGCAAATAAGCAACATGCATCTCTTTCCCTCTCTTTTTCCTGTGCTACCAGAAGAAATGTGATTCCATGCATCTCTTTACGATTCAGGAGGTTGAGAAGTTCATTGAAGAAGAGAAAGCACTGGAGCTGGAACCAGAGATTCTCCCAGACATCAGTTGGGGTCTCTCTCACTCAGGTCGGTATCTCCCTTCCTCTCTGACATGTTTTTGTCAATGTTTCTTTACCTGGTGTGCTTGTTATCCCTCCCTCTCAGGAGCTATTTTTTGTTTCTTTTGTACGTTTGTCGGCTTTGAAATATTTCAGTTTACTAGCATGTAACGTGCACGTTCCTCTGCAGGTGATAAAGCAAAACTTGCTGAATATTCTTTTACTGCTGACGAGCTTGATCAGTACCCATCTCTGGACAAGAACCCGCTTGTGTTTGAGTTGAGAGACGAGCCGGTGATCCCGCAGCTGGGAGTGTACTGAAGAGTTGCCCCTGCCTGATACTGAAAGCTGTGATTCTGTTGGTTCTGTTGCAGCTCCGCCTGCTCTGGAGCAGCAGTCCGTGCGTGTAGTGTCTGGAATGCTAGTAGACCTGATTTTTCTTCCTCAGCTATGTTTTCTGGCGGATGAGTGATGTAGGATTCACAGTTCAGTAGTGTAGTTGTGTTGTCCCTTGTTGCAGCGGAAGCAACAGCGCTTCCTGTGTGTTCCGTTTCCGTTTGTCGTGCTTGCTGAAAGACTGAAACACACCTTCTAGTCCTTGTGATTGGTAAAATCTGGATGTTTTCAGAGAACAAAGGGAGATCGTACGATCTCGTAGCCTCGTCTCATAGATATGACTTGCAGTGTTTTGTGATGACCATAGCAGGTAGCAGCATCAGACAGTCCGGTGCTAGTAAGTGCTATTAAGAATTCGACGGTGATGGATAGATCAATCATTGCTGGTATTTGGCATGATATTAGAGAGCTATGCAGGTCTTTTTCTTCTTTTAGTGTTCGTTTTTTTTCTTCTTTTAGTGTTCGTTTTGTTAAACAGGAGGCAAACTCCTTAGCAGATCGTTGTGTTAGGGAGGTTTCTGGTAGCACTCCTGAACTCTCTATTGGTCTAACTGCATTCCACAATGGTTACAGGATGCAGCAGCCGATGATTGTAACACTTGCATTGTTTGAATGAAAGCTCTGTATCCTAAAAAAAAGCAGGTAGCAGCATCATGTGTAGCTTTGGTCCTACAGATCTGTTCGTTTGGTGCGCGTGCGTGTTTGTTTGTTGAAGGAAAAGTATTCTTGGTTGGTTCTTTGGTGGGCGATTTATTTTGAGAGAAAATCTTTACGGTGGGGTGGGCGATAAGCCAAAACGAATAAGGGGCTAGATAGAGCAAATCTCCTAGCACCAATCTCACCTGCCGTAGGCTGGCTGACGCAGAGCAAGGGGATTGCGGCAGGTTCGTCGAAGCACGATGATGCTAGCTAAGTAGTACTCCACTTGCTAATCATGTCATTAGAAAATGGGGGGCAAAAGGGACCAGACGACCAGTAGTGGTTTTTCGACGGCACGTTCGTTCGCATGAGGTCAGAGTGGACGCGTGACCGTGGAAAATATTTGTCTGGTCCAAGAATATATGCCCAAGTTTATTTGTTTTCCCTCGCGGCTGCTCGCGCCTCTTCTGCTCCCGAGTCCTTCCTTCCTCAGGTCAATCACACGCCCAGGCCCAGGCATTTGCCGTCGAGAGGTCAATCACAAGTTTCCAGCTCCAAGAGGAGCGCGCGAGGCGAATGGGGACGGAGGCCGCCGCCTCCGCCGCGGACCTGCTCCGGTCGCGGATCCCGTTCCAGACCGACGGGGAGCTCGTCCTCCCGACGCGAGGGGTGGGGCTCGTCCTCGTCGACCTCTGCAACGGCTTCTGCACCGTCGGCGCCGGGAACCTCGTGAGCCGCCGCCGCCCCCGCCGAAACCTCTCTTCACCCGCAGCCCCATTTTTTTCATTTTTTTATTACGTTTGACCCTTCCGTGTCGCATCCTTTACCTTTCCTTTATCGGTTACAAGCTCTCGTGAGGTCGGGAAAGAGGAAAGCTGGATGGCGCCATGGCGGGATGTGTGCATGTGCGTGTACGTCATGATTCCATGCTGTTCTTGCCTTGATCGTAACACTAAAATCGTTGAGGTTTCATGGAGATAGGAGCTTGAGCGCTGAGCTGTGCGGTGATCTCGGATAAAGTCGGATAGGGACAGAAGTTAACGCTCACTGGATTTTTCATTGTCCTTCAGTTTTCCTAGGTTGTATCGTTGTAGTTTTCCTTATTCTGTTCCTCATATCTGCTTTTTAGTATATTTTTCTTTTCAGTTCCTGCTCACATATAACAACAAAACTTGATTGATTAGTTACTAAAGTTTGCTCGTACTCAGCATGTGTACGATGCATGCAACTAGACCGGAAATTTCTACCTTTCATATTAAGCTGCTCTGTTATCTAGGACAAGTGGACAGCAGAGGCTGTAATCTTCACAGTGGCATGTTTTCTTCATTTTTCCTTGCAATTGTGCCGATGTCCTCTTTGCAACCATGGATCATGCTATTAGTAGTTTTGATTATTATTTTGAACAAATTGTTTTAGCCTGACTGAGTAATTTTTGCGCTTCTTTTGCAGGCTCCTGTTGCACCAAACAAGCAGATTGAAAAGATGGTGGGAGAGGCCACAAGGATCTCTAAGGTGTTCTGTGATAGAAACTTGCCAATCTTCGCATTTCTTGATACACACTATCCAGATAAGCCGGAACCACCATATCCCCCTCATTGTATCATTGGTACTGGGGAGGAGAATATTGTTCCAGGTAGGTTCTAAATTGAAATCAGCTTTTATATTTCTCTAACTTTTGTGCTTGCTTCTATTTCTTATTAGAGTAGGATCTTCTGTTAATGATTTACACTGACAGTACATGAGAAGGACAATGAAATATGATCAATCTTCTGTGTGTGACAAATTTCAGTTTGTAATATGCAGATTTGGAGTGGTTGGAAAAGGAGCCAAATGTTACCATAAAGAGGAAAAGTTGTATTGATGGGTACATCAGTTGCATAGAGAAGGATGGGTCCAGTGTTTTTGCTGATTGGGTTGGAAAATATCAAATCAAAACTGTGAGTTATCCGACTACAGAATGACTTTATAAATAGATCCTATCCTATTGTGTATGACTTGGAGGCTTGATGCAGGTCTTGGTGCTTGGAATATGCACAGACATCTGTGTTTTGGACTTTGCAAGCTCAGCTCTGGCTGCTCGAAATATTGATCGAGTGCCTCCACTACAAGATGTTGTGATTTATTCAGAGGGGTGTGCTACATATGACCTTCCTGTTGAGGTTGCTACGAATATCAAAGGAGCTCTTGCCCATCCACAGGTATTGAACCACTGATGTTCATACATCCACAGCTCTTGCTCACATTCATATATGTAAAACACCGAATGAAACTTATCCTCAGGAAACACTGACCTATGCATTTTCAAGAAGAAATTGGGCAATCCATTTACAGACTAGGACGGTTGTTCGCTAACCTTTTTTCATTCACCTTTGTGACATTAATTTCATGCCAGTAGCAAGAAAAGTTTCCACCTTTAAAAAGAAACAGAACATTTCATTTCTAAATGGGATATGCATCATTCTTGGAAACTTAAAGTGCCAACGATAAGTTTTCATGATCGTTGGATGCACATAACCTTCTTTGTTATATAAGCATCTTGATTGACCTAATGGTAGGGTATAATAATCTTGCCCAAATAGCATACAGTGCCTTAGCTCTTTTCGAACTAAACTACACATTACTCCAGTAGAAAGGTGATACTCTCCAAGATATGCGGAAGGAAGAATCTCACAGTCAACTTACCATTCAACGTTAAATTGTTGCAGGATCTTATGCATCATATTGGACTCTACATGGCCAAAGGAAGAGGTGCAAAGATAGTTGACAGGGTTGTTGTTGAACCTTGATTAAGAAATGTGCCCTTGTCATACTGATGTTGCTAGTGTTTGCTCTGTCCTCCCATCCTTCCAAAGTTCCAATGTAACAATAAGACAGTATAGAACTTAGCATGAAGTTGTTGAGAAAGGATGTTAAGATAGAGTAATCACCTTCTAATCTGTAAAGATAGGCTTATTTTGTGGTTTTGCTGTACATATTTTCTTAATAACCATGATACCCTACCAAACATACGTCAGTTTGATGACTGTTTTCTCATTGATTGCTAATATTCAGTTTCGGGGTTGTATATTTGCATTTAATAAAGCATAAAACTTTCCCAGTCCTGAAGAAATGTTTTTTTAAGGCAACCTGAGTCCCGTGATTATTGATGAAGAAATTTCAAGTATATCAGAGTTTCATAGGCTAAAGAAACAGTGTTTTTGAAGTATTCGTATTTTAGGGGTTTTATGCTTTATTAAATACCACGGTATTTTTGAATTCTCATAGGCTATTTAAATATTGGGTATTTAAATATCAGATTCTCATAGGTTATCTCATGTAATGCCTCATTGATTGTTGATGATGAGTGAGAGGGAGGTGTTCGCATAGGGTGTGATTGACAGGCTGCATAAGCCCTATCCAGGCTTACACAATGCAGCCTACCGGTGTTTGGCAGCCCGCATAGGCTCCAATGCGAGCTTATGCTATGCAAAAAAGGGTCTCCGGCCGCATAGCCGGAAACGCCCGAAACGAGCGTTCCCGCCTATGCGAGCTTGCTCGGGCCATCTCCTTGCTTCCCGTCACCTTCATCGAGTGCCACCACCACGCCACCGCCACGACGCCACCACACGGTCGACGGCGGTGGACCCGCGCGCCGGAGGCGGCCCCCCACTCCGACGGCGGAGCCCTTGGGAGCACCGACGCGGGAAGCGAGCAAGGAGCGGGGCCTCGGTAGTAGCGAGAAGAAGAGGATGTGGGTCGTTGGATCCCCGTGTTGCGGTCGGAGGCGGAAGAGGTGGCGGCCGGATCCCTCCGCCGCGGGCGGAGGCGGAGGAGGTGATGAAGTGGCCGACCTTTCGGGCGGAGGTCGAGCTCGCGGCGGAGCTCGCCGGCGGCGGCGGATCCTCGCGGCGGCGCGGACCTCACACGGATGGCCGCGGCCCCCGCGCTAGACGTATCCCGCACAAGCTCGCGGCGCCCACGGAGCGGCCTCGCGGTCGAGCTCGCGATGCCCACGGAGCGGATCTCGCGGCGGAGTGGGGGCGGTGATGCGCGAGAGGAGAAGGGGGTGGCGGCGCATAGAGGAGGATGGGCGGCGGCTCGCGAGAGGAGAAGGGGGCGACGACGCGCGGAGGATGGGGGCAACACCGGTGGAGGATGGGGGCGGTGGTGCGCCGAGTGGGGGCGGCGGTGATGGGCGGGTGAAGGTTGGGAAGGGGAGAGAAGAGGAGGATGGTGGTAACGTCACCTGTAAAGAACATAGGGTTATTCTACCACAATGTGCTGCCTACCAAACATGAGCATACCAAATCAGACTATCTCTAGCCACCCTACCAAACATGAGCAAATTGCATTGTATAACACGAGCTTAGACTAGCCTGCTCCGGTTCCTAGCCAGGCTCCGGTTAGCCAAGCTGCCAATCACCCCCATAGCAACCATCTTATGATCTAAATTTTAAAATATGCAATACTCTCTTGCCTATGCACAAACCAAGAGATTATGGAATTGGTACTAGATAATGCAAGACAATAAACCAAAGTTATAAAGTGTAGTGGATGAGACTGCATCGATTAGCATCGAATGGAGTAGTGCATTGTAAACTCTCCTTAAAATTTACGGACTAGTGTATGAAGAGCATACATCCTAAACGTAGAAGAGCATTTAAATACATACAACCGTGGCACGAACAAGATGGTCAATCCTTAAATGCATAATATGTATGAACATCCTCAAAGCACTAAAGAATTAGAGGGCTCCCTTCCCCTACTTCATCCATATCATCTGTTCTTCCTTGTTTTTTCACAATCTTCCTCCTCCACCTCTTATAAGAATTTCATAATGGTGCCTAGACCTACGTTAAATCTAACTTATCTGATTTTGCTGGTTAATCTATGACTATAGCCATGGCCAATAAGAATCCTTCTATTTGCGCCTAATAAAATTTGAGGGGTGAAGATGAGAAATAGAGAGTTGTTTACGTGTATGACATTAAGAAAGTTGCCGATTACGTGTATGCCATGGAAAAGTTCTCAAGCACGTGTATGTCATGCACCCGAAGTTCGTTGACGTACATGCCATTTTGGATGGATTCCGTTAGGACTTAACGCCGCACCCATCCGACATGTGGGACCCACGTAGTGAAAAGACCATTGTGCCCCCGTCTATCCCGTTTGACTCCCCGGAACCGGACTCCAATCGAATCGAATCGAATCGAAAGCCGCCGCCTTTCTCGAGCCGCACCGGAACCGTAGGAGACCGCCGCCGCCCCCCGCCGGAGACCCGCCGCCGGCGCTCGTTCCCTTGCGCGCCGCCGCCCCTGTTCCCTTGCGCGGCGCGCGGCCGGCTCCGCGGCCGGCACGCCCGCGGCCGCCCGTGCGCGCGGCTAGGCGCGGCCGAGGGCTCGGCGGCCGGCACGCCGCGGCCGGCGCACGCGCCCGCGGCCGCGGCCGGCGCCGGCGGCCGGCCGGGCGCCCGCGCGGCCGCGCGCGGCGCCGCCCTCGCTCCCCGATTCGATTCGGTGTCCGGATCTCGGCATTATCCGCCGTCCCATCGTCAACCTCGGACGGGGTAATCTTGCCGGCGTCCACCTACCGCGTCACCGCATGGGGCGATGGGCACTCGACATTATCTTCGTCTTGACGCACGAGCACGCCTTGCAATCCGACACCACCCGTGCGCGCGCGCGCACGGCAAGGCAAAACTGTCTTTACACACCCTCTAACACCTCTCGTTAACTCTCCATCCATCCAAAATGGCATGTACGTCAACGAACTTCGGGTGCGTGACATACACGTGCTTGAGAACTTTTCCATGTCATACACGTAATCGACAACTTTCTTAATGGCATACACGTAAACAACTCAGAAATAGAGCGGTGCTGGAACTTCTCTTCTTCTTTGTGAAAAACATGCTACGTCTTAAAAAAAATGGATGAAAAATACATTTTTTATTTCCTACAGCAAGTATAAAATCAAATCGTTTTTTAAGTCAAAAATCAAATCCAAGAAATTACACCGAAACACCCGCCTTCCTGTCGCGTCCCCTCCTCCCCCACTTCTTCATCCTCTCTTCGCCCAGTCCCTCACGCCTTTCTCCTCCGCCCCGGACTCCGGCCGGGACTCGAGATCCCGGAGCGAGCTTCCCACGGGCGCCTCCGCTCTCCTCGCTGGCTCAAACCGTCGCGCTCTCACCAGCAACACCGGCAGAACCCAGCCGCAGCAAGCCTGATTCGCGGCGAGCGCGGTGCCCAGGCCGGGCCTGATCTTCGAGATCGGCACCGACACCTCCACGCCTTCCCCGAGGTACGGAGGCCGAGTGGAACCCTTCGGATCTGCTCGAGCTTGCAGCCTTCTCCTTTGTATCGCTGTCGTTTGCTGAGAATGGCGTCGTCGGTGTAGGCGGATGCTCTCGTGATCTCTCCTGGGCGGCGGCCCGCGGGGACTGAGCAGCATCTTGGCGGCGTGGGCCACGTAGCTGGTGGTCAGCGGAGATGCAGCGGAATGGGGTGGTGGAATGCAGCGTCTGCCACAACTGCATGGTGGCGCCGAGCCCGCGGAGCGTGTCCAGGGCATACGACAAGCACCGGAACAAGGTGTCGTCCAAGTTCCGCGCGCTCAACGTCTTCCTCGTCGTCGGCGATTGCATCCTCGTCGGCCTCCAGGTTCGTGTGGCTAAACACATCGTTTCTTAACCCCTCACCTACAAACATTTCCGTGATCAATAAATGTCTTGGTGAAATACCTCACGAATTTGGTAAAGAAGCAGTGGTATCACTAGTACTGATGCTATGCACGCATATGCTTTGCTTGGTCCCTCGCTGTACTTCTGTAGTGTATGTATGTCAACGATCAGTGCTGGGGAGTTGTGTTGATGTTTAGCTTTGTTTATGCAGCCCATCCTAGTGTTCATGTCAAAGGTTGATGGGTAGTTTCAGTTCAGTCCCATCAGTGTCAACTTTCTGACGGAGGTTATGAAAGTTATCTTTGCTGTCGTGATGCTCATAATTCAGGTTTGTTTATTTTTTCTCATGTTTTCCGTTTCTGAATTTTTCCGTTTCTGCACTTCCACTCCAGACTTGAAATGACCTTAGTAATGAAGATGATCAGTCTTGCATGAGCTCTTTTCTTAGTTGAGTCTGATAAGTGATAACATCTACGATCCTAATGAATAGCCCACTAGAAGCACTTCTTGGACCTAGAGTAAGGATTATAGGACCAAGATTATTTGCATGTAAAAGGAAATGGAAAAGAGATGTGGTTGCTAAGCCATCTTTTACCTGACAATGCATTTTCAAATGTGGAGAGCAAACCTTGTTTTGGCATTCCATATCCGAACTAGGTTTTATTTTATGCAAGTGCAGATTAGCTTAGAATTTGTTAGTATTCCTCAGAAGTTTTTATTGTCATGATGCCTGATAGCTGTACTGAAACACAAGGCCTCTGCAGAATTTTCTCTTGAGCTTGTATTATGTTTGCAATTTCTGTTTGTTTACCATTTTATTGTGATGTTTTAATGTGACAGTCTAGAAAGCAAAAGGTTGGAGAAAAGCCACTTTTGGCACGTTCAACATTCATACAGGTGATCATCCTATCGTTTTCTTTCTGATTTACCTGTAAATGTAAACATATTTTACTTTCATATGTACAATTGCTTCTTATTGCTTCTTTTCTCACACTATCTGATTATCTGACCATTCACCAATTGGTCTTGTAGTAGGCAGCCCGTAATAATGTACTTCTAGCTGTTCCTGCTCTTCTGTATGCCATCAACAATTACCTAAAATTTATCATGCAGGTAATTTTCGTTTCGGTTTGCTAGCAGAGCATTATAGTTTTAAGGGTAGATGTTGATATTGCCTTATGATATTGTAACAACCTGATATGTTGAGCCAATTGTGCAGTTGTACTTCAATCCTGCAACTGTGAAAATGCTAAGTAATCTAAAGGTACACTTTTCTTGTACAACTCAGTTGTCCTGCTTTAGAACTTTAGTTATAGTTCCTGTGTACACATCTCAAAGTACATGTGGTGCAAACTTCTCTAGGTATTGGTCATAGCTGTTCTTCTGAAATTTATAATGAGGAGGAGATTCTCGGTAATTCAGGTGAGGGTAACATCAACATTATCTTTCTTTATTTCTATTTATCTTATGGTTGTGGATATTGTAGTATGTGTTCTTTTCTGCTATGCATTATAAGGATTACAGGATTTATTCTCTGTTCTCTTACCCATTTGTATTGATATTATGCAGCATAATAATTGGATTCTTAGTTTCTTGGGAATAAACTAACCGTTATTAAATATATTTTAAGCTCTAGTATAAATAGTATACATTTCAACTGAAATGCTCTTGGAAAAGTTGAATCTTTCGTTTTATCTTAATGATTGGAAACAGGTAGGTCTTGATCATCTGATTATGAGTTTGGTATAAGCATATTTAGGAAGCTGTGGTGTGTTCAAGCAAGTTTGCATCACGCCTTGCTAAATTTGCCTTAGTCATGGTAATGTGTGATGATACTTTTAGGCAAAGTCATTAATTTGTTAGAAACTATGCAACTTATGGGCCTTTTCCACACATATATAAGCATATAATGAATTATCAAATGATGTGCACTTTTTTAAGTTCTTACGTCATGTGCAACAATAACTTTCAACTATGTTGACGTTTCTCCCGTTCCTTTTTTGATAATTGACAGTGGGAAGCTCTTGCTTTATTGCTTATTGGAATCAGCATCAATCAACTTCGCACTGTACCTGTGGGCAATACCTCATTTGGTCTTCCTGTCACTGCTATTGCATACATATATACATTGGTTTTTGTAAGTTGCTTCTAAGCCATCTGCTCTCCTTTATTTTCTGCTACATGCACTGATGTACACTTCTTTTTATAAGTTCTCTTGTCCAAAAAAAGTAGGCTTATAAGTTACTATTTGAATTGTAGGTAACTGTTCCTTCAATGGCCTCTGTCTACAATGAATATGCCATGAAAAGCCAATACGACACTAGCATTTATCTCCAGGTAGCTTGAGTAATCTTGTTTACCTTTGGTCTCGAGGGCCCGTTTCGTTTCGACCCTGGTCACCCTGCCTGCTCCAGGCAGGAACTCAAGGTGTTGGATTCTGGATGCCTGGGTCAAGGGTAGCTTGTATTTTTCATTCTTTTATCATCAATTTATTTTATTTGTAGTTTATTTTCTTTTTATTTTTTCAAATTCACACTGAAAGGCTTTGACTTGCTTGTCTTGTTATTTCTCTTATATTTGTGCCTATTGTTTTCTTTAATGATCTTTCCATTTAATTTGTAGAACTTGTTCCTGTACGTATATGGAGCAATATTCAACTTCCTTGGCATTCTTGGGACTTGCTTATTCCAAGGTCTGCACCTTCGTTTGCAGTTTTTTGTTGTCAATGCCAAAATGCTGCTTGTCTATTGCACTAGTTGTATTTATCAATCCAGACTCTAGATGACAATGAAAAACAATTGTATGATAGTACCCTCATGCTTTCCATGTTGTGCCAACCAAAAAGGCAGAGACATACTAAACTCCCTAGCTTGTAAAGTGAAGGATTGACCACCTGACTGATTTTTGTATTAGAAGTTTAAGTATTGACTGATCATTAGTAAACCTTTGGGAGTCAAATGTGACCGTCCATTCTTAGCGATGACTAATGTCTATCCCTGGGGCCACATTTATGATGACCAATGTTTGTGATGCTTTCTTGTCCTGTCTGCAGGGCCAGAGAGTTTTAATATCCTTCGAGGACATTCAAGGGCCACAATGTTTCTCATATGTAACAATGCTGCACAAGGCATTCTATCTTCATTCTTCTTTAAGTATGCAGGTAGTGATGCTCTGTATCTGTTTTTCATTTTTATTTAAGTTCCTATATAGTCATATCTGGTTGCCTATCTGAAATTACACTGCAGACACAATTTTGAAGAAGTATTCATCAACTGTTGCCACAATATTTACTGGTCTCGCTTCTGCTGCATTTTTGGGGCATACCTTGACCATTAATTTTCTCCTGGGCATATCAGTGGTGTTTATTTCAATGCACCAGGTGAACTTACCTTTTCTTTTATATTGCTTAATTCCATTAAAGAAACCTTCATTTTGTTTCATTTATCTTACTGTCATTTGCCCCCAGTTCTTTTCTCCACTTGCTAAAGTCAAAGATGACAAACCAGCTGACTTAATAGAGTTGGAAGACACACAAAACCATCGGTGAGTTTTTATCTTGCTTCGAATGGTTACAGTGTTGATGCAATGCTTGGTTCAAGTTTAGTGTTTGCCTGTATCAATGACATATACTCCTCTCTGAAGAGGTTTTCACTGAATCCATGTTTCCCTTTATCTTATAGCTTTGGCACGTGCTTTAGGATGCTGCCTATTAATTTTATAGAAATAACAAGCTGTTTTTAAAGGATTATTCAAGTGTGCCCTCCTAAGGTGCTTGTTCTTTCACAGGTTATCTGAATCTTCTTTTGTTAATATGACTGCCGGTGCTGCTGATGATGTAAGAGCTCATTTTCCGTTTTAGAAAGGACATATCATTTTCATTTATAAGACTTGCGTCTAAGTTCAATGTCATTTCAGGTCAGCCATCGGATTGGCACTGATGAGAGGCAACCGCTGTTGCCTACATGAGCTTGTTTAATGAGGTATACATAGATTCTTTTGCCAGATTTCTAGAGGTTTTCTACGGTACACAATACGTCCCAACGGTCGTACGGTCGTATTATCGGTTTTTCTCTATGAGTAAAATGGTAATTTGATAGATATATATTATTTGGAAAAAAAAATTCCCCGCTACCCCCTTATACTATCTAAAAAATTTCATATATTTCATTTCCTATATACAACAATATATTTTACATTTTCAATAATACCGTTATAGTGTTATACTACCCATACGACCTTTGAATACTACCGTACGACAGCTAAAAAAACCAGTCGTGTAGAATTAATCTCAACCGTCGGATCCTTACATATAGGTCCTTTTCTATTACATACGAGTCCTTTTTCAACTGGTCGTATTGTGTATGACCTCTTTTCCCGTGCCTTATACTATGCTATACTAGTGTTGAAAAGGGACTAGTATACAATCATCTAACGACTTAGATTAATTGTATACTTCGTAAAACTTATGAGTAGTACGAGGTGGTATGGACGAGTAGTATAGAGTAGTATAAGGATATTATGGGAAAACAAATTTAACTACTTTTTAAATTATAACCTCATATAATTTGTGAATTTGAATCACACATAATTAATTTGGAAATCAACACATTCTGTCACTTAGATCCGGTCTGTCCTAATACTTGAAGGATCATGCGAACATATATGCATGCTCACGATCGATTAGTTACAGAGGAATACCAACTCACTATAGACCAAACGAATGCCATCATCACGTCACAAGGAATTTGACTGCCAAAATATTTCTCCAGCAGCCTCTGGACGTTTGGAAAATCAGAAACACTACAAACGACTCGCCTGCGGCGGCGGCAGGTGAAGCACGAATATAGCGCCGGGCGGCCACTGCCGGTACGACTGTACGGGGAGGCGACGCCCAGGCAGGGGCGGCGGCCACTATAACTCGTGTCCCGACTCCTGACGCTGGAAGAGATCGAAGAGAATGGATCTACAAGTAAAGTAATGGATAAAAAATACTTACTAAATTACCCTTACTAATCCACAGTTAGATGTTATCTACACTATATACCACCACGTAGTAGTATAGTGCACCGGAAAAGGGCTCATTGTGTATAGTAAAAAAACCTCGATTTCTATGATGTTTGCTCAGTTGACAATTTGACATGGTATATGCATGTGTTTGTGAAAAAAAGTTCTCTGCAATATACTAAGTGAAACAAGTTTCCTGTGATGGCACAGCTTACTGAATGTTTGTCTCACTTTCAAGCACATGAACAGTTCTTTCTGTTCTGCAGGTAGGATAGAAGATGCTCATTTTTGCCCGTGTGAGCAGCAAATTTGTTATGTAGCATTGTGATCGAATAAACTACTGTACACTGTAAAGGCAAAAGAAAGAAAGAAGCAACAAAATGTTCTCCAATTTCTTCTTTCATTTTTTGGGATGAGGTGGGTGGCTGGCCATCAGTGGGTTTGTGGGGGTGGCGGACCAGCATCCCATACATTTTGATAGACATAATTCGGTAGGGATTCTCAGATACAATACTTGTAACTAAATTTTTCCTGGGGCTGTATACAGAACAGTGGCAATGCGATAATTCTTATTGTACAATTTTTTTTTTGGATGTTGATGGATGTTATACATTTTTACCTTTGCTGATTTCTGTGCAATCATGAGAAAGATGTGAATCTTGAATTTTTGATAAGCCCATGGCTTCATATTGGGCGTTAGTTATATGGGGTGTTGATAAATGCTATACGCAGAGTATTGACTAAACTATACACGGGTTACATTGAAAGTTTGAAACGAAGGTGGAAGTCTAACTCGTAACAAGAACACCAAATTTCGGAAACACAAACTAGCAGACTCTAAATCTCTAATCAAGGACGCCTGTAGATGTTCAGGCACGAGGAAAGTCTACCGGCGCCGGGGACGCGAAGCCCTTGTGGTAGAGCAAGTCGGTCATGACCCTGTACGCGTGCTGCGTCAGGTGCACGCCGTCCCAGCTGATGCGCTCATCCGGCCTCGCGCACACCGACGCGCCCGGCGCGCCGCACATCCTGTCCATGTCGAAGTTGTACGCACCGCCGCCGCCGCCGCAGCACGCCTTGGTCACTGCACCCTCGTCAAACCCCGTCTTGCCGGCGTCCCTCAGCATCCGCACGTACGCGTAGAAGTAGTCGCCGTAGGCGATCGTCGCCGCCGGGTACGACCGGCGCAGCTCCCGAATCTCCTGCTGCAGCAGCACGTTGTGCATCTGGGCGAACAGGTTGAGCGACGCGAGGCAGCCGTTGGCGTCGTAGGCCGCCGGGTCCTTCTCGTTCACGGCGGACATGTAGCTCGGCACGCACCCCAGCGGGAAGTTTCCCGGGATCACCACCCGCGTCGCGCCCATGTCGAGTAGCTCCCTCGCCGCGCTCGTCACAGACCGTACCACGTCGGGGACGAGCGCCATCGCCTCGACCACGCCAGTCACCATGCGCCCGAAGTTGTAGAGGTTGCGCTCGCCGTTGCCCGCCGGCTTGTTCGACGAGAAGGCGTAGTTGTAGTCGTTGCCGCCGATCTCCCCCACCATGACAAGCGAGTGAGACAGCTTCTCGCGGATCTCCTGAGGAGACCGAGTGTTCGCGTTCATGAAGTCCTTGAACTGCTGCAGCTGGACGGCTAGTGAGGTGTTGGTGTGTGGAACAACGACACCTCTCCTCGCGAGCGCCGCCGCGTCGAGGGCGGTGGCACCGGCGACGGCGAAGTTGACGCCATGGGTGAAGTCGGCATCCTTGTCGAGGTACGGATTGAGCAGCGGCAAGCCGAGATCCTTGGCGAGGAAGTCTATCATGAGGTACCCGTCGGAGCACCTGCCCGTGGCACCGCCGATGGCGGAGCCGTAGAGAGGACCCGTGGTGTACTGGAGCATTCCGGTGGCGCCTTCACGGAGCAGGTTCCCAGTGTCCGACAGGGAATCGCCGAAGTTGTAGATGGTCGTGACGCCGCCCGACACCGCCTTCTCTTTCGCTGACAATTTGTTGTTGGTCGTCTGTTGCGGTGCCGGCCTTGCGTGGCACGGGCTGATCACGAGGAGCAGAGCCAAAAACGCGATGAGCACAGTGCGAGCCATGGTCGCCATGGGGCGCTAGCCGCTGTTGGTGTTTTGCTTGGTTGTGGAGAGAGGATCGAGGCCCGGCAGGTTCCTTTTATTCAGGAGCGTGATGGGGGCCGAACGGACTAGGAAATACGAGCGTCGTCCGAGTCGGACACCGATCAGCGATCGGACTTGACCGCATGGACCGAGATTGGTCAACATAAAAAAAGTAATGTTACTGGGCATCGTTCCGACTTCGGAGGCCGAATCGAGGCATCGAGCTCGACTCCGTGTCTCCGACTCCAATCGTGTTCACGGGAGCTACAAAAATATGGCACGCGTTTGATCTCAATCCACCCATCCTGCCATCCACCACGTACTCAACTTTCTCCCTCCTCCGGCTCTGCCACCGGCGAGAGCTTCTCAACCTGCTTCCAGGCTCCAGCGAAGGACAATGTGCGCCGCCGTGCGTCCCTTCTGCGCCGGCGTCCCTCGTCACGCCGCGCAAGTCCGTTATTCCGACGCCGCAGCGGCCGGGCGCGTGTTTGGGACGAACAAGCCCTTGAACTCCGTGCCGGGGCACCCCCGCGGCGTGCTCGGGCGAGACCCCTCGGTTTGCCTTGCCGCGATCGAGGTGTTCTCCTTCTCCGTGCCCACGCGGAAGCGCACCAAGCGCACCCGCAACAGCGTCGAGGCTGAGCCGGAGGTTCTAACCGCCGGCGGCGAGAAGCCCGTCAACCCGGCACTTGATCTCCTCCACAAGCGGATGGCTCTGGAGCTCGAGGCCCTACGCGAACTCCTGAAGAAGGCTGAGCTCGCACCCCGCAGACCGGCATGCAAGAGCAAGCGGCTCCTGGCCCCCGAACCACGGATGGAGGCTGGCGGCAAGATGCCGTCGCTGAAGAGGAGGGTGGCGCAGAGTGCTGAACCGAGGAAGAAGGTCCAAGACGCCCAGCGCGCCGCCGCGCCCAAGGCGGCGGTTTGCTTGGCCGACGTGCTCTTCAGGGCGAAGGTCCGCAGGGAGCTACTGAAGATGGAGAGAGCGGTGCTGCCCGACGAGAGCATCAACCAGCGGGACCTGCAGCGCCTGAGCATCGCCGAGTATGGCCGTCCCAGCGTCATGCGGCAGCTCGGGCTGTTCCTGATCAAGGCCGACGCGTAGAGCACAGCAAGTCGAGCAGGGGAGTGGTAGCTTAAACATACCAACTGAGTTGTCTGGATTCTGATGTAGTATGTGTTGTTCTGTCAACTGCCAAGCATGTAGCCTAAACCCGGAATCAAATATCACCTGAGAACAAATGTCTGATACTCTGATGTCTGTTGTGCAAATCAGTTTGTCACATGACAGAAATGTGCTTAAGGAGTCAGGACTGAGCACTGAGCATGCCAAGTCATCTGTTTCGGAGCTGGACATATCATGTTCGATTGCCTCTTGCCCTCTTTTAGCTCGGGCAAGTTTTTAAGCTCCATACATTTTTTTTAAGGTCAACGGGGGGAGAGCGTCCCCACCTAAATATTTTCATTAGGGCTTCTTGCAAGCCAAAAAGCAATTACACTTGTGCTTTTCAGCAGTTACAGGGATATAAAAAAAGGGGGGTTTTCATATTTGTAGGTTGAGTTCTTGATTTTGTAGGTTGAGTTCTTGATCAAGTCTTTGGTGATGCTCAAAGATGCTTGATTATGTATCAGCCTAAATTGTGTCTTCTTCTGTGTGTAGTTTACCCTTAATAACTATATTTTGTTTTAAATTCTATACATGCTTTACTACGTCGAACCAATCCATCAACTGATCAACCTGGTATCCATGGGCATTTCTTTTTGTCAAAATCATCCAGATGCAAGAGCGGTTTTGTCATTTGGCAAACAATTTACGGCTTGTGTTAATCGGTCAGGCAACATAGGAGTATTGGTTTTGTGTTTTGGGAAACAATTGCCTCATCGGATTACGTTTTTCTGGAGGGAAAGACGAAAACGTACTGCCGCCGCCAGCCGCGCCAATCGCTTTCGATGCGCCCCGCCCCCGCCCGTGAAGCTTGGTTTTAGTTCGAATCCTTGTCGGACTCGGAAGCGCGTGGCGGCGACCGTCTCCGACTCGAATCCCTCTCCCGGTGACGATTAATACCACCCCACCATGCCTCCATGCCTCCAGATCCATCCTCCCCCTCCCACCGATCCTCTTCTCTGAGTTCTCCCCTCCCGGCGTCCGGCGAGACCCGCGAGAGTTTGCTCGCCCGTTCGACGAGCCGCGAACCATGGGCGCCCTTCGTCGCGGCGCTCCCGCTCCCGTCGCCCGCCCGTTCCCGAAGCGTTCGCTGGCTGCCGCACCCGCGGCTTGCGGCGCCCTGGCGCGGAAGTCATCGTCGACCGGCCCTGTCGGCGGCGATCGGAAGCTCTCCGCGCCCTGCGGCCCGAAGTACACCAAGGTCGTCCGTAATGGCGTCGTCGTCGAGATGGAGGTCATACCCGTCGTCGTCTGCGGCGAGGTGCCCAACGCCCGCCCGATCGTCAAGCCGCTGCCCCCGCGGGTCGTCGAAACCTCTACTTGTGGCAAGATGGTACTGGAGAAGAAGTCGGCTCGCCGCGCCGGCGCTGAGGAGCAGTTCTCGTCGCCCAGTCCGAAGCGTACCAAGGTGAACCGCGACGGCGTCAAGACGACCTCCGTCGAGCCGGCACTGGGGCCCCTTCGGAAGAGGATGGCCGCGGAGCTCGACGCCCTCCACGCCCTCCTGAAGAAGGCGGAGCTCATGTCCAGCGGCAACAACGGGCGGTCCGTGGCCACCGAACCACCATCGGAAGCGCCGGCGGAGGCTTCCATCAAGACGTCACCAGCGAAGCGGGCGAAGGTTTCTACTCCCGCAGAGATCGTTGAGTTCGAGAGCGCAGAGGACAAGAACGAGCTCGTCGACATCTGCGGCGGCGTCTCCCCAGCCGTTCCCGTTGAGAAAGCTGGCGAATCTGGCAACAGCCCGAGCTCAAGCAGCGACTCTGGAAGTTCGTCTTTGAGCGACTCGGATTCAGACAGCAGCGACTCCGGAAGCTCATCTTCGAGCGATTCAGATTCAGACAGCGACTCTGACAGCGATGCCGACGAGACTGTCGACGTCCCAGTTCCTCAGGCGGTCCTTACCCAAGAGAACGAAACATCTGTGCAGCCAGCGCCGGAACCGGCATCGAAGGTGGTGCAGAGTACGGAAGCAGAGAAACGCTCCACGGCTGACCTGATCGCCAAGGCGAAGATCCGCCGGCAGCTGCTGGAGATGGAGAGGACGGTGCTGCCCAACGAGAGCATCAACCAATGGGACCTGCAGCGCCTGTGCATCGACGAGTATGGTAGTCCCAGCGTCATGCAACGGATCGGGCTCTTCCTCAAGGCCGGCGCGTAGCGCGCGGCAAGACTGGAGGAGCAGGGTGGAACTGAACATGCCAAGTTAGTTGTCTGATAGAACTTTAGAAGGCTGTCTGATACTCTGATGGCATGCTCGGTTATGTGTAATGGACATGTGTGGTATAGTGTTTGTTTCCGTATTGTAACTTGAATAAAAATTCTTCTGACGGCAAATGTGCTTCAGTACTGAACATGGCTGTGGTAAAAAAATGTTTCAGGATTTCAGCTCTGAAAATGTGTTGTTTCTTTTATTTCTTGGCAATATAAGAATGAAAATGTATCTGATTCAGTAGTAAATAAGGCAGTTGAACATAGGGGCATTGCAAGTTTGCAACAATATGATGCTCAGGGTTAAGAAAAATGAAAATACACAAATTTTCAGACCAGGCACACTCTGGACATATCAACAAACTAATACGTAATTCAGGGCTGTCTTGTGAGAACGAGTCTTGGATTCATCATCTGTGAAACGGCCTTCCATGAAGCCAGTCAGCAGCAATGCGATCCTGCGTGCTGCTCCCTAAACACTGCAGACAAATAGGACCAGCTTGCACTTGAAAGCACTTGAGCAATAGTAACAGAAAATGTCAGGGACAGAGAGGCACGCCCTGTTCTGCACAAATCAGGAATGGAGCTCAACATATTAGTTATGTTTTGCTGCAGCACAAATCAGCTATTCCCGCCTTTGCAGCTGTTCAAAGGCTCAAAGCTAGGGAGGAAGAACACACTGCTCTGACAGAGCCTCAACCTGAAACTTGCTGCCCATTGGAGATGACGGGCATCAATTCACAACATAACATCTCCAGACAACCAACACAAACATGGGGGGAAAAGCATGCATACTCAACTATTACAAAACTTGATTCTTGTTTGAAGTTCGATACATTAACACTAGATCTAAGTAGATCCTGATGAACATTCAGGCGGTAGTGGCACAGGGTAGTTCACCCTCCCACTTTGACGAGGTCGGGATCTGCAATACTTGCTGGTCGTCTCAGCAAAAGTACAGAGGCTTCACAGTACTAACATTCAGTCCTGTCCTTCATTCTACCATGGCGTCAACTTTGTCCTTTGTAGGTGGCTTTGCATTTTTGGCTTTCTTTCTACCTGCAGAGAATCTGTAAGGTTAGATGGATGTATCTCGTGGTGGGACAAAGTAAGCAAACTGCTTGGTTGTTCACAAAGAAGGAATTAGTGTTTAATGTATTATTACTAAGTTGAATGACAAGAACCTTACCTTTGCCTTTTAATCTTTTGATCTGTATCCTGGAGTTTTTCTTAACATTGAACTTCACTTGAGACTTGCCCTTTGCAGCTTCTGAAGAGTCTGTCCATAAAAAAAATCAAAAGTAGTAAGAAATATGGTCGCAGTAATATTCAGATGAATATTTATTATAGAGGATTGGTCAACAACTGAGGAATGTGCCAGATCAAATATGTGGAAGTGACATCAAACAAAACACTTAGATAATATGACAAACAACAGAAGGCAATGGAATTCCCAAGGTAGGCAGTTTAATCTAAGACCATCGCAACCCATGGTGCTAGGGTCCTAGGACACACATATGCCCTACTTTGGAACTGCATCTTTGTGAAAATAAGTATCACATCCCCGCATCAGGAACACGAGAACTTTGTTACAATAACCATGTCAGAAAAGTTGAGGCATATAAAAGCTAACTTTCTACAACAATATCTCTAGAAAATTTTATTGCTCAGTGTGTTAAAAATGGTAAAAATAATTTCACTATGAGCAATGTGAGCACTACAATCGGTACTAATATACCAATTGCCATGCATAAGCACATTTTTTCACGACAATTTAACAGTCCATAGCATTTAACTAGACCTAAATGGTGCAAAACTCTTAGTCTGAGAAGAATATTCAGACAGATTCTATTTGTTTGATTCACAAGTCTACAGATAATCAAACAAATAGAGCCATGGTCCCGAAACTGGCTATGCCTATAGGTCAGTTGTCCGATGGGATTGTATTTCATTTCAATGAATCAGAATAGCTTTGCTTGGCATGTCATAGATATATTATTTGTTTCCAAGTCAAGGTAATAGTTATTGATACAAACAAACTATCACTGTAAAACAAGCTAGATGGAAACCCCCTTTCCAAATACCAACAAGACGAAATAACAGCAACAGCATAATGCAATGCAAGATGCAAATAGCACAATCAGTTTTTCATGATCAAGGATGCAATAACCAGTAATATCCAATTTGCCCACCAAATGCAATGTAGAGTTTGCAAACTGCAAAGCAAATATGATAGGGTTTGGGATGGGTGGGGCGGCTTATCACATTTAGTTATCCCTTAGTTATCCCTCGACTAAACTCTGCACTTATGCAATTTTCTACAGCATCACTTTAGCAACAAATCAACAATGACTTTTGCAATTATACCACTAAACCCTCCAAAAACATAATCTAGGTCAACCCAACCAAATCACAACTCACTAGCACACAAAATTCTCCACAAATCGACCAAACTGGATACCAATTAGATCAATTTTCCGTCACCATTATCAAAACAAGCAAGCATGCCAAGAACCGCACCTTCAGCAGAGACCATGTCGACATCGCCCATGTTGTTCTCGAGCGCCTTAATCATCGCAGCCTCTTTCTGCTCCTGCACCACAAAACCAACCGAACAGGCATCAGAGACGCCAAACCTCCGCCACCAAGAAACAACATTCCAGAGAAGAAAACCGCCAGACTCACCCGGTTGAGGCGGCGCTCGATCTTGCGCTTCCGCTTGCCGGACATGGAGACGGGCGCGGTCCGCTGCTTGAGCTTGCCGGTGCCGGGCTCCCCATGCGCTGCGCGCTTGCGGTCCTGCTTCCACTGGCGCTTGTTCTTCTGGACCACGTTGAACTTGGCCATGGCGTGGCGGCGGATGGGTCTCTCAGGCGCCGCCGCGGGAGAGGACGGGGGAAGAGGACAGGAAGCCCAGCAAACCCTTCGGCAGCGGCCTTTAATAACCCTTCCCCTCTGCTGCGCCAATGTCCGTGCGATTCGGCGATTCCCCGTCGCCTAGAGATTCGTGCACACAGGTATGACCAGATGCTGACTCGGTCGCGTAGTCAACACATCTCCAGCTCGGACTTTTTTTTTTAGAATCATCTCCAGCTTGGACGTGCTCTCGGCTCTCGCCGTCTCGCGTTTCCTACTCCGAACGAGAGCTCATTGCCCGTCTGCCGGGTGAATAAAAGGCGCCTGCCGGCCTCCAATTTATCCACAGGCCCAAACGAACGCAGCGTTCCAGACTTCCAGTACGTGACGTGACCAAGTGACCACCATGGCTCGCATCGTGCTCGCGGCGTTGGTGGCGCTGCTCCTCGTCGTCGGCCCGTGCCACGCAAGGCCGGCGCCCCAACGGGCTGCGAAAGCCAAGGCGGTGGCGGACGGCATCACGGCCATTTACAACTTCGGCGACTCCCTGTCGGACACCGGGAACCTGCTCCGCGAAGGCGCCACCACCGGAATGCTCCAGTACACCACGGGCCCTCCCTACGGCTCCGCCATCGGCAGCGCCACGGGCCGCTGCTCCGACGGTTACCTCATGATAGACTTCCTCGCCAAGGACCTCGGCTTGCCGCTGCTCAACCCGTACCTCGACAAGGGCGCCGACTTCACCCACGGCGTCAACTTCGCCGTCGCCGGTGCCACCGCCCTCGACGCGGCGGCGCTCGCGAGGAGAGGTGTCGCTGTACCCCACACAAACACCTCCCTGGGCGTCCAGCTGCAGCAGTTCAAGGACTTCATGAACGCCAACACCCGTTCCCCGCAGGAGATGCGCGAGAAGTTGGCTCACTCGCTGGTCATGGTGGGCGAGATCGGCGGCAACGACTACAACTACGCCTTCTCGGAGAACAAGCCGGTGGCCGGCGGCGCGCGCAACTTCTACAACTTCAGGCGCATGGCAACCAGCGTGGTCGAGGCGATGGCGCTCGTCCCGGACGTGGTGCGCTCCGTCACGGACGCGGCCAGGGAGCTCCTCGACATGGGCGCGACGCGGTTGGTGATCCCGGGAAACTCCCCGCTAGGATGCGTGTCGAGCTACATGTCCGCAGTGAACGAGAAGGACCCGACGGCCTACGACGCCAACGGCTGCCTCATCGCCTTGAACCTGTTCGCCCACATACACAACGTGCTTCTGCAGCAGGGCATCAGCGAGCTACGCCGGTCGTACCCGGCGGCGACGATCGCCTACGGCGACTACTTCTACGCGTACGTGAGGATGCTGAGGGATGCTGGCAAGACGGGGTTCGACGAGGGCGCGGTGACCAAGGCGTGCTGTGGCACCGGCGGCGGCGCGTACAACTTCGACATTGACACGATGTGCGGCGCGCCGGGCACGTCGGTGTGCGCGAGGCCGGAGGAGCGCATCAGCTGGGACGGTGTGCACCTCACCCAGCACGCGTACAGGGTCATGACCGACTTGCTCTACCACAAGGGATTCGCGTCCCCGGCGCCGGACTTCCGGCGTGCCTGATTACTAGAGTGTCCATGGCTAGACAGATGGCTTGTGATTAGAATATCCGTCTTTGTTTTCTTTAATTTAATGTCTAGCAAATCTGATAAATTAATCTCAGTTCGAATACGGAAAAAATATATGGAGTCTCAATTTCTTGCGCATTTGCGCTTTACTGGTTGATTATGCAGCATCTCGTTTCTCCGTGTATGGTTGATACGATTATGCTTGAATGAGCCCTACCGCACCGTGTCACCGCTAATTAAACAGCCGGCCGTCGTGTTCCAACACCCCAGAAGCACGTTACCTATAAATGCAAGTGTGGAATGGGCAATGGAGGATTGGAGACGCATAACAATCGTGCAGTGCATCGCAAAAAAATCTCAGACGACCACACAAAAGCCAGCAACTCGCTCGTCGAAACGGCGACAGGTGGTCGAGAAGCTTAACCAAAATGGCCGGATCTTTCCTCTTTGGTTACCTTGCCACACACTACTCTCGTTTCGAAAAAGAAGGCAAACTCCGCGCAACGCAACGGTGCCATAAATTCTCGCTGAATTGAACATAGTACTAGCTTGCGGCTTGCGCTACGGGCAACTTCGCGGCCGGATTCGATGATAATGGACGCCGGCAATCTCATCCGCAAATCCGCCACCGACATCGATCAACCTGCAGGAGATGGGAGCGGGCAACTTTTTAGATGGAAGGCCACTTGACTCGGCTTTACTTAAAAAGCACAAAAGCGTACTGGGTACTAGTTTTATAGAGGAGCTTATAAGGTTTAAGATTACAAACCATCATATATATACAGATGGTTTAATCTGATGGAAGCTCCACCTTTGAATGAGAAGTATCTACTAAATCTAATACAATCTCAGAAAGGGGGTCACAGTAAAATAATGATAGGGATTATATGGAATTGTAGGGGAATTTCTGAAAAGGGGATGGGAGCCAAGATTAAGACTTGTTAACATAATATAATGTTGACTTCATTGGTTTACAGGAAAATATGAAAAACAAATACACTGACAGTTTTTTCAGAAGGTTTGATCCCAACAAAGCTTTTGTCTGATGCCCTCTAATGGCAGAGCTGGGGGATCCTGTGTGGAATAAAAAAAAAGTTTGATATCTTCAAAATGGAAGAGAAGGAGTTCGCTGTAATGGCAGAGGTGTTTGATAAGTCTCAAAAAAGAAACCTCATGCTGGTCACAATTTATGGACCAGCTCAAGAGGAGAGAAGAGAGCAATTTCTTATAGATTTGTCCAGCATTTGTGCTAATATAGAAATCCCCACCCTTATTGGTAGAGACTTCAACATTCTTAGATATAGTAAAGAGAAAAATAAGAATTTTAACAATAACAGGTTTTCTGAAATGTTTAATTGGGTGATCAATTCTTATGAGCCGAGAGATGTGTCTCTAAGTGGAGGTTTATTTACATGGAGTAATAACCAAGATAACCCAACTTTGGAAAGGCTGGATAGAGTACTCATCAGTCCAGAATGGGAAACAAAGAGAATTCCTTCATTGCCATCAAAATTTATACCCATTCCCTCATTGCCATCAAAACTTACGCATTGAGTTCACTGCCATTAATCTCTAATTTTTGGTTCCTTCCTTGCCATTCCGTCATTTGCTCGCGGCTGCTCCGTTAGGCAGCTAACCTTGGTGAGGATGACATGTGGGCCCGCCTCTCATCTGCCCTGCTCTCCCGCACGCCTACGCAAAAAAGTTGCGCCGAGAGATGGACGAGTCCAATGCTGCGGCGTGCGCGGTGATGCTCCTCCTCGCCGCGATGCGCCGCCCCCACGGCCCCACCTCACCTCGCCGGCATGGAGACCGACAGCGTGCCATGGAGGAGGGGCCAGCAGCCCTGCTCGCCATGCCTCGAGCGACACATCTCTTTCCCATCAGTTCCATCTGCTCCTCACCGCGCCGCAGCTAGTGCCGAAGGATGCGACAGCGAGGAGTTGCTGATGGGAGAGGGTTCGGCGAGGAAGAGTCAGACGGAGAGGAGGGGCTCGGTTGGCGGAGGAAGGGACGGGGAGAGAGAGGGCGACTAGCTCGAGGGGTCACTGCTCCACAAGCCCCGCCTCGTGCTGGCTCTCCTCCACTTGCCGCAGCGGCTCAGCTCCGCTCGTCGTCACAACCCCTTCTCCTCTCACCATCGTAGTGGCTCGGCTCCGGAAGTGGGAGGGAGCGACGACGAGCACCGCGACAGTCGGCCGGCCGGTGGGGCAGCAAATTGAGGCATTAGAGGTAGCGAATCGAAGCGACGGCCAGTGGGGCAGCGAATCGAAGTGATGGGGCAGCGAATCGAGCGACGCAGTGGGAGTGGGTGGACACTGGCCCCTCCTCCATGGCGAGCCGTTAGCCTCCATGGCCGGCGAGGCGAGGTGGGTGCGGCGTCTCGGTCCACCGTGGCGAGGAGGAGCATCACACCATCACTGCGCGCGCTGTAGCCTCGGCTCATCCATCTCCCGACACAGCTTTTATCCGCAAGCGTGCGGGAGTACAGGGCAGAGAAGAGGCGGGCCCACATGTCATAGTCACCAAGATCTGCTGCCTAACAGAGCAGCCGTAAACATTTGACAGAATGGCAACGAAGGAACTAAAAACTAGAGATCGGTGGCAGTGAACTCAACGCATAAGTTTTGATGGCAGTGAGGGAATGAGTATAAATTTTGATGGCAATGAAGGAATTCTCTCAACAATATTCCCCTTGACAAATTTGAGAAAGAAGCCAAGGTTCATGTCTGGTCATAATCCTTTGATATTATGTTCAGACCAAGACAGAAGGAAAAAACAAAACAATTCTGTTTTGAAACTTCCTGGATTAAACACCCAGAATACCATAAAAAGGTACAAGAAATATGGGAAAAGGAGGTAACAGCAAAGAATGCAGTTGAAATGTGGTATATCAAATTGAACAGAGTCAAGAAATTCCTCAAAGGTTGGGGGATAAACATTAAAGGGCAAAACAAGAGGTACAAGGAAATTCTTCAAAAAGAACTAGGGGAAATTGAAAAAATGGAAGAAGTTACTCTCACTGCTCAAATTCTAGAAAGGAAAACCTCCATCCAAACTGAGCTGCTGAAGATTCTGGAAGAAGAAGAGTTATACTGGCACAAAAGAACCAACCTTAACTGGCTGCTAAAGGGTGACAACAATACATAATTTTTTCACAGAGTTGCAAATGGGAAAAGAAGGAAAACTTGATTTTTCACTTAGAACATGAAGGGAATTCTCTGGAGAGTGATGAAGAAATTTTAGGCCATGCTACTAATTACTATAAGAAGCTTTTTTGGCCCTTAGATAGTCCAATGTTCCAAATGAACCCACATTGGGAGCAACAGAAAAAAGTATCAGCCGAAGAAAATGAGTTCCTTTCTAGTCCTTTTTCTATGGAAGAATTAAAAAAGTTGTCTTCTCCACGGAGAAAAACACAGCTCCAGGGCCAGACCATATGCCTGTGGAGTTTTACCAAGCAGGGTGGGATGTGATCAAGAGAGATATGCTAGACATGTTAACAGAATTTGGTAATCACAAATTAGGCATAGGGAGACTCAACTATGGTGTGATTACCTTGATCCCTAAATCTAAAGAAGCTGGCAGAATCCAGCAATACAGACCCATATGCTTATTGAATGTGAGCTTCAAGATTATCACAAAAATTTTGATGTTCCGTTTTGAAAATTGCATGAGCAGAATGATACATAAATGCCAGTCAGCTTTTATTAAGGGGAGAAATATTATGGATGGTGTGATGACCCTGCATGAGATTGTTCATGATGTCATATCTAAAAAGGAGGGAATGATTATTAAACTTGACTTCGAAAAAGCATATGATAAATTACCTGGGATTTCCTTTTTGAAATTCTCAAGCAAAGAGGCTTATGTGATTCATGGTGTAAATGGATACAAGAGGTAACATCAAGTGGGACACTCAGTGTAAAGGTCAATGGGGTGACTGGTAGTTATTTTAAAAGCGGGAAATGAGTCAGACAAGGGGATCCCTTGTCACCGTTGCTCTTCAATCTAGCGGCAGATAGCCTAGCGAAAATGATACATAAAGCTCAAGAAAATGGGTTAATAAAGGGACTTGCTGAGGAGTATGTGCCACAGGGAGTGGCGGTGCTGCAATACGCAGACGATACTATATTATGCTTACAAGATGATTTGGAATCTACTCACAATATGAAACTGCTGTTGTGTTTGTATGAGAAAATGTCAGGACTAAAAATTAATTTTGAAAAGAGTGAAGCTCTTAATGTTTCACATGATGAACAGAAAGCAATTGAGTTCGCAGACATAATGAACTGCAGTACTGGCTCTTAACCAATCAAGTATCTGGGGGTACCAGTCTCAGGCTCAAGACTGCATGTGATTGATTGGACTCATGTAGTGGAGAAACTCCTTAAAAGACTGGAAGGTTGGAAAGGGAGTGCACTCTCTATGGGTGGGAAACTTATCCCGATCAACTCTTGCTTGAGCAGCATCCCAACATACTGTATGTCAATGTTCATACTGCCAAAAACCATTTTGAAAAAAATGGATAGCATTAGGAAAAGATTTTTCTGGCAAGGTAATGACATTAAAAGAAGATATCACTTAGTCAAATGAATTAACATCACCAAACCCAAATAAAAAGGTGGTTTGGGAGTTAAAGACCTCAGAAGGATAACCAACAACCTACTAGGGAAATGGTGGTGGAAGTTAGAATAGGAGGAATGCATCTGGCAGGAAATTGGGAAGAAAAAAATACAAGATTGATGGTAGCATTAGATCATTGAAACAAAAACCATCAAATTCCCCTATGTGGAATAATTTGGTTAAGATAAAAGACATATATCTGAAAGGAAGGATAATTAGCATAGGGAATGGAAGAAAGACAGATTTCTGGGAAGACTCTTGTTGTGGCTCAGTCTCTCTCAAAGAAAAATTCAAAAATCCTTTTGATATCTGTGAAGAACAAAATAAAAATGTAGCCTGGTTGGTTGCAAGGGGTTGGAAATTGAACTTTCAAAGATGGCTAGATGAAAGGGCCCAAAACCAATTAAGACAATTAAGAGATACTTCGTTAACATGTGCACTTTCGATGGAAGAAGATACCTTCAGATGGATGTGGGATAAATCTGGGAAGTATTCTATGAACTCGCTATATTCACATCTTTATAGAATGAGACACAAAAATCTAACAATAAATATGGGAATCCAAAACCCCATTGAAAAACAAAATTTTCATGTGGTTGGTGGAACAAAATGCCATCCTGACTAAAGAAAATTTGCTGAAACCCAACTAGCAAGGAGATTCACGCTGTTATTTCTGTAACATAAATGAAAACATCTCGCATATCTTTTTTGAATGTGATACTGCTAAATATGTTTGGAGTTTGATTTCTATTGTCATTGGGGCTCCTTGTAGACCCATATCCTTTTCTCAATTATGGGAATGGACCAAATTATACATGCCCTGTAATAAGAGAATACATTTCAATGGTTTAGTAGCGATCTATTGGGAAATTTAAGAATAAGAAATTCTATCTGCTTTGATAAAAAAATATATAAAATCTCCTTCTGAGATTGTTTGTCTAGCTTCATCCTTTGTTTCATATTGGGCAGGTTTGCACAAACAGGGTGACCAACAAAGCCTAGAAGAGGGTGCTGCAGCAATGAAGGAAGCAGCCCTACACTTCCATCATCACCAGCACTCTCCTGGTCAAGCTGATGCAGGGATGGTCCTTCTTTAGTAAAGCGTGCATGAGTTGGAAAATCTTAATAGGGGTTTCTCTGTCACGGAGATCTGGTTTTGCTTTCTTTAGTGCTTTAGTGCTTGAAGCGGTTTCTTTTGAACTTTCATCCTCAGCTTCCAAAATTTGGGCCCTCTGTGCTCATTTTGGGTTAGCTTGTAATAAGTTGTAGTGTGTTCTAATTGCCTGGTAGTCGTACTTGGAACTCTGTAATTTTGTTACTGGCAGAAACGAAATTCAGGCTTGGCCCTTGATGGAAAAAAACAAACCATCATATGGCCAAAAGCAAATACATGTTTGTAACCTCCACACTCTAACCCTCTCTATCAACAAATTCAAGTGCCCAAGAATAGGCAAGCATTACAGACATAAGAGCTAGAGGTAAACACCCCCAAATCGTGCAACTTGTTCATTCCTCAGATCTTAATGAAGATAGTCGATGTCTGAGCTTGTTGATCACCGAATCGATCCAAGGTCACTGCTTCTCCCTGAGTAGTACCTTCCACTTCAGCATGAATGAGATTGTTCAGTACAATCCTACATTAGGTGAGGATACTAAAACATTGTTAAAGATAAAGTCATTACGGATAAGCCAAAGGGACCAAGCCAGACATCCAAAAATGTAAACAAATTTTCTGTTTTCCCTTTCAGACCCCTCTACCAACTTTCCATGTATATCCTCCAGACTTATTGGTAGGAACACTCATTCACATATATCTCTAAACACACTCCAGCAGAACCTTGCTAATACACACTGAACAAATATGTGTTCAGCGCTCTAATTGACCACATAGTTTACATTTCGTCGGTCCAGCCCAATTCTTTACTGTTCAGCTGACTGTATCTTGTCATTGCATACTTTCCATAAGAAGATCTTAATTTTCAAAGGAATATTAGCTGTCCAGATGCTGATCATCCATCTATTTGGTACTCCAGGAAAGGTTAGTGCATGATAAAGTGAAGAGGTGGTGAAAACACCTGATTTTTCCAAGCACCACCTAACTGTATCTGGTTCCTGGGAGAGATTCACCCCTTCCATTAGCATTAGTAAATTTTCCCACTCATTTTCTTCGGCCTATCCAAAATTTCTCCTGAAAGTTAGTTTCATACCCCCTTGACCTAGTACTTTAAAAACTGACCAATACTTTTGGTTACATATCTCAAAGATTTCATGACACACAATCTTCAATGGGCAGTTCTCTCTCCACACATCATGCCAAAATCTTGTTTTTCTTCCCATTCCCCACCTCATATATTATGCCCTAGCCACATCTCCTGTAACAGCCATCAACCCTTTCCAGAATTGTGACTCATCATGTTTCTTATAGCTGAAGACCCTTTCTCTCCCAAGTACTTTTGTCTAAGTAGATTGCAGCAAAGCGTATTGTCTCCTCTCTCTATTTTGAAGAACCATTTGGAGAGCAAACATCTATTCATAATCCTTGTGTTTGTGAATCCAGCATCTCCCGCTTTCTTGGGTGAAGCCACAAGATCCCATTTTGCCATATGGTATCTCCTTTTCATATGAGGTCCATGCAGAAAAAATTGGCTCTAGCAGAGTCCATTTTTTTGATGATTTTCCTCCTGCAGTAAGTATACTCCCATTGTATAGTTTGGTATAGAACTCAGACAAGATTCCACCAAGATCATTTTACCTCCAGATGACAGTCCCACACTTTGCCAGGTTGGAATTCTCTTCTCAACTTTCTGGGTTACATAGCTAAGCTCAGCCACCGTCATATATCTATTATTGACCATCACTCCAAGGTATTTTATAGGTAGCTGGCCCACTTTGCAGTTAAAAATCACTGCCACTCTATTACTTTCCTCTTTAGAGCTTCCCAACACCAGAACCTCACTCTTCTGATAGTTTATTTCCAGCCCAGACATGTTTTCGAAGCAGTATAACAAGAATTTTGCATGTAGGATTGTTTGATAATCTAGGTCCAGAAAGATAATTGTGTCATCTGCATATTGTAGATGTGTTAGCCCTCCCTCTACCAAATGTTTCATGAGCCCTCTAATTTCTCCGACCTCTTTTGCATTGTCTAACAATGTAGCCAAAGCATCACTTACTAAGTTGAAAAGCAATGGTGACAGCAGGTCACCCTGTTTGAGCCCTTTGTGGGTGTTGAAAAAATTCCCTGGGGCCCCGTTGATGTTAATACCTACACTGCCCCCCTCTACAATTTGTTTCATCAACTCTATCCATTTATTGGGAAAGTTTTTCTTCCTAAGCACCTCCATCATAAAGCTCCAACTCACTTTGTCGTAGGCCTTTTCAAAGTCCAGTTTTAAAATAATCCCAGGTAGCTTCTTCACCCTCAGCTCATGCAAGATTTTATGTAGAGTGATCACGCCCTCAAGAATATATCTCCCCGGAATAAACACTTTTTGTGTGTTACTGATCAGACACCCCCCGGCAACATGTGTAAGCCTCATAGTAAGTACCTTGGTAAACCATTTGTAATCTACATTGAGCAAACAAATAGACCTATACTGTTTAATGTTATTTGCTTCCTTTAGTTTCGGTATCAATGAGATCCACTACGTGAAAAACCTACTTTGGTAACGGGCGCGAACTGCTATTGGTAACGGGAATCGCGCTCGTTACCTTTCAAGCGTTACAAATAGCCCAACATCGGTAATGGGCAACAATAACTGGCACATGTAGTGGGCATTAAAGAGAAGCCCGTTACCAATCTGCTGGTACCAATGACCTGAGCCACGATATTGGTAACGGGCAACAATCTTTGCCCGTTACCAATAACAACAAAGGTAACGAGCATTAAACAGAAGCTCGTTACCAATCTGTTGGTACCAGTGACTTGGGCCACGATATCGGTAACGGGTAACAATCTTTGCCCGTTACCAATGTTGAATTAAAAAAACAGAAAATGCATTCCATTCTTTTATTTTATACATACATGCATACACAAGTATACAATTACATACACTCAATTTCATCCATACATTCAGATTGCGAAGGTGTACTGTTATAGGATTTTCTGAAAATCCACACAAATCCAAGAATTCCTTCTGCGGCTCATGAAGGAACCCAGGATGTGTGATGTTACTGTGTTGCCAACATGCTCCTTCAGGCGGGCTGAATATTGCTATGGTGGTGCACCTCAACAAAATGGGATTAACAACCATCAAAGGTATTTGGTACATTACTTACAGCATCGTGACATCAATCATCACCTGAAAAAGAAATGTGCTCATATTAATGATTCAGGCAGCCTCAAATCATATCAAAGAAAAACAGCTCAAATTAGTCTCTAGTGTTCCTGGTTCATATTTTGACACCTACTAGTGAATAAAAGAGCAAGCAGGGCAATAAAATGCAACACAGGAGACAACAGCCAACATAAGCACAGAAGAGAGAAAGTGCATACAAGTAGCAAAATAAACTCGCTCATTTTCACGTACACTTTATTAGTTTCTGACATGTAAATAACTAAACTAACTGGAATAGGAAAGTAGCACAAAACAGACTAACTATGAAAATGCTAATCACTTGATTGCGGATCAACATGAACAAAGAAACTGGCAGCAACTATCAGATAACACAGGATCAACATAAGTCCTTTCAAGTAGTTTGCACTTGTGAGCAAAACAAGTGTGGGTAATTCACAGTAATCACATGCTCTAAGTTACCGTTACCATAGCCTAATGGGTTAAACATAAATTCAGTGGCAACACAACTGTTAAGGCAATGCAACTATTAAAAGCCATTCAAAAAATGTTAATATTAATATAGTGCGATAACACTTCAAACCAGTTCCACTCTAGATGAATGATGAAGCGTTACCAAGATGGGTATGTTACCACTGTCCGAAAGGCAAATTAGACACACATGTCCACAGTTTATACGATATCAAACAAATTTCACCAACTTTCATTTCAGTAGGTATATATAAAAGGTTTCTTTATAAGAACCTACCTGTAACATAATTACAACCACGGGTGTTGTTATGAAGAGAGTTGTTGTCTCAGATAGTTGAAAATCCAAGTCCATCTTTTGTCCCATCATCCAACCTATAACAACACAAAATGGAATCTGTAGACAATACTTTTATCGTGGCCCATCATCCAACATATACCATGAGTACTGTTATGAAGTTAATGATCTGAAATCTTTGAGCACTAAGCTGAAGGCTAAGAGTAGAACTAACCTGATCCATAAGTTAAATTTGCTACTAATACTACAACATTTTTTCTGAAAATCCTACTAGTACTACATCAATGCGATTAGATAGCACTGCTATAGCACAGTACGCACCTAGAGATTGAATCAGTAATCAACATAACAGATCGAAGAAAACTTGTAGGAAACCATAGTTGGAGGATAGCTCACCTCATCATCAGTGGTGCATGTAATAATAGTTTTACTTCACGCAGTGATTTTATAGTACTGATCCTTAGTATTGTCAAGGATATCAAAATTCACCGCTGCAGGATACAAAAATTATTGTGCCTGTGAAAGATATCATCTTGCAAGTATAGCAAACTTTATATTTAAGAGTGAACACGACGAGCTCTAATAATACAAGCTAAATCACTAAGTACATTGGTGGCCTGGTGGATTATCTAAGTGCATAGATTTCCAGGATTAGTTAACAAGTGGAAAACTCTTCACCCAACCAGCGTAATGTTTTTTGTCTTATTAACTATAATGAAGGAAATAAATGGCATTTTTATATGGCCTTAAATCTAAAGGAGCACTCTGAAGGATTGTAGACTAGTTAGTTGCAGTGCTCGAAATCAACGTTACAGTCAGATTTAGAATCTAGTGCAGGGATTCAACAATAGGTGTTCATTCGCACAAATAATAGTAAAGAGAATACATCCATGGCAATAAAAATTCTATGACAAAACTAATATACAAGAATTCAATTTTCACAAGCAAATCTTGCTGGAAAGTAAAAAACCAATTAGGATCTAGATGAGCACATCGAGCACTTACTTTGGTGGAAGAGGAGGATGCACGTGGTTCTTCTTCCTCAGGATGCGTCGGTAGTAGCTAGTCAGAAAGCTAAATTTGAAATCACTACAACAAATCACAAATACTATCATTAAATGATTCATCAAAAGGAGCAATTTGACACATAATCAGCAAGCAAAAGGAGCACAACTGATATATCTCCACTAGGATAACTATTGATTTAAACAAACAATGAACTGTGTCTACACACCCTCACCAGCAGAAATAGGGATGCAACAAGATAACATAGTATATCACTACAACTACCTGGTGTTTGCCTAGTCATTTCGTAAAACACATCACTGCAACTACCTGGTGCTTGCAATTCATTTGGCCTAGATGCAGCACGGGTGGTCTGTGAAAGGATCTTGATGTCGCCTAGAGGGGGGGGGGGGTGAATAGGCGAGTCCTAAAAATCACCACTTAAAACAAATTTATCAGTGAATCCCGGATACTCCGGACTTTTCTCCGGAGTTTCTGGAAAGTCCGGAATCTCTGGAAAGATCTTCGGAATCTCTGGACTGGCGCCTTCGCAGCGGAATCAACACACTGCCCAAAACTGGTGCCACCGGTTTTGAAATCCGGTGCCACCGGGTTTGCCTGGAAGTGACTCCCCTCTTCTTCTCCTTCTTGTTTGCTTGTTTGACTTGAACTAAAACTTGGTGTGTGGCTTAAGGATCAGTTCCTTGATGAATATAGAGTTCCTGCATTTCACAAACACTAGCAACCAAGTAGCTCCACCAATATGACAAAAGCAAGCAAGGATAGATATATGAAGGTAAATGCGAGGTAACCAACCGGAGCACAAAGATTTGTTTTACCGAAGTTCGGATTCACCACCGTGTGAATCCTAGTCTCCGTTGGGTGCTTCTCCTACCGAAGCTGGGTTGCATTCAACCCTTTTCCCGATCCACTAGATAGCTTCTTCCCTTTCGGAGGCGAAGCACGACCTTCACAAACTGTCCCACAGCTCACCACACCTTGGGAGCTTGTGGGCGACACCTAGCCGTCTAGGAGGCAATCCTCCAAGAGTAACAAACGCTTCACACAAGCTTGACGACGTCCAACAGTGCTCAAGGGATACAAGTGCTCTTTGAATTGCTCACAAAGGTTTCTCTCTACCACCCAACTCACTAGATCTAGCAAAGATCAAAACAACCTCACAAAGAGGGGTTGGGGAGAGCTAGAATGGCTTTGGCTTAGCAAGGAATAGCAAGGAAGCACTCTAGCAACCTCAGGAACAGCAGCTTGCAACAGTAGAGGTTGAAGGGTATAAATACCCGACTCCCCAAAAACTAGCCGTTGGAGTTAAAACCCGGAATCTCCGGGAAAAAACTCGGAAACTCCGGACTTCCCAAAACTAGCCGTTGCAAACTCCAGTGAAAACCGGTGCCACCGAGTTCCCAAACTCGGTGCCACCGAGTTTTAAAAAACTAGCCGTTGGGCCGGCTGACACAAAACCGGTGCCACCGGTTTCCCAAAACCGGTGCCACCAAGTTTGACCCGTCAAACCCGAAGACGTGTACGTGTGGTTTTTGTGTCTCTCTCAACTCACATGGGTTACTTGAGCACTGAGACATTATCAAAACTCCTTGTGATGCATCCCTCTTGATAGTACGGCGTACCTATACTCAAGATCAAATATAAATGCAATAAAAGAACTCTTGAGCTTCTTCTTCAAGAATAGCCATACTTGATCAATATATCCTCGTGAGAGATCCATCCATCAATGTCTCATTGGTTTGAGCACTTCTACCTTGAGCTAGTGACTTTGATCTTTATATAAGAATGAAACCCAATTCTTGATTAAGTCACCCTTCACATGACTCAGTGAATATGTAATGCTTCTTCATTGCTTCACTCAGTTAGGCTCGACTTGATACCTCGAAACTTTCCAAGCTATAGCCACTTCACCCTAGCCAAGCACATGGTCCAAGTCACTACTCGACCAACCTTAGCTTAGTACCTCGTTGCTAATCCCTTGCTTGATTTCTTCATCCATTCGGTGTCAATTTGAGTTAAGCTTTGATTCAACATCAAGAGTGAAATTCTATTGAGATCATGCCTTCTTTTAATTTGAATATCCCTTTTTATTATAACAAGCTTCTTCCTTCAATGAGAGATCATCCAATGTTCCAAAATCAATATGCCTCTTTCTTAACCTTCATTAGCTTGTCATATACCATCTATATGCTCCATGGGATCATACATATCAAATATCATGACATTCACCATTGAGTCAAGCCATTTCACAATATGGGGCTAAAACCATGCCTCAACTTATCTTGTATACACATAGCTTGTTTTCACCATGTAGATAACCAATGTCATATATTATGCCTTGTCATTTATATGTTACAACCTGCTCACATGCTTAACAAGGACATTAGATCTTTAATCTAGTTGTCAATCAATACGCCAAAACCCACTAAGGGCCTAGATGTCTTTCAATCTCCCCCTTTTTGGTGATTGATGACAACCTCGATTAAAGCTTACAAAAGATATTCAATAAAGTTTAAAAACTCAGATTTAGGTTGAGGCCCCCCTCAATATGTGCTATGAATGGAGTTCACAATATTTGGCCTAAAATGCCAATTTGCACATTGTCAAGAAAACATGGAGCCCCCCCCCTAAATCTTAGCAACAGTGGGGTGCAAAACAAGTGTGTGAACATTTTAAACCGTGATGCATGCAGTAAATAAGAACTCCAACACATAGAGTAAGAAAAGGCAGTGTTGTCTGGCCAAACTCGGTGCCACCGGTTTTGCCCAGGCAGCCCTGTCAAAAAGCAATACATCACCCATATAAATCACACTAACATGCAATTTAGTCTTAATAAGCATGAAAAGGTTCACCACACATTTTAGCACACATAACAAAGGTTCTCAAGTCCAATTAAAGCTAGGAGAAATTTATTACAGGGGCCTGTTGCATACAACAGCCAAAACCGGTGCCACCGGTTCTGGAAACTCGGTGCCACCGAGTTTGCCTGACAGAAGGGATACTGAAACACACCAAAACCGGTGCCACCGAGATCTGGAAACCGGTTCCACCAGGTTTGTTCAGACAGAGCAGATGCAGAGCAGAGCAGCAAGCTTTCAATCGACGCCTCTCTCCCCCTTTGTCATTAAGCACCAATAAAGGTCTTGGGGGGTCTTGGACAGTTGCTCATGGTTCTTCTTCTTCATCATCTTGAGACGGTTGCACAAACTGACTCGGAGGCATAAAGGGTGGTGGTGGAGGGAATGGAGGATAGTGAGAAGGCATTCCTTCATATGGATTGACTGAGCCAAAAAGTGTACCATAGTAGTATCCACCTGCAGCACCTGAACTTCCTTGTGCATTAGGATCCACGGGAGGCATGCTAGAGGATGTGCCTTGGCCTTGTGTGCCCATGAAGAGAACCTCTGAATATGAAGATCGAGCACTATACACTCCTCCAAAGGTGGGATTGTAGTATGAGTTTCCATAGGCTCTATCCCAATAGTCCTTGTTGGTTGCCGGATCAACTTGTTGTGATCTTTCCCAAATGCTCTCAAAGGTCTCCAGCTCACTCTCTTCTTCATCGGATGGTGCATGTGGTATGGGAGGCCTATTCGTGGGAGAGGGGTTTTCATACATGAGCCTTATCATCCTTGAATCCCTCTTTCTAAGTTGTCTCTCCTTGTGAATTGCATCACTTGCTTTCATGCAAGACCCACACCAAAAGTTGAACAATTTTCTAAGTGGGGAAGGGAGCTTTTGCACTTGTTGCTGCCCACGTTCACGCCCTCTACCGTGTGACGGTCTTGCTGCCCTAGATGGTGCAGCAGCTGCAGTGGGCTGTTCGGGGGCTTCTTGGCCTCCAATATTTCCCTGTGCCCTTTCCAAATCTGCTAGTGAAGGTCCCACAACATCATTCTTCAAGTGGAAAGGCTTATGCTCATGATCATAGACAAATGTGTAGTTGGTGATAGTCTCAATGACATGCATGAGATAAGGAGCATATCCACAACTCTTTTGTGGCGAGCCGGAGATGGAATGAATTTCTTCCCAAATATAGTCCACAACACTGAATTCCGGCTCACTAGGACACATGTGCCTTAACAAATCTCTACCATAGTTTGACACATTTGATTGGTCCCCTTCCCTAAGAGCAAGTGTCTTTCTAAACATGCGGTGCAAGTATGCATAGAATGGTAGCATACTATTGACTCGTCCAAAGTTCCATTCTTGTCCCGGGATGTACATGAACTTCATGTCTACCTTGTCCATGTCATGATCTCTATGGATCTTCATCCTTCCAAGGTCTTCTTCATCAAAACCAAGTAGATATGCAAACTCAGTGATATTGATGCCAAACCATTTTCCCTTGGTCATCCAATGCACAATTTTGTCGTTCTTCCAAGTGGTGAAGTAGCATGTGGCATAGAATTGTGCAATCACTTCATTGTTACATGACTTGGCAAAACCCATGATGTCATAAACATTTTTCCTTTTGACTCACGAATAATTTCAGCAATCTTCGGATCCTCCATGACTGACAAGAATCCCCAATCAATGTATTCTGAGCGAGCAATGGGGAAGTCTTTCTTGATCATTGCACTTGCATAATAATCTTGATGAAATTTGGTGCCAAACCGATAATCCAAATTCCTTCCACCAACTGTCAAAGGATTCTTTTCCCTTTCCTTTCTTGCCCTCTCTGTCATGCCCCTTCCCTTATAGTTGACTATGTTGCGGTGCTCAGGGTCAACGGGTGGCCTCATTCTCACGTTGAAGTGAGTCACAGCACCACTCTCAACAGGTTGCGGTCCAAGAACTGAGATGCCCTCATACTCACCATCACTGTCATCATCTCCGGTGCCCTGACTATGCTCATGGCTAGCCGTGCGGATGTTCTTGCCCTTTCTCTTACGCTGAGCTGCTGCTGTAGGTGACTCAGGAGGGGATGGTTCCTGCCTGTGTGGGCTCTCCTCATCATCATCACTAGAGGTTGACTCAAGCTCGGAGTCCTCAATGCGCATAGCACCTCTAGGGAGATTAATTCTTCCTGCTGCCCTTTTTGACCTTCTCGGTGGCTCTAGAATGTCTTCTGTGTTTTCATGAGCACTGCTAGACCCTTCTCTTCTTCTAAACTCGAAACTTGCATTCTTCGTTCTAGGTTGCCTTCTCCCATAAACCATGTCAAACCTTGGATCTGTGAACAAGGGAGATACATATGGGTCTTAGGAACATTTCTCTGCCACAAATATATGCAAATGAATTTTATGGAGCCCCTTTTGCAACTGAATCAGTGAACCAGCACTGAAACCGGTGCCACCGAGTTGGGAAACTCGGTGCCACCGGGTTCAGCATGAACCCTAAAATGTGCCCCTGACCAACAGCCAATAAATCTTCAATCCATTCATTTTAAACTGTTCTAGGACCATATAGAAGCCATTCTACCAAAGGAATCCAAGAGATAGTCCCTAGAAAAGTAGATTGGGCAAAACAAAGACATGGGGTACCTCCCGACATGGTGGGAGAGCTGCTGCTGCCTAGGAATGGAGGGGAATCCGGTCCAACCGAGTTGGAGAACCGAGATCTTGTCCTAAGCCTTGAAATCCTTGGTGGAATCCTCAAATCGCCAAGAAATCGCATTCTCTCCCTCTCCTTTTACTGCTCTGAGTCGTGGGTGAGAGAGGGGGGTAAATGGAGTGAAGATGTAATCAGAATCGGGTAAGTCACGGGTATATCTTGTCTTGCCGACGTAAAAACCGGGTGCCACCGGTTTTGGAAAACCGGTGCCACCGGGTTTCACTTAACCCCTGGACTTTTGTCCATAAATTCATTTCTGCACTTCCCTTTTCATTCCTCTTTCTTTCTCTGCCTTTTATATTCATTTTTGCACAACCCTCTGTCTCAGATATGGATTTTGAGTGATTTTGATGAAATGTGGGAAATCCAAAGTTTGTAATCCCTTGAGATAATAATGAGTAGCTTCCTTTGAACTTGAGAGAATCTTGTCATTTATGGTTAGCCAACATTCAAACATGAGCAACAATAACCATAAATAACAAGACATGATCTAAAGGATCAAAACTCAAATATTTTGCAAAAAGCATACCACCTACACATGCTAGTGAATTTTTGAAAGTTTATTCTAAGTCACAAAGAGTGTGCAAAGATTACTAGCCAAGATAGATCTTAGAATATTTAGCTCATGCATCTACTAAGATTTTTAGCCATGGTTAGAAAAATAAAATTTCCAACAAAAAGTTGTGAGGCATCAACTAAATATCTAAAAGCTCATCACTACCACCAAGCAACAAATCAAGGTGATGCTAGCTCCTTTTGCACACCAAAAATCACACTAGCAAAAATAGGGCCTAGATGCCCAAATTAATAACTTGAGTTTAGGATTCATACCTTTGCCTTCATTTTGCACGATTTCTCACTTAGAGTAACTCACATAAATTAGCTTGCACTTTTTAGTCTTTCAATAACTTCCTCTTGTCACTTTTGATGTGAAATACCCAAAGTGTGCTAAGATGACAAGAGAACATAAATATTACAAGCACAAACTCTAGTCTCATATTGGGTGACTTTTTGAGAGTAGAATGGAAGTAAGTCACCCAACATGAAACCTCATAGCATGGGATAAACTCCTCAAAGATATAGTGCACACAAGGATATGTGGATGTAAGGGACATGTGCACTACCTTGGTCAAATATGTCCAAGTTAAGGAATTTAAACCATGATATGGTGAGTAGCCAAAGATAAATGTAATCCAATCCAAAAATAAAGAGATACAATTACATATATGGATCGGTGACCTTCTTGTCGTGTGGCTTGCTCACAACCAACACCCTTGCCATAAGATTTATTCAAGTGAGAAGTATATATAAAACATTGAGACGCCTCACACATGAACTACACACATGAATTCTTGCAAGTTATGTTAGTACCAAGAGACACAAAATGTGAATGAGCTCCCCCTAAATAGGTGCATCAAGTATTTGAATCTTGAGAAGTGCACTTTTGGCTCAATTAAAGCACTGGGGTAGCAAGCTCCACATTTTGGTCAAAATACATAAGCAAATAAGAACGTGTGAGATGAGATCAAGAATAGCTCACAAACTATATTTGCTCAGTCTCCTTTTATTTTGAATCAAGAATAATGTGCCTTGAGGTATTTGCAAAAATTTCCTTTCCAACCCTTGCTGATCCTGGGAAACTCGGTGCCACCGAGTTCACAAATCCGGTGCCACCGGATTCTTCCAGAATTTGGCACTTATGCATTTTGCAGATCTAGTTGATCCTTCTCTTGATTCTTCCTTTTGATTTTGCTCGAATGTATGTTCCCGCATGCAACAACCACTCAAAGCTTCTAGATGAAGCAATTAATAGCATCGAATGGTATTTGACAAAATTTTGCTAAAGGGAACATATGTAGGTTGTCCACCTCATATGATCAACTAGCACAAGAGCAAGTTTTGCATATGAGAGTGAACAACAACAGTGAGAGGTACTTATCATGGAAGGAGCATTTGAATGAGATTTCTTTGATATATGTCACTTGGTCCTTTTCTATTGATGAGTCACAAAATTTCTCTTGAGATATAGATGAAAGAAAATTAATATCTTCTCAAGTGAACCAAGCTTCCAATGCTACTCCAAGTACCTGCAAAGTCCTTTTAGGCATGTTTGGTACCCAATGTGCATTGGGTCCGACAAGGTTAGTGATCAAGGACTTAGGTACCCAAATGGCCTTTGTGCCCTTCCTTTGTGAAATAACCACATTGGGGGCACTGGAGTCATTTGAGTTACCCCTAAGCTTCTCATTACTATAATGAACATGGTTGCGCTTAGGGTTCTTACTATTGGGGCAATCTTTACCAAGATGTCCCTTTTGACGACAAGTGTAGCAAATTTTGTGCTTGATTTTGCCATTGCTATTTGTACTTGTCTCTGAGCCATTCTTCTCTCTGAATTTTGCTTGAGCCTTCAGAAATCCCTTGTTGAGCTTCATATGGGGTTTCTCAGGTGAAACCGGTGCCACCGGTTTGGCAAAACCGGTGCCACCGGGTTTCCCTGAGGGAACCTTTTCCCGGTTGGTACAAGCTTCAATCTTGTGCCCTTTCTCATGACAACCAAAGCATCTTCTCTGAGCAAGACTTCTTTGCCTCTTTGATTGGTTTGAGTTGTCTTCTTGCTTGAATGAGCACATGGATGCATAATGTCCCATGTGTGAGCACTTGTAGCACTTGATGTGATCTAGCTTCATTTTGTTCTCAATCTTGTGGTCATTGATATTGTGGCTTTTTGAGAGATTGATCTAGTGACAATTGTCCTCTTCTCAAGCTTCTTCACCATGGGCTCACGGTTATCTTGAGAAGGTTGCACCTTTTCTTTTCCCTTCAACTTAGCCACCTCTTTCTTGAGCTTTTCGACTTCTTGCATAAGATCATCATTTTCTTCAGCAATGAAGTCATCACAAGATTCTGTAATCACACAATCATACCAAGAAGGTTTGCTTTTTGGGCCACATGGGTTAGCACAAGATATGTCATATTTAACTTGAGTACATGTGCTAGTGGTGCAATGAGGTGTGTAAGATTTAACCGAGTTTACCAAAACCTCATTTGCCACTTCTAGCAAAGTGTGTGATTCTACAAACCTCTCATGAGAATATTCAAGTTCTATATGAGTTCCTTGTAGTTTCACAAACTTGCAAGTGGATTCCTCAAGTTGGTCCTTGAGAGATTGATTTTCCTTCTCCAAGTATGATGCACAAGATAGAGAGTTAGTAGCACAAGCATATGCCTTGGTAATGTCTTCCTTGCACTTTCTAGACAAGATGTCATTTGACTCCTTAAGCTTCTTCAATTCTTCTTCAAAGGAGTCTCTATAAGCTTGTTGTCTTGTGAGCTCATCTTCTTGCCTTCTTACTCTCTTTATGAGCTCTAGCACATTTTTCTTGTCTTTCTTGGTCATCTTGTCAAGCTCGAAGTCAAATTTCTCAACTTCACTTCCCTTCTTCCTTCTTCCTTTAGTCACTTGAGACTTGGAATCATTAGTACATAGTAAGGGAGTACTAGGAGCTGTAGATACCTCAAAGGTATTGTGCGATGTTGCTCTGAAGTCCGACGAAGCAAGTTGGTGTTGTTCACTGCCAAATCCGGTGCCACTGAGTTCTGAACTCGGTGCCACCGAGTTTGCCTGGTCAGAGGCAGTGCCGCAGTGGTCGCGATGTTGTCGCTCTTTTGCTTCGTGGATAAGGTCTTTAGAGGATGAGAGCAAGATGCTGATGTTGAGCACTCCTCTAGTGACTCCTCCTCTTCATCTTCGTCATCGTCATCATCGGCACTAGTATACATGTCCTTGAGTGCCACCCAAATATGATGTGCATCATCGCAAATGTCTTCATTGTTGAAGATGTATTCCCGAATGACCTTGCTCACATTATTATACATGAGGTTAGTAATAGAGTAGTTATGGAGCACATTTTCCTTTCCCTCCTTCGATAGATTGGATGTGTCCTCACTATCAAAATCCTCGGGAAGGATGCTAGCCTCCACAACTCGCTCAAAAAGAGGACCCCAAGTATTTAATACATGAAGAACATGAGCAGACAAAGAAGAGTAGTTTGAGCTGTCAAATCGGAGAGGCTCAAACGATACCTCACAAGAAGTCGACATCCTTTTAACTCTAAGCGGTTATGCTCGAATCGGAGCACCAGGCTCTGATACCAATTGAAAGGATCTTGATGTCGCCTAGAGGGGGGGGGGTGAATAGGCGAGTCCTGAAAATCACCACTTAAAATAAATTTATCAGTGAATCCCGGATACTCCGGACTTTTCTTTGGAGTTTCTGGAAAGTCCGGAATCTCTGGAAAGATCTCCGAAATCTCTGGACTGGCGCCTTCGCAGCGGAATCAACACACTGCCCAAAACCGGTGCCACCGGTTTTGAAAATCCGGTGCCACCGGGTTTGCCTGGCAGTGACTCCCCTCTTCTTCTCCTCCTTGTTTGCTTGTTTGACTTGAACTAAAACTTGGTGTGTGGCTTAAGGATCAGTTCCTTGATGAATATAGAGTTCCTGCACTTCACAAACACTAGAAACCAAGTAGCTCCACCAATATGACAAAAGCAAGCAAGGATAGATATATGAAGGTAAATGCGAGGTAACCAACAGGAGCACAAAGATTTGTTTTACCGAAGTTCGGATTCACCACCGTGTGAATCCTAGTCTCCGTTGGGTGCTTCACATGACTCAATGAATATGTAATGCTTCTTCATTGCTTCACTCAGTTAGGCTCGACTTGATACCTCGAAACTTTCCAAGCTATAGCCACTTCACCCTAGCCAAGCACATGGTCCAAGTCACTACTCGGCCAACCTTAGCTTAGTACCTCGTTGCTAATCGCTTGCTTGATTTCTTCATCCATTCGGTGTCAATTTGAGTTAAGCTTTGATTCAACATCAAGAGTGAAATTCTATTGAGATCATGCCTTCTTTTAATTTGAATATCCCTTTTTATTATAACAAGCTTCTTCCTTCAATGAGAGATCATCCAATGTTCCAAAATCAATATGCCTCTTTCTTAACCTTCATTAGCTTGTCATATACCATCTATATGCTCCATGGGATCATATATATCAAATATCATGACATTCACCATTGAGTCAAGCCATTTCACAATATGGGGCTAAAACCATGCCTCAACTTATCTTGTATACACATAGCTTGTTTTCACCATGTAGATAACCAATGTCATATATTATGCCTTGTTATTCATATGTTACAACCTGCTCACATGCTTAACAAGGACATTAGATCTTTAATCTAGTTGTCAATCAATACGCCAAAACCCACTAACGGCCTAGATGTCTTTCAGTCTGGAATGGAAGATGAGCAGATGTATCAGTTGGTGGTAGGTAAGGAGGAAGCGCAGACAGGCATCACCTGGTGCGGAGGTAGCGTGACGACGGCAGGGATCTGGCGCAGGTAGATCTGATCTCGACCGCCCTCGCGCCCCATTCAGAGGATGCAGGCGCCACCGTCAACTATTCTCCCCCGTCGCGGCCCGAGATCTGGATCTCGCCCGCCCTTGCATCTTCCACCTTGGGTTAGGGAGGAAGACGTGGTGGGAGGGACAGAGTGAAGCGGCTACGGCATCCGGTGGGGTCAGGTGGGGGAAAGAGGAGAGAGACGGATGGCGTCGAGCGGACTCGGAGGAGGACAGGAGAGGGAGGAGCCAGTCGAATGGGGGACGGGGAGGCTGGCGGAGGTAGCATCGTCGGGGGAGGGAGGGAGATGCCGGCGGAGGCAGAGGAGAGGGTCGTGGCGACGAATGCAAGGGAGTAGAGGAAGGGAGGACGCGGCGGCAGATGCGAGGGAGTGGAGAGAGGGCGGACGCGAGGCTGTGAGGGAGAGGGAGGTTGGACGCGAGGGAGTGGATAGGGACAGGGAGAGGGAGGGCGGATGCGAGGGATTATGCAGATGCGTGGGGGTGGGCGGACTCGACCGGGGAGTTAACTGATTCAAAATGAAAATTCGGGTCCGGGAATCAGCAAATCTAACGAACATTCTCTGGTCCGTTACAAGAAATATTAAATGTAATGGGTGTTATTTAATGTCTGTTACTAATATGGTTGGACTGAGACCTCCAGATTTTATTGGTGACGCGTGCAGACTCATTGGTAATGGACATTAATGATGTTTGTTACCTTTAGTTTTTTTAGTAACAGACCTTAAGGGTCCGTTACCAATAGGGTCCGTTACCAATATTGCGTGACCTATTTGAGGTTTCAACGTAGTGATCATCCCATAGTTTAGCCTACTTAAACTTAGAGTCCCTCTATGCAGGTCTTGAAACATCTCTAGGATGGCAGATTTGACCTTGATCACTCCAAAATTCCTTATAAAAGCCTACTGATAAGCCTTCAGGGCCTGGTGACGCATTAGCATCCATATTTTTGAGTGCCTCCTCTAACTCTGTTAGGGTGAATGGCTTAATTAGCTCTTGTGCTTCCTGAGCGAGCAACTTCAATCCCGATCGGGTTCTAGCTCACCAGTGCGAACGCGTAGTCGCGTACTACGCCGCTAACGGTTGCCTGGCCATCCGCCATGCCAGGGGTCTTGCAGCTTGTTTGGTTTTGATCCTCGAAAAGCTGCTTGGCTCAGGGTCTCGTCCACACATGCCGGGCGTCGTCTCCGTCTCCGGGCTTCGGCAGGCGGCGTACCCCGTGCGGCCGTGCCATACTCGCGGTATACGCTCCGGGACCGAGGGGAGCCGGGAGGGGTGCGCGAATTCGCATTTGGGCTTTGTTTAGCCGGTTTGGGCTGGAAGCTACCAAGGTCAAGCCCAGCTCAAAGACCTACTTGCTAACCCCATCGACCGGCATACGTCTCTTCTCCCGGCCAGCAACTTCTCTGTTTTTTTCCACCATGGGCATCGCCCGAATTTCATTACTTGAAAGCAACGAAATTACAGAAGTTCAACAAGGTTTATAAATGAAAAGAACTGTTGCAATTCCTTTATTACAACTCCTGCAGAAATAGATGCCGAGGATCTATTCTGCGAAGAGCACCCCAGCCAAAGTCTGCATAAACGTGCAGAACCAGCCAAAAACCGCTACTACTGGAGAGTGAAAGACTATCCTTTCAACTAAACTAAACTAAACAGACATTCATTTCTGATCTTTTCCTGAGAAGACTGGAGACAGTTACTGCAGCAGGGCCACCCCAAGGACTTGCGCGCCCGCCGTCTATTGCTGATGGATATGTAAAGCAGCTTCCTTCAGTGCTTGTGCTCCTTCCTCCAGATCCTGTTTGTCTCCCTTCTTGTGTAAACCTGACCAGTAAGAGATAAAAGATGAGGCAAGGCAAATAATCTCATTAGGAGATTTGACAATTTTTTTATCAAAACACACTGCATTTCTCATTCGCCAGATTGCCCAGTAAAGAGCTGCCAATCCCGTGAAGTGAATTTTCTTGTGGTTAGGCATAAACCGCCCTGCCCATTCCCAGAACTGAGAAAAGAAGTAGGTCTACAATCGGCCCCAACGACTAAGGAAACTAGGCTCCACATGTATTTGGCCGGGCATTCGAAAAAGATATGAGAGACACTTTCATCTGTATGGCAAAAGTAGCATTTCTTATCACCATGCCAATTATGTTTGGCCAAATTGTCCTTAGTCAAAATTGCATTCTGGTCAACTAGCCACATGAAGATTTTTATTTTCAGTGGGATCTTATCTTTCCATATTTTGCGGTTTGAGTTGTGAGCCTCATCACTGTGCAGCATGTTGTGCATAGATTTGATTGTGAATTTCCTTGATTTTTCCCAAGACCATTTGGATCTATCCTTTTCCTCGGAGAGAGCACAACTAGATAGCATGTCTCTTAGACGCCTTAACTGAACTTGTCCTCTTTCATCCAGCCATATGCGGAAATTCATCCTCCATCCACTCTCAGCCATGTAGGCAACATTTCCATGTTTAGTTAAGCAAATGTCATAGAGCTCTTGGAATTTTTCCTTTAGTGGTACTATGCCACACCAAACATCCCTCGAGAAATCAATATCTTTACCATTGCCCAGAATCATTACTCTCCCTCTTGTGTAAATGTCTTTTACGTTAATCTGATCATTCCAAACTGGGGAGTTTTCTTGTTTCTATTTCATCTGACTTATTCCTTCTCTAATTTTGTATTTTTTTGACAATTTCCTGCCAAATTCCTTCTTCATTCTCCCATTTCCACCACCATTTACAGAGTAAGCTTATGTTCATTCTCCTCAAGTCTTTCACTCCCAAACCTCCTTTTTTGCTTAGGGGTCAACACTTTGGCCCATTTAACTAAATGATATTTCCTTTTGGTTCCTCCTCCTTGCCCAAAAACCTCTTTCTCACACTATCTATTTTTTTAATAATCATTTTTGGTAATAGGTACATTGACATGCAGTAAGTGGGTATGCTGCTTAAGCAAGCATTAATCAAAGTAATCCTCCCTCCAATGGATAAGGCACTTCCTTGCCAGCCTTCCAATCTTTTCATCAATTTCTCTACTAATGATACCCAATCTGACACATGTAGTCTAGATCCAGCCACAGGAACTTCAAGGTATTTAATTGGCCATACCCTCGTCGAACAATTCATGACATTAGCAAGCTGCAGAGCTTTCTGGTCATCATGGGATATCATAAGCACTTCACTTTTTGAGAAGTTAATTTTTAGCCCAGACATCTTTTCATAAATACATAGTAAAAGTTTCATGTTTTGCACTGTCTCTAGGTCATCCTTCAATCATAGGATTGTATCATGCGCAAGCAACTTCTCTGTTCCTCTCATACCTCGTGATGCATGTTATTTTTTCCCTTTCCTCTTGCATATTCGGAAAAAAGTATATGCATATAAATAATAGTATATTATAAAGTGTCTTTTTTCTCTGAGCCCTACTTTTTGAGTAGGGGCTCAAGAAGGGGCTCTGTTGGAGTTGCTTTAACGAGGTCCATTACCCCATGGCTAGCCGACACATGTCTCATCTCCGGCCCAACAACTTCTCTGCTCTTCACATACTTCAGTGATGCATGTTGTTTTTCCCCTTTCCTCTTGCGTATTGGGAAAAGAAATTTGCATGTAAAAATAATATATTAGAAAAGTTAAAAGGAATATTAATTTAGGATCAAAATAGTAATAAATCATTTTTTAGGACGATGACTTTCACTCCTCTTCGGTGTTCATGTAGAGGCAAGGAAGCCAAGAACAACCTGAGGAATAGGTCAGGCCTCGACAAAACAACATCACCCTCCTACCGGTAGTAACAACATACGGCAGGACTAAAGTTAAAGTTCTCAGGATCCGGTCAGTCCTGCCCAGTTGCCCTGGCTCAAAGTCCCCGGGCACGAAACATGTGTTGTGGATTCTCCTCCCACGTGTGTGCTTGGCGCTTGGACGGGCCGGAACACCAAAACGAGTGTGGCGCTCCGTTTCAGGTATACATGGTAATGGATTTTGGAAAATCCAAATCCATTTGGATTTTTTCCTTTTGGACTTCATTGGACCGGATCACTTTGCATGTGGATGTCCACATGCTAAATTAAATTGGATGTCCAATCAGTATTGGATGTCCAAGCATGAGCTTTAATTCTAATGTCCGGCTCTGGACGTGGGTTCCGCATATAGATTTGGCTTCACAGATTTGCATGAAGTAGCAGACTGTCATATTAAGGCATCTCACCAAATTTTGGTCAAATCCGCTAAAATTTTATAGTGTGAACGTGAGATTTTAATTCTAGGGTCCTGTCACACCCGATTTTCCGAAGGAAACCAAGTGCATACCTATATGCATGCCAGGATCAAGTTTCATGCATATAGTGACATAAAAGTGAATACAGAAACAATATCACGTAAGAAAAAGGAAGATTATCAGAGATTTACGCTTAATCCTGGAAACGAAGGCTCCAAACATCACGGGCGATCGGCGGGGGTTGCGTACGCCTAGCACCAGCAACATCTTCACAAGACTTCAAAGTAGCTTCCTTTTTCTGAGCAACAATGTTTATAGCAAGGGTGAGCACTTGTCGTACTCAGCAAGTGTGGGGAAAGACATGAATGCAAAGGCTTTATAGTGGACTGGGCTTTAAGCATTTAAGCAATTTTAGTTGGTCAAGTTTTATTAGCACTTGATTACTAATGTGGTATAAGTATATACCAACCCACATTAAGCATAAGATAAGAAATACGCCATAAGCACATGGCAAGCATAACCAGAGAGCACGATTTAAGTCCAGCTTCAAGTTTAATTATCATGTGAGGGTCCAGGCCGCTCTTGACCGTGAGCACGGCTAATCGATTAGTTTTACACTCTGCAGAGGTTGTACATCTTTACCCACAAGTCGCGTAAAAGTTCTAGGAACTTTAAACCCAACCATGCTATGCCGGCCAAGCATCATACCACACTACTGAGGTGTGATTGCGTAGGGACGCTACGAGGCCTTTAGAAAGAGTCCTCCCGTGCGTATTAGTCCATAGTAGTATGTCATAGAGGCTATCTTTCATACCACACTTCTATTACGGGCGGTCAGCCATAGAGTACTTCTGTTCCAAGACCACTCCGGAATAAAAGTAGCCATAAAAGCATTCCTCCGTCCCCAACCTACTATGCGAGTAATAACCGCACAAAGACTTCCCTAATTACTCGGCCAAGACCAGAGCCATATAGTCCTTGTGGTTGCACTGTTGTCCTGGGTGGTTCTCCATGTTCCGATTAAACATATGGTCTTGTATTAAACATCACAAAGATATAGCATAAAAGTATAGCGTGATTCATCATTATTGTTCATTAAAACCACCATAACCCAAGTATAACAACTAAGCATAGCTGCCCAACATAAATGTAAACCCAGGTTAACAAGGAATGATCATAAAGACTAGGTAATCCTTAATAGGAACCCATCAAAATTAATGCAAGCAAAGCTATGAGTGATTAAGTATAATTCTTAGGACAAAAGATCAAGGACACACTTGCCTTTAACCAAAGTAGTTGCTCAGAATGTCTTCACCTCTTGCTCTTCAAACTTCTCGAACGGTGTTTACTCTAAGCGCATCAAGCATCGGGCACAAACATACAAAGCAGACAAACAAACAGACATACTAAGAACAAAACACCAATCAAAAGAAAACTTTAAAAGAACACACTAAAGGATAGGCTCGATTAGATGGATCACTAAAGAACACAAAGTGTGCTTAGAGGGAGATAGGCTTGGTTAACTTTAAAGAGATGGTCGCGGAAGATTGAGCAAGAACCGGAAAGATCACACTTAGATTGAGCTGAGAAAAGAACGTCTAACGAACGTTTTGCATATATGAGAGAGCAAGGCTATGAGCTAGGTTCATTTTAATTAACAAAACAAATATAAAGGATATTTCAAAAATAAAATACCCTATGTTGACATTAATTCAATATTAAACTTTATTTACGAAACCGGTGTAAAGAACTAGTCAAGTTTTATTAATAAAGATTCATATATTGGTTAAACCGATTAAACATTTAATTTAGAAAAACTAAACTATATGAACAATCTAAACGAAACTTTGTAATTCGAGTAGATCATATTATTATTAAAAACATTATGGTATTGGCATTAATCAAATTAATATTTATTATAAAAGCCGATGTAAAAGCCTAATCAAATTTTAATTTAGAAAATATTAATTAACTATTAAACAAATTAACATTTGGTTTACAAAAACCGAGATAAAGATCTAATTAACTTTTATGTACAAAAACATTCGATAGAAACATTAATCAAATTAAATTTACTTATGAAAAACGATGTATAGATCTATATAGCTTTTATTTGGAAAAGACATGCATAACTAGACATTAATCAAAATAAATATTAATTTTATTTTGGTGAAAACACACCACTAACGCGTGCTTTACATTATTATGAACCTAACGCAACTTGAACGAATTAAAACGGAGCTAAAACGAGAAAGATATGAGCAAAACAAGATTGCAGGGGCCTGAACGAGATTAACCGTAGACTTCAGGGGCTAGCTAGGAAGATATGCAATACACACTAAATAGTGCTCAGGAGAAGGTTAAAGATCAAGGTTAGATCTAAAAAAGAGCGTGGGATGGATCTGGTTGCAGGGATCTAAAGATTCTAGGGGGTTTCTTATAGTTTTGCTAAGACACATGAAAAAGATCTACTCATTACAGGAAAAGGCAGGGAGCTATCTGCAAACCGGCCAGCCTCATCCCCTACCTCTGTTCGAACCAACAGCGGGGGCGGCGACGGTCCTGGTGGCCGGGGCTCAAGCGGTTACAGCCACGATTAGAGAATGCCCATGACTGAGAAGATGGAGGGGAATCCGGTGAGCAGCTCACCTGCGGCGGCGAGACCCTAGGTCGGCCAGTCTTCGGTCAGCGGCGGCGGACGCCGGAGCGGCCGGCGGCTCGGCACCCCCGACGAGCGGCGCGGGGCTCAGCGTGGGCAGCGGCTAGGGCGAGTAGAGGCGCGAAGGAAGTGCAACACGACCCTTTGATGCTCTCGGCGGTGACGAAAATGCTCTGGTCGAGCTCGGCTCCGGCGACGGCGAGCTTCATCTCGGTCCGGCGCAGCGCAGGTGACGGCCGAGGCTGTGGCTTGTGCAAAATGGCGGGGTGCAGGGACGTTTACGAGCTGCTGACCTATATAGGCGCGGAAACTGAGGTTACCCTGGAGCGCTCGGCAAGGTCTCCGTCGAGGCACCCAGACTCCGGCGAGTCCTGGCGGAGCTCGCCATGGCCAGATGGGCTTTTGGCGGGCCGGGCGACAGGGCTTGGAGTGGATTTACGGGTTTGATCGGACAGGGCTTGCGGTCGGACCAAACTGGGCTGCAAGCTAGGTTGGGCCGAAAGGACGACACGCGAGCAATGAAGTCCGGGGAGCGCTAATGAACTTCAGAATTTTTGGGCTAGTAGGAGGTAATGGGCTGCGCGGCAGGCGAAACAAGGGAAGCTAAGGGAGCATAACCAGACTTCGGAAGCGGGCTGAAAGGTTGGCTGGGCCAAAAAGGAAGAAATAAAAAGATAAAGGGAAAGAGATTTTCAAAATTTATTTTCGGGAAAAGAATAATCTAGAAGTAGCTAGATAATTCATAATAGCCACGAAAAATATTCCAAAAATTCCAGGAAAATTCTCAAAACTAGATTAAGATATGAACAATCCAAATAAAGCATTTGGAGCCCATGAAAAAGATTTTAGAGCCTTCTAATAAATAGAAATAGCTCAAGAAAAATGAGAATAAATCCCAGAAAAATCCGGAAAATTCTCGGGAGAGTTTGGACAGCTCCTAATCGCATTTTTGAAACCTTTTGCACTCAAGAACCACTAGATGCATCGGCATCAATGCAACACACATAACTTTTTATTTAATTCAGAAAATCAAACAACAGATTTTTCCTATACTATATTCCCTGTAAAGAAAATAAATGTAGGAAAAATTTTAAAATTATGATAAAATTGTTATTTAATTATTCTCTCTATTCACATCCTGAGATTGGAAATTTCAGGGTGTGACAGGTCCGACTCTGGATGTGGGTCCCACATATAGATTTGGCTTCACCGATTTGCACCGAGTAGTGGACTGTTATATTAAGGCATCTCACCAAATTTCGGTGAAATCCGTTAAAATTTTATAGTGTGAATGCGAGCTTTTAATTCTAGGGTCCGGCTCTGGACGTGGGTCCCACATATAGATTTGGCTCACCGATTTGCACTGAGTAGCGGACTGTCATGTTAAGGCATCTCACCAAATTTCGGTCAAATCCGCTTAAATTTTCTAATGTGGACGCGAGTTTTGAATTCTAGGGTCCGGCTCTGGACATGTATCCCACATATAGATTATCTGAGTAGTCAACCTGGTGGTGGTTGAATTATATTGTTGGATATCGGATTTTGAGTGAGTGAATTGGATTGGATTGGATGTGAGTGATTTTATTGGATTTTTCTTCTTTGGATTATGGATGTTGACCCATTCCCACGTATAGGTTCGGGTCAGCACATGTGGTGTGGACTCTCCCCTGAATTCTACAAGGGAAACAAGAGCAACAGCAGGCGGCGAGTAGTCTCGATGTGTGACTAGAGGCGCACGTTCTTCTTACCTTGAACATGTGGGCTTGACTACTGACGGCGCGAGCGCCATTCGTGTAAAGTCCTAAGTGCATGCCGGATCTGCTGCTGATCAAAATCAAGTACTACTAAAATGTGCAGTGCACAAAAAGGAAAACAAATTTTCTCTGGTCGTAATAACAGCAAAAAAAGGGACAGAACGGTGGGAAAAAGATTTTCTTGGGTCACACACATGACACATGCAGAGAGGGGCTAGCAAACGATGCTATGAATTCCCCTCCGAAAAATAAACCAGACTCGTGTCTCATGGGAAAACGCATGAGAAACGACAGACACGATGAAATCATGGCGGGCAGCGACTGTCCCACTTCCACACCTCCGTCCCTCCTCGCCTGCCGCGCGCCTCCCGGCACCAAGTCCACAAGCACCGGTGCGCACGCGTCGACAGGGGCCTGGAGACCCAGAAGGACATAGCGTGAGCGCAGTTCCAGGACGCGGTTCACGATGATCCCCGGGCCCCCTGCGACTTGGAGATAAAAGGGGCTATCCAGTAGAAAGCCACCACGAACTCGCGTGCCACTGCCACGAGCCTCTGTCTCTACCACCTCCTCCTGCCCGGCTGCTCTGCTTTGGTGAGGGGAAAAAACTCGCGCACTCGCGCTCGCTTCTCTGCTTCCCCGCGCTCGTGGTGGCGGTTGCCGAAAGCGAGGGAGCGGGGGGAGGTGTCGTCGCGGCACGAGGCGGCGAGGTTTCTTTTCAGGTGAGATTCGCTAGCTTGCTGTGCCTCCGATGTCCGATCGCGTTGGTTGTGCTGTGTGGCTGGGGCGGGATTCATGGTTGGTTTGGCTGAATTCTCATTTGCAGCTTGGGCCTTGGGATAGTTGAATCAGTGCTGGGTGCTGCAGCCTGCAGGAGCCGATTTTCTGGAAGTTTGCTCCGGTTTGGTTTGGGGAATTCGGGTTTTGTGGTGGGAGGAACTGAAGGACACACTGCACACCCACTCACAGTTAGTTTCTCCAGGTTGTAGTTTGATCGAATCCAGTAGGATCCTCTACGAATTAGGAAGGTTGCGAGCTGAGCATTTCCGTCTCCAGTTCATTTGATAGTATAAGGATCTACGCCATTTTCGTCCTCGAATTATTGTTTTTCTCGCTACCTTCAACAGGGAAGGAGCTTGATTCGAGTTTGCTAATTTTTTTTGTATCTAGTATTATGCAAGCATGTTGTCGATTTCAGTGCGCGAATTGTTAAATGCTCAATGTTTAGTAGCCCACACCATATTTGTCCTGTTCTTGCTCACCCAGCGATAGGGGTATATTCCACCTGTGTGCCCACCAGGATCAGTGGCCAGTGCTCCGTGCTCCCCTCACCACTTGTTGCTTTTGTCCTGCAGGTGCTTGTAGAATTGCCTAGCTGAGGTCCTTCTGCTTTGGCGCGGCTATGGCTACCGGCGTGGCACCAGCCCCTCTCCCACATGTCAGGGTGCGTGATGGTGGCATCGGGTTCACCAGGAGCGTCGACTTTGCTAAGGTCTTGTCTGTTCCCGGTGTTGGAACTACAAGGACAGACTCCTCGAGGGGCAGGGCCCTTGTGGCGAAGAGCTCGAGTACTGGTTCAGATACTATGGAGCTCGAGCCATCATCTGAAGGAAGCCCACTTTTAGGTATGATCTGTGTGTTCTATTGTCCTTGCACGTTTGTATTTGTGTAATTGTGTATATTTCAGGTCAGGGGATCTGTCCCAGATTTTATCTATGTGATCCTTCTTCTAACTGAGATTTTTCTTCTGTTCTTTAGTCCCCAGGCAAAAGTACTGTGAATCTATACACCAGACAAGGAGAAGAAAAACTCGCACTGTAATGGTGGGGAATGTCCCACTCGGCAGTGATCATCCTATAAGGATTCAGACCATGACGACATCAGATACCAAGGATGTGGCCAAAACTGTACAAGAGGTGCATCCCATCTGAAGTTATTGTTGGTTGTTCTTAGTATTCTCTGATCTCTATAGAACATAGATATTAGAAATGAATTGGTTACCCCTTTTTAGAGGATTTCTGTTTTGTGTATAGGTTGCTAATAGAAGATGTAATTTGCACCCTTTCAGGTGATGAGGATAGCAGATAAAGGAGCTGATATTGTTAGAATAACCGTCCAGGGTAAGAAGGAGGCTGATGCCTGCTTTGAGATCAAGAACACCCTGGTTCAGAAGAAGTAAGCTGTCATTTTCCTCGCATTCAGTGTGTTCACATGCTTTAGTCCTCACATTTTTCATTCTGTTCGTACAGTTACAACATTCCACTAGTAGCCGATATTCATTTTGCTCCTACGGTAGCTTTAAGAGTGGCAGAATGCTTTGACAAAATTCGTGTGAACCCCGGAAACTTTGGTGAGTGAAATCTTGACAACACTAATTTTAGTATGTTTATGTTCTTGTTTCATTCTGAAATACTGAGAAATGTTCTTTCAGCTGATCGCCGTGCTCAGTTTGAGCAGCTTGAATATACAGATGACGATTACCAAAAAGAGCTTGAGCATATTGAGAAGGTTGAACATGTCTCTCAGTTAGTCTTGTTTTAATCAATATGAGCATATAACAGGTTATCTTACAGAGCCAATTTAATCCCGTTTTAGGTATTTTCTCCATTAGTTGAGAAATGCAAGCAGTATGGGAGAGCAATGCGCATAGGAACAAATCATGGAAGTCTCTCTGACCGCATAATGAGTTACTATGGTGATTCTCCACGGGGAATGGTGATTATCTCATTTATGTGGTTATATTCAACCATCAGACTGTAGATGCTTGACATTTTCTGCATACTATCGCAGGTTGAGTCTGCTTTGGAATTTGCTAGGATATGTCGGAAGTTGGACTTTCACAACTTTGTATTTTCAATGAAAGCTAGTAACCCTGTTGTCATGGTCCAAGCATATCGCCTGCTTGTTGCAGAAATGTATAACCTAGGATGGGATTATCCCTTGCACTTGGGTGTTACTGAAGCCGGAGAGGGTGAAGATGGAAGGATGAAGTCTGCTATTGGCATTGGAACACTTCTAATGGTAATTGCTTCACTACTTAGCTCTGTCGTATGAAGTTAAATCTCTTTCGTATGAGTAGTCTAGAAATGAAATAAGAGCATGGAAGTGGTAGCTTTTTCATTGGATAGAATATCTTCACATTTTGGAGCTAATAATTGAAACTTATGAGGATGAATATTTTTGGTATCATGTCTGTATAAGTTGTATATGGTATGTTTGGGGACCTTTATTCACTGACACATAATAGAAGCACAAGACTAGTAGTTTCCTGTGAATGAATTTAGTTTTGTGGAATCCGTCACGTTCACAAAAGGAATAGGACTATATCTTCTGCTTGTTGTATTACAGGATGGTTTGGGTGACACAATCCGTGTCTCCCTCACGGAACCACCAGAAGAAGAGATTGATCCTTGCCAAAGGTTGGCAAATCTTGGGGCACAGGCTGCAAACCTTCAAATCGGAGTGGTAATGCACTTTTTACTTTGCGTACTGTCCTCTTATTCTGTCATAATACAGTAGATATCAGTCCTTGATACTTGTGCTTTCCCCTACACATTTCTTAATTTTTTGCTACTTATCTTGGATTCACAGGCCCCATTTGAAGAAAAGCACAGGCATTATTTTGATTTCCAGCGTAGGAGTGGTCAACTGCCTTTGCAGAAGGAGGTTGGTTAAAACAATAATTCTATGGTCTGATCAGAAAAACTAATAGTGCTAGATTTCTCATCATTTGCTTTTATGACAGGGTGAGGAAGTTGACTACAGAAATGTCCTGCATCGTGATGGCTCTGTACTGATGTCAGTTTCCTTGGATCAGTTGAAGGTAACCTGCACCATCCCTAGCCTTCCTTTTGGAATTTCCTATAGTATGTATAACTTTACAAAGAAATTTTAGCACCGTAAATTTGAATTTGTAATCCATTTAAGTAACTATTCAGCAGTATATTTTTTCCAGGCATTTACCTTTTGAAAATAGGTAGTTAGACCACTCTTTATTTTCTGTCCATCAGATAAATGTGCTCTGTAATGATGGACATTCCTTGTATTTGCCAGGCTCCTGAGCACCTTTATAGGTCTCTTGGAACGAAGCTTGTGGTTGGCATGCCTTTCAAGGTCTGATATATGGTTTTATGAGCTGTCACATGACTATTTTTTTATGGGCATTGTGTTTAAACTGATTCATTTCTTCTATGAACATCAGGACCTTGCTACTGTAGATTCCATTCTTTCGAGGGAGCTCCCCCCTGTAGAAGATACTGAAGCTGTGAGTGACGCCATTTCTTCATCTCCGTCACAAGTGCATAACGTTCTATTCCCTTTCTTAGTTATCTGTTATAATTTTGTCAACGTGTACAGAGGCTTGCACTTAAAAGATTAGTTGACATCAGCATGGGTGTGTTGACCCCTTTATCGGAGCAGTTGACAAAGCCACTCCCACATGCAATTGCACTTGTCAACCTTGACGAACTGTCAAGTGGTGCTCACAAACTTTTGCCAGAAGGTTGTGATTTGCGTTAACTATTATTGCTTGTGGTTCTTTTTTTCTTCCCATTGGGAGTATTTAATATCTTGTTTTGTCTGCCTTTTTTTCTTTTTCTTTTGGTGTGTGTAGGCACCAGACTTGCTGTCACTCTTCGCGGAGATGAATCGTACGAGCAGCTAGATATCCTTAAGGGTGTTGATGACATAACAATGCTGCTACATAATGTTCCATATGCTGAGGAGAGGACTGGTAGAGTACATGCTGCTAGGAGGTAAGCAAACACAGTGGGCCAATCTATTCAATGGGTCAGATTTTTAGGAACCATTTATTTATCATGTATCCATGCTTAACAATACTGTTCCCTAAGGCTTTTGCGTTCATTTTGATTACAGTGTTTTATAACTTTTCATATTTTGCAGGTTATTTGAGTACTTACAGACCAATGGCTTGAACTTTCCTGTAATCCATCACATAGATTTCCCCAAATCCATTGACAGGTGATTGTTAACATTCCTATTTTTTAACCGACCTGGTTTTCTTGTGCTTATTTTAATCCAATTAACTGCAGAGATGCTCTTGTCATTGGTGCTGGGGCCAATGTTGGCGCTCTCCTAGTCGATGGTCTTGGTGATGGTGTACTTCTTGAAGCTGCTGACCAGGAATTTGAGTTCCTGAGGGACACATCTTTCAACTTACTTCAGGGTTGCAGAATGCGCAACACAAAAACTGTACGTTGATGTTTTTTTGTGTAAAATAGCATGGCTAGTAGTGGTTAAGCCACAGCACTCTACCTACAACACACAGAAGAAAAAACTTCAAAATCGGCCATACTAAAAAAACAACAGTTGATGTTTCGCAGATTTTGTCAGAGTGATTTCTGACTGCTAATGAATGTTGCAGGAATATGTGTCTTGTCCTTCATGTGGGCGGACACTCTTCGACCTTCAAGAAATCAGTGCTCAGATCAGAGAAAAGACCTCTCATCTGCCAGGCGTCTCGGTAAGCTCTCTGATGCAAATAAGTCTGAACAACTGTTTATGTATTTCCTTCTTTTCTATCAATTATAATGATCAACGGTATACATATTTGCCTGGCAGATCGCTATCATGGGTTGCATTGTCAACGGGCCAGGAGAGATGGCTGATGCTGATTTCGGATACGTCGGAGGCGCTCCTGGAAAGATTGATCTTTACGTTGGCAAGGTAACCATCTTGTGCTTGGATGCCAAAAATGATAAATTTCGAAATGGATATTTTTGTCATATGCGTCGTGGAGCAAGAGCTGTGGATTTGTGGTCTTAAGAAACACCGCCTAGTACTGTGAACTTTTGATAGCATGAAAAATGTTCACCGCCTGCAGTCAGTCTTTAATCTTCCGGATTCTTGCGGCTCACACAGACTGCATCTTTCCCTCTGCAGACCGTTGTACAGCGCGGGATCGCCATGGAAGGCGCCACCGACGCCTTGATCCAGCTGATCAAGGACAACGGCCGGTGGGTGGACCCTCCTGCCGAGGAGTAGGGCTCTAGACAACCCTCTGCAGTTTGTTTTGTAAAGTGAGACATGCAGTGCATGCTGTAACTGATCATACAGTACTGTCGTAACGTATTCACGTAGAGCACATCATCCCTACAAATTTTGTAGCCTGTACATCTTTATTGAGAAATAAATTAGAAATTGGGGGGTCACCGCTGGTCTGCGGCAGCACCTCTGATGAAGCAGCATATGCTGACAGAAGCCTCTAAATTATAAATTGTGCCCGTGTTTCTGGTTATAGCATCTATATGTTTGATGGCAGCTTGCCAGCTTCGATAGAATCGCAATTCGCAATTGGCGCTCGGCTCGGGTTTGCATCTGGCCGCAACCTGCGATCACTGCGCTAGCAGCTGAGCGAGGCTGTCTTGTTTTTTTTTTATTATTATGAAACAGGAGGGGCAAGGCACCTACTGATTATATATATTAAGAACTTACGAAGAGTTAAGGGGTAAACATCAGGAAACAAAAAAAAAAAGAGGCGAGGCTGTCTTGTTGTCCCTGACGCGTGCGAGATGCCGAGATGGGGGTGGCATCCACGCGAAGTCCGATTGCTGATCGGTCTCCGACTCGGACGACGCTCGCGTTTCCTAGTCCGATCGGCTAGGCGAAGCGCCTCCCGTCGCGCTGCTGAATAAAAGGAGTCTCTACCGGCCCTCAATCTCTCCACAAACAAGCAGAAGACCAACCTGCAAGCGGCCACGCCCCATGGCGACCATGGCTCGCACTCTGCTCATCGCGTTTTTAGCCCTGCTCCTCGTGATCAGCCCGTGCCACGCAAGGCCGGCGCCGCAGCAGACGATGAACAACAAGTTGTCAGCGAAAGAGAAGGTGGTGTCGGGCGGCGGCGTCACGGCCATCTACAACTTCGGCGACTCCCTGTCTGACACCGGAAATCTGCTCCGCGAAGGCGCCACCGGCATGCTGCGGCACAGCATGGGCCCTCCCTACGGCTCTGCCATCGGCGGCGCTACGGGCCGGTGCTCCGACGGGTACCTCATGATAGACTTCCTCGCCAAGGACCTCGGCTTGCCGCTGCTCAACCCTTTCCTCGACAAGGGCGCCGACTTCACCCACGGCGTCAACTTCGCCGTCGCCGGTGCCACGGCCCTCGACGCGACGGCGCTCGCGAGGAGGGGCGTCTCGGTTCCGCATACGAACACCTCACTGGCCGTCCAGCTGCAGCAGTTCAAAGACTTCATGAACGCCAACACCCGATCCCCTCAAGAGATGCGCGAGAAGCTTGCCCACTCGCTGGTCATGGTGGGGGAGATCGGCGGCAATGACTACAACTACGCCTTCTCGTCGAACAAGCCAGTAGGCAACGGCGAGCGCAACCTTTACAACTTCGGGCGCATGGTGACCGGCGTGGTCGAGGCTATGGCGCTCGTCCCCGACGTGGTGCGCGCCGTGACGAGCACCGCCAGGGAGCTCCTCGACATGGGCGCGACACGGCTGGTGATCCCGGGAAACTTCCCCCTGGGGTGCGTGCCGAGCTACATGTCCATCGTGAACGAGAAGGACCCGGCGGCCTACGACGCCAACGGCTGCCTCGCGTCGCTCAACCTATTCTCTCAGATGCACAACGTGCTGCTGCAGCAGGAGATCCGGGAGCTGCGTCGGTCGTACCCGACCGCCACGATCGCCTACGGCGACTACTTCTACGCGTACGTGCGGATGCTGAGGGACGCCGGCAAGACGGGGTTCGACGAGGGCGCGGTGACCAAGGCGTGTTGTGGCGCCGGCGGCGGCGCGTACAACTTCGACATGGACCGGATGTGCGGCGCGCCGGGCGCGTTAGTGTGCGCGAGGCCGGAGGAGCGCATCAGCTGGGACGGCGTGCACCTGACGCAGCACGCGTACAGGGTCATGGCCGACTTGCTCTACCACAAGGGCTTCGCGTCGCCGGCGCCGGTAGACTTCCCGCGTGCCTGAAGATCGGCAGGCGTCCTTGATTAGAGTCTACGGAGTAGCTAGTTTCTGTTCCGAAAATAATGTTCATGTGCTTCTCAAGTGTTAGGGTCTAGAGGCGTGTCATGTGTGTTAGAAGAATTCCCGCGCGCCTCAAGATTGGCAGGCAGAGTCTAGTTGGTGTTCTTACATTTTTGCTCCATCTGTTCAGTGTATTGTAAAGGAAAATAATGCAAACCAAATACTTCTCAAGTGTTCATGTGCTTGTGACGGACAAGATGGTGTCTGATATCTCCACACCAAATAAAAACCACCTCCTTTAGCTCAAATGTTTGGGATGAAAGCAAGTGAACAATCTTAAGTTTATCGCTGTACTTCTCAAGTGTTAGCCCATCTGTCTGCCGTTACTGGTTCCTTTGCTGTTACTACTGTATCTCTGTTATTCCATTGAAACAGCATTCAGTCAAACAACAAATTTCATTAAATGATGCCTCACGGTTCAAAACATCAAACCGACGTGCCAGTCGAAAATGGCCGCTTGTGATCAACGGAAAGATGGACATGCACTATTCAATGGCCTTGGAGTGCTCAACAGCAAGGTCCAACATGTCGGCAGTGCTCGTTTGCTGTTTGCACCAAGCACCATACAGAGACAAGATCATCGATCAGTTCATCAGTCAGATTTCCTTTTGCTATAACTGGCGAGCAGTACTCTTGTTGCTTTGCTTGTCCTTATTAACTACTCCGTAGTTCTTTCTCAGAAGAATTCTTGTCATCAGATTCATCAAATATCAATTTAGTAGCAGTGCTGCCCCTGGTTAAAAGTGCATAACAGGGCATTAGCTTCTCAGCAAAGAAAACCGATGTTGCAGATAAAACTTGTACATAATGAGGAAACAATAATATCGATAAAAGGATTATGTTGTGTTTGCATACCCTGGGACCCTTCCACAGTAGAACATTCCTCACATATTCTGAACATAGCTCCAAAGGTACATTGCCTGGTATAGACACTGCTTAAAAAATGGATCGTTATTTTCACTGCATCTGTTCCTCAGCAACTGACACATCAACTCTGCCTTGTGGTGGCCTAGAAATTAAGTTCACAAACATCGTGATGTTCATAAATACAAATATCAAAGAAATATCACTACAGATTGAGTAGGTAATAGTCTGTTGGTAGAGGCAAAGCTTGTACCATCATGGTGGCAGCAGCAGCAAAGCATCCAGGTCCTTTGTAGGTCAAGAATCTGAAGGCCGTCTTCTGAATCTTGGAGCAGAGCATGACTTCGGATATCATTCCAGTCTCACACAGCAACTCGCACAACAGATCAGCCTCCGCCATGATACACTTCGAACCATGGTTTGCAACAGGGACAGTCTGGCTTCATTTGTGAGCAGTCTGGCTTCATTTGTGAGCAGGGACGTACACACCTTCAAGGCAATAATGGGGAGAGGATATCCAGATACTCCCATGTTTATTTGATCAGCAGAGTTGGTGAGCTCGTTATTCAGGCTGATCTCATCAACATTGTGTTCTTGAAATATGCACTATCCTGTGCGGTTCGTTCAAAAAAAAAACATTGTGTTCTTGATGTGCTTCAGCAGATGCAAAAGTTAAACCTCCATAGTAATACACTTGATACCACCATTTCGAAGTTCATGCAAATAGTAATTAGATTACAAATTTTTTCGAAAGAATAAGTGGGATAGCAAGGTTTTGGAGAGAGGCACAAAGTCAGATGCAGGAGGATACCGAGTTGAACAGGGTTGCCAGGTAGTTCCCCTCATCTCTGTTGAGATTGGGACCAGCAGCAGCATTACCTTACACTTGAGGTGCTAATACTTCAGGAGAATTGCACTTATAATATTCCTGAAGATAAGTCATGTATAGGGACCAAGAATTCGCACGAGTGTACGGCAGTATCGAATCCCATCCCCCAAGCTTTTTTTAAAAGTTCTGCACAGGACATCAAGATATTAGAAGCACACAAAATTGGGAATTAATTACCTAAGGAAGGAGAACTCGATATGACTTCATAGCAATAATCGTAATAAAAAAAAGCTAGAGGAAAGGGAAGGGGAAGGGGATAGAGCAACAAAAGAAACCACAGGGGTAAAATAATTGGATCACAAATCACAAGTGGAATGCATGGTTAAAAATTTACTCCAGGCCCACTTTCATTTCCAAGAGAGGATAAAAATGTAATAAGAAACAGCTATATGCATTGGTCGATGCAGAGGCTGAGATATTAATATATATTCCCTTTTCTAAAAAGGTAAAGGGAGATAGACCTGGGAATTTAACTATCTCCAACGGTGGTGGTGTCGGATGATGACCATCCTTTTTGCATTGTTCACCGATAACAGCAAATACAGTCATCCTCTCCTCGGCAGTTTCCTGCAATGGGCTACATAAGGTTTGAATCTGGCTTCCATCTGCTTTTGGAGGGCATTGTGGTGGCCAAGGCCAACGTAGAGGGGGCGGGTAAGTTTTTCTTGTTGGTCTTGTGAACCCCCTCAGGCATCTTCCCCTTCATCAAATCTGTAATGGTCTGTCTCTGTCGTGTCAGGTTCAGCAGCCCCTTGATGTCCAGGTAGTTTGAAGCCTGTCAAGGCAAAACATATAGTCAGATATTTTCCTCAAATCTGTATTTTAAGAGCACTGAAAATGAAACATCAATCTGGTCAAACAATAACCTGGATGGAAATCAATCACAAATAGATGGGGTGCGCAGATAGATAGATGAATACACTCAAGCAACCAAGAGTCTAAATGTATCTGAGTATATTTCAGTTCCTTAGTTGCTAGCATATGAGCATCAGATCTCATCAAAATATATGTTTAGAAAATATCATGGTCTTAAACACATTATGAAACCAGAGTCATTATGGTTTATGGTTTATCCTAGATATGAAAATATAACAGATATGAAAATATAATCTATCCTGCCACCAGCTAGAAAGTCTTAACAGCTAGCCATTTATATGAATCAATTCCAGGGCTCCACAGCCAAGCATAAGTGATGTAAAATAGTTTCAGTATTTCCTTTTTCTCTAAGGATGTATAAACAATGGTGGAACCAGGTAACAGTCATTTCATTTCAGATACCTTTATAGCATCAAACAAACTATTTTGAAGATATGGTATCAACTCCTACCTCAGTACTAGGCTACAAGTGAGTCAACTACTACCAGTTCCATAGTTTTTAAATAAAGACATTCATACCTAGCCTACAAACAGGCCATTATCATTTCCATTTGATCTTAACCTTGCCAGTTATCTGCTAAAAAAATACAACAGGTGCGAAGGAAAACATTAAGAGATATCACATTGCATCAGAATCACGCAAGAAAAACTTTACCCAACGGACGCATAATCAAGCTCAGGGTATCAGAGGGGAGGAGGGCTGCTTACCAGGAAGAGATCCAAGACCAAGAGGGTATCCTGCTCGACATTGACGAAATCTGCGTCGAAGATTTTGAGCTCGTCCTCGGTGGGCTTGGTGATGACGCCGCACGCGTGTGGCACGGGCCAGTCGTCGGCTCGGCGTGCTTGTTGCAGTACTCGACGATGACCTTGGCGAGGTCGTGGGAATCGCAAGGGTTTTACTAGGCGGCGAACCAGGTTTGAAAGAATTGGGCCGCCGCAGGTTGGAAATCGGCCCATTTTATCTGGCCCGCCATGCGGAAATCGGCCCGTTCCTTCAAGTGAGTTTAGATGGACGATCTTATCAATTAATTGATCAGTAATTTTAGTTTCAGACAATGTGGACGACCCCAACCTAGAGCGTAGAAAACTCGTTTGCTGCCAGATGACATGCCACTCTCAGCTACGTAAGTACATGACAGAGTACACATATATATGACATTGCACATAATTGAGAAATGGTTATTTTGCTGTCACTACTGCATCTTTTTTCATCCATTGGAACAACAATCAGTCAATTCGTTCACAAAAAAAGAAAAAAGGAAAACATTCAGTCAAACAAACTTGATCCGTATACGAAACCAATGACCATGCACAAATGTTTTAAAGTAATTTGTGCTCAAAAAAACAAGATCAGGTAGCTTATGAATAGCAAAAATGTTTCCAGATGGACTAGAAAGGGATCTAAAATTCAAGTTAAATATCAATCAGAAACACACACACAAAACCAATCAAATTATCAGAACAGAACCTCTGCCCTTTCTTGCACCTCCTCTTCTTAATGAAAAACATGCTATGCCCGTCTTAAAAAAAAAAAGAAGCCCTTTCTTGCACTGCCTAGTTGACTCCTGATGTGATATGGGTGTGTGGTTACTTGGAAACGGCCGGCGGACCTCCATTCATGCGTGCACATGCACCCATTTGACAACAGCATTATGCATGCATATATGCTCCATCGACACTCCCATGTGCTACCTAAAATTTAGGACTCCCTCAGCAGAGAATCTATCAATAATGACGATGTCAAAACGGCTTCATTCATGTACATTAATTCCTCTCAAGGAGATGCATATCGTCGTCAGTGCTTTCTGCAGCAGGTGCACTTCTCCTGCTCGTGTTTCAGAGCCTGAAGACAGGAACGAAGTTCAGTAACGCCTCAAGGTTCAAAATATCAAATGTACATTGATGTGTTGGATCGACATGCATATATACACACCTGCAGTTCACTCTGAAGGCCCTTGATGTGCTCGACTGCAAGGTCCAACATGTCGGCAGTGCTCGTTTGCTGTTTATTTGCACCATACAGAGACAAGATCATCGATCAGTTCATCAGTTCACAGTTAAAGTTGAAAAATTTTGACTTTGAAAAAGTCTAAACGAAGCTATATATATTACAGGACCAGGGAGTAGTGATGATCAGTACTCTACTTAATTATAGGAGTATTACCAGGTTTAATTCCTCATGTGCATGGGATAATTGACTTTGGCACAAGGATCATGGATGCTACACTTAGTGATGTTGGAGTGGAAGTTATTATTACATACATACCTTGTCCATGTTGGGCACTAGCTCCTGCAGCTTCCTGAGCTTCTCGCTGATCCTCGTCCTCCGCTCCCTCTCGGCGATGCTCCTGGGATGCGTGGCGCACCCGCGCTTGGCGCGCACTTTGAACGGCACCTGGTCTTGCTGCAGCTGCATGTACCTGTCCATGCCCGCCATCTCCAGCGCCGTGCCCGCCATGGCGCCGCTAAACTGCACGCAAGCAGAGACAGAGATCCGTACATCAAATTAACATAAGATCGAATTGAGCAGCAGGACGACCGACGTCGTCGTCTCACTCACTGCCATGCGACTAACTTACCTGAGAGTCGTACGCGCCGAGGGTGGCGATGATGTCCCTGGACTCCTCCCACGGCCCGACGATGGAGAACCCGCCGGAGAAGGAGCGCGCCGCGGCGGCGCCACCACCACCACCACCGCTGCTGCTGCTCTCGCCGGCGCGGTCACCAACCTGCAGGCTGCCGGGCGGGAAGGCGCCGTCCTCGGAGATCTGCGTGAGGTGGCCCGCGCCACCACCCTGCTGCGGCCGGGTGAAGTTGAACTGGGACGGCTTCATCTTCCTGCCGCCGCCGCTGCCGCTAGCTTCGGCGCCACCGCTGCCTCCCGCAACTTTTGAGCCCGGATACCCTGCGATAGTTTAACCCAACCAGCAGCAGATACAATTAAAAACCATCAAATTGCCCGATATAGTTAATGCATGGGCTGAGCAGAAAGATTAACAAAAACGAAACAAAGATCAGTTTGCAGGGAGGAGTAGCGAAGCGAGCAGTGCGTGGCTGCGTGTGGGGCGTGAATTAACGTTAGGACTAGGAGCGCACAAAGCGCCAAGGGCACTTTGCAAGTGGGCGTCTAGGTTACTATTTTTAGCAAAACGGCCGTGACGTCACGGTGGAGCCGTCAGCTGAACCTGGACGGGGGGACAGCGCCGGGGCCCGCGGCGGCCAAGTGGGCGTGCCATGTGGTGGTGGTCCTCGCCTTTGATTAAGGCCAAGTTGGCCGCCTTGGTTAGGGTTTTAATCAAAGATCCATTAATTAGCTAGCGTGCTTCGTAATTTCGCAAGTGGCCAATCTAGACCAGAATCTAGACTCTCTGTTCGTCCGTTCGTTTCGCCTCTCGAGAAATACCAGGAGCCAACCTGCCATGCCCGACCCACCACTCTGTTTACCAGTAGACAGCCATGGATACGGTTTGCTGGATACTGTCGTACTACTGTAGTATTCAGGCTCGGGTCATGAAGAATGATGCCATTTTGGCTGTCTCATGAATAGCATAGTCACATCAGTAAAATCTTACTAGTAATTATAAAGAGAAAATAGAGGTTAGTTGTCTATTTAATTTTGCATAAGACACCTTATAAAGACAACTAAAAAGATTTGTGTGTGTGGATGGGGTGGGCTGCTAAATATATTGAAGAACACCTTACATGCATGCACAACGTTTTTTGAGATGAACAGGGAGCCAGGAGGGGTCACTCTCTACTGGCTATATACATACATACATACACACACTATTTGTACGGATCACCTTTTACTTTCGCTAAGAGACAATTAACTTTGTGAACAATGTAGATCGAATAAATCCTTTTTTTCCACCTATATAGAGAACAAACTTTATATGTACATATGGCTTCTTAGGATTTGCATCAAACAAATGTAGTAGAGTTTTTTCATGTAATTGTTCTCTCCTTTTAAAAAGTAGAAGTATTAATTTAAAGAATCGCAAGAGGAGAAATAATTGTCTTTATCTGACCATTATTTCCAAATTAAACGAACATAATACAATAATTACGCTGAGGAAAGGTAAGAAACTGCAGCGAAGGGATCAGATGGTTTTCTTATCAACCTGAATAAAAAATGTATATAAAGGTGATCTCATCAACATCAACTCATCATGCTCCTCCACTAACATATATTCAAATGTATGGTTTCCACATATAGTACCCTAGTTAAGGATGTATTATTAATAGTTCCCCCATCATGCTATGTATGATAGACCTACAAATTATATATAAGTTTGACTATGGAAAATTTGAACAAATTGACGGCTTCATTTGTTTTTGCAAAAGTGAAGAAAGAAGCCGATAAGAAAAGGGAAGGGTTAGCCCCGGTAAACTCATGCTTATTAGGTACTGGTAGCCAAGATTGTATATGTGAAAAATTTGAAAAGATAGATATATTGTACACGTACATGCATAATGACTTTGCAGCTAGTCCAAATTAATGAATGGATAAATGAAAGGTAGCGACGCGAAACACATCACCACAGTGTGCAAGTGGCTAATGAACACTAATTAATATTGGCAAGTAGGATTATAGAAAAAGACATATTGCAGACATGTGAATACAAAAGTACATATAAAAAGAATAAAAGTGCGCCTTTCAAAATCTCAAGCCCCACATCTCACTATCGAGAACGAAGGCTCTAGTAGGGAAAACCGGCGATACGTACAACCTCTTAATTAGTTTTCCACCCCCTAGCCAGTTTTTACTAAGGTTATATATCGAAAAGCCATATGTATACGGTCCAAGATCATATTATTTGCATATCGCAATTTGAGATTTGGCGCAAAATGTGTTCTACTTTTGAGAGTAGTTGAGGGTTTGTAATTTTATGTTGAGTAATATCCGTCGTACTAAACCACCATGTGTGCCTGAAAACCAATGCAAGGCATCATGCATCCATTCTAGCTAAATGATGGAAAGATTAAAACTAAGGCTATGCAAGTTGAAACTGTAAAAGATGCCCGCTATATATATATGCTCATATCTCTCTGCATATATAGGGGTCATGGCAATTGGCAACTGAATAATGAATAATGAGGCAGCAAAAAGCCGCGCATATGTGTGTTTTCATGCAAAACCGCGGCTTGGCCTCATCTAGCAAAAATTCTGTACCTGCTCTCCTACTTTAATCGACCAAAACCGGCAGGTAAAGTTGGCCAGTGCACGACACGGAACAAGTTGCAGCTAGCAGCAGCTGACGAGCTAGTGGCCGGTGCACTCGAAGATTTTCCTTTTTGCGGCGCCTGCTATCAAATATCAAAGCAAACAAAATGCGCGGCCTTCGACCTGCTGCTGCTGATGCTTCATTTTCGGCAGGGATAAATGCGCGGAAAACATCGCTGTCGACAGGATTCGATGGATGGTGTAATGCCGTTAGCCACGCATTGTTGGTTCGTCTAATCTCAGCGGCAGAAAACAAGCAGGACGACGGATATGATTATATTCATGGTGGAAATTAAAACTGTGCGCCCAATTGGTACTATATGCGGTGAAATAAATCGAATCGGAGAAAGGCATTTGGAAATTAGTTTGAGCCGATTGAGAGAAGAGCACAGGCGATAACACTGACGACTGTGCGCTAGCAATTAGTAATCAGTGGTATAGTAGCTGGTTTGGCTGGCTCACCGTTGTCCACCATGAGGTTGGAGAAGAAGCCGGCCGGCGAGCTGCTGTGCCGCGCCAGCATGTCCATAGACCCGTCGTCCTGCTGCTGCTGCTGCTGCTGCCTCTCCGCCGCCTCTCCGCCGGCACCACCGAGCTGCTGGCGGTGGTGGCGGTGGCCGCCGCCAGCGTCGTGCCCGCGCCCGTGGCCCAGCGAGATGTCCCCTCCTCCGCCGTCGTACCGCAGGCCCGCCGCCTCGCCCGCGACGAGCTCCCCGCCGCGCTGGTGGTGCCGGTGCGCGCCCGACGACGACGAGGACGACGGCTCCCCGCCGCCGCCACCAGTCGGCAGGAAACGCCTCATGGATCGGAGGATGGAGGAGGACGCCGAGCTGCCGCCGCGCGCCAACGGCCGGACGAAAGCGGGAGGGGGAAGATGCGGGCGGGCGGTAGCCGGGGCGGGACGTCGTGGGGGGTTTTTTTTGGCTGGTGGCGCGCGTGCGTTTACGCGTAGAACTACGGCAAGTTGGATGCTGCGCGCAAGTGGTGGTGGTGGTGGGCTTAAAAAGAGCGGGGACGGAGGGCGCGGCCGCCGATTGGTTCTCGCCTTCTCGGGGCGTGCGGCGGGGGTGCCCGCGGGGACCGCCCGCCCGCCCGCCGATAGGCGGCTAGGGCCTAGGTTAGGTGCTGCAAGTAGAAAGGCCGGGCGCGCGGGTGGCGCATCTCTTCGGGGGCTCGGCTGGTCAGCTCTCGCGCGCGGCGGCCTCCGGCCTTGCCCGAACAAGGAAGAGGGGAGCGGGGATCGAATTCCCGCCTGCCGACGGCGAGTGGATGGATGGGCAGGGCAGGACCGAAGGAGAAAAGTTGATTGCGTCTGCATTGCCGGCCGGCCGAATGATGATAGGTCCGGTTCAACTGCAGCAAGGGACCAAGAGGCGTCGTTCGTGTGTGTACTGACTCTGCACACTCGATCGATAAACGTACGTACGTGGAGTATGTTGCACCTGCAACCACCGGAGGTGCACTTGTGGCATGCACCAATTTGGTGGGTTACCATACTCCGTATGTCACTGGAATGATTCAGTGATTTGCACTAATAATTTCGGTAAGCTGAATTGATTTCTGGTCTAATTCTTGTCCATGATCCAAAGGACAATCCAACCCCTCCCTTTCCTGTCCTCCGTGGCATCCGATCCAAGCCACGATGTATCGTGCGTGCATGCAGTGCTAGCTATGCTGGCTGGTACAGCGGTGTCTGTGGTCCTACTGCTTCGATGCTCTCCACCACCAGCTAGCAGGTACAAAGGCCGACCTCGTTCAACGGCTCGTCACTGTTCGTGCGGCGGCGCTCTGCTCTTGTACGTGAACAAGACAGATCGCAATCCAATCCAGACCATATGCACTACGTCGACCTATCCGAGACGTACGGGGCTCCCTCATTCAACCATGGATACATAGTACTAGATTGCTATTCTATTGTGTTTAGTTCGTGAAATTTGTACGAATGAGTAATGATGCTAAAATAGTGGATTGAGATGAAAAGGTGAAGAAAAAAATGTGTGTTGAGATACAAGCTAACTGAGGATGTGATGGGTAAATGATGAATTGAAGTTTAATTAGAAGAACTAAACACAGTACCCAAATCCGCAAACTACTCTCATCATCAGACGGGGTCGACCGAGCTAGTCTGATCTCCGAACTCCGACACACTGCGAAAAGAGACGGAGGCGCGGGCGCCCCCATGTGGACGGAGTCTTTTTCATTCCTGCGGCTGCGGCCTGCGACTGCGAGTTTGCCTGCGATCCAGTCGCGGTCGCCGCGCGCGGCGTTGTAGTACTAGCATGCGGATGCGGCGCCCCCCCAGCTCCAGAAAAGATGCGGTGCATGAACCTGGCGAGGATCGGAGCCCGGCACCGGCAACTCCCCCTAGTTTATCGCCAACTTGCGCCATTCTTTTATCGCTCTCCGCCCCCGAAACCGGTCACGGACTCACGTACGGTTTTGCTTCGCCCGAGTCACCATGCCGGCGTTAGGCCCGTAGACCGTAGTACATATCGATCGTCCCCGACGACGGCGCCGATCGAAGCACGCCCGGGCCGCCCGGCGTGGATGTGTGCGTGGTGCGCTTGCCCGGCAAGCCTGGCCTGGCCTGTCCCTCAGAACCTGTTTAGCGGGGTTAGGCCCTCAAAAAACGAGCCGGCCTGCAACACTCTTCCGTAGGCGAACTTTTTCGATGGAGTTGAAGCTGTTTTGGAAAACGTTTGGAAAAAACGGCTTCATTTGTTGGATTGAGATGCTAAAATATCTAAATTGCCCTTTCTTATTTTTTTCTTTTTTTCTTCACCCTTTCCCCCTCCTCTCTCTCCTTATCCCTTCGCCCCCATCCATTTCCCCTCCCTCATCATGGGCGCTCCTGAGTCCCGATGCCGCCCCGAGCTCCCAGCGCCGCCCCGCGCTCCGGCGCCATCCGCCCGCCCCCGTCGACACCCCGGCCGCGCGCGCCCCGACCCGCTCCGACCGTCCCCGCCACGCCCCACCCCGCCACCATCGGCGCCTCCGTCCCGCCTCCTCCCGCCCGGCCCGCTTTGCCCAGCTCCGGCGGCGGCAAGGGGCGGGCCCCATATGTATTCATGGGTATTCAGTTGAATACCCAAAATTTTTGACAAAGAAGTTCATATACATAGCATATTACATGATGTGTCAAAAAAATAGAAAAAGACACTACATATTGGGCTTCCACTGCTCTATCCGGCCTCCCCAGCGCCCTTTGCCAGTTGCCGGCCCAAAATTCTCACGGCCCAACCCACCAGCTCAGACCTTTTTTGGTTTGGATCGATTAGCACAGCAGTTAGCAGCACAGCCCAGCACCGGCCAGCCCCCCGATTCAGCGCCCACTGGCCTCTTGCAATGACGACGGGCGCACGAGCACGGCACCGGCACAGCCAACCCTAGCGGCGGGCGCAGCACCGGCGGTCCGGCGACCGGCTGAGCGCAGGCGGGAGACCTGTAGGCCGGCGCCGTATCTCTCTAGAGTGGGGGGAGGCGACGGCGCCGCAGCAGGCCTGCAGCGGAGCCACGGCACGGAGCACCGCAGCGGGTCAGTGGCTCAGTGCCCAGCGGCGCAGGCGGGCGGAGGCGCGGAGCGCAGGACCAGCCGCGGGTGGCCTCAACGACGACGAGTCCTCCCTCTTCCAGACTTCTGGTTCCATTCTTCCTCGGTTCCTCTTCAATTGGAGTTTCTTAAAAAAAGGTGAACACAAATTACTTCAGATTGCAATTTCGATTGACGATTGTTTGTTAATTTGTGATTGTTTTAGAGGAATGCAATAACTTGAGTGATGGTAATTTATAGGATCAAACTTATCATTTTGCTCTTTTATCCTCAATTTATTTCACATGTTGCAACTTGGATATGTTTATCGTTCAGTACATCTATTATCTCTGAAAAACAATTTCAAGTTATGATAGTCGATAGATACTTAATTATGTGCTACAATTTGAACTTTAGACTGCTAAAAAAATTTTTGCACTTTGAAAAATTTTGAATACCCAAACCCCAAATCCCCGGGCCCGCCCCCGGCGGCAACTCTCTTCGGGCGGCGAGTCGTGGGTCCGCGCGGCTCCTCCCCTTCTCCTCCTGCTCTGTGGCGAGCTGTCGGTCCGCCTCTCCTCCTGCTCTACTCGACCCGTGGGCAATGGTGAGAAAAGGGGGGCGGAGCCGGATGGAGCCACGAAAACGTGGCTTCGCCTCCCCTTCGGAAGGCGCCATGTGCTCCGACACCAGCTCCACACCCGGAGCCGATGCCATTTTCACCGTTTGGGAGGGCTCCGTCTGGAGCCGGAGCCGGAGCCCCCCAAACAGGGCTTCAATTGGCTGCCGGGCGCGGTCGTCATCCCGCGTGCAGTGCTAACCAAGAGGTCGTCGGCGTCGGCGCGCGGTGACTTTTATGCACGCCGCGATCGCGTCGTAGTACGCGGCGGTGAGAGAGATGATCTCTATAGGCGTTGACCGATGATGCATGAGCCGACGATGAGACCGAGACCGGGAGGTCGCCGGCCGACGGCTGACGGGCACGCCGGTCACACGGCGCGCGACGGCGGGCCGCCCGGGCCAGCTGCAGAAAGGTCACGAGGACGACGAGCGAGCGTATAAAAGCAGTAGGGCCTGCGCCGCCGTGCAGTCAGTTCGTCGTCGTCACAATACGAACCCAACAGGCAACAGGCGGCCAGACTGCCTGAGAAAAGCCGAAACGAGCGAACGCGTCGACGTCGTAATCGCGAAGTGATCGATCGACCAAAGGGCATCGCGTGACTCACAAGCGTGACAGAACTCCGACTCCGACCCATTCGATCGTTACGACGACGACGCTCCACTGTCGACGGCTCTCGCGGCCGGCCACTTCTTTATTTTCAATTCTTTTGCGACGAGGGAGTACTACATCGTACTACACTGCTAGTTATTCGACCTGCCACTGCAAGTGGTGCTGTCTGTCTGTTTCGGAGAAGACGAGAACGAAATGGACGACGTTTGTTTGGTGTGCTTTTGCTTCCGAAGACTGCTCAGCCCGAGCGTTTGTTTTGGTGCTTTGTGTGACCCAAACAGACTTCTGCTGTGCTCCTTTCTCGTTCCATTTGATGATGATGATGGGCTGGGAAGTAGACATCTCAGGCCCATTTTCACTGCGACAAATGGGCCATCATAAAAAAAATGTTCACTATCATCCCTCAACTAGCACCCAAGTTTTGTTTTAGTTGCTCATTCGGAAACCGGGTATCCTAGCTCCCCGAACTATCTAAACCGTTTAATTTTTTTTTCACTCGCGGGTTTTAACAACGATTTTAATGATGTGACAGTGGGCCCCACATGCTAGGGGCCCACAATCTTTCTTCCCCCTCCCCAGTCCTATCTGGTCAACGACTCTGAGCCAGCTCCTGTTGACATCGTTTTTTTGGAAAAACAGGTCAAAAAGGATAAAGAGAACAAAGTGCAATCAGCCGATTGGGGGAAGAGGAGAACGGTCAACACGATTTGCTGATGGTCAGAGGGATCCAACCCTGACAGTGGGCCAGTTGGTCAAATCAATCGGCCGATGGTCAGCTGAGAAATCGGCCGATGGAGGAAAGGGAAGGCGGCAATCAAAGAAGTAGCCAAAAGGAAAGCAATGGTGGAGGCGGGTCAATCCACGATTGATAACGGGTCAAGAGTCAGTTTTTAGAAGATCTTAAACTCCTACTGGAATCCTTTTCTATTTTTATTAGTTTTTTCTTTAGACGCAAGCAAATAGTGTCGTGATTAGCTAGGAGTCGGGTTTGTCCCCAGGACATAAATAGCGACCCTGCGTGGTCGGGAAAATTTGTACACACCAATATCAAACAAACCGCCTCCGGGCAAACCCTTTACCTTTACTGCATCTACTTTACAGCATCTACCTTTACAACATCTACTTTTCAGCGACTTCGCGATTGCGTTTTTTCTCTTTTCTGCAACGCCGTGCTTCGAGTTCGTCGGGTTGCATCAACTGATCTCCAGCCAGCTTGTGAGTACCGTTTTGCCGAATAACCCTAGGCTTTAACCCCCGGGCACATCGCTGAGGTTTTGTCTAGTTCTTTATTCACCCTTATCGATATTAGCTAGATCTACAAGTTTTCACACCAATTCTTGTGGTTTTAGCTATTATCTTTACCTTACGCTCGATTCAGATCCTATTGGCTTCTACCACTACAGCCGATTCCGACCTACCCGAGCGCTGACGTCACGATCGGTCGATCCAGCCAATCGATCTAACTGCACACCCGCGCTTCGGTCGCCTTCGAGCCGGTCGATCCCGCTTTACCTCGTATTGGCTGATTGGCTGGTACACGTGTCGCTGAAAGGTCATCGGTTCTCTAGTCGGTCCCTAATATTTTCCATTGTCAATCAACATGTTAGATTGGCTGGCACGCCTCGCTATAGACCGGGGAGTCACGTGTGCTGCGCGCGGACGTGACATCCTATTTTCGCGTCAACACACTTTTGGCACGCCTAGTGGGACACGAAAAAGTCAACATTGACGAAGTCTACGAAGATTGGCTCTTCTGAAGTTGATCCAGAGAACGTTCAACCAATCATCAAGCATCAGCTGAAGGATTCAGACAAAGCTGAGCTCGAGGCTCACATGAAGCATTATGAAGAGCTTTTTCTGGCATCATACGGTCAGACTAAAAGTGGTGGTTTCAAGAAGAATCCTTTGCCAACACCGAAGCAAGTCACCTTCTCAGCCGATCCTGAAGGACTTCAAGACATGATGACCAAGGCTATGCATCAAACAATGATTGATCAATCCAAGGTATTCGCGAATACTATTCAGAATGCCATAATTGATGCACTCAAGAAAGGAGCAGAAGGAGGGTATCTAGGGCCTGCATATTACCAACCAAACAAAATCCTCTATTGTTCCAGCAAAACCAATCGATCAACCCGCCAATTGATGATTCAACAACAAAAGCTACACCATCTCCACAAGATGCTACTAGTTCTTCATCGGATGCTCAGCCGATTCAGAATCAAAGTGGTGATGGAAAAGATAAAGATCTTGTTGTCACGTCACAAGGGGAAATCTATTATCCAGGATCAGATGCTTGCAGTACAGAATCAACATAAGTATTCTGCTATGAGAGATCCAGATGGAAAGCTTGCAGGATGGGATTTACCTCGAGATCACTTTGAGACTAACATCTCAAATTTCTTTGAGCCTGTGCCTGAGGAAGTTCCAAAAGTGAAATACCCACAGTCTTACCAAGCTACATTTGGAGGTACTCCAGGGTTGTGCACATGACTGGGGAAGGAGTGGTGTTCATTTACTTCAATCATGCGAGCAAAAACTTTGAAAGAGTCAAGATTAGTCCAGCTCATGCTCACATGGTCATACCGACAGAGAAAAGATCTCCTATTCCACCTCAAAGGCCAAATCCCACTCCACCTCAGAGATCGGCTCAGCAGCCTATACTCGGGATGCCTGTGCAAACTGCTCCACTGCAGCAACCAACGCTTGGGATGCCCATTCAGACAGCCCTGCCGTAACAGTCAACGACAATGCAGACTGTCTTAACCCCAACTCATACGGCGGCTCATACAATATCTTCACCTCAACGGCCGATCAACCAAGGAGCAGCAAGGCAACCATTGTTTTCACAAGTGGATTCTGCACAATTGCTACAAACACTTCTAAATCAATTGGCTATTTCAAGCCCGTTGAATACGCAGCAACCAGCCCCATCGGCTAGTCAGCCCATTGAACAGGCTACACCTGTTACAGGTCATTCAAACACTCAAGGTTCTACTGAGGCAAGGATAGCCCCAGATCCAAAGACAAGAATCATAGAAGAACGACCTCTAGAAACTCCAGCTGAGATACAAGCGATTGAGCAAGTGTCGTATGGACATCCCTGAGCCCACTACTCTGGTGGTTACCAGGACCGACTACTCGGTGGGCCCCTGCGACTACTCAACTTGTGCTGCACGACACCTGCTGGCGTGAAGTGCAAGGACTACAGAGGAATAGTACTTGGTTAGGAAGCTGCACGTGTCCAGATCCAAGTAAAGTACTCCTAGCCGTACACGACTAGTACTCTCCCCTCAAACCGACTTGTAACCCTGCCTCCCGGGCTATATAAGGCGAGGCAGGGACCCCTCTCTCATCATCCTCATCATCTTGTAACCACACCCAATCAATCCAGAGCTACGCAGCATACAAGACGTAGGGTATTACACACAGTGCGACCCGAACTTGTCTAAATTGTGTGCCACGTGTCTCTTCCTTCGAGTTACCGATCTCGGCGAGGCCACATTCATCTACCTTAGGTACTCCCCTTGGTAGGTTGCCGGTCTAAAACACCGATAGCTGGCACGCAAGGTAGGGGCTCTCGCCGGAGATCTTATGGCAAACTCGACGGCTTCAATCCTCATCTAGCCAACCGTCGCTTTCAACCACGGTGACACCTTCGTTTTCGGCTCCTGGGGACGGTGCTGGCTCTTTCCAGCGTCGCCTCACCATGATGCCCATGTGACGAGCCGCCCAAAATAGTTCCGTATTATCGCCTAAGCCGGTCCACGTGGCCATTAAGCAATAATAAAGAACTATTCTGTCGCTTCCGCCCGGTAAAGCCCGGTAAATCACATACAACAGGATCGCTGATATGCGCTAAGCCCACACGAAGGCGGGACCAGAGTACAACATTACATTACATTAAAGTTCACAAGTTCAACATTATTACAAACCAGGTTTTTCATACATAAGAGTAAACATGGTTCAGAGTTTAAACAGCGGAAATTAAAACTAGCGCATGATACACACGGGAGGCCATCCATGCATATCACTCCTCATCCTCGTTTTCCCATTCAAGCTCCCATCCCTCTGGAATGACACCAGGCCAGAGAGGATTACCTGAAAACAACAAATTAAGCAAGGCTGAGTACTAATACTCAGCAAGACTTACCCGACAAAAATAAAGCAAGACTAGACATGCAAGGCTTTTTGGCTTGTGGGTTTGTTTTTGCCAAAAGCGACTAAGAGTTGATCCTTATTTTCGCATTTTAGCTCAAGTTCTAGTATGTTAACCATTCTATGTGAGCACCCGCACTAAACAAGCATGTTGTTCAAACAATATTAAACGAGTAACAATATTAATCCGAACTGTTCCATAAATAAACATGGGGTAGCCGGTGGTCAAGCCGACTCGGATAACGGCGAGTGACCGACGATCGATCGATTTATATCCTTGCAAGGTAAACCCAAGATACACGGAGGGGAGTAGACCCCAAGAATTCAAATAAAAGCAAATGCGGGGTCTACCCCGACCAGGCGGTTCCCAACATCCCACGAGTTTGGGATCGGACGCTACAAACTCGGTACACGGTTATCCGGAGGGTCTAACCCGACCGGTCCGGACTCACACACTATACCACGGGTAGCTAGCCCGAGACACATCCCAAGCGGGTAGCTAGAAAGATCCCGCCCCGGTTCGAAGGTACTAGGCTTACCGGTCCCATTCCCGGCAAGTACTTGGTACGTTCAATAGCTTAGGACCAAGACCATGCTACTCGGTCGAGACCGAACCCATTGCTCTTACCACATGAGCGAGTCAATTTAACCAACTTATGATTCCAACATAAGCATCCTATATCTCGCGAGCAATGAGTCATTACTCGACTTCTACCGTGATCCCGGAGCATGGCACCGGCGTTCCTAACATACTAGTAAAAGAGCATAGGAGTCCTAAGGATCATGCAACTAGGTTTCAAAACAACTCCTAAAACTTAAATGCACAAAGTAAAGCATAAAAGTACTTGAAAAGTAAAGGACATGAGTTTAATTTAAAACATGGGTTAGATGAAACCGGTGCTTGCCTTCCTCAGACTCGGTTCCTACACTAGCCTTTGGCTCTTCCGGACTTTGGTCCAGGTCTTCTTGCACACCCAGGCTGGTTCAGCTCACCATCAACGTCCCGTCTCCCTCCCGGGCGAGTGTGTACGTACGCGTCGGGGAGATCTACACGTTTACATGCACATGCGGTAGATTAAAGTTAATCTTGATGGTGATTGTGTGCACATCTAAGTAATTTAGGTTACTTAACTTCACTATACAGCAAGGGTGTTGTGTTTAAATATTAAAAACAGAACCAAACATGATTTCACAAATTTCACACTTTAATTTCTATTTCTTTCTTTAATTGATTAAAACAAGCCTTTCTACCATAAATCCAATTTAAATCAAAAACACTTCCAAAGAGCCTAATCTTTTGCACACAGCAACATATACTTAAATCAAGCTCTCACACCAAAATTTGGCCTAAGATCATTTATAAATTAATTTATACGAAAAAGACAAATTTCAGCCTAGTAAATCAACATTAATTCATATAAAAAGATTTAATAAACTTTTTGATCCCAACTTTCTCCTACAGGTCAAGTATGCCAAATATGAGGTTCTGACCAAGGCATGGTTGCAAAATCAATTTATTTTTCAGATTTTGAATTTAAGCTCCTACACAAGGTTAAATCCAAAACACCAAGCAAACAATTCCCTAAAATCACATCCATCATACCAGGGGTACTACTCATCAAGTCAAAGCCCTAGGGTGCATTTGTGCTCAAATAAAAGTTCATTAAAGGCGCTATAAAAAGCATCAAACTTATTCTAGCATAAAGCTTAAATAAATCGTATCTGAAAATATATGCATCAAAACCATGCAAACTTTTGCTACAGATCTAGACATGATATAAAGAACAACATATCCAAAATTCAAGTTCATAGCATGTGTATATTTTAAACTGCACTAAAAACACTCCAAACCGCGTTTGAATTTTTAATTCAAAAACTGTGCAGAAAAACCCTATACATGCTTTCTAGAAAAGGTAGATTTCTTCACCACGAACCCAACAAAATTAGTTTTGCATTTTTCTGATTTTTCTACGATTTTTAATGATTTTTCGAAGGTACTGCCGAATCCCTAAATTTCACCTTTACAAACTGGTCCCTGGAACTTTACAAAAATCTCCTCGGAAAGAGTTTCTCTTTCGCAATGTAGTCCTGGCCGTCCCTTGCTCACCGGGGGCGGCCAATCCGGCGGCCGGCGCGGCCGGTCTTGGCGGGGCGCGGCCCCCGGGGCGGCTTTAGGCCCAACCCGCGCCGGTGGGGGCCCTCGGCCGGCCGGCGGCCGGCCGGCGGTGGCGGCGGCGGCGCGCCGGCGCGATGCGCCCGCCGCGGCTCGGCCGCCCGGCCGTCGGTGGCGGCCACGCGCGGCGCGGGGCGGCCCTATGCGGTTCGGAGGAGGGTAGGGACGGCTCGGGGGGCACGGCGGCGTTGGTTGGGCGCGGAGGCGTGGTTCGACCGTGGCGCAGGGAGGGAACACGGCAGCGACGGTCAGGAGCAGAGAGCTGCGACGGTTTCTTTTGGGCGGCTCAACCCATGCGCAACGATGCAGACGAGGGAGGGGTAGCCTATGGCGTGGCGCGGCCGGTGGCGGTGCATGCGCGCGCGGCCGCGCGGCGCTCGCGCGTGCGGGCGCGTGGCGTTGCGGCGCGCGGCATGCACGTAGACGCGACGCACGGGGGGCCGCCCGGCGGAGGGCCCACGGCGCGCGGTCCACCGCGAAGCCGCCGAGGCCGTCCGTACGCCGGACCGCCCGTGCACGCCACGTGGACGGCCGGCGAGCGCAGGCGTGCGCGGCGCTCTAGAGCGCGAGGACGTCGACGCCGGCTCAACTTTATTCCATTTAGCCCTTTTCGAAATTGCAAAACTCCAAAAATCGTCAACTAAGTGAAAAATCTCCCAAAAGCAAAGTTGTAGAGGAGCCGTAGATCTACAACTTTCCCGAAGGGCGACATATGTTTTGATCAATGGTTTGCCCGGGAACGCCAACCGAAGTTGCAGATTTTCCACGGCTCGGTTCATCGTTCACGGCGCGATAAACTTGATTTTTGGCCAATTTGCGCTCAAAATTGGAATGTCCGCCAATTACGAAAAATGTGTTCCCGGAAATAACGAACAACTTTCGTGTTGGCCGATTTTGAACTTCTATAGTGAAATTTGGAGAACGCGCAAGAAAACCATTTCAGCCTTTAGAGTAGATCTAGGGTTTGACCGTGATTAGGGATTTTGACCGAGGTCTTTTGTGCAAAAGTGTGCCCAATCAAGTCAAACATGCTTAGGAGGTAATTAACCTTAATTAATTCATGTAATTAATGTCATTAGTGCAACAAAACATCCGGGATGTTACGGCCCAACCCGAAGACTGGACTCGTGACGCTTCCCGAAGTCATCACGGGAACCCTCGCCGGAAAATTCGGTGAAATTCCGCTCTACAACTAACACGCCGACTTCGAGTCTGGATCTGTCTCCAACTCAAACTCAACGTCCCCCTGGGTCATCGCATGCGAGCCGGCTACTGAGCCATCGTGTGAGATTTCCCCACTCCACGAGCACTTCCCGTATGGCCTCTACAATGCTAGCAGGGCCCACGCAGAAGCTCTCGTCGCACACCGGGCGGGCAAGGAGATCGTCTCCGACTACTCTTCGGACTTGAACCCCACTTTCGGCTACTACTCGGACTCTTCATACGAGTTTGACTTCGGGTCGGACCCTATCGAGCTCGAATACGAGATCAACACGACCGAGGAGCCGCTGTAAGGCCCAACCACCGACTTGGTTATAACATCTACTCCCGCCGGAAGATTCGTCTACTGGCCCGACCGCAAGACCGCAGATCTGACAGACGGCAACTCACGCTGTGTCGCCTACCTCGACTCACTTCCCTTCCAGGAGGGAACACCGCTAGCTCCAACCGAGGAGCCTACGTCAACCGAGGTGGCGACTACTGACTCCGGTCTCGGTACTCCTGACCGCGAAGTCTTCATGGCTGCCAACGAGACACCGGTGTGAAAGAACCGCCCAAAATAATTCCGTATTATCGCCTAAGCCGGTCCTCATGGCCATTAAGCAATAATAAAGAATTATTAAGTGGATTCCGCCGGTAAAGCCCGTAAATCACATACAACGGGATCACCGATATGCGCTAAGCCCACACGAAGGCGGGACCGGAGTACAACATTACATTACATAAAAGGTTCAATAGTTCGACATTATTACAAACCAGGTTTTTCATACATAAAAGTAAACATGATCAGAGTTTAAACAGCGGAAATAAAACTAGTGCATGATACACACGGGAGGCCATCCATGCATATCACTCCTCATCATCGTTCTCCCATTCAAGCTCCCAACCATCCGGAATAGAACCGGGCCGGATGGGATTACCCGAAAACCACAAATTAAGCAAGGCCGAGTACTAATACTCGGCAAGACTTACCCGACAAAAAAATAAAGTACGACTAGACATGCAAGGCTTTTTGGTCGTTGGGTTTGTTTTACCAAAAGCGACTAATAGTGGATCCTTATTTTCAAGTTTTAGCTCATATTCTAGTATGTTACTCGCTCTAGGTGAGCACTTGTACTAAACAAGCATGTTGTGCAAACAATATTAAACAAGTAACAATATTAATCCAAAATGTTCCATAAATAAACATGGGGTAACCGGTGGTCAAGCCGACTCGGATAACGGCGAGTGACCGACGATCGATCGGTTTATATCCTTGCAAGGTAAACCCAAGATACACGGAAGAAGTAGACCCCAAGAATTCAAATAAAAGCAAATGCGGGGTCTACCCCCGACCGGGCGGTTCCCAACATCCCACGGTTTGGGATCGGACGCTACAAACTGCGGTACACGGTTATCCGAGGGTCTAACCCAACCGGTTCGGACTCACACACTATACCACGGGTAGCTAGCCCGGAGACACATCCCAAGCGGGTAGCTAGAAAGATCCCGCCCCGGTTCGGAAGGTACTAGGCTTACCGGTCCCATTCCCGACAAGTACTTGGTACGTTCAATAGCTTAGGACCAGCACCATGCTACTCGGTCGAGACCGAACCCATTTCTCTTACCACATGAGTGAGTCAATTGAACCAACTTATGATTCCAACATAAGCATCCTATATCTCGCGAGCAATGTGTTATTACTCGACTTCTACCGTATCCTTAGAGCATGGCACTAGCGTTCCTAACATACTAGTAAAAGAGCATAGGAGTCCTAAGGATCATGCATCTAGGTTTCAAAGCAACTCTCGAAACCTAAATGCACAAAGTAAAGCATAAAGTGCTTGAAAAGTAAAGGACATGATTTTCATTTATAAAATGGGTTAGATGAAACCGGTGCTTGCCTTCCTCGGACTCTACACCGACACAAGCCTTGGGCTCTTCGGACTTTGGTCCGGTCTTCTTGCACACTAGCTTGATTCAATTCACCATCGACAATCCCGTCTCCCTCCCGGGTGAGTGTGTACGTACCGTCCGGGAGATCTACACGTATACATGCATATGCATTAATTAAAGTTAATCTTGATGGTATTTGTGTACATATAAGCAAATTAAGTTACTTAACTCCACCAAACGAGCAAGGGGGTGTGTTTAAATTAATAAAAACGAAACAAAAATGATTTCACAATTTAGCACTTTTAATTTCCATTTCTTTCTTTAATTACTTAAAACAAGCCTTTCTACCATAAACCCAAATTAAATAAAAAACACTTCCAAAGAGTCTAATCTTTTGCACACAGCAACATATGCTTAATTTAAGCTCTCAAACCAAATTTAGCTTAAGATCATTTATAAATTAATTTATATGAAAAAGACAAATTTCGGCCTAGTAAACCACCATTAATTCATATAAAAAGATTTAATAAACTTTTTTATCTCAACTTTCTCCTACAGGTCATGTATGCCAAACAATGACCTTCGACCAAAGCATGGTTGCATATTCAAATTATTTTTCAGATTTTGAATTTAAGCTCTTACACAAGATTAAATCCAAAACATATATTAAACAATTCCCTAAAATCACATCCACTCTACCAGAGGTACTACTGATCAAGGCAAAGCCCTAGGGTGCACTTGTGTTTGCAGAAAAGTTCATTAAAGGGGCTATAAAAAGCATCAAACTTAATCTAGCATGAAGCTTAAATAAATCAAAACTGAAAATATACCCATCAAAATCATGCCAATTTTTGTCACAGATCTATAAAAGCCATAAAGAGCAACATATCCAAAATTCAAGTTCATAGCATGTGTATATTTTAAATCACACTAAAAACACTCCAAACTGAGTTTGAATTTTTAATTTAAAAACTGTACAGAAAAACCCTATACATGTTTTCCATAAAAGATATATTTCTTCACCACGAAACCAACAAAATTGGTTTTGCATTTTTCTGATTTTTCTACGATTTTTAATGATTTTCCGAAGTCACTGCTGTAACCCTAAAACTGCTTTTACAGGGGGGCCCTCGAAGAAACTTTCGGAAATTACACATACGCCCCTGTGTTGACGGTGAAAATCCGTCAACCTAGCCATGAGTTTACCTTCGGTGTTGGCATGACTTTTGTATCTTATCCATTGGTACTAACCCCCGTGGTATAACAAGTTCACTTGTGCATGTCGGTTTTGGAGTTAAGTGTTTACGCTAGGTTTTAACGTTGAAAGCAAGACTTCCGGGATAAGTTCATTAAGCACCTCGTGACAAGACCTTGAAGCCCGATACAAGTCAAGCAATGAAGTGAACATGACTCCAAGAGCCCGAGGACCAAGCCCGAGAAGATGATAAACTCCGAGGACGAGAACCGGAAAAGTCTTGAATCTTGCAAGACAAGGAGTTGAGTCCAATTCGGAGAGAAACCGACGTCAAGGGCCCACATGCAAAAGGGGAGAGGATCTAGAAGACGCGGGAAGCAACACCGGCGAAGGAGGCAGCAACCGGGGCGAAACGGGTCCAAGACGGTCGGCCCCGGGCGGCCGGCCCGGCCCTTTTCGGGGCCCAATCGGCCTCCCCTTTGACCTAATTGCTTCTCGGGCTATTAATAGCCCCACCGACCGAGAGCCATGGAGGAACCAATTCGTCATCCGCCGCCGAGGAGCGAGAGAAGCTTGAGGGACACCATCTCGGAAATGAGGGTCGCGCTAGTTGTCTAGGATTTCCCTAGCCGACGTGGGAACCTTGCATGGAAGACCACGTCGGAGCTCGGAGCAAGGATCAAGATCGAGGGAGGGCCCCGGTGGTGATCTTGTTCATGTAATCATTCATGGTGAAGTTTGTAAGTGAATCCGATTTCTAGCAATTAAGTGCCTTCTCGATGATTTTGTTTTCTTCTTGGTTTTGCTTCTTCTAGGGTCTAGTCTATAGCTAGATTACATAGGGTGCTCTTGTAGCCGCGGTGGCTAAAGGTGCATACCGACCGGCCAAGTGTTTTCAACTTGTTCTTATCGAACTCGCCCTAGACTACCCGCATGAGTAGGGATACGTTGTGACGAACGGGGGTTCCGAAAGGCGGGCGTTTTCGGAGTCGGATGGAAGACCACGATTTAAAGATGCTTTTAATGAGATTCGCTTTTCTCGTCTTCATCTATCTTGTTTGGAGCTACAACATAAGCATGATCTAGATTCTTTAGATTGGTTATCTCTTGCTACCTCTTTAGTAGATTAGATTAGATGCAATTTGATTCTTAAATAGATAGCTTTACCTTGCTTTACTAGATTGAATCTTTGCGTTGCACATTGTTCCACGGATTCGATACCTTGGGTTCACCACTCGAGGGAAGAAGGGTCCCTTGACTACGACGGAGACTTGTACGCTTGCGAGTCTAAACGAACTTTGATACAACTATTAACAATCAACACCCCGTTTGACACAAAACACCTTGGATTTACCTGTACCTTTGCAATGTCGCCCCCGGTGGCCCTGGAGGCCTTGCCGGCAGCGATTGGCCGCCGGAGCTGGCCGGGAGGCGGCCCTGGGGAAGGGTGCGGACCTACCTAGGGCGGTTGGAGGTAGAGGCGAGGTTGGAGCCGGCCGGGCGGCGCGGTGGCGGCCGGCGCGAGCGCGGCGCGGTGCGCCCGCCGCGGCTTGCTTCGCCGGCGGCGACGGCGTTCACGTGCGGCGCAGGGCGACGGTAGAGGGTTCGGAGGGGGGCTAGGGGAGGAGTAGGGCTAGAGGGTGGCGACGGTTTGGCGCGAAACACGGTTTTGGCGACCTCACAGCAATGGACAGCGGCGGCGCAGGGAAAATCGACGGCGGCTCCGTTTTTGGCAGGGCGACGGTTTCGACGACAACGCGAACGAGACGGTGCCCCTGGCCTTAAGGCCTCGCGGGCCGGCGGCCGGCTTGCATGCGCCGGGGGACGGCTCGCGCCGCCGCCCGCGCCGCGCGCGTGGTGGCCCGGCCCGCGGCTAGGCCACGACGGCCCTTCCCCCCGGGTGCGGCGCACGGTCAACAGGCGGACGGAGGCTCCACGGCTCGGTCTTGGGTCCACCACGGAGTTTTCCCGCTTCCGTACACTGGCGCTCGCGTGCATCGACGCGTGGCGGGGAAGGGCGGCGTGCCCGCCCCGTTTTGGAGCGCGGTGACGCCGCACCCATCTCAAGTTTTATTCCGTTAGGCCTCTTCGAAATTGCAAAACTCCAAAAAGTGCCAACTAAGTTGAAAATCTCCAAAAAGCAAAGTTGTAGAGGAGCCATAGATCTACAACTTTCCCAAAGGGCGACATATGTTTTGATCAACGGTTTGCCGGGAACGTCGGCCAAAGTTGCGGTTTTTCCACGGCTCGAATTCATCGTTCACGCGCGTTCAACTCGATTTTTGGCCAATTTGCACTCAAAATTGGAATGTCCGCCAATTACGAAAAATGTGTACCGGAAATAACGAACAACTTTCGTATTGGCCGAGTTTGAACTTCTATAGTGAAATTTGGAGAACGCGCAAGAAAACCATTTCGGCCTTAAAGGAGATCTAGGGTTTGACCGTGATTTCGGACTTTGACCAAGGTGTTTTGTGCAAATAGGTGACAAAACATGTCAAACATGCTTAGAAGTAATTATCCTTGATTAACACATCTAATTACTATCATTAGCACAAACAAACATCCGGGATGTTACACCGGGGCCCTCAGGGACCCGACCCGACTGGTACCTTGACGACATCTCAGAAGATGAGTTGTCTACCAATGCACTCGCCGATGAAACTACCGATGACAAGAACGCCCGACGTGACCGCAACAGGAAGCGGAACAAACGACGCAGACGTCTCCGCGAGACCCTCCCCATCCGGAACCTCACTGAGGCTCTGGATCAAGTCGCCAACCGAATGCACACCACCCCCGAACAGTGACTCATGTCTATCACCACGATAGCACGTCAGGCTCAGGGGGTCCGCGCGGGAGAATTCATCGCCAAGCTAGCTGAAGACGCCTACTTCATGAGGGTTGACAACAGGGTCACCCAAGTACCCCCTGTCAGAACTCATGAACCTAGAAAACATGAAGCTACCAGCCGCAGTCCAGCAGATGGTGGACGCAACCGCACCCACGGAGAACAACCACACAACCCCAACCGCTCTAGGGACTCAGCTGGAGGACCCTCCCAAGGCGGCAACAGCGCGGGCGGTGCCGGTGGTAGCCGTGGTGGTGCTAGTCGCGGCGATGGCGGCAGCGGGGGCAGCAGCGGCGGGAGCTCATCACACGGCACGGGTAGAAGAGCTGGTGGATGTGGCGATCACGGAGGCCGAGGTCACACGAACAACCATGTCACTGGCAACTCACGTGGCAGCTACGGTTCCCACCACAGAATTGAGGAGATTCGTCGCAAAAAGGCTTCTGAAGCAATTGACAGCGACGGCTTCCCTGCCTTCTCCGCTCGACTTCGCGATCTGCTCCTCCCAGAGAAATTCAAGCCTCTCGTAACCACCAAGTACGACGCGAAGAAAGACCTAGTTCAGTGGCTTAGGTGTCATGCCTTATCCATTGAAAACGCTCGTGGAAACAACGACACGAAGTGCCTCTACTTCCCCTTCTGCCTGGACCAAGCTCCACTAACCTGGCTCGAGTCGCTCGACAAGAACTCGATCGATGAGTGGGACCAGCTCAAGGCTCAGTTCACCAGCAACTTCACGGGCGCCATGGGGCGCTCGGGTACTCGCATGGACCTGGCGATGGTCAATCAAGAACAAGGCGAGACGCTATGCCAGTACATGCGACGCTTCTTCGACAAGCACGCTACCGTAGTCGATGTCACCGACAAGGAGGTCATCGACCTCTTCCAAGACGGCCTCTACCACCGTCACACCTTCGAAGACTTCGGTCGCCGCCGCCTGAGTTCTATCACCAAGCTCAAGGACATGATGACGTCATGGGCCGACAAAGAGGACAAAGCGAACGCCAAGTACGGCTCCATTCACTCCAAGAGCAATCACAACACGGGCGGCAACAACAACAACAGCAACAGCAACAACAACAACAACAACAACAACAACAACAAGGATCAGGGGGTCACAACAACAACTACTACTCGGATCCTATTCGCAACCGCAAGCCAGACAACATAGTCGTGGCTATCTAGCGCCCTGCGAAAGACAACTCGAAAAAGACCTCTGGCGGCTTTGAAGACTTGCTGAAAGAGAAGTGTCCATGGCATCTGGAGGGCAACCACACCACCGAGTAGTGCTACCAACTCCGGCGAGCACTCAAAGACACCCAGACCCACGGCCTCCTCACACCAAGAAAGGCAAGAAGAAAACCGACGAAGGCAACGACGACTTCCAGGAACCCGACAAGACGGTGAACATCCTCTTCGGCGGACTACCCAACAGACGATCTCAGAAGACCACCCGACGGGAAGTCTTGAGCATTGAACCAGCGGTCCCGACGCCTCTGAGGTGGTCGGAGGTACCCATCACCTTCTCCCATGCGGATCAATGGACAAGCTTCTCCGAGCCAGGACATTTCCCACTCGTCCTGAAACTAGTAGTCGCGGCATCCGGACTCAACAAGGTGCTCATTGATGGTGGAAGCGGGCTCAACGTCCTTTTCACCAAAACCTTGAAGTAGATGAAGCTTGACATCACCGACATGCTCACCAAGAGCGCGTCACCTTTCTACGGCATTGTCCCCAGTAGCACGGCTATCCCACTAGGCTCAGTGGTCCTGCCAGTTACCTTCGGGGAGACCAGGGAGAACTACCGCACCGAGCACATCAAGTTCGAGGTTGTGGACTTCGAAACTTCCTACCATGCCATCCTCGGCAGACTGGCTATCGCCAAGTTCATGGTGGTACCCCACTACACCTACTCGGTACTCAAGATGCCAAGTCCTGCTGAAATACTCTCATTGCAAGGGGATTTGAAGATATCCTTCGACCGCGACACCGAAGCTGTGGAACTCGCAGCGACCAATCAAGTACCCAACGCGATGATGAAGATCTTTGCTGCATCCAAGAAGCTTGCTCCAACCGAACTCGAGATCCCAGAAAAGACCGACACAACCAACAAGCCTCAACTGTCAGAGGAAGTGCAAGTGAAGGCCATCGACCTCGGGACAGGAGACAGCAGCAAGACTACCATGATTGGGGCGGGTCTTGACCCGAAATAGGAATACGCGCTCACCAGCTTCCTCTGGGCTAACCGAGACATCTTCGCATGGAAACCAGCGGACATGTTAGGGGTGCCCAGGAGGCTGATCGAGCACTCACTCAATGTCGATCCTAAAGCTACCCCCAAGCGACAACACCTCCGCCGTTTCGCCGACGACCGACGAGATGCCATCAAGAAGGAACTCGTCAAACTACTCATGACCGGCTTCATCCGTGAAGTATTCCATCCTGAGTGGCTCGCCAACCCCGTCCTCGTCCGCAAGAAGAACACGAACGAGTGGAGGATGTGCATCGACTACACCGACCTCAACAAGCACTCGCCCCAAGGACCCTTTCGGGTTGCCACAAATTGATCAAGTCATCGACTCCACAGCGGGTTGTGTCCTGCTCTGCTTCCTCGACTGCTACTACAGTACCACCGGATCGCCATCAAGGAAGAAAACCAGGAGAAGACCGTGTTCATCACCCCGTTTGGCGCCAACTCCTACACGACGATGTTGTTAGGGCTGAAGAATGCTGTCGCCACCTATCGACGAGCTATCCAGACCCGCTTCAAGAAGCAGCTCAACAAGAATGTCGAAGCCTACGTGGATGACGTGGTCGTCAAGATCTGAAATTCCAACACGCTCATCACCGATCTTGAAGAGACTTTCGCATCTTTGTGAGAGTACCAGTGGAAGCTCAACCCCAACAAGTGTGTCTTCGGCGTACCCTTAGGGAAACTACTCAACTTCATCATCAGCCATCGCGGCATCGAAGCCAATCCTGCGAAGATCTCCGTCATCACCAACATCAAAGCTCCCACCTGCATCAAGGATGTGCAGAAGCTGACTGGGTGCATGGCGGCCTTGAACAGATTCATCTCGAAGCTTGGAGAATGGGGGCTACCCTTCTTCAAATTACTCAAGCATCAAGAGAAGTTCGTGTGGACCACAAAAGCCGATCAAGCTTTGGCGCGGTCAAAGACTTCCTATGCAAGCCACCGGTCCTCACGGCTCCTTGCAAAAAGGAGCAGCCTATTGCTCTACCTTGCCGAGACTACTCACGTGGTCGCATCGCCATCATTGTCAAGCGGCGGGGAAGACGACCACGCCTACCCGCTCCCGGCGACCGCCTACTTCATTAGTGAGGTCCTGTCAGAATCAAAGGCACGCTTTCAGCCAATGCAGAAGCTACTCTATGCAGTGCTCATCACCTCGCGGAAGCTACGACACTACTTCCAGGAGTACTCGATCACCGTCATTACCGACTACCCGCTCGGTGACATTCTGCGAAGTCAAGACGCTACTAGAAGAATCTCCAAATGGGCAATCGAGCTCGGCGCCCTCACTATTGACTTCAAGCCACACATAGCGATCAAGTCTCAGGCACTAGTCGACTTCATGGCAGAATGGTGGGAGAATCAGCTACCAACTCCAACTGAGCTACCAGAGCATTGGGTGATGTACTTCGATGGTTCACTCAAGGACGAGGGCGTAGGTGCAGGGGTACTCTTGATCTCTCCCAAGGGTGAACAACTCAAGTACGTCCTACAGATCTTCTGCAAGGTCTCAAACAACAAAGCCGAGTATGAAGTTCTACTACATGGGCTACACCTCACAATCTCATTGGGCTTCAAGCGGCTACTGGTCTACGACGACTCCGCAGTGGTCATTAACCAAGTCAACAAGTCTTGGGATCGCAACAAGGAGAACATGGACGCCTACTGCCTAGAAGTCCGCAAGATCGAGAACAAGTTCTATGGCCTCGAGTTCCATCATGTCGTTCGCGACAACAACGTTGCAGCGGACATCCTGTCGAACATTGGTTCTACTCACGCACAAGTATCCGTCGGAGTCTTCGTCCATGAGCTTCACGCGCCATCCATCCCGGAGCCGGTGCCCACGACCACTGACCCAGTGCCTTCACATCCTGGTTAGGAGGTCTGATGATTGACGTAGACTGGCGACAACCCTTCATTGACTACATCCGCGAGTAGAAGATTCCCTCCGACAAGAACTTGGCCGAGCAACTCATCCGCCGAGCCAAGTCCTATGTACTAGTCAGAGACAAGCTCTACAGGCGGGTGCCACTTCTGGAGTACTCATGAAGTGCGTTTCCCGGGAAGAAGGCAAGGACATCTTGGAGGAGATCCACAAAGGCGTCTGCGGCAACCACGCATCTTCCCGCACGCTGGTGAGCAAGGCCTTCTGGCGAGCCTTCCACTGTCCCATAGCTCTGGGCGATGCCGAGGAACTCGTCAGAAGGTGCCAGTACTTTGCCAAGCAACAACATGTCCCTACCTACAAGCTAGTCACCATACCACCAACCTGGCCTTTCGCCTGCTGGGGGCTCAAGATGATTGGGCCTGTGCCAACTGCGGCAGGAGGATTCAATAGAGTCTTGATGGCTATCGACAAGTTCACCAAGTGGATCGAAGTAAAGCCGGTCACCTGCCCAAAGGCCGACAGAGTACTCGACTTCTTGGATGAGCTCGTGCATCGCTACGGACTACCTCACTGCATCATCACAGACTTGGGTTCCAACTTCAACAACCACCAGTTTTGGGAGTACTGTGAGAACAGCGAGATCGATGTCCGGTATGTCTCAGTTGCCTACCCTTGGGCCAACGGACAAGTCGAGCGCCAACGGGATGGTACTCGACGCCATCAAGAAGAGACTGCATGACGCAGCTAACGCCAAAGGAGGAAAGTGGATCAAGGAACTACCCAATGCACTCTGGGGCTTCGTACTCAACCTACCAAGCCAATGGGACAGTCGCCCTACTTCCTGGTCTACGGCTCTGAAGCTATTCTACCGGCTGACGTGATGTGGGAGTCCCCGGTAGTAGAACAGTACGACGAAGGCATTTCAGAAGACAGCAGACGAGTTGATATCGACGGTCTTGAAGAAGCTTGTTGCGTCGCCCTCGTCCAATCAGCAAGGTACCTCGAGGGTATCCGACGCTACCATGATCGCAACGTCGCATCCATAACACAAAAGGACTGCACAAGCTCAGCTTGCCATGGGAAGGTCCCTTCTCCGTTTGCAAGGTGACCAGACCTGGCACCTATCACCTCCAGACACTTGAAGGTGACAACATCAGCAACTCGTGGAACGTCGACCAGCTGTGTCGCTTCTACACGTAGTCGATCGACTACTCCAGGGTCCAAGTCTACACGACTACTCCTGGGCTCTCTGCTGTAAGCAGCCTTCCGGTCCTGGCACTAGTCTACGAACTACTCCACTCCAAGATCCAACGTCAACGGCTACTAACGGATCTCGGGCTGCTCAGAGCATCAAGGACTCTAGCGGCGGTCTACAAGACCATGTACTCTAGATCCAGCCTATACGACTACTAACGGATCTTTAGCTGTAAGCGTCTTTGAGTCCTAGCGTCACTTAGCCATAAGAGGCCCTCGGGTCTGGGTGACTACACTTGTAAATGACCCTGGCCATCCAGGTGTATTCTTCTTTCAGTAATAAAGTTCGATGTCCAATCAACTCATTTACTGTGCCGCCCGATCAGGCACCCACTACTGAGTACTACTATTCGCGAGACCTCCACGGCTTGGTACTCCGCACACTTCGCTACAAGTGGCGGCAGCGAGTACTCATTTCACAAACAAGTCATGGATGACTCTCATTCATAATTTAAACAAGTTCTTAACAACTCTGTTTATCTTACATATACTACCAAGAGCTAACCCTACAAGTACTCCTACTGAAGGTTAAGCTTCTCCGCCACTTGTTCAACAATTGGCACCATCTCCTCCAGCAGCACCTTGTATTGGTCGTCCGTGCAGTTGGCCGCGAGCCCACCCACGACTACATGCACTGGAGCCTTGGGGAAGTATGACTTCATGTACGCTAGTACTTGGTTGGGTATCAACTTTGCCAAATGCTTCACATAGGTCGCTAGATGCCCGGGGGCTTCTTTCAAGCGATCCACCAACGGAGAAATCTTGGGCCCGCCCGGGTGTGACTCCAACAGCCTAGCAATTAGGAGCACAACTTCTTCAAGCTCCTTCAGTTGGCCGCTCAGTCTCTCGCAGTCTTCATTCAACTTCTGCAGGGATTTATAATAGTTCACAAGGTCACGATTTGAGGCTTTGCGAAGCTCCATGTGATAAATGCACTCATGAGCCAGCTGCTTATACTCCTATTCATGTACCTCTCGGGCGTCCTTCTCTCGGTACACGATATTCTTCAGGTTGGTCTCTGATGCCTTCAGCTGATCTACCCGTGTTTCAAGCTCTGCACACAACTCAGCGTAATGTTAGACTACAACAAGGTATCCCAATTAATACTCAATGGCTTGGCGGGCAACATACCTTTGTTCTTCTAGCGTAGAGACTTGTTCTTCCGAACCAAGTCGTCGCTCTTCGCCTGCATCTCTTGCACTTCATTGTGGTACTGGGCGAAGGCACCATCAAGCTTGGACTGTAGCAGAGCGGAGTGCTTCTTGGCTTTGTCCAGCTTTTCCTCCAAGGATTCTGCGCGGAGCACCGTATCACCATATCCTTGAAGCATGTCAAACTTCTGTTGGGATCTCTCCACGACATCCTGCACAAGGCAACATATCAATCGAGTACTCACCACCTCTAGGTATTTGACTTCTAAGGGTGCGGCAAGGTACCTTCATCCACTGCTCCGCGCGGTGCATTGACTCCAGTTTCCGAGCCACGGTAGCCGGGTCAACAAGGTCGTCAGCTAATAGCTCCAGACCGCCACGGCTTTTCGACGTCGCCCCAGCCATAGGCGCCAAGCGGATCGGCGCAGCATCCTGAATCTCGAGCGATCACATGACTACTTCCGTGCTCGTTCCCGGGAGCGCATCGACTTGTGCCCCCACCACAACCTCAGGGGCTACTGTAGCTTCCGACTTGGGGGCTGCCCCTCTGTCACCCCAACCACTAGGGTGACGACAGTGGTTTCTTCCGTAGCTGTCTCCATGGCTACGGCTTCAGGGATCAAGGATCCTTCAGCTTGCATTCCTGTCACCACAGACTACTCGAAGTCAATTCCTACGATTGCGACTACTATGTTTGGTGTCTACTAGTGGCGACGTACACGTACCTTCTACTATGGCGGCTTCCTGCAGCGTAGCCTCCGCCGCGACTTCGGTCTGTGGCGGTGGTATGGGCTCCTGAACTTCCGTTGAACGGTCCTCTTCACCAGCTACAGTACTGGTTTCGTCACCATCCCAAGACAGATGGTGGATTTCCTGTATCATTTAAGTTATTCAGTCTTTCATGCAACTACTTGGGAGATCAGCAATACTTACAAGTTCGACCGGACAACAGTCACAGTCGGGGCACCAAGAATGTTGGTGATGTCTACAATCCCAGCCTCTGTGACCACCTCGTCATCAGCCTGGGCTTCCTCCGGCTGCTCTGCCACCGTAGTCGGGAAGGAGTCTGGCCTTCTCTCTTCTGTCGACGCCTGCGAGTTGTCAGCGCTAGCTGCTTGTTGTGCCGATTCTGGCATGACTTCTCTAGTGGTTGGAGGCGGGCCGATACTTCTCTCAGTCGCCCCTCCCACTGTGTCCCAGGTCTCTTCTTCACCGTGGTCCACGGGGTCCGAAGAAGGGATATCAGTGACACTAGAAAATTCAATTGTTAGAGCATAGTCCTCATCGGAAAAGTACTCAACTACACCAGTAGCGGTACTCACCTCCTGGTTGGTTGATTCGGTGATCTTCAAATTCTTGGCAGTGCGTTTCCGCACCACATTGCGCGGCCTCCTCGGCGGTGCAGGAATGCAAGCTTCAAGGCTAGCCGGCCTCTCGACGATGAGTGGGATGTTGGGCAGTCCAGGGCGGCTGAACCTGGACCGCAGCTGAAACCGCTCCTGGAGCGTCTCCTCATCCTCATCGTCCGAGGTGTCTTCAATGGTGACGATGTCGTAACCCTCACCGACTTTGCGGCGCTCCTTCACTCTGCCCTTCCCCTCTGCTGGTACATCTTCGGCTATGGGGGAGAGAGCAGATCCGAGATGAACTTCACGACGTCATCCAGCAGCACACAATCCATGTGAGTATGACTACACTAGGCAAATCAGTACTCAGAGGCTTCGGTCATGACTACTGACCTTGTTTGGTGGACGCGCCGCGGAGTACTCGGGAACTGGACAAGGCGTGTACGATGGCATATCTTTGAATATCTTGCCTAGCCTCTCGACAATATCATCATCATCGACTTCTTCGCCGGGCATCCTCGACGTGTCGTCGTCGCCCCTGTACTGGTACCTGAGGGTGTCACGAGCCATCAGCGGCTGCACCCTCATCTTCATGAAGCTGAAGGCCACATGCTCGGCCCTCAGCCCGGCCTCCCTAAGGGCCTTGATCTTCTTCAGCAGTTCGGGTAGCTGAATACCCTCCTACATCGTTGGCTCCGTGTTCCACCACTGTCTGTGCTTCGACTGCTTCCCACTTGGCTTCGGCAACTCCGGATGATGGCTGCAGATATAGAACCACTTAGCTTTCCAGTCTTGGTTTGACTCTATCAGTTTGTACGCCGGGTACTAATCATCAACATCTTTGCGCATCTGGATGCCAGCTCCTCCGACTACTCGCGAATCATTGGTGCTGGGTTGCGGCTTCAACCGGAAGAACTTGCGGAATAAGATCCAATGGGGCTTGATTCCCACAAATGCCTCGCAGAAATGCACGAAGACGAAGACATGGAAAACACCGTTGGGATTCAAGTTGAGGTACTCGATGTTGTAGTACCTGAGCATGCCCTTGAAGAAATCACTGGCGGGCAGTGCCAGTCCATGCTTCGTGAACCGGGCGAATATGGGGATCTCATCCAGATTCTTCACCATCGGATACGGGTCGCCTGTGGCGGCGCGCCACAAATCCATTTCCTTCTCCCATAGAATCCCACCATTGAACAAGGTGAGCAGATCCTCGGTCTTCAGCTTGGCCTTCTTCCACTCCTTGGTCGGGTTGGGGCGCGGAGTGGACGGTGGCGACGACTCTGGGGCGGAACCTTCAGCTTCGCTGCAGGTCCTCTTTTTCCCCGCACCGGTCTTCATCCTCTTGGACGGGGATGCCTTCATCCTCCAAGTGACGGGTGTCTTCACTCGCATTCGCTCGGGGGCTAACACTGGTAGCGGACTGCGGCGAGGCCTACAGATTTAATCTGTAGTGCGGCGGCGGCGGAGGTGGCAATAGTGAAGGAAGCGGGCTCAAGCGCAGATCTATTTTGTGATTGATATGCGGGGAATGAAAAACCCTAAGGGGTTCAGTTCTTATTTATAAGCCATCGGATGGTGATATACCGACCGAACGGATAAGTCCTAGTCGGGTGACTCCGCAACGGCAGCCCGTCTCTTCACCTTCAACTACTCGACGCTCCTCACCTCGGGGGCTCGGCTACATCAGATCGATTCTATGGGTTACTCAATTTCCAAGACCCACTCAGGACACATTCTACAATCAAAATGACCCTTTAATTCAAGAGGAAGTACTCGACTAAAGGCTCGGGGGCTCCGTGCCACGTGTCCTTCGGTTTTTTCTCTGGATTTTACAGGATAAGATTACCAGAACTTCAGATTGACCCTCAGCTTGAATCTACGATTCGACCTAAGGGGGGGGCTACATTCCATATGGAATGCGATTCTCTGAATCACATTTTCCATATGGTTCCTTCATCAAGACAACGCAAGTACTATTGAAGACCTTCAAGAGAAGAACTCGGGGATGCTTGGGAACTACTTGTCGGTGTTTTAGACCGGCAACCAACTACGGGGAGTACCCGAAGTAGATGATCGTGACTCGCCGAGATCGGTAACTCGAAGGAAGAGACACGTGGCACACAATTTAGACAGGTTCGGGCCGCGAGGTGCGTAATACCCTACGTCCTGTATGCTGCGTAGCTCTGGATTGATAGGGCACGATTACAAGATGGTGCAATAGTGCGCCGTGGGTTGTAGGGGATTGAGATTCGATGCTAGAGATCGGTCCCTGCCTCGCCTTATATAGTCCGGGGGGGGTGGTTACAAGTCGAGTAGGGAGAGAGTACTAGTCGAGTACGTCTAGGAGACTTCCATACGGTGCGGAACGTGTACGAGTCCTATCCGAGTACTACTCCTTTGTCGTCCTTGTGCTCCACGCCTTCGTGTGCCGTGCGCCGCAAGCCGGTAGTCCTAGGGGCCCACCGAGTAGTCGGTCCCCGGTACCCACCGAGGCAAAGGGGGCCCGGGGAGGTCCATACGACAAGCCCCCGAGTACTTTGTAGTCGAGAAGGATAGCTTCCGAAGAGTCTTGACGCGCCTTAACGAGTAGTCCTCAAGCGTCCCCGAGTGCTACAAGTCAAAAGTCCTCAAGAGTAGTCGAAGCATCCCGAGGCCGGGAATGTACTCCAGTCGATGTTTGAGCAATCTTGAAGTCTTCTCGAGTAGTCCCAAGCGTCCTTGAAATCGCCTTCGAAGGTCTTCAAGAAATGCCCGTCTTGTCTTGAAGCCGAAGCCGTCAAGGAGATGCGATTTGCGGAACCGCAATCCACATGGAGTAGCCCCCGAGCCTCGAGCCGCGGGCTCGGGCGAGGATCCATCGAAGTCTTGGCAAGAAAATCCCGAAAAATCCGGAGAGAAAAACCGAAGGACACGTGGCACGGAGCCCCCGAGCCTTGAGTCGAGTACTTCCTCTCGAATTGAAGGGTCTTCTTGGAGAATGTGTCCCGAGATGCTCTTGAGACTAGCCGCGTCCCGGTAGTCGAGTAGAAGTAGCCGAGCCCCCCGAGGTGAGGCGCGTCGACTAGTAGAATGCGAAGAGTCACGCGCGGACGCTGAGTCAGCCGCGCGTGGACTTATCCAACCGCCCGTTGCGGAGGCGATTTGGCTTATAAATAGAAGCCGAAACCCTTAGGGTTTTTCACCCAAGTGAGCCGCAGTCATTTCCGTTTGAATCTTGAAGTAGATCCACTCCAGCGCCTGCTGCCGCCGTAGTAGATCCGAGCGCATCGCCGCCCGAGGGATTTAGGGTAGCCCCCGAGCGGATGCGAGTGAAGACTCCTTGTACTTGGAGGATGAAGCCGTCGCCGTCGAAGACGTCCAAGGCCGGCGGGAAGAAGAGGAGCCGTGCAGAGGCCGCCGCGGCCGCCACGGATGCGCGCGCCGCCCATGTCTCCACCGCGCGCCGATCCGAGCCGCGAGTGGAAAAAGTCGAAGGTCAAGACAGAGGACTCCGCCGACCCCGTTGAACAACGGGTTCATCGGGAAGAAAGAAGTCGACATGTGGAGATCCGCCGCAGGAGATCCGTATCCGATGGAGAAGGCGGAGGACGAGATCCCGATGTTCTCGCGCTTCGTCGAGCGCGGGCTTGCGCCGCCGCCGAGCGACTTCTTCAAAGGGCCGCTGGGGTACTACGGCGTCGAGTACCTCAACTTGAACCCCAACGGCATCTTCCACACGTCGGTCTTCGTCCACTTCTGCGAGGCCTTCCTTGGGATCAAGCCGCACTGGGTGCTCTTCCGGAAGTTCTTCCGCGTGAAGCCGCAGCCCAGTGCTTCCAACCCCAGAGTAGTCGGGGGAGCCGGGATCCAGCTGAGGGAGGACGCCGCAGACCAGTACCTGTGCGTACAAGCTCGTGGACTCCAACACGGACTGGAAGACGCGGTGGTTCTACATTACCAACCACCACCCAGGCCTGCCGAAGCCGAGCGGACGGCCGCCCAGGCATCGGGAGTGGTGGAACACGGATCCCACCATGCAGAGGGGGATCCGGCTCCCCGAGCGCTAGCACGCATCCGGGTGCTCAGAGAGGCTGGACTGAGGGCCGAGCACGTGGCCTTCAGTTTCATGAAGCGCCGGATCCAGCCGCTGATGGCGAGGGATACGCTGGGCTTCGAGTACACCGGCGACGACGACACGTCGCGGATGCCGGGGCGAGTTGGACGACAACGACATCATCGAGAGGTTGTCGCGCATCTTCAAGGACATGCCGGAGTACACGGCGTGCCCTGTCGAGGAGTACTCCGCCGCGCGCCCGCCCAACGAGGTGAGTAGCCGTACCCCCCTCGTCGAGTAGTGGGCACTTGTAGCAGAGTTGCTGACGCCTTGTGTCTTTTGCGCAGGATGATGTGAAGCGGTTTGTCTCCGAGCCGCAGCCGCCGCCGAGCGGGATCGAGATCCCGGCGGAGGGGGAAGGTGAAGGAGCGCCGTGAAGTCGGTGAAGGCGACGACCCCGTCATCGTGGAGGATACCTCCGATGACGAAGAAGACGAAGAGACGCTGCAGGACCGCTTCCAGCTGCGGTCGAGGTTTAGCCGTCCAGGCTTGCCTCACGTGCCACTCATCCAAGACCCTCCGGCTAGCCTGGAGGCTAGCCTTGCTGCGCCGCCGCGGAAGCCGCGCAACCCCACCAAGAAGCGGGTGGCGAAGAAAATGAAGGTCTCAGAGACCACGCCTCCGGAGGTGAGTGTTCTTGAACAGAGTAGTCGAGTACCCAGTAGTCGAGTACGTTGCTGACGAGTAGTCGTCTGTTGTGTGCAGGAGGTGCCGCCAACGGAGCCCGTCGAAGAGGGCGACGAAGGCGCGTGGGACCCGGTGGGGGAACCGGCTGGAAGCCGAAGCCCAGCCCCCACTGTTGAAGATCTTCTCGGCGCGGCTCGGAGCGCCGCCCCCTCGCTCCGGTGGAGAGCGAGGTACCCGCGGCCGCCGCCGTTGGAGAGATGGAAGCCGCGAGGACGCGAGAAGACGTCGCGCCGCCGCCGCCACCGTGGAGGAGGCGATAGCCGAAGAGGCGGAGGAAGAGACGCCCGCCGAGGGTGGACTGGTTGACATCGCCAGCATCCTCGGTGCTCCGGCCGTGACTATCGTCCGGTCGACCTTGTAAGTACCCCACCTTCATGAGTAGTACTCGTTGCAGTAGTCGATGATTGCCTGACAAACTTCTGTGGACATTTATGCAGAAAATCCACAGATCTGAGCTGGGACGGGGAAGAGCCCGCGACGCGCGAGGCGGGGAGAGGCCGTGCCGCCCGTCGAGGAGCCCGCTCCCGAGGCCCAAGCCGCGACCGAGCCCCCCGGCCGCCGAAGCGCCGCCGCCGCAGGCGGCCATAGTCGAAGGTGAGTACCCTTCCGAAGCCGTAGAACTCCGGGACGAGTAGTCGTAGGCACCGATGCGCGTGTTCCTTGTTGACGAGCGCCGAAGGAGGTGACATCCTTGCGGGGGTACCCATGCGGAGCCGACACCGCAGGCCCGGAGGCCGTGGAAAGAGCCCCCGAGCCCGAGGGGGAAGCCGTCGAGAAGTCCGCCGAGGGGGAGGCGGCTACCACGTCGCCGGGGGTTGCCTTGGAGGTGGCGATCCGATCCCCCCGAAATCCAAGACGCGGAGCCTATCCGCTCGGTGCCGATGACGGAGGCTACGTCGAGTAGCCGTGGCGGGATTGAGCCGCCGGCCGACGATCTCGTCGAGCCGGCAACGGTAGCCCGGCATCCGGAGGCGATCCCGGCGTGGCGAGCAATGGATGAAGGTACGTAGCCGAAGCTTCACGAGTAGTCAATCCTTTGCGTTGAGTACTGCGTTGACTTGAGCTTGTCTTGTGCAGGACGTCGCGGAGCGATCCCGCGAGAAGTCGAACATGCCGCAAGGCTACGACGACACCGTGCTCCGAGCCGAGGCCCCGGAGGAGCGGCTTGTGAAGTCGCGAAAGCACGCGGCCGCGATGCGGTCGAAGCTCGACGCCGCCTTTCGCCAAGTATCACAACGATGTGATGGAGGCAGCAGGCGAAGGGCGACGACTTGGTGCGGAAAAACAAAGGCCTCCGCAACAAGAATAAGGGTAAGTCCTTTGACTTGTCGGGTACTTGTTGGAAGTCGTCAAAGCCTCGACCCGTTGTTGTGGTGTGTTGCGGAACTCGAAGGCCGGAGTGGAGCGGTGAAAGCCTCGGAGGTCGGCATGAAGAACCTCTTCTACGGGAGCAAGAGGCCCGCCGTGTACTTGAGCTCGACTACAAGGAGCATGCCATCGAGTGCGAGAAGCATATGGAGTTGCGGATTGCCTCGACAGAGATCTCGTCAACCGCTACAAATCTTTGCGAGAAGTTGAACGAAGATTGCGAGGCGCTCGGGCCCGGCTCGAAGGACCTTGAAGAGGTCGCTCTTCCGATCGCGAGGCCGGCCGGTGCCGCACCCGGCGGCCCCAAGATAGCCCCTCTCGGCGGATCGACTTCGTGAAGCGCCAAGCCGGCCGTCCGCCTACGTCAAGCACATGGCCAAGTCGATCCCGAAGCAAGTGCTAGCCTTCATGAAGTCGTACTTCCCGAAGGCTCCAGTGGAGGTGGTCGCCGGCGGGGTAGCCGCCAACCGGCTCGGATGAACAAGACGCGTAGCTGGCCGGAGCGATGGCTCCCATCGCGGAGCGGTAGCCGAGAAGCCGAACCTCCGGTAGCCCCGCATAGGTATCTTAGTAGCCACAGTTGTACAAAAACCACTTGTAATGAACTTATTCATGTATCGATGAAATGAAGTTGTTCCATTAATGAGTACTCGTAACCGCGATCTCGGAATGCGGAGCGCCCATCGTGGAGTAGGTGCGAGTAGTAGTACTCGGCTTTAGTAGTCCCGTCGTAGGGGAGTAGACGAAAGAAGTTGATGAACGATCAAACTTTATTACCGAAGAAGTACACACCGGATGGCCGGGGCCGTAGTTACAAGTAGTCGCACGGACACCGGAGGCCGCTTACGGCTAAGTGGAGCTGGAGCGGGTAGCCGCTTGCGGTCGGTGATCCGTAAGTAGCCGTGTAGGCCGGACCGCGGATCCGTAGGTAGCCGTGGGGCTGGATCTTGAAGTGTGGTCTCTTGGTAGACCGCTGCTAGAGTCCTTGACGCTCGTCGCGACCCGGGGTCCGTAGGTAGCCGCACGGGGCCGGACTCGGAGTAGAGTAGTCCGGAGACTTGGAGCCGGGACCGGGGGGGGGGGGGTCGCTTGCGGCAAGGGGCGTTGATGTAGTCGTGTAGACTTGAACCCGGAGTAGTCGTGAGACTAGGCGTAGAATCGACGAGTTGGTCGACGTTCCACGAGTTGTTGACCTCTTCGCCTTCAAGTGTTTGGAGGCGGTAGGAGCCCCGCCCGGTCACCTTAGCCACGGTGAAGGGGCCTTCCCATGGGGAGCCGAGCTTGTGGAGTCCTTCCGTGTTCGGATACGGCGGAGGACAAGATCTCCAACGTTGAAGGAGCGTTCCTTGACGTTGCGATCGTGGTAGCGTCGGATACCCTCTAGGTATCTTGCCGATTGGACGAGGGCGGCGCGGCCGAGCTTCTTCGAGACTTGTCGATATCAACTCGTCTGTCGTCTTCCGAGACGCCTTCGTCGTAGTGCTCCACCGCCGGCGAGTTCCATATGACGTCGGCGGGGAGGATGGCTTCGCAGCCGTAGACCAAGAAGTAAGGGGATTGCCCCCGTTGGCTTGGATGGTTGAGTCTGCAGCCCCCGCAGTGCGTTGGGTAGTTCCTTGATCCACTTGCCCCCTTTAGAATTGGCAGCGTCATGTAGCCGCTTCTTGAGGGCGTCGAGCACCATCCCATTGGCGCGCTCGACTTGTCCGTTGGCCGCGGGATGGGCGACTGAGACGTATCTGACGTCGATCCCGCTGTTCTCGCAGTACTCCCAGAACTGGTGGTTGTTGAAGTTGGACCCCAGGTCTGTGATGATGCGGTGGGGTAGCCCATAGCGGTGTACGAGTTCATCCAGGAAGTCGAGTACTCTATCAGCCTTGGGGCATGTGACCGGCTTGACCTCGATCCACTTGGTGAACTTGTCGATAGCCACCGCACCTGTTGAATCCTCCCGGCGCGGTTGGCGGTGGCCCGATCATGTCGAGCCCCCGGCGGGCAAAGGGCCGGGTCGGCGGTATGGTGACTAGCTTGTAGGCCGGGACGTGTTGCGCTTGGCGAAGAATTGACATCCTTGGCACCTTCGACAAGTTCTTCGCATCGCTCGGGGCGTGGGCCGGTAGAAAGCTCGCGGAGGGCCTTGCCGACCGGCGTACGTGAAGACGCGTGGTTGCCGCGAACGCCCTTGTGAATCTCCTCCAAGATGTCCTTGCCTTCTTCACGAGGGACGCACTTCATGAGTACTCCAGAAGATGCGCCCCGCTTGTAAAGCTTGTCGCCGACGAGGACGTAGGACTTGGCACGGCGGACGAGTTGTTCGGCCGCGTTCTTGTCGGAGGGGACCTTCTGCTCGCTGAGGTAGTCGATGAAGGGTTGCCTCCAGTCCACGTCGATCATCATGACCTCCTGCCCAGCTGGTGGATGGGCTGGGGCAGTGGTCGGTGGCGCCGGCTCCGGGATGGATGGCGCGTGAAGCTCATGGACGAAGACACCCGCGGGTACTTGGGCGCGGGTGGATCCGAGCTTCGAGAGGACGTCCGTTGCGACGTTGTTGTCGCGGACGATGTGGTGGAACTCGAGACCATAGAACTTGTTCTCGAGCTTGCGGACTTCTAGGCGCATGGCGTCCATATTCTCCTTGTTGCGGTCCCGGGACTTGTTGACTTGGTTGATGACCACCGCGGAGTCGCCGTAGACTAGTAGCCGCTTGATGCCAAGTGAAGCCGCGAGGCGGAGCCCATGCGGGGAGGGCTTCGTACTCGGCTTCATTGTTCGAGACCTTCCGGAAGATGCGGGACGTACTTGAGTTGTTCGCCCGTTGGAGAGATCGGGGTACCCCCGCGCCCGCGCCCTCGAGGTTGAGTGAGCCGTCAAAGTACATCACCCAATGCTCGGTCGCACGGTGGGAGTAGGTAGCCGGTTCTCCCGCCACTCGCCATGAAGTCGACTAGTGCTCGCGACTTGATGGCGGTGCGTGGCTTGAAGTCGATGGTGAGGGCGTCGAGCTCGACGGCCCCACTTGGAGATTCTTCCGGTGGCGTCCGGGTTCCTCGGGATGTCGCCGAGCGGGTAGTCGGTGACGACGGAAACCGAGTACTCCCGGAAGTAGTGTCGTAGCTTCCGCGAGGTGATGAGTAGAGCGTACGAAGCTTCTCGCACGGGCCGGTAGCGAGCCTTGGACTCGATAGAACCTCGCCGATGAAGTAGACCGGCGGCCCCGGACCGGATAGGCGTGGCCGTCTTCCCCGCCGCTCGACAACGATGGCGATCGACCACGTGAGTAGTTGCGGCTAGGTAGAGCAAGAGGCTGCTCGCCCTTGTAGGGAGCCGTGAGGATCGGCGGCTTTGACGGGAAGTCCTTGAGCCGGGCAAGGGCTTGATCCGCCTCTCGGAGTCCACACGAACTTCTCATGATGCTTGAGAAGTTTGAAGAAGGGGAGACCCCGTTCTCCTAGCCTCGAGATGAATCGTTCAACGCCGCCATGCACCCCGTCGCCTTCGGACGTCCTTGATGCTCGTGGGAGCTTTCATGCTTTGGTGATGGCGGAGATCTTCTCGGGGGTTGGCTTCAATGCCGCGGCCGGGGCGATGATGAAGCCGAGTAGTTTGCCCGAAGGGACGCCGAAGACACACTTGTTCGGGTTGAGCTTCCAGCGGTACTCGCGTAGTGATGCGAAGGTCTCTTCAAGGTCGTCGATGAGGGTACTGGAGTCCCTGGTTTTGACAACCACGTCATCCACGTAGGCCTCGACGTTCTTGTTGAGTTGCCGCTTGAAGCGAGGCCCGGATGGCCCGTTGGTAGGTAGCGCCGGCGTTCTTCAACCCGAATGACATGGTCGTGTAGCAGATGCGCCAAACGGGGTGATGAACGCGGTCTTCTCCGGTCCTCCTCCTTGATTGCGATCCGGTGGTACCGGAGTAGCGATCGAGGAAGCGAGAGCGGGTCGCGGCCCGCCGTGGAGTCGATGACTTGATCAATCCGCGGCAACCCGAAGGGGTCCTTGGGGCGGTGCTTGTTGAGGTCGGTGTAGTCGACGCACATCCTCCACTCGTTCGAGTTCTTCTTGCGGACGAGGACGGGGTTGGCGAGCCACTCGGGATGGAAGACTTCTCGATGAAGCTCGCGGCCGAGTAGCTTGGTGAGCTCCTTCTTGATGGCGTCCCGTCCGTCGTCGGCAAAGCGTCGGAGGTGTTGTCGCTTGGGGGTGGCCTTTGGATCGACGTTGAGACGGTGCTCAATCGGCTCCCCCGGGCACTCCCGGCATGTCCGTGGCTTCCACGCGAAGATGTCGCGGTTAGCCCGAAGGAAGGCGATGAGCGCGTCTTCCTATTTGGGGTCGAGGCCGGCCCCCGATGGTGGTGGTCTTCTTTGGGGTCGCTCTGTTCCGAGGTCGACCGACTTGACGAGTACCTCCTCGGGTGGGCGAGGCTTGTTGTTGTCGTCGGACTTCTGCGGGATGTCGAGTTCGCTCGTAGCGAGCTTCTTCGACGCAGCGTAGACCTCCATCATTGGGGTGGGTACTTGGTTTGTTGAAGTGATCACCACGGCCTCTGTATCGCAGTCGTGGGAGATCTTCGGGTCCCCCCGGAGGGAGAGTACACCGTGGACTTGGCATCTTGAGTACCAAGTAGGTGTAGTGGGGCACCGCCATGAACTTGGCGATAGCCGATGCCGAGGATGGCGTGGTAGGAAGTCTCGAAATCCGCAACCTCGAACTTGATGTACTCGGTGCGGTAGTTATCCCGAGACGCCCCGAAGGTAACTGGCAGTACCACTGAGCCTAGTGGGATAGCCGCGTTGCCTGGGACGATGCCATAGAAGGGCATGCTGCTCTTGTTGAGCATGGGGGTGACGTCGAGGTTCATCTTCTTCAAGGTCTTGGTGAAAAGGACGTTGAGCCCGCTTCCACCGTCGATGAGCACCTTGTTGAGCTTGGAACCCGCCACTGTTGGTTTCAGGACGAGAGGGAACCGTCCTGGCTCGGAGAAGCTAGTCCACTGGTCCGCGCGGGAGAAGGTGATGGGTACTTCTGACCACCTGAGAGGGGTCATGACCGCTGGCTCGATGGACATCACTTCGCGACGGGTAGCCTTCTGCTCCCGCCTGCTGGGCAGTCCGCCGAAGAGGACGTTGACGGTCTTCTCGGGTTCCTGGAAGTCGTCGTTGTCGCCGTCCTTCTTCTTGCCCTTCTGATTGTGCGGGTGCGGTGGCTCCGGCGTGTCCTTGAGTGCGTGCCTGAGCTGGTAGCACTGCTCGGTAGTGTGATTGCCGTTCGGATGCCACGGGCACTTCTCCTTCAGCAGGTCCTTGAACCCGCCAGAGTTCTTCTTCGAGTTCCCCTTCGCGGGCGGCTGGATAGCCGCGACGGTGTTGTACGGCTTGCGCTTGCGGTTGGGACCCGAGTAGTTGCTTCGCCGTTGTTGTTGTTGTTGTTGCTTGCGGCCGCCTTGGTTTGCATTGCTGCGCCGCCGCCGCCCTCGGTTCTCGCTTGGTCTTGCCGCGGATGGCGTCATACTTGGCATTAGCCTTGTCCTCTTCGTCCGCCCAAGACGTGATCATGTCCTTGAGGTGGGGAATGGACTTGGGGGCGGCGACGACCGAAGTCTTCGAAGGTGCGGCGATGGTAGAGGCCGTCCCGGAAGAGGTCGATGACCTCCTTGTCGGTGACGTCGACGACGGTAGCGCGCTTGTCGAAAAGCGGCGCATGTACTTGCGGAGGGTCTCGCCTTGTTCTCGCTTGATCATGGCGAGGTCCATGCGAGTACCCGAACGGCCCATGGCGCCCGCGAAGTTGCTTGTAAACTTGCTCCTTCGGTGGTCCCACTTGTCGATCGAGTGCTTGTCGAGCGACTCGAGCCATGTGAGTGGTGCCCGGTCCGGGCGAAGGGGAAGTAGAGGCATTTGGTGTCGCCTGTTGCCGCCGGCGTTCTTGATGGAGAGAGCGTAGCATCGGAGCCACTGGATGGGATCCTGCTTCGCGTCGTACTTGGTGATCCCCAAAGGCTTGAACTTGTCGGGGAGGAGTAGGTTGCGAAGCCGCGGTGAGAAGGCGGGGAAGCCGTCGCCCTCGGTGGTCGACTTCTTCCGCCGCAGCTCCTCGATCTTCGGCGGGCGTCGTACCCGCCGTGCGAGGCGCCGGAGGCGTGGCTATTCGCGTGGCCTCGGCCGCCGCGGCCGCCGCCGCCCCGGCTCTCTGTTGGCTCCGTGGTTGGAGGCCGCCGCCGTCGGCCGCCGCCACCATCGGGGTCGTTGCCGCCACCACCCGGCCGGAGCGCGGTGGGGGACAACCTCTCGGTTGCCTTGGTCTGCGAAGGTCCGCCGGCGTGAGAGCGGCGACGGTTTGGGTCGGCGGGATGTCGCCTCGAGTACGGTTGGGGCCGGCGCGGCACGCTTGCGACTAGTAGCTTCGTTGTCGCGCGGTTTGGGCCGGGGGAGGTTGGGCGACTCGTTGTCGACCCGCATGAAGTAAGCTTCTTCAGCGAGCTTGGCGATGACCTCCCCAGCACGTATGCCCCGAGCCGACGTGCGATCGTTGTGATCGACATGAGGCATTGCTCAGGAGTGGTGTGGACTCTGCTCTCGACCGCCTCGAGAGCTTCCGCTAGGTTGCGGATAGGGAGGTTGTCTCTGAGCCGCCGGCGTCGCTCGTTGCGCTTCTCGTTAAGTTCGCGTCGAGCGTCCCCGTTGGCGTCGGTCTCGCTCGCGGGCGCATCGGCGAGACGGCTCGTCCGCCGAGATGTCCTCCGTGTACTTGTCCGCGGGCGTGCTCGAGGTTCCCGGGTGTCGCCGGCGGCCATGAAGACTTGGCGGTCGGGGGTGCCAAGGCCGGACTCGAAGGTGCCACCTCGGTGGGTGTATTGGAGTCGGCCGGGCCGGTGGTGTTCCCTCCCCGGAACGGTAGTGAGTCGATGTAGGCGACGTAGCGTGAGTCTCCCTTTGCCGGGTCGGGCCGGGCTTGCGGTCCGGCCGGTAGACGTATCTCGCCGGTCGGTGTTGATCTTATAACCGCCCCGCAGGCCGGCCCGACAAGGGAAGCTCGGTGGAGTCGTCTTCGGACTCGGGCTCCTCGGGGTCCGACCCGAAGTCGAACTCGTAGTCGGGTTCGAGTAGAACTCGAAGAGGGGGTTGGAGCCCGAGACGTGATCGGGGGACGGCGTCGGAGTCCGAGTTGTACTCGGTTACGGGCTCCTTGCCGGCCCGTCGTGGAGCGAGGAGCCCCTGTGCGGGCCCGGCCGAGGACGCGGGGGCCACGCGCGGGCGCCGGCGTGGTGAAGGGGCCGTCCGCGATGGGCGAGCGGCCCGGCTCGCAAGCGATGGCCCATGGCGACGTCGAGTTCGAGTTGGAGGCGGACTCGAGCTCGAAGTCGGCGTGTTGGTCGAAGAGCGAGATTTCGCCGAACTTGCCGGCGAGTTCGCCCCGTGACGGCTTCGGGAAGCGTCATGAGGCTCGTCCTCGGGTTGGGTTGCATGGTCAAGCGGCGGCGGAAGGAGCCCGCGCCATCGGCGGTGCGGACCCGGGCGCCGAAAACGAAGGTGTCGCCGCGGTTGAAGGCGACGGTCGGCTTGATGTGGACGGAAGCCGTCGAGTTCGCCATGTGATCTCGAGCGAGAGCCCCTACCGCGCGCCGGTGTCGGTGTTTTAGACCGGCAACCTACTACGGGGAGTACCCGAAGTAGATGATCGTGACTCGCCGAGATCGGTAACTCGAAGGAAGAGACGTGGCACACAATTTAGACGAGGTTCGGGCCGCGAGGTGCGTAATACCCTACGTCCTGTATGCTGCGTAGCTCTGGATTGATAGGGCACGATTACAAGATGGTGCAATAGTGCGCCGTGGGTTGTAGGGGATTGAGATTCGATGCTAGAGATCGGTCCCTGCCTCGCCTTATATAGTCCGGGAGGCAGGGTTACAAGTCGGAGTAGGGAGAGAGTACTAGTCGAGTACGTCTAGGAGACTTCCATACAGTGCGGAACGTGTACAGAGTCCTATCCGAGTACTACTCCTTTCTTTGTCCTTGTGCTCCACGCCTTCGGGTGCCGTGCGGCGCAAGCCGGGTAGTCCCAGGGGCCCACCGAGTAGTCGGTCCCGGTACCCACCGAGGCGGTGGGCCCGGGGAGGTCCATACGACACTACTCGAGAAGAATTCAAGACTACTCAAGGATCACCTGGAGTACCTTCCAGCCTCGGGACGTTTCAAGTGCTCTTGAGGATTTTTGGCTTGTAGAACTCGGGGACGCTTGGGGACTACTCGTCAAGGCCATCAAGACTACTCGAAACCATCCTACTCGACTACAAAGTACTCGGGGGCTTGTCGTATGGACATCCCTGGGCCCACTACTCTGGTGGGTACCAGGACCGACCACTCGGTGGGCCCTTGGGACTACTCGACTTGTGCTCCATGGCACCTGCTAGCGTGAAGAGCAAGGACTACAGAGGAATAGTTCTCGGTTAGGAAGCTGCATGTGTCGAGATCCACGTAAAGTACTCCTAGTCGTACACGACTAGTACTCTCCCCTGAAACCGACTTGTAACCCTGCCTCCCGGGCTATATAAGGCGAAGTAGGGACCCCTCTCTCATCATCCGCATCATCTTGTAAACACACTCAATCAATCCAGAGCTACACAACATACAAGACGTAGGGTATTACGCACATCGCGACCCGAACCTGTCTAAATTGTGTGCCACGTATCTCTTCCTTCGAGTTACCGATCTCGGTGAGGCCACATTCATCTACCTCGGGTACTCCCCTTTGTAGGTTGCCAGTCTAAAATACCGACAGCAAGTGGCTACAGAGTTGAAATCTCATATGAAGCAAGAGTTAATGGACCACTTTTCAGAGATGCTACTAAAGCAATATGGGATAAAACCCAAGCAGCAGTCCTGCATGTACAGGACACCGTATCCCTCTGGCTATGATTAGATACCATTCCCTCCAAGATTCAAAGTGCCAGATTTCACCAAGTTCTCTAGGCAAGATGAAACATCCACTATGGAGCACATCACTCGGTTTATCATCCAATGTGGAGAAGCAGGGAATGTTGATGCACTCAGGATACACTTATTCTCTTCATCTCTGTCAGGGATAGTATTCTCATGGTTAACACCACTGCCAATTAATTCCATCATCAAGTGGTCCAATTTGCAACAGCAGTTCCATAATTACTTTTTCTCTGGCATCAATGAGATGAAGATCACTGATCTGACTAGGCTCAAGCAAAGGAACGATGAAACAGTAGCTGGTTTCGTTCATGAATTTAGAGAAGTCAGAAACAAGTGGTACAGTCTGAATTTGGGAGACAAACAGTTGGCTGAGTTAGCTTTCCAAGATCTCTTGCTGACCTTGAGGGAGAAATATGCGTCACATGACTTTGAAAGCCTCAGCCAGTTGGCCAGTCGAATGATTCAAGAATCTACAAAGTCCTATGAGCCTAGAAGGAACTTTCAAAAGAAGGTGTCGTATGTGGACTACTCTGACTCAGAAGATGAAGACAATATGATAGGGCTTGCAGAGTGGGTCAAAGGCAAGAAGGCAGTGTCATGTCCCTTTGGCAAGAAAGAGCAAGAGAAATTCGACTTTGACATCACTAAGGCCGATAAGATATTTGATCTGTTGCTTCAGCAAGGGCATATTAAACTTTCCCAGTTCCATACCATACCATCTGCAGAAGAGCTGAAGAGGATGAAGTATTGCAAGTGGCACAATGCAATGTCACATAATACCAATGATTGCAAGATCTTCAGACAGCAGATCCAGTCAACTATTGAGCAAGGGAGGCTTAAATTTGAAACTCCTACCAAGGCCGAAAAGACGATGAAGATTGATCAACACCCCTTCCCAACTTACACAGTTGAGGTGTCTAGCAAAGACACATTGCGAGTTAAGCTGCTGACATCTGATTCGGCTCAAAATAAAAGAGTCGTTGTGTAACATACCAGAAATTTGAATGATTTACCATGTGAGAATTTTCGCAAAAATTTAAAACTTTTTGTTTGAACTTGTGTACTACCAAATTTGATCCCAATTCGCTAGCCTCTTACCTTAATTTCCATATAAAATAAAATCATATATAAATTATTTTCAAATTATGGTATAAATGTGAGTTGGATCTTCTTGGTTTTAGTTTGGATCTCCAAGGTGAGTTTGTACTTTTGGATTAAATCCAAAATACAAACTAAAGCTAGTACTTAAATAGGATCTTTAAATCTTGTATGACTAACTCTAACTTTGCACATGACCTAATAAGACCAATCAGCTCGGCTGTACCGGTGGTTAAAACATACCTCTCTCTCTATAACATCCAGCATATCTCCCTCACACGTAATCTTGTTTAGCACCTCAAGCCACTTATGCTTCCTTTGCTAATCACGAAAGTTAGCAACAAACCCAACCTGCTAGGCTACCCAGGCCAGCCCACCTAACCGTTTTCCTTCTTGTTTCCTTTCTTTTCTATTCTGGCTGCACGCACGCCAAGCTCCTTTCTTTGTTTTCTCGAGAAGTCATCCAACACCATTAGGCCGCCGACCTAATTACCTGATCACGAGGCGCCCAGCTTCTCTTATTCTGGTGACGAGCCCAGGTGCTAATCGTGGCCCAACCCAGCTGCCACCACCGCTCTTGCATGCCGCTGTTTCCCATGCTAGCGTCCTCCCTCGCGTCGTCTTCACGCGGAGCCGACGCCGTTTCTTCCCTGTCAGCCCCGTTCTTTCTTCCCCATCGCCGTTCCACAAAACGGATCAGACTAGCTCCTCCATTTTGTCGATGGCACTACGCCTCACGGATGAAGTTGCCAGCGCACACACCGCGCCGCTGTTCTGCTTTTCCTCGTGTGCTCCGCCCTGCACCGCTAGATGCTCACCACGCGTCCTCAGCACGGATGCCGAGGATCGCTACCGTCCGGAGTGCGCACTCGCTCGCCCCTAAACCTAGCCTCTGGCTATAAAACCCCCCAAGGCGCCACACTCCTCTACATTCTCCAAGCCGCCGCCGACCTCTCTCTTCTTCTACTGCCGTTGCACACCCTTTAGCTTGCCTCTTCTGTTCCGTTCTTTCACGGCATGAGTACTTGTTTCTTTTCTTTCGATGCCAAGGCAAGCAATCAATGAAGCTAGCACCTGCAGATCGATCCCTTCTCCACTAAACAACAACACCTCTTCTTTCTTCTCCAATCGAACGAGCAAAGCTGCAGTTTCTCCTCCCTAATTCGAAGGCCATGGCCAGTCAGCCACCAATCCACCAACAACACTTTAGCGCCACTCGCCATAGGTGCTGCTACCACTTCGAGCAGCGCGACATCAGTAAGAAGCTGAAGCCGTCCGCGACGCCGAGTGCGCGCCGCTGCCGACGACCACAGGCTGGAGGCCTCACCAAGAACAGAGGATGAGGCCGCCCTCCACCCGCTCGACGCTTTGCGCATGAGGCCATGGAGCTCTGGAGCACCGTCATGACTGCGTGAGGAAGAGCTCATGACGCCACCAGGAGAGGTGCCGCCAATGACGACGAAGCTGAGCTGAAGCTGCCACTGCCTCCACCGAGAGTCATCGCGCCACCGGCCACTTCGGGACGCATGCAGCCGCACCGGACCGAGTCATGGACTCTGCCTTGCCATCAACACCGAGGAGCAAGGAAACAGGATATATCAAATATCAAGGTCTGGCTAAACAAATGGCTATGCAATCCATCAAATCAAGTAACATAAATATAGCACTAGCAACTAATAGCATGCATGGGTTCTACATGGTTGGGAGTGATATGACACCTGCGCGGTAGTCGACATAGAGTAGTAGAGGTTGAGCGTCCTCTCGGGTCTTCTTTGTTGTCACAGCTCAGGTCTTCATACAAGGACACAAACCTACATGAGATGCGACGCAGAAAATAAATAATGAGCATTCATCTAATGCAAAAACACCAATAAGAACCAATTTAGAAGATCCAATTAAACTCCAAGCTAAATACAATCAGCACTGGTTTAAATAATTAAAATAGAGCAATTGGTTTTATAACAATAGCAGTTTAAACAAGTTAGTTTTCTATGCTAGAAAACAAGGTAGGAACAAGAGTTAGTTCAAGGTGAGTTTATGGGTCTCACGGCTAAGATCTTGGGTGATCAAGCTTGCAAGCAGGGAAGCAGAGAGGTTGAGATCAAGCACTTTTAGGTTTTAGCTCACAGAGGGTTAAAGTGTTAGCGCAACGGATGATGATAGAAAAGCGAGATGGAGATAAACTAGGAAAGGCATTATCATGCCAAGATATGCGGCGATAGTGTAGAGAGGATGAGAGGATCAACTAGTGGTCGATATTGGGAGGCGGAGCGACAAGGCTTGCTCAAGAGCGCTTCAAAGCATGTACTCATGATGTGGTGATGACCATGGCGAGGTAGCTAGATTGCAACGCGGGGTTGCCATGTGTGAAGCAGGGGCCCCTACTCACGACACAACCATCCAACACGTGTGGTGTCCTAGTTGAGATCACACGACACAATGCACCCATCATGTCACAAAGCAGAGTAGAGCAAGAGCGGATTTATGCAAGGAGACATGAAGCGGAGCATAGCAAGACAAGCAGCGAGCAGCTGTAGCGAGGCACCTGCAAGGACACACTCGCGGCACGAAGGTCGGTTAGGCAGGCGACGACACACGATCGATAGCAAGTTCATGGCTAGTTTGACGCAGAGGGCGTCGCGCGGCATGGCGGGCCAAGGCGGGGCTGTAGCACAGGTGTGGGCAGCGGAGTGCCGCTGGCCATCCATGGTCGGGCTTTACCTTGTGCCTGAGAACACATGGCATGGTCGCGAGCTGTGGTGTGGGGTTGCGCGTGCACAGCGATACGGCCATCAAACACACGCCGCAGGCAGTAATGAGAGCGTGATCAAGCATGGGCGAGGCGCACAACAAGGAAACCAAGAGCGTTGCGAGGGCACCTGCAAAAGATCGCGCGGCTCGACGGCCGGCATCTAGAGCAGCTAGCAAGGCTGGGCAAATCTGGCTTGGTTAAGCAGTAGTGAGCAAGGGTCTCAGCAGAACGGCTGGAAACATCGACAAGGCAACAGATGAAGGCTTCAGCCATAAGGGTCTCAAGGGTTTGAGTAGGCACAACATCGAACAGTTGGTGGGCATGCCACGACTGCAACAAAAGGCATGCCCTCCATGGTCACTGGTGTTCTCGAGAAAACAGAAGCATGCATGGCACAAAGGCCGACCATCACAGGCAGGTAAAACAGGATAAAAAGAGATGGTTGTGTGTGTGCTGCTCACCGGGGACTCGTTGACATGGTTCAGGTGTTTCGACGAACACATCGAGGGCAACCAAGGTGGCAGTTTGCGGCAACGTGTTCGTCTATCTTGAAGTCGTCGGTGTCGTCCACGGTAGCAGCTTTGGTTCGGCTTGAGCTCGTCGTGGTGCCATTGCTTGGTGAAGAGGAAGTAGAACGACATCAGCTCGTCGTGTGGGCATAGGATCGAACATGTTGTGGGTGTCCAAAGGTAACAGCTTCATCCATGGCAGCCACTGATGTTGGTGTTCCAGGGAAAACAGTGAGCAACACAGCACGATGGCTGGTGATAGACAAGCACACAAGGTGAAACAAGCATCTAGTTCGGTTGCGTGCTGCTCACTCAGGGGTTCGGGGATGGCAGGGTCGCCATGGTGAGGTGAGGTGATGGCGACTGTGTGCGGCGTAGGCAGGCAGACTGGAGCTTGTGGTTCCATGGCCGGTGTCATACCCGGTGGTGAGGACACGACTTGGTGGTGCTCCAAAGCTCCAGCGTGGTGTGAAGCTCCAGGATGGCGATGGCATGACGGCGACATCATGTGAAGGCGTCGTGGAACTCCCGGCGGCGACAACGTCCATGGCGTGTCGCGACTCCGGTACGAGCAGCGGCAGCTCCGGTTCCTCAGCGTCCCCGGCGACTTGCCTCTCAGCTTCGGGTCGACGAGGACTCCTCTACCTACCTCGGGACTAGCTACAAACCCCTAGCTAGTCTCATATACTTACTATCCATACTATTTTATGCTTTGGATTATGGATGGTATTCTGGGTTTGGACTGAGATGTGGGAGATCTCGGTGTGCTCTAGCGTGAGTTCTGGGTGTGTATCCCTTGACGTGTTACTGGCGGGAGCGAGCCATTTGGTTACTTGTGAACGCCTGTCTCGGGGAGATGTGGTCTGGCCTCTCACCCGAGCGGCGTGTCGGACGTGATGGAGATGGAGAGTGCTCGCTGTCGGCCCTTAAGGACCGAGTCGACTTACCACCAGATGCAGTATCTACTTTCGTACAAACCGCCCGCCTTGTTATGGGCGGGGGTGCGGGGTGAGACTCGTAGTGGATAACACCACCGCATGTAGGCGGATCGGTGTGATCGTGATGGGAGACGACGTTCCTCCTTAGAAGACTTCGCCATGGCGAGTCCAAGGAAGGTGTCGGTGCGGAATATGGTCCCGACACTAACCGGTAGATAGCGCCTAGGTCTATCCCTCAATGGTCGATGCCAAGCAACAAATGATACAAGGTTTTATCCTGGTTCCCGCCGAGGGGGCCGTACGTCCGACGGGGCGTGCTCGTGGCACTATATTGCTCGGCACGGGGGTGCTTGTAGTGGGGCAAGTACAAGCAAGGCGGGAGAGGAAGCGTGGCTCCCAAGTCCCCGGGAGAGTGGGCGAAGATGTTGTGGGAGAATAAGAGAGTGAGTGCACGGTGTGTCGTGTTCGACCGTGCTTGTTCTCTCCCCCCGCGGGCCGGGGGGCTCGCCTCCCCTTTTATAGGCCAAGGGGGCGGCGGGTTACATGCACGCCGCGCTACCTAGCTACGTGAGGGAGCACGTCGCGCTACGGTGTAGAGTGGGCGGCCGCCGGACGATCTTCGCTGCGATCCGGCCATGATGGCCTACCCCGTGCCCGAACGGTGGCGGTTCGAGGGTAGGAGGGCGGCGGATGGCGGTGGTGTCCTCCGATAGGCTTCGAGGGAGGTGCGATGATGGGCGGTACGGGGAACGGGGGAGCGGGCGAACGGCGTTCCTTCCCAATGCGCTTCGCGGTAGCGGAGTGGTTGCTTGTGCATGCCGGCGTGCGCCCGCGGTGCCCGGCGTGCGCACGCACGCGTGGGTACGGCGGCCGCGCGCGTTACGGTGACCGGGATGGCCATCCACCGGCCTAGCGCCCCCACCTAACTCCGTAGGGTCACGGGAAAGTGAAATCGAGGGTGCGCCGGCCCCCTTTCGAGGGGTCGGGCGCGTTAGCCGTCTTTGTAGTGGGCGCGCGGTGTCACGGGACCGACACCGGCCGTACCGCACGGTCCATCCCCACGGTGGCGGGGATGGGCTCCTCCCCGGGGAGTTGGTGCGGCGGCACGGGCGTGAGCCCGGGGCGCATGATGGCGTCGTCTCGCGGCGTCGGGGCGTTAAATGCCCAAGTACGGGGCCGGCGCATGCGTGCGGGGCGCCCGTGAGCGTGGCGGGCCCCGGCCGAGGGCGGAGCGGACCCTCGAGCGGGGGCGAGGCCCGCTCGAGGGGGAGCCGCCCCTCGAACGGGGCGGAACCTCGCCCGAGGGGGAGCGCGCCCTCGAGCGGGGCGAGGCCCGCTCGAGGGGGAGCGCCCCTCGAACGGGCGGAACCCGCCCGAGGGGGAGCGCGCCCTCGAGCGAGGCAAGGCTCCGCTCGAGGGGGCTTCTAAGAGGGGCGTCTTGGTGGGCCGTCGGGGTCCGGCGTGGGCCGTGTCTCGCATGGTTAGTTACCCGCATGGTTAGGCTTAGCGTGTTTTGATGCGGTTGCGGGATTAAGCGAGGATTTCCCCGTTGTCAAAGGGGACCCCTAGGGCTGTCCCCGACGCAGCCCCCGAGCATCTGCGGGTTTGCCATTGAGGCTCCCGCAGATGCTGGAACCTACTGATAGGACGTTCTTCCCTCCTTGTTTGCGAACGCTTTCGTGGGGCCGCGTCGGCGGACCCGCGGGTCTAGCCCCCCGAAGCCTGCGGGGAGTGTGGGTTCTCTGCCCGGGGGTTAACCGCGAGAACTTTGGTCGAAAGGCGTGGCACATATGCCAACCGGCATCGGCGGTATTTCAGCGGCTTCGGGGGTGCACGCTCCCTCGTCACCTTGTCTCGGCGGGTGCAATTTCAAGGAGGTGTAGCCGTGCGTCAAGCCCCCGAGGCTTGGCCCGTTCGAGGCGATCGGGTCGAGCCCGACGACTTGTTTTTTAACGCGCCCTCGCCGTCCCTCCGCGGGACGGAGGGTGAGGTTTCCGCGACTCCCATCGAGCGGGTCGCGAATCGCGGATTCCTCGTCGAGCGCTAGCGGGTGGTTCAAGTGGACGTCCGGGCCCCGTTCGATAAGGGGTAGGCCGCGCGGTCCGGAGACACGTCCATGGAAGCGCTTGTGTGGGTTTGCTAGGTGGGGCCTCGGTCCCGTTCGCTAGGGGCCGAGGGCGCGGAAGCTCTCCCTCGGTGGGACCCCCCCGGCTAGGCGCCCTCGGCGGCTCTCGAACACGACATGTGGGGCACCCTCGAGCCGACGGGCTCGAGGAACGGCTCGAATGCGCGTGCCCTCGTCGTCCCTAACTGCGTGATCGGGGCGCCCGTTCGAACCCGTCGAGGGTCGGGCTTCGAACCTCGATCGGAAGGCCGTGCGGGGCCGTGGGCCGGGACGACCCCGTCTTTCGCGTTTGCGGCCGTCGAGGGTCCGGGCGAGCCGGCCCTCGAGGCGCTTGTTGGCGGCACGGCGCGGTATGAGTGCTTTCGGTGCCGCTCTATTTCAAGCGTGACCCGGGCGATCCTTTCACGCGCGTGCCCTCTTTTGGAGGGTTGACATTGTCTCGAGCGGGGGCTCGGCCGCTCGAGGGTTTTGCGTGGCATGGGTGCTGCGGGTGCACGCTCTACATCGAGCGAGGTCCGGGCGACCTTCTCACGTCGATATCCCATCGAGGGTTGACGTCATTTTGAGCCGAGGGTCATGCCGCTCGAGGGTTTCACGTGGCATGGGTGCCCGCGGTTGACTGCTCTACATCGAGCAGGTCCCGGGCGACCTTCTCACGCTGATATCCCATCGAGGGTCGCCTCTGTTTGGAGCCGAGGGTCATGCCGCTCGAGGGTTTTACGTGGCATGGGTGCCGCGGTTGACTGCTCTACATCGAGCAGGTCCCGGGCGACCTTCTCACGCTGATATCCCATCGAGGGTCGCCTCTGTTTGGAGCCGAGGGTCATGCCGCTCGAGGGTTTTACGTGGCATGGGTGCCCGCGGTTGCCTGCTCTACATCGAGCAGGTCCCGGGCGACCTTCTCACGCTGATATCCCATCGAGGGTCGCCTCTGTTTCGAGCCGGGGGTCATGCCGCTCGAGGGTTTTACGTGGTATGGGTGCCGCGGTTGTCCGCTCTACATCGAGCGAGGTCCGGGCGACCTTCTCACGCTGATATCCCATCGAGGGTCGCCTCTGTTTCGAGCCGGGGGTCCGCCCCGCTCGAGGGTTCTCCTTGCTTGGCAAGGGACCCGGGCATTTAAGTGCCTTGCGGTCGTGGCCGCGGTTTTGCAGCGTGGGCGCGCCTTTTTGGCGGCGCGGCCGCGCGCGCGTAGTGGGCGGCGCGACAGGCGGACGTGACGGTTTTGCCTCGGTCGCTGCCGGTCCTCGCCGTAATGATGACCCGCCTGCAGTGTTATAGCCGCTGCGGTCGTGGTGGGGCCCATCCGTCGACGTGATGGAAAGATTCCTGCAGTTAGTGCTGGCGGGGCGTCCGCTCCGGAGAGCTCGCCCGTCGGCCTATAAAACTGCGGGGAGAAGGGGACGGCGGTTTTTTACCTTGGCTTCTCACCATTTTCAGTCCTCCGCCCCTTCGTCTTGCTCTTGCCACCGTGCGGTGTCGCCGTTAGAGCCCTTTCCTCCGTTTCCCTGTCCTCCGTCCTCGCATTCCTTCATCCTTTCTCATGGCGCCGCCTCAGCTTCCCCTTCGGGTTGTGGAGCCGTATGCCTGGGAGAGGTCGACGGTGACCCAGCTTGCCCTTGGCGAGCTGGTCGCCGCCGGCCACCGACGACCAACGAAGACGGGCGCCCGGCGGAGTGGATCGTGCCGCCGGCGGCGCACCACGAGCCCAACCCGCCGGAGGGCTACGTGGTGAGCTTCGTCCACTACCACGAGCGTGGCTTCAACGCGCCGGCGAGCACCTTCATGCGGGCGATGTGCCACCACTACGGAGTGGAGCTGCACAACTTCGCCCCCAACGCGATCTCGCAGGCGGCCACATTCGTGGGCGTCTGCGAAGGGTACCTGGGGATCCCAGTCAATTGGGAGCTCTGGGTACACCTCTTCCGCGCGGAGCTCATCACGCAGCCCACGACGGAGCCAAGGACCCGCCGCGCGATGCGCGCCGGCGGGATGTCGCTTGCCCTGCGGGGGCAGTTCAAGGACGTCTACATCCCCTGCACCATGACGACGAACAACGCCGGCTGGGAGCGGGGGTGGTTCTATCTGCGCAACGCCGAGCCCGGCCTCCCCCCCTACACTGGTCGGGTGTTCAAGGAGAGGCCCGACTCTTGGGGTTACGGGGTATCTACGCCCCAGCATCGGAGGCGGTAGGAGTCGGTCCTGGCCGCGTTGCAGCGCCTGACAGCGCACGGGCTGAACGCGATGGGCGTCCTCGCCTTCCTTCATCACCGGCGGATCGTGCCGTTGATGGAGAGGCCGCTCTGCATCTTCGAGATGACAGAGGCGGCCAACCCCGTCGACTTGGCGAGGTCGCGCATGCTCCCGACGCCGCTCGAGCGGCCGTATGCGCTCACCGGGCGCGGAGCGCCGTCGACACCCGGGTGCCGCCACCCGCAGGTCGGACGCCATGGGACCTTGAGATGCTCCCCACGGGCCCGCTGGTGAGTTTGGCTCTTGATTTTGTTTCAGTTCTTGGTCTCACTTTTCTTTTCTGACGCGCCATGGCCGCTCGTGTGCGCAGCTGGCGAAGTTCAACATCGCCAAGTCCGTTCCCCCCACCCCCGACTCCCGTGCGCTTGGCGGGCGGCGCGGCGGGAGCGGCGGGGAGCGGGCGGCGCGCAAGAGGGAGCACGTGAGGCGACGCCAAGCGCGCGGTGACCGGCGGTCCGCGGAGTACCGGCGGCGCAAGGAGCCGGGGCTTTCCTCCCCGGATATCGAGGAGCCCTCGTCTTCGGACGACGACGAGGAGGAAGAGGCGAGGGGGAGGGCCCCTCCGACGGTGGCGACTGCGCCCCCGTCGCGGAACCCTCGTGCGGCGTCAAGGGCGGCTTCGCCCGGGGCGGGCGCACCGGCGCCGCCGCCGGCGATCGACATCGGGGCGTCACGCGCGCGGAGGCGCCGGCGCGTGCCACGGAGGCACGCGCGGCGCGCACGCGCTGCGCGCGCGCGCGCGTGCCCGCGCGCGGGGGGGAGCGTGCCCGCGCGCGCGGCATCATCGTCGAGGGGCGCGACGGCGGGCGCGCCCGCGTGTGGGGGCGAGCGTGCCCCCGCGCGCGGTGGCGCCTTCGGGGGGGTGCGGCATCGGGCGCGCCCGCGCACGGGGCGGGCGTGCTCGTGCGCGCGGCGGCGCCGTCGGGGAGGGCGCTGCGGCGGCGCGCGGCCGCTGCGCCGGCCTCGTCCGCCGAGGCTTCGAGGAAAAGGAAACGGGCCTTTTCCTCTGCGAGGTAAGGAGCCTGTCCTTCTTCGTTTGGTTTGGTTCGTCGATGATTAAGTGCTCTAACCCTCCGTTCGTGCCTGTGCAGGGCGGTGCCAACCGTTCCTCCTCTTGCACCGGCCAAGGTGCTGAGGACGGACGCGTCGATCCCCACCCGGCGGCACTCGTCGAGGGGGTCGCGCCGGGTGCAAGCGCGGCGGCGGGCACAAGCTCGCAAGGCCGGGCGGGGCCTCGAGGCCCCGGCCGGCGGACCGGCCCGCCGCGGCGCGCCGCCGGGGGGTCGCGGGGGGCGGCCGGCGTCGGTCGCCGCGGAGACGCGGGGCGCGGCGGCGGCCGTGGTGGAGGTGGAGCGGGCGCAACTGCGGGAGCGCCCGTGGATGCGGCGGCGCGGCCGGGGGTGGCGGCAACGGCGCCACGACGGGCGCCCGTGGCCGCGGAGGCGCGGTGGAGGTGCGGCGGAGGCGCGCGGCGGCCGCACCCGCCGGCGGTCCTCGGGCGGAGGTGGTGGAGCTCTCGGATGACTCCCGGCGCCCGGGTGGGATCGGTGGGCCGGCCGGCCCCACGAACTCCCCCCGAGCCCCAGAGGGGGACCCTCGTGAGGCGGCACGAGGGTCACATGGTGGTGGGGCGAGGCCCGGTCGAGGGGGGAGCCGCCCTCGAACGGGCGGAACCTCGCCCGAGGGGGGAGCGCGCCCTCGAGCGGGGCGAGGCCCGCTCGAGGGGGGAGCTGCCCCTCGAACGGGCGGAACCTCGCCCGAGGGGAGCGCGCCCTCGAGCGAGGCGAGGCCTGCTCGAGGGGGCTTCTAAGAGGGCTGTCTTGGTGGGCCGTCGGGGTCCCGGCGTGGGCCGTGTCCTGCATGGTTAGTTACCTGCATGGTTAGGCTTAGCGTGTTTTGATGCGGTTGCGGGATTAAGCGAGGATTTCCCCGTTGTTAAAGGGGACCCCTAGGGCTGTCCCCGACGAAGGGTTCCACAGCTTCGAGGGACCCCTCTGAAGGACCGATTAGGCGACCAGATAGGGGGGAGTGAATGGGAGCCGATAAAAATTCTTCTCCTAAGAGAGAACTCGACCTATACCCCAAATTCACAACCAAGGATTCCCACATGAGTTTGCCAAGGTCACGTAGTCACTACGAACCTACCAACCCTAGGAACAAACCCCAAACGATCCGAAGCGGAAGCACGAATCAAGAAGCAAAGGACTTAGCAATCTGCGCGCGTCTTTGGGGGCGGACGGTCCGCTACCCATGGGCGGACGGTCCGTTAATTGCAACAGATCGACCTGACGCACACTCCAACACGCGGACGGTCCGTACCTCGTTCACGGACGGTCCGCGAGCAACTGGTGCCCGCAGACGGTTCGCGACGTCCAGGCGGACGGTCCACCAAACACCTACCGGCCAAAAACAGCTGGCCAACCGGATAGAAACAAAGGCGCTCAAGAACACGCGACGAACACGAAGAACCCTAGGCCAACTGGCTCCACGCGGACAGTCCGCACCTACCATGCATGCGTCCGCCGGTGCGAACGGGCGCGGGAACGGCAGCCCCGAGAGCAAACTCGCGAGCACCCTACCACCTATCCTTCCATGGATCTCCCAAATGGCTTGAGCTCTTGAGGAAAGGTTTGGGGAACATGTGAAGCGTCCCTAGGGGATTCTATGCCCCAAAACTTGGGTCCTCAAACGAACTAAAACGCCGGGAATCGAATCGCCACCGAACTCAACCAAAAACCTAGGTTCCAACCGAAATCCTTCAATCGGAGGCCGAACTCGAAGTTTGGGGGATCGAGATCAAGCACAAAGATGCACGAGGCAACGATCCATGATTCCCACAAACAAATTCGAGCCCAAACACCTCAGAATCGAAGGAACAAGCCGCGCACGAAAAACCGACGAAAATAGCTCGAAAAAGACACGAAAATCCAACGAGCTACAAACCGGGAATCGACACAACCATGAAAGCTTCCATTCACTCGGAGGTCAGATTCCTTGCAAACGGAGGAAAAATCTAACCCTAGAGAGCAAGGAAATGAGAAGCGGTCTGGATGGATGGTTTGCCTGGAAACCCTAGAGCAAATATGTATGAGTCCCCTCTGGGCCAGGCAAAAGACCACACCACCCCTAGCACTTAAGTTGTGATACAACCCCTTAGGGGCAAATAGGTCATGTATCACTCCTCTTCATCGCACGACCACACCGTTGCCGCGAGCCGCGTCATCCCGATGCAAGCCCCCGTGATCCCGCCACGCGTCCGCCCGCATCGAAGCTTCTCGGCGCGCCGGATCCCGTCTCCGCCCGCCGAGCCTCCGGTCTTGGTTTTGTGGCTCAACCAAGTAACCCGACGGTTTTACGGTGAACCGCCGCAAACCCCGCGTGCGGACCCCGGTCGTGAGCCGCTACCCCGCACTAGCTCGGTCGACGACTTCGTCTTGCTTTTCTTGCCACCATGCGATCGCACTTGACCCCGCCGGCCACCGGTCCCTCGAGTGAGGCCTACTTGTCTCTCCACTCCTCGAAGGCCTCGCAAGGCATAGACCTTTCGCGCCCACTCTTCACCTGCACCAACGCAAATCAAGCCGCAACCTGCACCTGCAATACTCGGCCAAGAGTCAGTCCACACCATGTTGTCAATCACTCATCACAGCCAGGAGCGACCATCCACCGGTCCTCGGATGCTCCGGTCCTCAATCTCCCCCTTGATGAGTGCATTGTAACACACACAAGTAACCAATTCAGAGAAAAGAGAAAAAAAAGAAAAGAAATGAAAAAAACTCAAATTGGTGATCAAAATCCAAACAAAAGCCAAGAAAAGATCACTCGAGTGAGAAAAATCTCGGTGCCCTAAGGCAAGGGAAACGGCTCGACACAACCGAGATAAAATGCTCCAAAATTGCCAACTCCTCAAGGTGAGGCAAAAGGGCTCGACACCATCGGCAAAAGAGCACAACTAAAATCCAGGCGAAAAAGAGCCCCCCCAAATGCATGAATGCAAGCTCCCCCCGAACAAATGCATGTCTCCCATTTTTCTTTCCTCGATGCAAAACTCCCCCTAGAAACATGAATTGGGTACTTTCCTCCTTGTTGGTAATGCATGAATCAAGTCTACAAATGCAAGCATGTGCTTCTCAAATATACAAAGAGCACTATGACATGCTAAAAATGAGACATAGAAAAGCAAGATAGCCACAATTTGAGTACGAGCATCGCCAACAAGATACAAAGGGACATATAAGCAAGTGATATAGCCATGATCAAAGTGAAGCATTTTTCCACAAAGATTTCCCTCTCATGAGCATAGGACCTAAACATGATCAAAATGAGCACATACGACATATAACTCACAAACTTCATGCAAGGTCACAAATTCTCATCACATGGTCATCGCAAACACCTACAAGCTATCTCATGTCATGTCAAAGCCACCGAGCCATGTGTCCACTTCTAGATATGAGACTTCTCATTGGTGAACATCACGCAATGGTTTATCGCCCAAGATAAGGAATTTAAAACATTTTAGACATGGAAGCACATTTTTCACGTTGAGGCATCTCACATACCATTTTCATGATTTACAAGTTAGACATGGTACATGAAGTGCCTTTGCGGCAAAAAGAAGCTTAGGCTTCTCCACAAGGTAGCATGTAGGCTAAACATTCATGATGATAAATGGATCTTTGATCCCAAATGAAAAGAACATGGTTCCAAGCACAAATTAAGCAAGATATAGCCATAAGCACCCAAAATGAACATGAGAGGCATTCTACTCACAAGAGAGGATCATATAGCATTTTTATAAAAAGAAAGCCATCCACAAGCATATATATATATATCCCAAATCTACCAAGAGCATAGCTATAAATCTCATGAGCATCACAAGCAATTTCAAAACCTCATCTCTAGAATATCATGGTGATCAAAGCATATGAGAAGCACATCTCTATGACATATGTTACAAATGCGATCTATGATACAAACATGCAAGCATAATATGATACAAGAATGAAAATGCAACATGCATATGTACATCAACCCTCCCAACGAAAGCTCAAAAAGGAAAAAACAACTCCAAGCTCTCCTCGCAAACGAGCAAATGTAGCTTGGTCCAAAGGCTTGGTTAGGATATCTGCAAGCAAGCTTTTCGGTGGGTACACGAATGAGGTCTATATTTCCCTTCTCAACATTATCTCTTAGGAAGTGGTACCTCACTTCTATGTGTTTGGTTCTGGAGTGAAGCACGGATTTTTGGCAACACTAATGGCACTCGTGCTATCACACATGAGAGGCACATGGGAACACTCCTCACCAAAATCACTCGGTGTATGTGATCCAAAGCAAATGGAGAAACAACTAGCGGCAGCAACATACTTGACTTCGTGGTAGACCGAGATACACTAGACTGTTTGCGAGAAGGCCAAGAAACAAGTGAGGAACCCAAAAACCGAGAAGTCCCCGAAGTCGACTTCCTATCGACTCGACACCCCGCAAAATCGGCATCCGAAAAACCAAGAAGCGAAAGAGAAGAGGACGCTAAGTACCAAAGACCAAGCTCAGGAGTGTATCGAAGATACCTGAAGATCCGCTTGACGGCCTGCTGATGTGAAGTCCTCGGCGATGCCTGAAAATGAGCGCACAGACACACAGAAAACTGGATGTCCGACCTCATCACCGTCAAGTACAAGAGGGAGCCGATCATGCTCCGGTACTCCTTCTGGTCCACGGGCTCTCCGTCCTCGTCCGCGTCAAGCGCTGTAGTTGTACACATCGGTGTCGACAGGGTCTTCGAATCGTCCATCTTGAACTTCTTGAGGATGTCCTTCGTGTACTTGGCTTGATGTACAAAGGTTCCCTCCTTTGCCTGCTTGATCTGAAGCTCGAGAAAGAACTGCAATCCTCCCATCATAGACATCTCGAATTCTTTTCTCATATCCTCTGCAAACCTTGCAACCAAAGAGTGAGATGAGCCGCCAAAGACAATATCATCCACGTATACCTGAACAATTAGGATATCATCACCCTGCCTGAGGAGAAACAGAGTCTTATCTACCTTGCCCATCTCAAACCCCTTGCTGAACAAGAACCCCCTCAAACGGCCATACCAAGCACGGGAGCTTGTTTCAGCTCATACAACGCCTTTCTCAACCTATACACCTTGTGGGGAAACTCATCACTCTCAAAGCCCGGTGGTTGTCTCACATAAACTTCCTCCTCTAAGAACCCATTCAAGAAGGCACTCTTCACATCCATTTGGTACAACTTGAACCCTTTAGCCACAGAAAAAGCTAGAACGATCCTAGTTGCCTCCAAACGGGCTACAGGAGCAAAAGTCTCCTCATAGTCTATCCCCTCCTTCTGAATATAGCCCTGAGCAACCAACCTTGACTTGTTCCTCACCACCTCACCATTTTCTCCCTCTTTGTTTTTCCACACCCATTTTGTCCCAATAGCTTTGCAATTTGGTGGTGGCTCCACTAACTCCCACACTTGGTTTCTTTCAAAGTTCTCTAACTCCTCATGCATGGCATTCACCCAATTAGGATCGGATAAAGCATGTCCAATGTCCTTCGGCTCAAAGGTAGCAACAAAAGCTGAATGAGCAAAGTGAGAAGCATTTCTGGACCTCGACCGTGTCGTACGCTCATTGATGTCGCTGATGATTACAGAGGGTGGATGATCAACTTGAACTCGCCTCAGTGCCTCTTGCCTTGAGGCAACCTCCCCCTCAGCAGCTGCTTCCACTTGATCTTGCTGGATCGTAGGCGGTGTAGGGGATGGACCAGCCTGCACTGTAGTCGTCGTAGTGGAAGTAGAGGGTACATACGTGGCTGGAGCTTCACCATCATCACCATCATCCTCTCCAAAGATCATCCTCCTCGTCCTCAAAGGTCTTCTTGCCAACTTCATCATCACCTGCACACTCAAAGACAGACGAATTGCATGGTTGTGTCTCGTCGAAGGTCACCTCGCAAGTCTCCATGACTAGGTTAGTATCAAGGTTGAGCACACAAAATGCTCTAGAATGACTAGCATAACCCAAGAAAATCCCATGGGAAGACCTTGACTCAAACTTATCAAGCCTACCCTTCTTGAGAATAAAGCACCGACAACCAAAAGCCCTGAAATGGCTCACTCTAGGTGCTCGCCCGTGCATCAGCTCATAACACGTCTTATTCAAGAACGCCCTCAGAAAAATCCAGTTCCCAACACGGCAAGCGGTATTCACTACCTTCGCCAATATCTTCTCGGAGTCCTATGCTCATAGAGCATCGTCCGAGCCATCTCACAAAGGGAACAATTTTTCCTCTCTACTACACGATTCTGACAAGCCACATAGGGAGAAGAAAACCGATGCTTGAGACCCAAATCACGACAAAAGGTTTCGAAATGAGATTTTTAAATTCACTGCCATTGTCGCTATGAATAGCTCGAACAACATCTCTGTTCCTCTCATTCTTCAACCTCGAGATCGGATCTCTCACAAAACCAAGCGTCTCCCCCCTTGTCGGCCCGTAAAGAAGACCCAAGCATAGCGAGAATAGTCGTCCACAATCACAAGGACATACCATTTCCCACCCGCCGAGCACACACGAGCCGTGGACCAACCAAGTCCATATGGAACGGCTCACATGGCCCCTCTCGTCATAACGGATGTCGAGGTGGATAAGAGGCGGCGACCATCTTACCATGCCTACACCGAGCACATACCAAATCCTTTTGGTATTTCAACTTTGGCAATCCTCAGACTAATCCTAGCCCACTCAAGCGTGACAACAAGTCAAAACTCAAGTGACCTAGTCTCTTATGCCATTTCCAAAGCTCCGCTGAAACACCAGCAACCAAACAATGAGAAGAGCCAACACACTGAGAAAAATTGGCTCTGAAAATTTGACCCTCGGGAACGATCGTACACACAAGATCGCCTCGAGAATCCAAAACACGAGAACAGTCCGTTTGAAATGGACTTCAAAACCCTCATCAAGAAGTTGGGAGACAGAGAGAAGATTGTACCCCAAAGACTTGACAAGAGAAACACGCCTAAGAGTCACGGACTCACTCACCTTCACCGTGCTCACTAAAAGCACTCTACCTTTCCCATTATCCCCAAAAGTGATGTACTCTTTGGTCATCACCGGGTGAGGCTAGAGAACCACCGTCGATCTCCGGTCATGTGTCGAGAGCAACCGGAGTCAAAACCAAAAATCCTCCATGCCTCCCACCCGCAAAATCAAAAACGAGAGCGAGAGTGAGCAAAGGACTCAAGATCGGGGTTAGTACAAAATGAATCAAACCAAAGTGCCTCGCCATTTGCTCAAACGGGGTTAGCAAAACCCATCCTATCTCTCCTAGGTGGAACACCCACACATTCCCTTGGAGGACTACGTGTACCATGAAGGGGAGACCGTGGCCCGTAGCTCCTCCGGGACCTAAAGCCGCAATCGTTCCCCCCATACTCGTATTGGCCACGAGCAAAGGAACGTCCGGCAAACTTACCACGCCCAAACCCAACACGCCTACCACCTTCTCTATGTGGTGGATCACCTCGAGGCACAAGCTCACGCCCGTCTCGAGGGTAAATGGTACGCACCATACCCTCACCTCTTTGCACCAATTTAGGCTCGGGCACACCACGAGACGGGCGATACTCGTCCTTGTTGCCAACTCTCTAGCCAACCTCTCCTCACGCTTCCTCCTGAAGCAAAACTCAGCTAGGTGCCCATCCCTCCCACAATGCTGACAATGGAAGGGTTTCAGTTTTAGCTTTGGTTTTGGGTTCTCTTTGGGCTCTGGCTTCTCCTCTCTCGGTTTCTCCACACTCGGTTTCTCTTCCTTCTTCCCAAAGAACTCATTCCCCAAGACATTCTTGAACATGATGGGTTTCTGGAAGTTGTCGGTTTGTGGAGGAAACACGGGTGGAGCTGGGGTTGTGTCTAGTTGGTTCCTAAGATGGTTCAGTGTAGGAACAAAGGCATTTTTGTGGTGGGTTTTTGGTGGCTCTGGGATATCTCCGATCTTCCCCTCATTCTCACCACTTCCCTCACCCACTTTCTTTGCCCCAAGCGCTTCCCCATCTTGGCGCTTGTATGTCTCGATCATTATCGTCAACTGAGGCTCATGACCAGACAACCAACTCATCAACTTTCTCAACTCATCATTCTCATCCTGCAAACGATCAACATAATGTGCAAGCACCATATTCTTCACAGCATTTATTTCACAAGTGGAGCAAATTGTAGGAATAGGAGCTTTCAGCTGAGCCTCTAAAGATCTAGCATACACAAGCAAAGCATCTAGTTTCTCATGCAAACCAGGACAAGAAGTACAAGCACCAAGCAAGGATGACCTAGATTTCATCTCATCTAGCTGAACCCTAAGCACATCTAGTTCCTCAACCTTGGAGGCAAATTTCTCCTTAAGCACTGTCAATTCACTAACAAAAGTGGAACAATCAGTGCATTCAGGTTCATTGGTCACAACAGGAGCGGACTTAAGGGAATCTATTTGAGCCCTAGCATCGGCAAGCAAAGACTCTAGCTCAACCACCTTCTCCTTAGCCTCTCCAAGCAAAGACCTATACTCCCTCTTCTCATTGTTGGTCTTTCTAAGCACATCATCACAGTTGTCAAGCAAGTCATTCAACCTATCATTCTCCGCTACCAAGAAGGATGGGCTATTGTTTACCTCTTCTTCGGAGTCGGAGCCCGAGTCATCTTTGTTGCTCTTCTTTCTTGCGGTGCTTTGTGCCATGCCGCAAAAGCCTTGGGCGGTGAAGCACAAACCGTTGATGTTCTTGCTCGAACACTTGCCCTTGTGCTGATTCTCTTCTTCATCACTTGAGCTCGATGAAGAGTAGCAGGAGCTTGAGTCGATGTCGCTCGCACCGGCCACCATCGCTCGCTCCTTCTTGTGACCACCACTCTTCCTCGGCCTCCGCTCGGACTTGTTCTTGCCCTTGTAGTCATCCCTCGAGCGGTGCTTGTGGTCGGTCCTCGAACGGTGCTTGTGCTCGGTCTTGACTCCATGGCTTCCGGGCACTCGGCGATGAAGTGCACGTGCTTCCTGCACCTGTAGCACATGCCCGAGCTCCTCCGAGCATTCTTCCGGTTCGTGTACATGCGCTCGAATTGCCCGCTCAACAACGCGAGATCTTCCTCGCCCGGCATGTCGGACTCCTCATCCGGCATGGACACAAGGCAAGACAAAGAAATTTGTCTCGAAGACATGTTAGCATTAGTCCTTGAACCAGACATGAGAGCCAGACTATGGGGATCAGTCGGGTTCTTGATCTTTGCACGCACCCCACGGTCCACCTCGGACGACTTGAGCTTGGAAAACACCTCATCCACCATGAGGGTCTCATACTTCTCCGACTCTAGGATGGCTTCAACCTTTCCGCTCCACAAGGTACGATCCAGAGAATGCAAAAGCTTGACAGCCATGTCATGGTCATCATACGAGAGCACGGCCACATTAGCCCTCATGTTGTTCACGATCACCGTGAAACGCTGAAACATGGCATCTATGGACTCACCGAGGAGATGAGTGAAGTTCTCGTACTCTCTCCGGTAGGTCGCAAAGAGCCGAGCCCGAACCCGAGCGTTCCCGCATGAGCATTCTTCAACTACTCCCAAATCCCGCACGCCAAATCCTCCGTCCGAACCCGTTCGATATCGGATTCACACGAGAGAACGGTACGGGTAGTCGACCGCATTGTTGTTGGCGTCGAACATGTCCCTCGATCCTGGAGCAAGGAAGTTCATCGGATGAACATAAGCCGTGTTGACCGTGACATCTCACGGGATCCGACCCTTGCCGCGGAGGAAAGCGGCCATCCGCCTTTGCCACATATGGTAGTTCTTACCATCAAAGTGTGGAGCACCGGAACCCCGTTGCTAGCACGCCATCTTTGGATCTTAGACTGGTTAGAATCACGAAGATCCGTAACCGGCTCTGATACCAATTGAAGGACCAATAAGGCGACCAGAGAGGGGGAGTGAATGGGAGCCGATAAAAATTCTTCTCCGAAGAGAGAACCCGGCCTATACTCCAAAATCACAACCAAGGATTCCGACACGAGTTTGCCAAGGTCATGTAGTCACTACGGACCTACCAACCCTAGGAACAAACCCCAAATGATCCCGAAACGGAAGCACGAATCAAGAAGCAAAGGACTTAGCAATCCTGCGCAGTGCCGGGCAGACGGTCCACGAGCCTGGGGCGGAGAGTCCGCGGACACTGGGCGGACGGTCCGCTACCCACAGGCGGACGGTCCGTTAATTGCAACAACGACCCGACACGCACTCCAACACACGGATGGTCCGTACCTCGTCCACGGATGGTCCGCGAGCAACTAGTGCCACGCGGACAGTCCGCGACGTCCACGCGGACGGTCCGCGATGTCCAGGCGGACGGTCCGCCAAACACCTACCGTCCAAAAACAGCTGGCCAACCGGATCGAAACAAAGGCACTCAAGAACACGCGATGAACACGAAGAACCCTAGGCCAACTGGCTCCACGCGGACAGTCCGCACCTACCAAAGGGCGGACCGTCCGCCGTGCGAACAGCGCGGGAATAGCAGCCCGAGAGCAAATCCGCGAGCACCCTACCACCTATCCTTCCATGGATCTCCCAAACGGCTTGAGCTCTTGAGGAAAGGTTTGGGGAAGATGTGAAGCGTCCCTAGGGGAAGCTATGCCCCAAAACTTGGGTCCTCAAATGAACTAAAACGCCGGGAATCGAATCGCCACCGAACTCAACCAAAAACCTAGGTTCCAACCGAAATCCTTCAATCGGAGGCCGAACTCGAAGTTTGGGGGATCGAGATCAAGCACAAAGATGCACAAGGCAACTATCCATGATTCCCACCAACAAATCCAAACCGAAACACCTCAGAATCGAAGAAATAAGTCGTGCATGAAAAACCGATGAAAATAGCTCGAAAAAGACATGAAAATCTAACGAGCTACAAATCGGCAATCGACACAACCATGAAAGCTTCCGTTCACTCGGAGGTCAGATTCTTTACAAACAGAGGAAAAATGTAACCCTATGGAGCAAGGACATGAGAAGAAGTATGGATGGATGGTTTGCCTGGAAACCCTAGAGCTAATATATATGAGTCCCTCTGGGTCAGGCAAAAGAGCAAACTACCCCTAGCACTTAAGTTGTGTTACAACCCCTCATGGGCAAATAGGTCATGTATCACTCCTCTTCATCGCACGGCCATGCCGGGTGCCGCAGACCGCGTCCTCCCGACGCAAGCCCCGCGATCCCGCCACGCGTCCGCCGGCATTGAAGCTTCTCGGTGCGCCCGGATCCCGTCTTCTCCCGCCGAGCCTCCGATCTTGGTTTTGTGGCTCAACCAAGTAAGCCGACGGTTTTCCGGTGAACCGCAAAGAAACCCCGCATGCGGACTCCGGTCGTGAGCCGCTACCCCGCACCAGCTCCGGTCGACAACTTTGTCTTGCTTTTCTTGCCACCATGCGGCCCACACTTGACCCCCGCCGGCCACCGGGTCCCTCGAGTCAAGCCTACTTGTCTCTCCACTCCTCGGAGGCCCCGCAAGGCATAGACCTTTTGCGTCCACTCTTCACCCCGCACCAACGTAAATCAAGCCGCGATCCGCACCCGCAATACTCGGCCAAGAGTCGGTCCACACCACGTTGTCAATCGCTCATCACGGCCCGGAGCGACCATCCACCGGTCCTCAGACGCTCCGGTCCTCACCCTCCCTGGCAGTACGAGCTCTACAGCAGGGGCTGCACCAGACTCGGAGACGCGGGAGGGTACTATCCACTTACTTGGACTCCAGCCGTATGGTAGGGTTTCTGGCGGTTCACTGCCGTCCGGGCTCTATTCGGGCGGGTACAGTTGTACAACCTCCGCAGAGTGTTTAAACCTATAGCTATAGTCCGTGTCCACTGGTTATGGACAGTACTGCTATCTACCGCTACTTCCGACTAGACTCTTTTCTTGTGCTTCTTCTCGCCCTCGAGTGAGTGAGCCCGGCTTGAGGCCGTTGAGATGTGGGGATAGGAGCAGGTAAGCCCCACATCGCAGATGAGAGTTGGGAGCTGGATCATGGGTGTGATTCAGTGCTTTGGTGTGTACTTCCTTGTTGAGGGGTATGGACCCCGGAGGTGTGGATCCCAGAGGTGCGGACCTCCCGGGGGTGTGGACCTCAGAGGTGTGGACCTCACTGCTTATTATGTATACCTTGATTGTTGCTTTCACGCTGCTCCATGCATAACTTTCTACAGCCCAATATAGGTTTTATCCATGCATATTAGATTCAACCACCACTTTTGCTCTTTGTTGGGAAGCTGACATGACCTACCCGCTTATCGGGTAGATGCTGGCGTTCAGACTTGGTGACCGTCTATGACTACAACTTCTACGATGAATGTGTGAAGACTAGAGCTGGTCCTATGCTCGAGTTTGCCTGTGGAGTTGGAAACGCTTTGCTTCGATAGATCCACTGCGTAGGTGTTTTACCTTTCTTGATTCAGTCCTGTTGGACTAGTACCCGGCTTGTGCCAAAGAGTTGTACTCTGATGTTGTAATACTATAATGTAATGTCTCTTTTATCCCGTGGTGTATGGATTTGTACCACTTGAGACAAGGATTGCACGTGATAGACGTTTCCTGGGACTATCACGGAGGTGCAGAGAGTCGAGTTTCCATTTGTAGAAATTCGGTTCATTTCACATTGATCCCAAAGTGGAAGTGACTGTTGTCGATGTCAAAGGAAAAGGGTTACTACTTGAAGAGGGAGAATCAAAGCTACGCCGACCGTTACGTCCCAAATGTTGATCAACAAGTTACAACACCAACAAGAGAAGGCAAAGAAAAGAGAAGAGTGGGCACGGCGTAATGAAGGGCATTGGAGATGTCCTTTCTTCAAGTACTGCTGGGAAGAAGGGATCTAGCTGCCGACAGCAGAAAACTGTCCAGAGTGCAACATGGCTTACAATAATGGCAACTCATCCAAAAGGGTTTGCTTTGATGACAGACGACCTGCAGCCAAGGATCACCATGGATTTAACAATCAACGGGTCTCAGTTCACGATCGACTAGGGGGCAAAACTAGCGCAAGGTCGGCGTTCATGCTCGGCTGGGAGGCCGAGTCAATGAAGAGTCAAACGACCGGCTAGAAGAGATGGCCGATTCTCTGGTCGAGCTCCTGAACGTCGACACACGTTACAACTACACGATGAAGGATCAAGCCAAACACGTAAGAAGCCTAATCCGCAGTGGTGTCCAGATGGATTGACTAAATCCCAGAAGAGAAGAGTCCAGCGCCTACGTAAGCTAGAACAACATGAAGGAGCAGAGAGACCTATGCTGGACAAGAAGAAGGTTCGGTCCAAAGTTTGGTGCCTAAGGCTTAAGGCCATTGGTAAAGAAGATGACAAACCACGAGCTGATATAAACATGATTGTCTTCCTACCAAAAGAGTTCATCGCTCCGGGTGATTCAGATGTGTCCGATGAGGAGCTTGGCATGACTCAATTGACACTGGAACCTAAACAAGCTATCTTTGAGAAGCCAAAAGATGGGAAAAGACAACATTTGAAGGCTCTGTTTCTCAAAGGATATGTTAATGGGAAACCAGTCACCAAGATGCTTGTGGATGGAGGAGCAGCTGTTAATTTAATGTCGTACACTATGCTGCTCAAGATTGGGAAATCTGATGAAGACTTGACCCAAACCGACATGATTTTGGTGGACTTCGAAGGCAACATCTCTCCAGCTCAATGAACAATCTGTGTGGAGCTCACCATCGGCAATAAGACCCTTCCAACCGCTTTATTTGTCATTAAAGGGAGGGTATCTTATAATCTACTACTGGGTCGGGATATGATACATGCCAATTATTGCATACCATCTACAATGCATCAATGCATCATCCAATGAATCGGAGATTCAGTAGAAGTGGTGCAAGCAGAAACCTCCTTAATGGTAGCTGCTACAGAAGCACAAGGATGGACTTATGGTCGAGTGAGCTGCATATCTGGAAAAGCATGGGATACCAAATATCTCAAAGTGTCCGATTTTGGACTAAAGCCGGTTCAAGTAGTCGGCTCTGATGACAAGGTTTAATGGATCAATTCATTGAGGATGAATGGAAGATTGGGCATGGGTTTACATTGGCCGATGAACTAGAAAAGATAGATCTTGGAGATGGAAGCAAACCAAGGCCGACATACATCAGTGCCAAGCTAGAAGAAGAGTATCAGAAAGAATCGATCACATTTTTGAAGGAATTCAAGGATTGCTTTGCTTGGGAATATTATGAGATGCCTGGTTTAGACCGATCCATTGTTGAGCATCCAAGGCAGTGCAATCCGAAGATTTATCCTGATATAAAAGATGAGATAACAATACTCGAAGCTGGTTTTATTCGGCAATGTCGATATGCCGAATGGATCTCTAATATAGTCCCTGTCTACAAGAAAAAATGGCAAACTACATGTATGTATTGATTTCAGAGATTTAAACAAAGCTACGCCAATGGATGGATATCCGATGCCAGTAGCCGATGCATTGGTCAACGCTGCTGCAGGGCACAAAGTCATCAGCTTCATGGATGGTAATGCTGGATACAATCAAATATTCATGGCCATAGAAGACATTGAAAAAACTACTTTTAGGTACCCTGGCGACGTTGGATTGTATGAGTAGATTTTCATGACCTTTGGGTTGAAGAATGCTGGTGCCACTTATCAAAGAGCCATGAATTACATATTCCATGAACTCATCGGCAAGATAGTGGAAATCTACATTGATGACGTGGTTGTCAAGTCAAAAAGATACAAAGAGAATTTGGCATAGAATGCACTAGAAAGCATGGTTTGAAGATGAATCCCAATAAATGTGCTTTCGGAGTTTCAGCTGGTCATTTCTTGGGTTTCTTAATACATGAAAGAGGAATCGAAGTGGGTCAGAAGTCAATCAGAGCAATTGACAATATAAAAGCACCATCAAACAAGAAAGAGCTCCAGTCATTAATTGTCAAGATCAATTTCATCAGAAGGTTTATATCTAACATGTCGGAAAGGATTCAGCCATTTACACCCCTACTAAAGCTCAAGGCCGATCAGAAATTCGTATGGGGAGAAGAACAACAAAAGGCTTTAGATAATGTCAAGCATTACCTAAAATCTCCCCCTGTTTTAATGACTCCTCAAGACGGGAAGCCGTTCAAGTTATACTTATCGGCTAATGAGCAGGCTATTGGATCGACCCTCATATAAGAGTTTGAAGGAAAAAAGCGAATTGTGTATTTCGTGAGCAGAAGATTCTTGGATGCAGAAACAAGATATTCAAGAGTGGAAAGACTATGCTTGTGCTTATATTTCTCATGCACAAAGTTGAGACCTTATCTGTTAACTACTGAATGCACCGTGGTATGCAAAGATGATGTGGTCAAATATATGTTATCATCACCAATCTTGAAGGGTTGGATTGGAAAATGGATCTTAGCTTGGTCAGAATTTGACTTGACCTATCAATCGGCCAAAGCAATCAAAGGACAAATAATGGCCGATCTGGTAACTCAGCATTATGGATCTGAAGTTGCAGTCATAGAACCTATTCCATGGACTATGTTCTTTGATGGATCATCATGTGGAGTAGGAGTTGGGATCAGAATCGTCCTCATCTCACCTCAAGGGTGAAATTACGAGTTCTCCATTGTGACGCCCCGGGTTTTCAGCCGGGTGTATTAACCCTAATGATTCGGTCAACCGAGTTGACTTTGGTCAAACGACGGTCAACCTGGGCCATCACCTCGAAAACATCACCCACAACGCCTAATGACCCCTTTGGTCAACCTTGGTCAACTTTTGGTCAAACCCTAGTCCAAAACCCCTTGAATACCTTTTGACCCACCAGTGTCGCCCGGAACTTTTGCTACGTTCTCTAAATTTCACCTAAACACTTCAAAATATCCCAATGTAAAAGTTGTGTATTTTGTCGAGGGACACAACTTTCATGTTGAGTGGCATTGGAGATTTGGAGAGGAAATGTGTGAAAAAGCTTGGTCAATGCCCCTGGGTACTATTCACTGGCGCCCAGAAAACTACCAACTTGGCATGCCTATTGTGCACAATTGGTGGAGAAAAAGACCCTATGCCTTTTACAAAAGTTGTAGATCAATGCAAGATCTACAACTTTGGTATTCAAATGTTTGTCCACTTCAGTTCAAAAATTTTGAGTAAAACCCTCCTAAACAGTGCTAGTCTGAATGGTGTTTGGCTCCTTGGCATCCAGAGCGCACCGTCGTGCCGGTGTCGCGCACCGGCCGCGCCGTGGCCCCGCTGGGCCCGCACACCGAGGCCGTTCTAGGTCCTTCGGTCAATGCGCCGCTCCGGGAACTCCTGTACGTGACGTTGGTGGCCCCCCTTGCCAGGCCACGCGGTGCTTCCCCATCGGTTAGACGGTGGCACCGCCTCCCACCATTGGCTAGGCGCGGCCGCACGTCACCACCGCCCCACTGCCCATGCCGCGTCCCGTACCGCGTCTCTGTTGACGGTGAATTTCCGTCAACCTAGCTATGAGTTTACCTTTAATGTTGGTATTGATTTATTATTCTAACCACTGGAATTAACCCCCATAGATAACAAGTTCACTCTTGCATGTCGATTTTGGAGTTCATTGTTTACGCAGGAAATCTACGCTAAAGAGAAGACTTTCGGGATAAGTTCATCAAGCACTTCAAGAGAAGATCATGAAGCCCGTCACAAGTCAAGACGCGATGAACATGACTCCAAATGACCCGAGGACCGAAGCGTCAACGTGCAAGTCTTCGGGGACTCAACCGAGAAAACGAGCGAAGCTTGCATAGCAAGGATTCAAGCCTTAACCGTGAAGGAAACGACGTCAAAGGCCCACATTCAAGTCACACAAATAAGGGATCACGCGAGAAGCAACCGAGGAGGAAACCGGGGCCGAAATGGGCACCGGGCCGGCCGGCCCGGCCCCTCGGGCCCGGTTCGCGTCCCCCTTTTGCCCTAGGTGCTTGTCTATTTATTGCCTCTGCCTCCGCCGGCCGCCACATTGATCCATTCATCGAGAGCCGCCGAGACGAAGGAGAAGCACCGGGAGGAAGCCGACGGCCGCCGCAAGTCCTCGAGTTGCCTAGGAGATGGCTTAGGCCATGCCCTAGCCACCATGGTTGGCCCTGCGTGGTAAAGCCATGGTGGAGTTCCGGAGCCGCGACTTGAATTCGTCAAGTCGTTTGTACCTTCAACATTCGGTGATGTAACCATATATTGTTATACTTTGATCTACTACGAGTTATGCTTATTCATATGTGTAGCTACCATATGCCTTTAGTAGGACTAGATCGAATCATGGTGATTAGTCTTGTCTTGAGGATACACTGTAGTAGTGCACGGACCTAGGTTGTTGCTCGGTGATGAATATCCTTACATAGTGACAGTACGGGGGAGGAGAAAGCGGCGAGTGAACGTGCATCGTACCACTCCGTATCGGGTTACTCCATATCGAGTGTAATCCTTATCATAGTATAGGTTTAGATTGGTTTATCACCTTGGCCGGAACAACAACAAGAAGACGATAGGCTAGGGTTACCTTTTGATGCTTACCTTTATGGCTAGGTGGATGTGATCCATACATCCCTTCGTGTTTGTATGATTACCTTTATGCAATCAATGCTTCACATAGGGTTAGACCGGTAGGTTAGATAGAGAACCTTAGTGGTTTGCTTCTGATCCTTGGATTGAAAAATCTAGGGAGGACCCTCCTTGGTGAAAAAGGCACCAAGTCACCCGTAGGCTTGTGGTGAACTTGAACACGGTTTTGAACCGTCAACAAGCCCCTTTTTCTGGCGCCGTTACCGAGGATCGGCAACTCGAACCCTAAGGCGATCTATCTTTATTTTAACTAACCCTAATTTCTATTATTGCATATATGCTTGCTTTCATGTTTGTGTCCTCTAAAGTAGGTGAAAATCTAGACACAAGACGTTCGAGAAATTCACATCCACTCCGACAAGATGATGACTACATCAAGATTCACTCTTTAGTGGTAGGTGCTAACTTTGTTAGTGTCCCATCATCTGCTATTGAGTCCTCAACCTACACGAGTGATGTTAAACAAAGTATGTCATTGTGTCAATTAAAGTTTTAAGACTAATGTTTTGTGGAGGTTTGTTTGTCCAAGCAATAGGTGTTGGAAGCAATCACGTTGCGAAAGAAGCACCCATCACTTTGGCTAAAGCAAAATGAAGACACACCATTGCCATCATGCTACTCGCTGGTCCAGCAATGGTGACGACTTAAAGCCAAAGGAGACGTGATGTAACGCCCCGAAGACCACAAGATCAAGGTCGTCAACATATTCAGATCAATTCACAAGAAGTTTCTGTGCCCATCAATTTCTGCACAACCTCAAGGGAGAACAATATGATATCTTTGGATATTAGAAGCCCCATGAAGTTACGCTTCCAAAGAATCAAGAATCAAGTTAATCGGAGGTTCCTACAAGCGGGTATGGCCGAATTACCGAAGGTTGCGCGTTCTGAAATTTTCTGGACAGCATGCAAGAGCGGAAACAAAATGGCCATAGCTCCCTCATTTGGGCTCCGATTAAGATGAATGAGTACCCGTTGGAAAGGTTATATTATAAAGTTTTTAATAGAACAATATTTTGGTATATGTTCTGTTATGTACACAGGGGAAAATCCACGAAAAAGAGGCAGCATCAACATGATGATAACAAGATAGTGGAGATGAGGACGACGACAACGAAGAGAAGCTTGGGCAACGCTTCCATTGGACCACACGAGATGAAATTTAGAAGTTTGGAGCAAAACAAAGACTCCAAGAGCATTGGCAAAACAAGGCACAAGTTGGCAACATCCGGCGCTAGGAGATGTTAGAAGCAAATCACGATGGATTACACACAAATGATGGCATCCAATGGCGCGGATACTCTGGGCTCTCACACGAAGGATTGAAGTTACAGGAAGATATTTGAGACATGTGTGAAGTCTCACAAATGAATAATAAGAGTGAGTCCACACAAGGCAACCTTGATGATGTGTGGCACGAACGAAGGAATTGCGAAAAGACAATACAAGCCACCGATCATTGAGATTGTTTGCTTTCAACTCCGAGAGACCACTCACGATGAAAAGCTCGAAGGACAAGGTACAAATTGAACTCTCAAGATACTTTTGGAGCTGATAATATTCCTTTGATATATCTATGATTCATATCCATTAGTGAGGTTGATTCAATTCTATGCCTTGTTCTTATGATAATCATGATAGACTAGAATTTCTTGAGAGTGATAAAGAGGCTTTGTTGTGCTTAAAATTTGTTACATGCCTAATGAACCTTTGCCTAATGAGAGCTTAGTGCTGAGCAAGAAAACTTATGCTATAATTAATCACAACTTACTTTGTCATAAATTGTGGTTATGGATGTGTTTGTTTGCAATATGAATATATGATTTGTAAATCTTGGACTTGCTTTGTGCTCGGTCAAGCTAGTGACCTTAAAATAGCAAATAGTGGGAGAAATCCCAAGTTTCACTAACCATGCAGGGCATTAAATATAAATAAGATGAGAGAAGTCATACCCAAAAGAATTGCAAACCCGTGCATCACCGTCACCGAACCTCAAAAACGGACATTGCTGTTTTCATCAATTTGGAGGACCTGGTCAGACATGTTCAAGGAAGAAAAAGTTGAAAATCAGAATCTCCATCAAGTTCCGGTTCCAACGCATCCAAGATCGATGAATTTGAAGACCCGCACAAGGAGATATGGCAAAAACATTGAGGGACGTGCAGTCTGAAATCAGCTTTGGACAGATTGCAGCGCCGGAGTAGAACGGGCATAACTCACTCGATCGGAGTCTGTTGGGGTGAATAAATACTTGATGGAAAGATACTTTCATGCGCCACACATGGAAGCTATTGTTCTCTACATGGTCTGATCTGGACAGAGAGGAAAATTTGTGAAAGAAGAGGCAGCGATAAAGTGTGATGGAGAAGGTGATGATGATGATGCAATGAGACGATTGGGCAAGCCTCTCATCGAGCATAAGTGATCGTGTCAAGTATGGAGAGTGGATTAATGCTGCATGAACACCTTCAAATCCTGAATGAAGGATCATGACTCCCCAACAATAAGAAGGTATGTGAGAAAGTCGAGCTCTATGACTTTAAATGAAGGGCCTTGCGGGAGGCAACCCGGTTTTTATTTATATATATACATGACCGTCTACATTGTGCTCTTTAATCGAACCATCAAGTAACATTGTATCATTGCTCTAATAAAAACCAAAACACCATGTTGTATGATCTAATTGCTATTGAGGGAGCGCTTTGTTATTTGATCTCAAAAACCTTGTAGACCTTTTTGTGTGCCTATTAGAGTTTAGATTTTTTTTCTTTTTAGAGATATATGAAGTTGGCACCATCCTTTGATTCTAAACTTGTGGCTAGTTAATTTAGGCTAACTTTTGTTTTAGACAACCTCCATATCATGTTGTTTTGTTCAACCATGTTATATCACATTGCATATTGTGTTAATCTAACTTTTCGTCCAACCAACCTAAGCCTTCCTATAACCCCCACAAAAAACCATAGCCTATAGAAGTAGGATTTCTTGAGTTGACCGAGGGCTCTCACCCTCCGGGTTGAACAAGTCTATCCCTTTCCTCTTTTCTAATTAAAAACTTTGACTAGCCTCCCCATAAAATCCTTAGGAAAACTTCCCCTACCTATAGACATCCTAAAACCATAGGTTTGTAGAAAGACTCTAGGACCACCTTAGTTAGAATTTTGACATATATTTGGCTCAAACAAGGATTTTGAAGAGAGAAAGTCAAGTATATAAATTCTAACTAAGGTGGTCCTAGAGTCTTTCTACAAACCTATGGTTTTAGGATGTCTATAGGTAGGGGAAGTTTTCCTAAGGACTTTATGGGGAGGCTAGTCAAAGTTTTTAATTAGAAAAACCTTGTTAGTTTGGTTGATTGATTCTTTTCGATGGGTGACTTCCTTGTTGACAATGCTTACTTTGTATGAAGTGTGAGATCAAGCTTTGTCCTTTGCTTATTATAGACCACATCGAAAGTGTTTTTCAAACCTTGCTAATGTTTGTTTGTACTAACTTTCTGCATTTGTATTTTACATCCATCTCTTTGTCATCATCCATTTTATGTTAGCTTGGGACCTTTTGTGAAACTTTATGATGAATGCTTTCATATCCATGTTAATGCTTGCCGACATGCGTTACTACTTTTTGCAATCTTGTGTAAACATAGTGTTTTAGACATGATTGGAGACCACCATCATTTAGTCTTATATCTTGAGCTATCATGTTGCATTAGTTGGTTTATAAACTTAGCAATGCGCCATACTTTTCTTGCACTATAAAGAATTATTGATCTTGGGATGAACATGGTGTTTTGACCTTGGTTAATAAATCTTTATGTGAATAGAAAGTCTGGCAACCACTTTGTAAGCATGGAGCTTATAATTTGGTGTAAACATTGTTTTGTTTTTATATCATCCTCTCATTTGCATACACACTTGTACTCACGTACACCCATTAGGATTTTCGCTAGATTAACTATGCCACGAGTGAAGATCGTATGGATGTCATGGTTTGTTGGCATAGGGTGAGTATTCCCGACCGTCACCTCGGGGGTACTTTGTGCATTATAGTTATTTTGCAGGTATGGTGAATTACTCCCATGAGTTCATGATAAAAGCTGAAATCAAGATCATCAACACCTCCAAAATCCCGAAAGGAGCACTGCTGTTTTCATCAAGATTAAGCACATGTTCAGAGATGTACAAAAAGGAAAAAAATTGGATTTTCAAGTGCTCAATTAAGTCTACTTTCCAATGCATCAAGAATCAACATTTTAGGAGACCTGTGCAAGAAGTTACAACCAAATCTTTGGGCGTCACACATTCTGAAATTAGTCTGAGACAGCTTGCACCAACAAAGTAAAAAGGGCGTAACTCTCTTGTTCGGAGTCCGATCGGGATGAATGACCACTCGTTGGAAAGATAATTTCAAGCACTATGCAATGGAGCTATTATTCAGTACAAACTCAGTCCTGGAAGTAGAAGAAAAACTCGTGGAAGATGAACCAGCAATAAGAGACAACATGGAAGGAGGAGAAGATGGGATGAGAAACAATTGGGATCAAGGCTCGTGGCAACGGGCGAACGTTGAAGGATGAACAAAGGCAACAATGTGATGATGATCTCCTTGCATGACCGTTGGGCTTCAAGAATTTTAAGATGGTTCATCATCTTCTGTGCCTAGCAACATGCTAAGCATGGGGGAAGACTTGGTGGACGAAAGAAGACCGCATGGAGTTCAAGGATCATGGTTGCTACGGATGCCGATCTTCCTTCTTCCATGCTAAGCACAATGCTTAAGCATGGGGGAGGGTGCGCTACAGCACAAGCATCAAAGGACGGTAACAATTCCTCAACCCTCTTTGTCCTTGTCTTTCTAAATGCTTGTATAAATGTATATGCCTTCAACAACCTTAGATGCAACTTTTGTATGTCTCTCTTGTTAAATAACTGGCTTCTAGGAGTACAACCTAGTTTTAGTTTTTGTTTATTGTCATCACCTTGTGCTCACCATGATGAAATAATTTTGGCTTGATCCTGCTCGTTGATATATGATGACCGCTGCCACTTTGTTTAAACTTTGTGCTTGTTTGTGTATGATTAAGCTATTGCTCTCTCTAATACCAATCTGAAATTAATTAAATACTAGATTAATCTTTTGTGGAGGTCATTGTCGGGGACAGCCATAAGGGTCCCCTAAACAACCAGGGGAAACCCGCTTAAACTCGTCAAAAACAAACGCAAACAAACCTAAACACATGCACAAAACGAACCTGTGGGCCCACGGCCCGTCAGACAATCGGCCTAGCGACCCTCGGGAAGAACTCCGCTCCGCTCGAGGGGTACGGCACCGCCTCAGTACAAATCCGCCTCGCTCGTGGGTCGATCGCCCCCTCGAGTGGGGATCCGTCTCGCTCGAGGGTCGGAAGACCCTGGAGCGGGACTCCGCCCCGCTTGAGGGCTGGACGCCCCCTCGTGCGAGGCCCCGTCTCGATCGAGAGCCAAACGCCCCCTCGAGCGAGTTTCCGTCTCGCTCGAGGGCATCACGGGCCACCGCCCCCATACCTGCCCCTCCGGTAGGGGCATTTAATGCATTGACACCTGCAGGCGTCCAAGTCAAAGGCGAATCCACACCACTATGCGCCCGAGAATCACGCCCCGCCGCTGCTCTGCCAACTCCCGTGGCGCGGCCATCCCCGCCACTGTGCGACGCTGTGCGGCATGGTCAGCAACCGCCCCGCGGCACTGTACTACCCACTCCCGTACGGCCGGCGCACCGCACCCTCGAAAAAGGACGGCGGAACCCTCGAAGGGACGACGCACGACTACTCCGCGCCCGCACGAGACGACGCCGTAACGTCAGGCCAGTGGAAGCGGTCACCTCCGTCGCCATCGGCCCTGTGCGATCATCCCCATCACCGCGACGCCGGCTACTGCATCACCATACCCGACGATGTGGAACACGCGGCGACAGAACACCGCCACGCCGGCCACTATGCCTTGTACGGTCTCATGTGAACGGTACCCTCGAATCCCCACGCGGACGGCCCTCGAACGAGCAACCTCAATGCCACCCCCCTCGAAGCCGCTCCTAGAGACGCACAGGACACGCCATGACGCCCCGCCAGAAGTGGGATTCGCCAGGACGGTCATCTACTCCATGGCACTGTACGCCATACCTCCACACATAGCCAGAACAGTGTGGCATGCTTGTAAACTGCTCCCTCCTTGGCCTATAAAAGGAGGGGCAGTCCCCTAGCCACGGGGACGGGACGACAGATAGCGATCACTCACGCACTCTTCGCCTTCACCACCGATATTGGCACTTGCCTCAATCAGTACCTCTGGGACCTGGAGGCCCGACCTCCTCTCCCGCCTCGCTTGTAGCCCCCCTCTACGAGCATCACGGTGCAACGCAATATAGTGCCCCGAGCACGCCACTGCTGGACGTACGGCCCCCGATCGGAACCAAGATAAAAACCAGTGTCACTAGTTGCTTAGCACTGGCCATCGAGAGATAGATCTCAACGCTTCTTACTAGTTAGTGTCGGGACTACTTTCCGCACCGACGCTTGGCATGCCGGGGTAGGGGGTCGCGCGCCGAAGATCGGCTCCCACCGGCCATCTCGATGGTGATTCACACCGAGTATCGGGGCCGGGGTATTCCATGGGCGGCTCGGACCCCCTCCCCGGCCGGGTTCGAAATCCGGTTCCGAAGCCCGAACTTTCGGGCCACGGGGAACGGCTACCTCATGCACATCACCAACCGCGACGAGCTTCATTCGCGGTGGTCGACCGGCCAGGACCGGTCCCCCGTCGCACCCGCCGCCGACGCCCCGACGTCCGCCCGGGCGGATGCCGCGGGCCCTTCGGCACCTCGACGCCGTCGACGCTCCGGTCGGCGCTCTCGACGGGCGCGAACGGAACGCCGACGGCCGCGCGTGTCGCCTCGCAACGTGACGCAATCACCGGCGACACGACAACCGCTCCGACGGGGGGGGGGGGGCGTGCGGTTTCCGGCCGCCGTTCCCCCTTGGCTTGCGCGGCGCCGCAATGGCGCACGCCTCGTCCGCCAACGCCGATGTGGCGGCGTGCGGGGGCCGTCCCGACAGCTGGGAACCTCACCAGCACCACCGACGACGAGTCATACCACTGCTCCACCAGCGAGCTGCCACCCGCCACTTCGCACGGGTACGCGGAGTGGACTTCTCCGGCGTACCGGACCCGGTGATGTTCCAACGGTTCCTCGACGCCGCAGACTACTGGTTTGGCTACTCCGACAACTCCAGTGCCGGGAGCTACGACCCCGCGCGCTTCGTCATGCTCGCCAACGACCAAGCGAACGTCGCGAACGCTGCAGAAGCCGGCGACGGAAAGGTTCCCCCCGGCCAACTGGAACGCACCAGGGTGCGGGGCCAAGCGCACCTCCCCCCTCACCGCCGAGGGGCGCCGACATCAACGTGCATCTGGCCCAAGCGCGCGAGCTCGAAGCCAAACTCGCGGAAGAGTACCGCGCGGTGCGGCTACTTCGTGCCTCCATCGCCGGGGAAGCCTCCGCGCGCACGGACGTGCGCACGAGCTGGGCAAGCAAGCCCGCGAGCGCATCAACGCCGACTTTGACGTCGACAACCCAAGCACGCCCCCGGGAGCGGGCCAGAAGCTCATAGCTGCCGCGACATTGCTGCGGGCCATGCCCGCCCCCTCAACACCCGAGGCGCGGAACCTGCACCGCGAGGCGCAGGCGCTCATCGAGCAAGCGGTCGTTCAACGAGCCAAGAGCTCGGCGTCCCGCATCCGCCGCCAGGGGAGCGCATGGGACAACAGGGCGCGCAAGGCCCCGAGGCGTCGGTGCACGCGGGCGGCGTGGCGGGGCAGCCCGCCAACCAAGGACGCACGCCGGTCAAGGAGCGGATCCTTGACACGCGGGGGTAGGTCCAAGATGACGACGCTCGCAACGTCATCAAAGCCCGGCGGACGGGCAACACGGAGACACGGGCGGCGGCAGGCTACCACCCGTGGGGAGGTGGACGCTACGACAGCCGAGAGGATTGCTCGCCAACGCCGGAACCCCTGGGAACCCGCGTGTTCAGCCGGGAGATCCGCACGGCAAGCTTTCCTCATCTCTTCCACCAGCCCACGTCGATCGACAAGTACACGGGGGAGACGGACCCCCGTGTGTGGCTCAATGACTATCGCCTGGCGTGCCAGCTGGGCGGAGCCACCACTCACGAGGTCATCATCCGCAACCTGCCGCTACACCTCGCCAACTCGGCGAGGACGTGGCTCGAGCATCTGTCAGCCAGCCAGATACACAACTGGGACGACCTGGTTTGCACCTTCTTGGGGAACTTCCAGGGGATGTACGTGCACCATGGAAACTCCTGGGACCTGCGCGCGTGCACCCAGAAGCCCGACGAGTCGCTCCGAGACTTCATACGGCGCTTCTCCAAGCGCTGCACGGAGCTCCCGAGCGTGGCTCAGTCCGAGATCGTACATGCCTTCCTCGAGGGCACGACCTGCCGGGACCTTGTGCACGAGCTCGGGCGCAGCCTGCCGGTCGACTCCAATGAGCTATTCGACATCGCCACCAGCTTCGCCTCCGGCGAGGATGCGGTGGGGGCCATCTTCGACGAGAAGAAGGGCAAGCGCGTGGACGACACGCCCACGGAGGGCAGCAAGTCCAAGGAGCCCCACCAAAAGCACAAGCGGGGCAAGAAAGGCAAGAAGCCGCGCCGCGAGGCGCACGCGTCGGGGTGCGACGACGACAGGGACGAGGCCCTTGCTGTCGACCCAGCTCGAAGGGGTCCTCGAGTGGCCCCTCGAGGCCCCGGCGTGTTCGACGACATGATGAAGATGCCCTGTCCGTACCACAAGACGCCGGTGTCGGTGTTTTGGACCGGCAACCTACTACGGGGAGTACCCGAAGTAGATGAATGTGACTCGCCGAGATCGGTAACTCGAAGGAAGAGGCACGTGGCACACAATTTAGACAGAGTTCGGGCCGCGAGGTGCGTAATACCCTACGTCCCGTATGCCGCGTAGCTCGGATTGATAGGGCACGATTACGGGATGGTGCAATGGTGCGCCGTGAGTTGAGATTGGATGAGGTGATCCGGGGATCGGTCCCCGCCTCGCCTTATATAGTCCGGGAGGCGGGGTTACAAGTCGGAGTAGGGAAGGAGTACTAGTCGAGTACGTCTAGGAGACCTCTACACGAGTGCGGAACATGTACGAGTCCTATCCGAGTACTACTCTCCGTGTCGTCCTTGTGCTCCACGCCTTCGGGTGCCGTGTAGCGCAAGTCGGGTAGTCCCGTGGGGCCCACCGAGTAGTCGGTCCCGGTACCCACCGAGGTAGTGGGCCCAGGGAGGTCCATACGACAAGCCCCCGAGTACTTTGTAGTCGAGAAGGATAGCTTCCGATAGTCTTGACGGCCTTAACGAGTAGTCCTCAAGCGTCCCCGAGTGCTACAAGTCAAAAGTCCTCAAGAGTAGTCGAAGCATCCCGAGGCCGGAATGTACTCCGGCCGATGTTTGAGCAATCTTGAAGTCTTCTCGAGTAGTCCCAAGCGTCCTTGAAATCCGCCTTCGAAGGTCTTCAAAAATGCTCGTCTTGTCTTGAAGCCGAGCCGTCAAGAAGATACGATTTGCGGAACCGCAATCCACGTAGGGTAGCCCCCGAGCCTCGAGCCGCGGGCTCGGGCGAGGATCTATCCGAAGCCTTCGCGAGAAAATCCCGAAAAATCCGGAGAGAAAAAACCGAAGGACACGTGGCACGCAGCCCCCGAGCCTTGAGTCGAGTACTTCCTCTCGAATTGAAGGGTCTTCTTGAAGAATGTGTCCCGAGATGCTCTTGAGACTAGCCGCGTCCCGGTAGTCGAGTAGAAGTAGCCGAGCCACCGAGGTGAGGCACGTCGACTAGTAGAATACGAAGAGTCACGCGCGGCCCGCCGAGTCGCCCACGCGCGGACTTATCCCGCCGCCCGTTACGGAGGCGATTTGGCTTATAAATTCAAGCCGAAACCCTTAGGGTTTTTCACCCAAGTGAGCCGCAGTCATTCGCCACTTGAATCTTGAAGTAGATCCACTCCAACGAGCACTGCCGCCGCAAGAGATCCAAGCGCATCGCCACCCGAAAGCCGTAGGGTAGCCCCCGAGCGGATGCGAGTGAAGACTCCCCTGTTCTTGGAGGATGAAGCCGTCCCCGTCGAAGACGTTGAAGGCCGGCGGGAAGAAGAGGAGCCATGCGTAGAGCCGCCGCGGCCGGCACGGAGCGGCGCCGCCCACGTCTCCACCGCGCGCCGACCCAAGCCGCGAGTGGAAAAGGTCGAAGGTGAAGACCGAGGACTTGCCGACCCCCGTTGAACTCCGGGTTCATCGGGGAGAAGGAGATCGATATGTGGAGATCCGCCGCAGGAGATCCCTATCCAATGGAGAAGGCGCAAGATGAGATCCCGATGTTCTCGCGCTTCGTGGAGCGCGGGCTTGCGCTCCCGGCCGAGCGATTTCTTCAAAGGGCTTCTCGGGTACTATGGCATCGAGTACCTCAACTTGAACCCCAACGGAATCTTCCACACTTCGTCTTCGTCCATTTCTCGCGAAGCATTCTTGGGGATCAAGCCGCATTGGATTCTCTTCCGGAAATTCTTCCGCGTGAAGCCGCAGCCCGGCCGCCTCCAACCCCGCAGTAGTCGGCGGGGCCGGGATCCGCTTGAGGGAAGATGCCGCCGAGCGCACTCGGCGTACAAGCTCGTGGACTCCAACACGGATTGGAAGACGAGGTGGTTCTATACCACGAACCACCATCCCGAGCCGCCGAAGCCGAGCGGACGGCGGCCCAAGCACCAAGAGTGGTGGAACACGGAACCCACCATGCAAGAGGGGATCCGGCTCCCGGAGTTGCCGGGACGAATCAAGGCCCCGTGTGATGCGGGACCGAGGGCCGAGCATGTGGCCTTCGGTTTCATGAAGCGTCGGATCCGGCCCGCCGTCGGCGCGGGATACGATGGGCTTCGAGTACACCGGCGACGACGACACGTCGCGGATGCCGGGGGCGAAATTGAAGACAACGACATCATCGAGAGGTTGTCGAGGATCTTCAAGGACATGCCGGAGTACACGGCGTGCCCTGTCGAGGAGTTCTCCGCCGCGCGCCCGCCCAACGAGGTAAGTAGCCGTACCCGCCTCGTCGAGTAGTAGGCACTTGTAGCAGAGGTGCTGACGCCTTTGTGTCTGTTGCGCAGGATGATGTGAAGCGGTTTGTCTCTGAGCCGCAGCCACCACCGAGCGGAATTGAGATTCCAGCGGTGGAGAAGGTGAAGGAGCGCCGAGTGGTCGGAGACGACGACGATCCCGTCATCGTGGAGGATACCTCCGATGACGAAGAGGACGAGGAGACGCCGGCAGGATCGCTTCCGACCGCGGTCGAGGTTTAGCCGTCCGGGCTTGCCTCATGTGCCTCTCATCCAAGACCCTCCGCTAGCCCGGAGGCTAGCCTTGCCGCGCCGCCGAGGAAGCCGCGCAACCCCTCGCTAAGAAGCGGGTGGCCAAGAAGATGAAGGTCTCGGAGACCACGCCTCCGCAGGTAAGTCATCTTGAGCGAAGGCGTCGAGTACCCAATGATCGAGTACGGTCGTGCCGACGAGTAGTTATCCCCATGTGCAGGAGAGGCCGCCAGCGGAGCCCGTGGAGGGGGGCGATGAGGGCACGTGGCCCACAGTGGGGGAACCGGCTGGAAGCCGAAGTCCACCTCCCACTGTCGAAGAGCTCGGCGCAGCGCGGGAGCGCCGGCCCCCCGCCCCCGAAGGGAGCGAGTACCGCGGCCGCCGCCGCCGAAGAGGTGGAAGCCGCGGGGGTGCGAGAGAACGTCCGCGCCGGCCACCGCCGCCGTGGAAGAGGCGGTAGTCGGAGAGGCGGAGGGGGAAACGCCCGCCGAGTGTGGACCGGTTGACATCGCCGCATCCTCGGTGCGCCGGCCGTGACTATCGTCCGGTCGAACTTGTAAGTACCACACTTCATGAGTAGTACTCATTGTAGTAGCCGATGTTGTCCGATGAACCTTTGTGGATACTTGTGCGAGAAAATCCACCGACTTGAGTCGGGACGGAGAGGAGCCCGCGGCGGCGAGGTAGAAGAGGCCGCGCCGCCCGTCGAGGAACCCGCTCCGGAAGCCCAAGCCACGACCGAGCCCCCACCGCCGGCGGCGCCGCCGCAGGCGGTCACGGTCGAAGGTGAGTACTCTTCCCGAAGCCGTAGAGCCCAAAAAGAGTAGTCGAGAATGCCGATGCGCGTGTTCCCTAGTGACGGGCGCCGAAGGTGGTGACATCCCCGCGGGGGTGCCCGTGCAAGAGTTGACACCGGAGGCCCCGGAGGCCGCGACGGAGCCCCCGAGCCCGTTGGGGAAACCGTCGAGAGGTCCGCCGAGGAGGAGGCGGCTGCCACGTCGCCAGGGGCTGCCCTGGAGGTGGCGATCCGGTCCCCGGAGATCCAAGACGCGGAGCCTATCCGCTCGGCGCCAATGACGGAGGCTACGACAAGTAGCCGTGGCGGGATCGAGTTGCTGGCCGACGATCTCGTCGAGCCGGCGGTGCTGGCGCAGCATCTGGAGGCGATGCGGCGAGCCGAACAATGGATGAAGGTACGTAGCCGTTGCCTCCCGAGTAGTCAATCCTTTCGTTGAGTACTCGCTGACTTGAATTGGTTTTGTGCGGGACGTCGCGGAGCGATCCCGCGAGAAGTCAAATCTCCCGCAAGGCTACGGCGACACGGTGCCGCGAGCCGAAGCCTTGGAAGAGCGGCTCATGAAGTCGAGGAAGCACGCGGCCGCCATGCGATCGAAGCTTGACGCCGCCTTCGCCAAGTACCACAACGATGTGATGGACTTGCGGGCGAAGAGTGACGAGTCGGTGCGGAAGAACAAGGGCCTCCGCAACAAGAATAGAGGTATGTCTCTTGACTCGTCGGGTACTTGTTTAGGAGTCATCAAGCTCGACCCGTTGTGTGTGTTCCGATGTTGCGGAACTCGAAGGCCGGGTGGAGCGACCGAAGGGCTCGGAGATCGGCATGAAGAATCTCTTCTACGGGAGCGAGGAAGCTCGCCGGTACTTGAACTCGACTACAAGGAGGGCGGCCTTCGAGTGCGAGAAGCACATGGAGTTGCGAATTGCTTCTGACCGGGATCTTGTCAACTGCTACAAATCCTTGCAGAAGTTGAACGAGGATCGTGAGGCGCTCCGGCCCAGCTGAAGGACCTTGAAGAGGCCGCCCTCCCGATCGCGAGGCTCCTGGTGCCGCACCCGGGCGGCCCCAAGATTGCTCCGTTGGCGGATCGACTTCGTGAGGCGCCAAGCCGGCTGGCCGCCTACGTGAAGCACATGGCCAAGTCAATCCCGAAGCAGGTGCTGGCCTTCATGAAGTCGTACTTCCCGAAGGCCCCGGTGGAGGTAGTCGGCCGGCGGAGTAGCCGCCAACCGCTCGGACGAGCAGTATGCGAGTTGCTTTGGAGCGAGATGGCTCCCATCGCGGAGCAGGTAGCCGATAAGTTGAATCTCCAGTAGCCCTGCATAGATAGCTAGTAGCCATGGTTGTATAGGAAATAGTTGTAATGAACTATCTCATATATCAATGAATTGTGAAGTTCCATCAATGAGTACTCGTAACCGCGATCTCGCAGTGCGGAGCGCCCATCGTGGAGTAGGTGCGAGTAGTAGTACTCGGCTTGGTAGTCCCGTCGCGGGGAGTAGACGAGAAAGAAGTTGATGAACAATCAAACTTTATTACCGAAGAAGTACACCGGGTGGCCGTGGCCGTAGTTACAAGTAGTCGCCCGGACCTGAGGCCGCTTACGCGAGTAGTACCTGGAGCGGGTAGCCGCTTACGTGAGTGATCCGTAGGTAGCCGTGTAGGCCGGATCGCGCATCCGTAAGTAGCCGCGCGGCCGGATCTTTGGGGTGTGGTCTTCTTGGTAGACCGCCGCTAGAGTCCTTGACGCTCGTTGCGGCCCGTGTCCGTAGGTAGCCGCACGGGCCGGACTCGGAGGAGAGTAGTCCGGAGACTTGAAGCCGGGACCGGAGGGTCGCATGCGGCTAGGGGTGTTGATGCGGTCGTGTAGACTTGAACCTCGGAGTAGTCGAGTAGACTAGGCGTAGAATCGACGAGCCGGTCGACGTTCCACGAGTTGTTGACTTCTTCGCCTTCAAGTGTTTGGAGGCGGTAGGAGCCCGGCCCGGTCACCTTAGCCACGGTGAAGGGTCCTTCCCGTGGGGAGCCGAGCTTGTGAAGTCCTTCCGTGTTCCGGATACGGCGGAGGACAAGATCTCCTACGTTGAAGGAGCGTTCTTTGACGTTGCGGTCATGGTAGCGTCGGATACCCTCGAGGTACCTTGCCGATTGGACGAGGGCGGCACGGCCGAGCTTCTTCGAGGCCGTCGATACCCTCGTCCGTCGTCTTCCGAGACGCCTTCGTCGTAGTGCTCCACCGCCGGCGAGTTCCATATGACATCGGCGGGGAGGATGGCTTCGCAGCCGTAGACCGAGAAGTAGGGGGATTGCCCCGTTGGCTTGGATGGTTGAGTCCGCGGCCCCCGCAGTGCGTTGGGTAGTTCCTTGATCCACTTGCCCCCTTTTGAGTTAGCGCGTCGTGTAGCCGCTTCTTGAGGGCGTCGAGCACCATCCCGTTGGCGCGCTCGACTTGTCCGTTGGCCCGTGGATGGGCGACGGAGACGTATCCGACGTCGATTCCGCCGTTCTCGCGCACTCCCGAACCGGTGGTTGTTGAAGTTGGACCCCCGTGTCCGTGATGATGCGGTGGGGTAGCCCGTAGCGGTGTACGAGTTCATCCGGAAGTCGAGTACTCTGTCGCCCTTGGGGCATGTGACCGGCTTGACCTCGATCCACTTGGTGAACTTGTCGATAGCCACCGATACCGGTTGAATCCTCCCGGCGCGGTTGGCGGTGGCCCAATCATGTCGAGCCCCCGGCGGGCAAAGGGCCGGGTTGGTGGTATGGTGACTAGCTTGTAGGCGGGGACATGTTGTCGCTTGGCGAAGAACCGACATCCTTGGCACCGTCCGACGAGTTCTTCGGCATCGCCCGTGGCCGTGGGCCGGTAGAAGGCTCGCCGGAAGGCCTTGCTGACCAGCGTGCGGGAGGACGCGTGGTTGCCGCGGACACCCTTGTGGATCTCCTTCAAGATGTCCTTGCCTTCTTCGCGAGGAACGCATTTCATGAGTACTCCGAAGATGCGCCTCGCTTGTAAAGCTTGTCGCCGACGAGGACGTAAGACTTGGCGCGGCGGACGAGTTGTTCGGCTGCGTTCTTGTCGGAGGGGACCTTCGCTCGCCGAGGTAGTCGATGAAGGGTTGCCTCCAGTCCACGTCGATCATCATGACCTCTGCCGCCCCCTGGTTGGTTAGCCGGGACAAGTGGTCGGTGGCGCCGGCTCCGGGATGGATGGCGCGTGAAGCTCATGGACGAAGACGCCCGCGGTACTTGGGCGCGGGTGGATCCGAGCTTCGAGAGGACGTCCGCCGCAATGTTGTTGTCGCGAACGATGTGATGGAACTCGAGACCGTAAAATTTGTTCTCGAGCTTGCGGACTTCTAGGCGGTAGGCGTCCATGTTCTCCTTGTTGCGGTCCCGGGACTTGTTGACTTGGTTGATGACCACCGCGGAGTCGCCGTAGACTAGTAGCCGCTTGATGCCAAGTGAAGCCGCGAGGCGGAGCCCGTGTAGGAGGGCTTCGTACTCGGCTTCGTTGTTCGAGACCTTCCGGAAGATCCGCAGGACGTACTTGAGTTGTTCGCCCGTTGGGGAGATCGGGGAGTACCCCCGCGCTCGCGCCCTCGAGGTTGAGTGAGCCGTCGAAGTACATCACCCAATGCTCGGTCGCACGGTGGGAGTAGGTAGCCGGTTCTCCCGCCACTCGCCATGAAGTCGACTAGAGCTTGCGACTTGATGGCCGTGCGTGGCTTGAAGTCGATGGTGAGGGCGCCGAGCTCGACCGGCCCATTTGGAGATCCTTCCGGTGGCGTCCGGGTTCCTCGGGATGTCGCCGAGTGGGTAGTCGGTGGACGACGGAGACCGAGTACTCCCCGGAAGTAGTGTCGTAGCTTCCGCGAGGTGATGAGTAGAGCGTACGGAGCTTCGCACGGGCCGGTAGCGAGCCTTGGACTCGATAGAACCTCGCCCGACGAAGTAGACCGGGCGCCGGACCGGTAGGCGTGGCCGTCTTCCCGCCGCTCGACGACGATGGCGCATCGACCACGTGAGTAGTCGCAGCCGAGGTAGAGCGGCCACTGCTCGCCCTTGTAGGGAGCCGTGAGGACCGGGGGGCTTCGACGGAAGTCCTTGAGCCGGGCAAGGGCTTGGTCCGCCTCTCGCAGGTCCACACGAACTTCTCGTGGTGCTTGAGTAGTTTGAAGAAGGGGAGACCCCGTTCTCCTAGCCTCGAGATGAATCTCGTTCAATGCCGCCATGCACCCCGTCGGCCTTCTCGGACGTCCTTGATGCTCGTGGGAGCTTTCATGCTTGGTGATGGCGGAGATCTTCTCGGGGTTGGCTTCGATGCCACGTTGGCCGATGATGAAGCCGAGTAGTTTGCCCGAAGGTACGCCGAAGACGCACTTGTTCGGGTTGAGCTTCCGGCGGTACTCGCGCGGCGATGCGAAGGTCTCTTCAAGGTCGTTGATGAGGGTACCGGAGTCCCCGGTTTTGACAACCACGTCGTCCACGTAGGCCTCGACGTTCTTGTTGAGTTGCCGCTTGAAGCGGTGCCCGGATGGCCCGTTGGTAGGTAGCGCCGGCGTTCTTCAACCCGAAAGACATGGTCGTGTAGCAAGACGCGCCAAACGGGGTGATGAACGCGGTCTTCTCCGGTCTTCCTCCTTGATTGCGATCCGGTGGTACCGGAGTAGCGGTCGAGGAAGCGAGCAGGTCGCGGCCCGCCGTGGAGTCGATGACTTGATCAATCCGTGGCAACCCGAAGGGGTCCTTGGGGGCGCGTGCTTGTTGAGGTCGGTGTAGTCGACGCACATCCTCCACTCGTTCGAGTTCTTCTTGCGGACGAGGGCGGGGGTTGGCGAGCCACTCGGGATGGAAGACTTCTCCGATGAAGCCGGCAGCCGAGTAGCTTGGCGAGTTCCTTCTTGATGGCGTCCCGTCCGTCGTCGGCGAAGCGTCGGAGGTGTTGTCGCTTGGGGGTGGCCTTTGGGTCGACGTTGAGGCGCGTGCTCGATCGGCTCCCCGGGCACTCCCGGCATGTCCGTCGGCTTCCACGCGAAGATGTCGCGGTTAGCCCGAAGGAAGCCGATGAGCGCGTCTTCCTATTTGGGGTCGAGGCCGGCCCCGATGGTGGTAGTCTTGGTGGGGTCGCTCGTTCCGAGGTCGACCGACTTGGTGAGCACCTCCTCGGGTGGCCGAGGCTTGTTGGCGCTCGTCGGACTTTTCGGGATGTCGAGTTCACTTGTGGCAAGCTTCTTCGACGCGGCGTAGACCTCCATCATTGGGGTGGGTACTTGGTTTGTCGAAGCGATCACCACGGCCTCTCGTATCGCGGTCCGTGAGAGATCTTCAAGTCCCCTTGGAGGGAGAGTACGCCAGCTGGACTTGGCATTTTGAGTACCAAGTACGTGTAGTGGGGCACCGCCATGAACTTGGCGATGGCCGGTCTGCCGAGGATGGCATGGTAGGAAGTCTCGATATCCGCGACCTCGAACTTGATGTACTCGGTGCGGTAGTTGTCGCGAGACGCCCCGAAGGTGACTGGCAGTACCACTGAGCCTAGTGGGATAGCCGCGTTGCCTGGGACGATGCCGTAGAAGGGCATGCTGCTCTTGTCGAGCATGGGGGTGACGTCAAGGTTCATCTTCTTCAGAGTCTTGGTGAAGAGGACGTTGAGCCCGCTTCCGCCATCGATGAGCACCTTGTTGAGCTTAGAGCCCGCCACTGTTGGTTTCAGGACGAGAGGGAAGCGTCCTGGTTCGGAGAAGCTGGTCCATTGGTCCGCGCGGGAGAAGGTGATGGGTGTCTCGACCACCCGAGAGGGGTCATAACCGCCGGTTCAATGGACATCACTTCACGGCGAGTAGCCTTCTGCTCCCCCCCGCGGGGTAGTCCGCCGAAGAGGACGTTGACGGTCTTCTCGGGTTCTTGGAAGTCGTCGCCGTCCTTCTTCTTGTTCTTCGATCGTGAGGGTGCGGTGGCTCCGGCGTATCCTTGAGTGCATGCTCGAGCCGGTAGCACCTGCTCGGTGGTGTGGTTGCCGTTCGGGTGCCACGGGCACTTCTCCTTCGCAGGTCTTTGAACCCGCCGGAATTCTTCTTCGAGTTCCCTTTTGGAGGGCGCCGGATAGCCGCGACGGTATTGTCTGGCTTGCGCTTGCGGTTGGAACCCGAGAAGTTGTTGTTGTTGTTGTTGTTGTTGCGGCCGCCTTGGTTTGGATCGGCTGCTGCCGCCGCCACCTTGGTTCTCCGCTTGGACTTGCCGCGGATGGCGTCGTACTTGGCGTTGGCCTTGTCCTCTTCGTCCGCCCAGGACGTGATCATGTCCTTGAGGTGGGGAATGGACTTGGGGCGGCGTCGGCCGAAGTCTTCGAAGGTGCGGCGATGGTAGAGCCCGTCCCGGAAGAGGTCGATGACCTCCTTGTCGGTGACGTCCACGACGGTAGCGCGCTTGTCGAAAAAGCGGCGCATGTACTTGCGGAGGGTCTCGCCTTGTTCCTCGCTTGATTATGGCAAGGTCCATGCGAGTACCCGAGCGGCCCATGGCGCCCGCGAAGTTGCTTGTGAATTGCTCCTTCGGTGGTCCCACTTGTCGATTGAGTGCTTGTCCGGCGACTCGAGCCACGTGAGTGGGGCTTGGTCCGGGCGAAGGGGAAGTAGAGGCACTTGGTGTCGCCGTTGCCGCCGCCGTTCTCGATGGAAAGAGCGTAGCATCGGAGCCACCGGATGGGATCTCGCTTCGCGTCGTATTTGGTGATCCCCAAAGGCTTGAACTTGTCGGGGAGGAGCAAAGTTGCGAAGCCGGGGTGAGAAGGCGGGGAAGCCGTCGCCTTCGGCCGGCGGTCGTCGACTTCTTCTCGCCGCAACTCGTCGATTCTCCGGCGAGCATCGTACCCGCCGTGAGAGGCGCCGGAGGCGTGGCCGTGCGCGTGGCCGCGGCCGCCGCGGCTCGCCGCCGCCTCCGGCTTTCTTGTTGGCTCCGTGGTTGGAGCCGCCGCCGCGCCGCCGCCGCCGTCGGGGTCGTTGCCGCCACCACCGGCCGGAGCACCGTGGGGGACGACTTCTCGGTTGACGTTGTCTTGTCGTGAGGGTCCGCCGGCGGTGGAGCGTCGACGGTTTGGTTCGAGCCGGGATGTCGCCCCGACTACGGTTGGGGGCCGGGGTCAACACCGCGACTAGTAGCCTCGTTGTCGCGAGGCTTAGCCGGGAGAGGTTGGGTGACTCTCTTGTCTACCCGCATGAAGTAGGCTTCTTCGGCCGAGCTTGGCGATGACTTCTCCGGCCCGTATGCCCCGAGCCCGACGTGCGATCGCCGTGATCGACATGAGGCATTGCTCGGGAGTGGTGTGAACTCGCTCTCGACCGCTCGAGAGCTTCCCGCAAGGTTGCGGATGGGGAGGTTGTCTCCGAGCCGCCGGCGTCGTTCGTTGCGCTTCCTCGTTACGTTCGCGCCGGGCGTCCCCGTTGGCGTCGGTCTCGTCCGCGGGGGCATCGGCGAGACGGCTCGTCGCGGAGATGTCCTCCGTGTACTTGTCTCGCGGCCGTGCACGAGGTTCCCGGGTGTCGCCGGCAGCCATGAAGACTTGACGATCGGGGGTACCCAAGCTTGGCTCGAAGGTGCCACCTCGCTTGGTGTGCTTGAGTCGGCTTGGGCTAGTGGTGTTCCCTCCCGGAACGGTAGCGAGTCGATGTAGGCGACGTAGCGTGAGTCCTCTCGTTGTCGCCTCGGCGGGTTTGCGGTCCGGCCGCAGACGTATCTCCCGCCGGCGTTGATCTTATAACCGGCCCCGCAGGCCGGCCCCGACAAGGGAAGCTCGGAGGAGTTGTCTTCGGACTCGGGCTCCTCGGGGTCCGACCCGAAGTCGAACTCGTAGTCCGGGTTCGAGTAGAACTCGGAGAGAGGGTCGGGAGTCCGAGACGCGGTTGGAGACGGCGTCGGAGTCCGAGTTGTACTCGGTTACGGGCTCCTTGCCGGCCCGGCGTGGCGTAGAAGCCTCCGTGCGGGCCCTGCCGGGAACGCGAGGGCCACGCACGGAGCGCTAATGTGGAGAGGGGACCGCCTCGCGATGGCCGAGGAGCCGGCTCGCATGCGATGGCCCATGGCGACGTCGGGTTCGAGTTGGAGACGCGACTCGAGCTCGAAGTCGGCGTGGAGGTTGGAGAGCGAAATTTCGCCGAACTTGCCGGCGAGCTTGCCCGTGACAACTTCGGGAAGCGTCACAAGGCCTGTCCTCGAGTCGGGTTGCATGATCAAGCGGCGCTGGAAGGAGCCCACGCCATCAGCAGTGCAGACCCAGGCGCCGAAGACGAAGGTGTCACCGCGGTTGAAGGCGGCGGTTGGCTTGATGTGAACGGAAGCCGTCGAGTTCGCCATGTGATCTCGAGCGAGAGCCCCTACCTGGCGCGCCAGCTGTCGGTGTTTTGGACCGGCAACCTACTACGGGGAGTACCCGAAGTAGATGAATGTGACTCGCCGAGATCGGTAACTCGAAGGAAGAGGCACGTGGCACACAATTTAGACGAAAGTTCGGGCCGCGAGGTGCGTAATACCCTACGTCTCGTATGCCGCGTAGCTCGGGATTGATAGGGCACGATTACGGGATGGTGCAATGGTGCGCCGTGAGTTGAGATTGGATGAGGTGATCCGGGGATCGGTCCCCGCCCTCGCCTTATATAGTCGGGAGGCGGGGTTACAAGTCGGAGTAGGGAAGGAGTACTAGTCGAGTACGTCTAGGAGACCTCTACACGGTGCGGAACATGTACGAGTCCTATCCGAGTACTACTCCCCGTGTCGTCCTTGTGCTCCACGCCTTCGTGTGCCGTGTAGCGCAAGTCGGGTAGTCCCGAGGGCCCACCGAGTAGTCGGTCCCGGTACCCACCGAGGTAGTGGGCCCGGGGAGGTCCATACGACGGCCGGTCAACCACACCCTTGAGCAAGTGCAACCTGCTCAAGAGATACTAAAGCCGCACCACCGCAAAGGACGGTGAGGCCAAGAAGGATGGGGGTGACGGCGACACCGATGGCTTACCTGCGGTGGAGAATGTCTTCCTCATCTTCGGGGGGGCGACCGTGGACATGTCCAACAGCCAGCGCAAGTGGGAGCAACATGAGGTCCTCGCCGCGAAGAAGGCTCCTCCCTCTTTCCTCGACTGGTCGGAGGACGCCATTACCTTCAGCCACGAAGATCACTCGAACTGCATCCCCAACCCGGGCCAGTACCCGCTGGTGGTCGACCCTGTCATCGGGAACGCCCAGTTTTCCATGGTGCTGATGGACGGAGGCAGCAGCCTCAACACCCTCTACGCGCACACTCTGCCCCTGCTGCGGATCGGGTTGGATCCGCTGCAGCCCAGCACGACGCCGTTCCATGGCGTCGCGCCAGTCAAGCGCGTCCAGCCCCGCGGGCAGATCGACCTTCCCGTCTGGTTTGGCACGCCAGACAACTTCCGCAAGGAAACCCTCACCTTCGAGGTGGCGGGGTTCAAGGGCACATACCACGCCATCCTTAGGCCGCCGTGCCGAAGAGTATCTTGGCCCCCTAAGTGGGTTTTGGTGGTTTAATGACACACACTTAAGTAGCTAACGATTTATCTAGTCCATGAGCGGATTAAAATTATAAGTGGCATCAAGTGCGGTCCATTGGCACTACGAAAAGGAAGTGATGCTACAAAGGATTTCTAAGAGGCCTTTATTTATTTTATACTTTTGAATTTGAGTCCTAGGAATGTCGTACTATCAAGAGAGACAGGAATTGTGTCTTCCAAGAGTCGAACAGGTGCTCTAGTTGCTAAAACAAAACCTATGAGAGACACCTTTGCACCAACACGTTCACGGGGATCTTTTCTTGGGTGCTGACCTTAGGAGGCCGGAGTATCCGGGTTTACCCCGAGTCTCCGGACTTCCGGGAGTTTTCTCGTTTACCCGGATACTCCGGTCTTAAAGCCCGAATGGCTATATTCGGGTGAGGGGGTATAAAAGCCCCCTCCACCCCTTCCTTTACTCTCCTCTCCTCGCCATTTTCGACCCGAACACTTCGCACCTCATTTACTCCCTCCTTCACTCCCCTTGGCTCAAGTTTGGTAAGATTTGTTGTGGGGATTTAAGAGGGTTTGCGAGCAAGAGCTTGGAGAGTCCTAGTGAGCTGATTTCCCATCTCTAGAGCACCCCGTTCTTCGCTTGGTTGGCAAAATTCGTGTTTGTTACTCTTGGAGCTTTGAGCTCCTAGCCGGCTAGGCGTTGCCTTGGAGCATCCAAAGATTGTGGCTGCCCAAGGAAGTTTGTATCACCCCGACTTTGAGTAAGTAACTCTAGCTTGATCTTTGTGGTCGCTAGAGGGAGGAAAGTGACCTAGGTGTAAAGGTCCACCCTTTGTGGGTACCTCAACGAAGACGTAGACCTCAAGGTGTGAGGTTGAACTCCGGTAACAAATCCTTGTGTCCTGTGTGCTTGTTCTTCTTGTTGTATGCTTGTCTCGCTCTTGAGCACATTTCTAGGGTTTGGTGCCGATCTACCTCGTGGTGAGGTTTCTGCAAGATTGGAGTGGATAAACAGGCTTGTCTCATCTCAGTGCATAACCTATTTTCACAGATTTACATTTGAGCAAGTTTAATTTCTGTCGAATTTGATTCCCCCGATAGGCCGTAATATCCGGACATTTTCCCGGATTCTTTGGATTTTCCGGAGTATCCGGAAAAATATCCGAAACTCCGGACTGAATCTAACAAAATGCGAAACGGTTGTGATTCTTCGAGTTCGACTATTCACCCCCCCCTCTAGTCGACATCTTGATCCTTTCAATTGGTATCGAGCCAAGTGCTCCACATTTGAAGCTTAACCGCTTGGAGCTAAGAAGATGTCGAATCCAAGTCATCAAGCTCCACCTCTTGCCAAAGATGATCCCGTCAACAATGTTGTTGGCACACCTCCCGTGCCACCTCAAGGAGGCAACACCCATGGCGCAAGCACGAGTCATCAAGCACAAGGACATGGTGATGAGTTCTCCGATAGTGAGGATGAGTTTGTGTGACGCCCCGGGGTTCTAATTACCGTCATTAACGCTAATGACCGGATCGGCCGGTCAAACCGGTCAAACCCCCCGTCAAACCTAGGTCAACCTGGGTCATCACCCGAAAACCTCGTCAATGAACCCCAATGAACCCCTTGACCAAGCTTACACACACCCGTAGTCAACCCTTGGTCAAAGACACGGTCAAAACCCGTTTGACCGTTGATGTCAGCGGATGTCGACCGGAACTTTTGCCGCGTTCCCCAAAATTCACCTAAACACTTCAAAATCTACCCTTATGAAAGTTTTCCATCTTGTTGAGGGACACAACTTTCATGTAGATTGGCATTTCAAATTTTGGGTGGAAATTGGTGAAAAACTTGATCGATTAACGGTACCTCCCGTTTTCCCGCAACGGCCGACATTCGATGTTGGCACGACGTTCTCGCAAAATCCGTTGAGAAAAACACTATACGACCTTTTTGAAAGTTGTAGAGGGTAGTTAGATCTACAAATTTCCTATTCATTGCTTTGTGCACTTTTATTCAATTTTTTGGAGAAAACTTAATTTGAACAGGGTCACTCTGCGCTTTTCGCCCGACCGACGCCGCGCCGTGCGCGCGCGGCGCCGCGCCGCCGGCGCCGCCCCCGCGCCATCCTTCGCCGTACCTCGGCCCACGCGCCGCCTCGTGCCTTCCCAACGCACTTGCTCCATCCCGAGGTGGCACGCACGCCGAGGAGGCCCCCCCCGCCCGCGCCCTAGGGCGTCGCGCCGCCGTACGCCTCGCCGCCCGCCGCCGTACCCCCCGCCCGCGCCGCCCGTGCCTCGCTACCCCCGCCCGCGCGCATCGCCTTAAGAGCCGCCACGGCTTCCCCGTGACGCGCGGACCCCCCGCCAGCCGACCGAGCCGCACGCCCCCCCCCCCGTCGCGCGCAACGCGCGCCGCCGGCGTCCTTGGGACCGGCCGCGGCGAGCTCCGGTGGCGAGCTAGCCGCAAGACCGGTGGTCGTTCCCCGCACTACCTAAGCACCTAAGGGAGCTATCAAACCCCTTTACCCTTTCTCCCCGACCCTCACCTCACCGAGCAGCCCCCCCGCGGCCGCCCCTCTCCGGCCGCCGGCGAGCCGCATGCGGAGCCGCCACCGGCCCGCCAAGTACCTAAACCGACCCCCCTAGTCCCTAGACCCTCCTCCACCCCTTTCCCGGCAAGAACGCTGGTGACCTCGCCGGAATTGGCCACCCCGTGCCGGCCGGCCGCCATAGGGGCCACATTGCAAACGTGCAAGTCTTTCCAGGGCCCTAACTGCAAAAAGGTAACTCCCACAGTTCAACAGTTTTGCTGAAAATTGTAAATTACGTAGAAAATCACAGAAAATTCAGAAAAATGTGAAACCAATTTTTCTGGATCCATGGTGATTTGTACTACAACGATTGTTATTCTGGCCTGAGCTAATTCCTTTTAGTTTTTGCATGAAAAATACAAATGTGAAAAGCCTAGATCTGCAATATATCAAAAACCATATATCCTCTGTAGCTAATTTTTGGATATGTTGTGTGTTAGGTCATGGCTAGCTCCTATGACAAAAATTGCACAAAGTTATGATTTAAATAGTTTTATAAAAATGTTTTTCCATTTCTGGCAGATCTGCATAAATGATTTTTCTTGCTAAAAATATTTATGTTTTTCAGCTCAACTTGTGCACACTGTCTTGTAATACCAAAATGCACATCTTGTGAATTAAGCATGAATTTTGGATTAACAAAAATAATTATTCTTGATTTATGCATGTTTTTGTTTGTAAATTAATAAACCAAGTTCAGTAGAGATTCCATGTCAACATGCTGGTTCTCTAAGCTTGTTTAGGACCAGAGAGCATGCACAAGAAAGTTTGGGTCATTTTGATGCTTAATTATTTTTATATGCATTTAAATTGAATCACTAGATAACCTTTGTTATTTTCCATAATAATTAATTTCCTAGCATCCAACACTTACGTGTGGGTCCAATGGACCAGTATAGATGTTAGTAGGCTTAAGAAATACTCCTTTAATTTATGGTAATTTAATTGTTTAATAAAAAGCTTAAAATGCCCTTTTAATATTAAAGGGAGATTAAATAAAGAAAACTCCCTAATTAATTATTTTTCCTTTTTGAGGATATTATTTAATATAATTGAAAGATAATTAAATATCATCACTGATCAGAAAGTAATTCGTGGATAAAAATATTAATTACACCTTTGTTGGTGAAGATAAAAGGGAAGGAAGCTTTCACATGAAATGATAAGCCTAATAAAAACCTTTATTCAAATGTGGAGTAAAAGAGTAACCCATGTACAACCAATAACCTTCCTAAAAGAGAAACATTAGATAAATGCTTGTTAAGGTGAATATGACCAACCCAGAGTTGGATAAGACAACAAACTATCACATCACCTAAAGTGCATTGCATTCCGTGTAGATCTTCCGGACGGAGATTACTCCCTTGTCCCGAAACCAAGGAAGGAGGAGCGGAAGCGTCGCTGCAAAGTGCGTGGAAGTACTCGACACCGAGGGTGCCCAAGCCGACCTAGGCCGACGAAGGCAAGCCCCGGTGCATCTAACCCGCTTTTCAAATTCTTTCTTCAATTATCTATGGATGGTTGTGCATTTACGTTCGGGAGTTAAATGAAACCCTAGATGCATGATCCTTAGGTACCTATGCTCTATCACTAGTATGCTAGGTCGATAGCCGCTATGCTATAGGACACTACTAGGAAATGAGGCTTAGAGCACCAAATTTTCTCGCAACACCACACAAAAGGTTGCAATAACTCGTTCTATGGCAACGAATAATTTTTTGGGTTGCGATATCTAGATATTATGGCCACCAAAAATGTGGGTTGTGTCATTTGAAACAATAGTTGCAAGAGGTTGTTGTTAATGCCACGGTGAACAAGATGGTTGCCTTTGTGGGTACCTATTGCCACAACTAGTTCTCCATTGCGATAGCATCGATTTAGTGTTGCAATAGATGCATGTTTGTTGCCACGAATAGTTAGTTGGTTGCAACTAACCATGTATGTGGCCACGACGGAATCACCGTTGTGCGTAACTTAATCTTCGTTGCGATAGCTCCAGTGCTCGTTGCATCCATAAAACAAATCGTTGCGATATATGTGTGTCCGTTGCGACGAATATTTAATTGGTTGCGAATAGATATAGCCGTGACCACATTCAAATAATGTTGTCTAAAACTTAACCTTTGTTGCGATTGCTCATATGCTCGTTGCATCCAAAAATCAATTCATTGCGATAGATGTGTGTATATTGCCACGAATATTTAGTTTGTTGCAAATAGCCATGTATGTGGCCATGATAAAATAACGTTGTCTAAAAATTTAACCTTTGTTGCGATAGCTCATGTGTTTGTTGCATCCAAAAACTAATTCGTTGCATCAAAGAGCATCTACTACCACAAATGAATTTTGTGAGTTCATTAGACTATTTTTGGTTGCGCTAGAAAAAAGTTAGAAACTTAATTGAGCCCACTGCGCATTTGAAGAAAAAACAAAAAGAAAAGCCCCGGCCATCGGCATATGAGAAGCCCACAAAATTCATTTTTGACCTACCTATTTCATGAATAAGCACACAAAGTTTTTCTTTTTTGGGCCAACCCCACTACAAACTTACGTACACATATTCTAAAAAATAGCATGAAATAGGTAGGACCTTGAATCATTATGGTCCGAATAGCATGCTAATTGTTTTGGAAGTAATAAATTATTTTCAAGTACCTCGCAAGCAAATTCTCAATTCTAGCTAACCGATAAATTTACAAGTACTAGGTTCGGGTAGCTAACTGATAAATTTACAAGTACTAGGTTCGTGCCCAACATTCTTAGAATCACAACGGTTGTTCTAGTGAATTAAAATGCAACATAACTTTGTGGTGTATCAAAGAATCCATTTTCATAGAAAAAACAAAAAAAACAAATGGAATGTATAGAACTATTGGATTGATCCAACATAGGCAAACCAAAAGCCACCCACATCCTGACCGTGCCCACACACATGTCCAGCGTGTATGTGCCTTAAAAAACTGAGATATAGAAAATGCGACATGTTCAAGTCTGGAACTGCATCAACAAACAAATCATATATTCAGAGAGGGATGGATGGCTTAGCCTTACATGATATAAAAAAATTCTGACTCCAAGTAATTAAAGAATATCAGTTATCAAGTACATGAAATAAATAATGTCAAAAAACAAAGTTTCCCAGTCCGCAACGCCGTCCCCTTCGTTGTCATATGGATATATTCACCTCAATCGACAAAAGTGAACCTATTTGCAGTACCATGTGGCCTCGTTACTTTTCTATAAAAAAATAGGAATTTAAACTAACACCTCGAAATGAACATCAAGACTTTGTTATTAATCACCATCAAGGGACCTTCTCTGGACTGACAGAGAAAGAAAATTTTTAGGAGTGTATCGTAACCTTGGTTATAATACATACGTACACTGGTTATCATGCATACAACTGAAAAGAAACCATTACCGTATATGAAACTAGAGAATTTTGGTAGTGAAAAAATACCACACCCACTCATTCAAGTACCACCGTGCATAGAGCATTTTGGAATACCTTTGAACTACAATTCGGATAAAGGATTATTTTCAAAAACAATTTAGATAAAGGACAAGCTAGCAAAATGGTAAGTCATCAACAATATGGTACAACAAGTACTCCTATCTTAGCCCAACAAATTCGGACATTAAGATAATTATATTGCTTATTTTCCATTAGTGGTTGATTGGTTGGTTAGAGCCTTAGAGGAATCATGCGGCATTAGTGACCTGCAAGCCTAATGAACAAGGACAAACTATTATTAACTAACCATGCAATGAAAAGAAATAAAGAATGGAACTTGTAGAAGAAAAACAAATAAACAAGGGAAGATAGCTTGTAAAATTGATGCCCGAGTTGAGCAACCTAAACACTACCATCAAGATTTCGGGGATTTCGGTGACATATTGCAGTTGGTTTTGCTCCATACGTGTGTGACTCCGATACTATTGGCGGCAAAATCACAATAGCTTATAAAAGCTTTAACAATATAGTCATAGTAGTTAATATGTATTACTATGAATTTACTTGGGCATTTCTTCTTAAGATTGCATGTCTCTTTGACAAATAAATCAAAAATGGCAAGGCCAGTTACTTGACAATTGCTAAATTACTAGTTTGAGTCAGTTGAATTTTTTGTTCCATAAAGACCAGAAACTGAAAAGTGTGAAAGATCATTTTCACAGAAAAACTTTACTTGTGAAAGAAGATTAATGTACAAGCTAGAAATCACTAGCCCCTCATCTTAATAACACATTAGCATTACCTTTGTAATGGATTTAGTAAAAACATGCATGTCTCAACGAAAATTCTAGAGTTTTATTAAACGAAAATTAAGGCACATCCATTTTAACTCTAGCTCCACCTCTCTCGCCCAACATCCACAACTACTATGGCATGTCTTTGTATATTACTAGAAACAAAATTCATGGCCGAATGATGCTATTAACGTTGTAAGCACGCATGCATAGTATAAATTGACATCCGAGTTCCGCATTCACAAAACGAGTCATTAGAACCTTCCATGTAGATAGTAGTCAAGACTACGGTTAAATATCAAACTTCGAACAAGGTAATGCTCATAAGTGTATACTCTCGGGTACCATCACACGTAAGTGTTTAGGACGATTGAGCTTTCTCACCTTCGGGGACATGTCATCGTGGCCTTCTATAGTACATGTCATTCCTTCCATGTATGAGTGGTCAAGCGATATCTATCCTTCTGCGGCAACTATAGGCTAGGAAGGAGCAGATCACATTATTAGAGTAGTTTAGCTTCAGTTAGTCTGTAACAAGGCCATTGCACATCCTAGAAAAAACAGTAGAGCACAAAGCACAAAAACATTCAGGTATGGTACACAACAGAGCCCATGCCATAACAAGGCTATTGCTAGTCTGTAACTAGCAAGGTTATTCTCACACTTCAGTTAGTAACATAGTACACCTACTGTCAGGTTTGGTGAATCTTCCGAATATGCAGCCCGTGCAGTGCTGCAACTTCTATTAGCATGAAAAGAGTGAGTATCTTGCACGGCGGGGGAGAGGATAAAGGTGAAGGGGTTCGGATGGTTTGAGCGGGAGGTGGGGTGGGTCCCGTGTGTCGGCGAGTGGGACAACGCGGGAGAGAGCTAGGTGCGGCGGTGAAATTTTCGACTGACCGGTGGCCCCGAGTTGTCGGTTGCTAGTCCCGGCCGGACCAAAGTTAATTTAGACGCCGCGAGTCAAGTTTAAGTTACATATTTTTTCTTTTTTCTGATAGCAAATAAATTTAAAATATTTTTTCAGATGCTAAATGACTTTAAATGAAAAAGTGATCAACAATAAAATTGTAGAACTCATCGAGATCTTCAAATTTTGTTTTGATAATTTCCTAATCCGAGTTAGATTGAACTGTTTAAATTAAAAAATTTCAAAGTTTAAGGAATTAAATATTTTTTTGGACACTAAATGATGTCAAATGAAAAATTCATAAATACCAAAGTTGTAGACTCATCATGATCTACAAACTTTATTTAGGTCATTACCGTCGGGCATACACCCCGGTACTCATGCGGGGAAGGAAGAAGAGTAGAAGACGGACTCCTAGTAGGATTCCCGTGTACCTCCTACTAGGACTCATGCCATGTAATCCTACTAGGACTCCTACCTTGTAACCGACTAGGTTCCCGCCCCCGGACTATATAAAGGAGGGCCGGGTACCTAGGAGGGCATCCTCAATCCCTCCGGGACAACACCAAGCGCAGGGCGCAATACTACTCTAAACAGGACGTAGGGTAGCTACTCCGGCTACCCGAACTTGTATAAATCTCATGTCTTGTGTCCTCGTGCGTACCTTCGGGTTCCAGATCATGGCGATCCCCAACTTCTACCTTGCTGCGGGTACCTCCCATGGAGGTCGAGAGGTTTAAACACCGACAATTACTCCATCCGATAAAGTTTGAACAATCAAAATTTTGAATTTCAAAAAATGGCAAGTAGAAGCAAGATTTTGGAACGCTAAATGATGTTGAACGGAAAAGTTTTGAATACCAAAGATCATAACTCATAAAGATGTACAAACTTTATTTAGGTCATTTTTTCATTTGAGAAAGTGTTAGTATACATTGTTCACTAATCCTACAATCACTCACGCTTTAAGAAACTATGAGAGACTTGTAGAATTTGTACTACAAGTTGTTAGCACTTTTGAAAATGACAAAATGTTCTAAATAAAAGTTTTAGATCTTGATGAATTATTCAACTTTTGTATTCAACACTTTTTCATTCGACATCATTTAGTGCTATAAAAATCTCACTTTTAGTTGTCATTTTTTGAAATTTAAAATTCAAATTGTTCAAAAGTTTGAACATGATGATATGACCAAAGTCAACACCGTAAATTGATAGAGCATGATTTTAGAAAAAATTAGAAAAAAAAATCATCAAATTTGGAGACCATGTGAGGGAGAAAAATAAATTACAATTTTTAATCCGAGATTAAAAAGAGAAATCACTTGTTCATCGTGTCGTTCTTCTTTAGGGATGCAAGTTGGCATTATAATGGGTTATGGGTCGACCCAAAAAATTGATAAAATGAACTAAGATGGCATTCCATATAATTAATTTTGGAGAGGAAATGAACTAGAGTGGCATGCTATCGTAATTAATCAGCTGACCCAAAAAACACCATTGGGTACCCACTTGCATCCCTATTCTTCTTCTTCACCGCTTCATGACGAACAAGTAATTTCTCTTTTTAATCTCGGATTAAAACTTGTAACTAGTTTTTCTCCCTCCTCCAAACTCCGAATTTGATGATTCTTTTTCCTAAATTTTTCTAAAATCATGCTCTATCAATTTATCTTGTCCATCTTTTGTTGCGACAAAGTTTGACGAAATTCAAATTTCGAATTTCAAAAAATGATAACTTAAAATAAAATTGTGGAACACTAAACGTTGTCAAACGAAAAAGTCATGAATACAAAAGTTGTAGAACTCATCAAGATCTACAAACGTTATTTAGGTCATTACTCTATTTGACAAAGTTTGAACAATCCAAAATTTGAATTTCAAAAAATGACAAGTAGAAGCAAGATTTTGAAACGCTAAATGATGTCGAACGAAAAGTTTTGAATACCAAAGATTCATAACTCATCAAGATGTACAAACTTTATTTAGGCCATTTTTTCATTTGAGAAAGTGTTAGTATACATTGTTCATTAATCCTACAATCACTCACATAGTTTAACAAACTGTGAGGGACTTGTAGAATTTGTACTACAAGTTGTTAGCACTTTTGAAAATGACAAAATGCTCTAAATAAAAGTTTTAGATCTTGATGAGTTATTCAACTTAGGTATTCAACAAGTACAATACCATTTTATCAAATTCATTTATTTTTTCTTATCATAACCTTATGTAACTAAAATCCGTTATGACATCTAATTGCAAAATTTTCCGATCAAATTTAGATTATTTTAATTATTATGTGGTAAATTAGAGGTAGAAAGATGGATTTCACTATAAGTCATTCGATTTTTTCATCGGTTCCAAGAAATGGACTAGAGTGGAACATATGAACCTAAATATAACTTTTGGACTATTTTCAAAACTAATTGGAGGTGCACATAAGTCAACTTTGAATTACTTTCGTTAAGTATGTAGAAATTCACTTAAATGATAGAAAATACCAAATATTTTTGAAAAATTTTGAAACTCCAACATTACAACATAGATGTTGTATATTACATTTAGAAATTGTATTTGTGTATTTAAGATAATTTATTTCCCGAGTTACTTCACAAAGAGTTCCTTACTAAATAGGCCACAAACAAGCAATTTTCGGCCCGACCCACGTTGCTCGGCCGGCCCAAGTTATGTCCGGCCGTCGATCCATTCGATCCGACGGCCGCTCGCTCTTTGAAAACCCTACTCCTTCTCCACATCCATTCCACACCGGCACACCGCACACCCGCACCCTATCCACGGCCGTCGCCGGTCCCGCACCCCCGCCGGACTTTGCGCCGCCGGTCTCAAGCACGTTGCGGGCCTCCACGCCGCCAATCTCGCGTCACCGCGAGGCTTCGCCGCCGGCCCCGCGCCAACGACAGGCCTTCGCGCCATCCATCCCGAGCCCCTCTGGCCTCAGCATCGTCGACTCCGCGCCCCCGACGAGCCTTTGCACCACCGGCCCTACGCCTCTGGCACCACGGCGGCACAGGTGGTCGGGCCATCAACGCTGGTGTAGGTGGGACTCCCCCCGCTCTCTCTCTCTCTCTATCAGGGCACCGGCGGTGTGGTGCGGTCGAGGCTCAGGCCCTCGGGCAGACGAGCTTGGTAGAAGGGACTCTATCTGGCAAGCAGAACTCTGTCGCGCCCCTAGACTGGGAGAGAGCGAGAGGTGCTGGCCGCCGCCGGGCGAGAGTTGGGTGCGGCAAGCACTAGGTTTTTGGTCCCAACGGAACTGAATCTTGTATTTCAGGTTATATTTCCCCCCACCTGCTTGTCGATTTGGGAGCTCGCTCAGCAGCTTTGTCGTTTTGATTGTGTGTTATCCACTGCAGGATATTGGAGCTCAATGCTTTAGTTCGTGATCGAGTCCGTGTCCTCTCCGGTGGATAGGCAACAAAGTGCATGAGCGGTTTCAGTTCTTGAAGTCACCAGTTTCTGCAGGGACAGCAACAACTCTAGTTCTCTTTGTGTGATGTGAGTTGGGTGCTAGCATCAATTTAATATCTGACCTAGTTATGTGATTCAGTTTGCTACCTCGATCTGTATTCTAGTGGAAATAAGAAACTTCTACAATGATGTGACTAGTTTACTCGATGAATATTTCTTACTTGCGCTCTGCGGCACCATTATTCAATAAAGTGACTATTATATACAACACATGTCCCAAGGAAAGAATAAACCATGCAAAGACAGACCTTGTACATTGACGGCATTGACCAATGACTAATTTTCAATTCATAGTATTAATCTACTAGTTGTTCTGTTTTGATTGCAAGACAACAACAGGGAAACAGTTTATTTCATCAGCAACAGCTTGGCATTTCTCTCTATTTTCAGCAGCAAGTGCAGGTGTGTTCTGCAGAACTTGAGCTCGCACTAGTAAGCAGCAGCTCATATATGCTTGCTGACCTTGCTCGATACCTACAGAAACTTTATCAAGACTTTGGAGAAGAAATCCTAGAGGAAGCTCTTCAACATCCATCAGCTCGCCAACCAATTGTATGTTTGTCCTTTCTTTTATCAGCCTTTTTTTCAGCATAGAAGTTCAGTAATTGTTGAAGTATATACAACACTTGGAGTACATTATACTTGCTTAAAGCAACAATCCATTACATTAGATAGCTTTTATTATTACATAATACAACCATGCAGTAGCAAATCTTTAAAATGTGGGTTGTGCACATTATAGGTTTCTATTTATTTTGATTTGCTTATAGATTGGCAATGTGCTTGTGCAATTAGCAAATCTTAAAAATGAACAATACTCACTGCAGATCTACTTCTCTCTAATTGACTGACTCTATAAGAATGCTATTAGGAAAATATAGTTGATACACTTCCCTTCTCCATTGCTTTATAAAAATAATGTTTCGAAAACTAATGTTTCCAACATTGCAGGTTTAAGCTGCTGGAACTAAGTGAGGGTTGCCCTAACACCAATATTGGGTGAGGTACTTGTTTCTTTGCTAGGTAAGCTAAGCTAACATCATCATATTTCTCTTGACATACATGTAGTTGCAGTGATTGCACACGACTTATAAGGGCCTATAGTCGGTAGAAGATGGTGATAAACATGCTGTGAGCATGAGGGTGATTTGCCTGTTCTTTATCGTCTATGGCAATTGCGTAGCCATCATTTTTATGATTGTTAATTACTCCATGAATTTAATCATATATGTTTTCATGAATCGCAGAGAATTGTTCTTGCCTCTGTCATATATGTGAATTGTTCTTGCTTCTGTTACAATTGAACCTAACATAGCTTGGTTCAGATAATCACTGTCTAAGTTCCCATGTTTCATGTGTAGACACTCCTGTTCATTGTATATTTGTACATTAGGTTCAGGCTGCTAGCTTCTTATTTTAGTCCACTACTCTGGATACATGAATTGCTTGTTGATGCATTTGGATTCATTAATTGACCATGTGCTTACCGATGATTTTCTATTCTGTTGGTTCTTGGCAGATGAAGTCAGAAGGACAGGCCAACAAGATCTTTTCTGACAGATGATGTTAGAGCCTTAGGGGTAGATTGAATCCAACTAAATTTAGGTTAGTTATTATTGAACTTCTGAATCAAAGCAAACTATACATGTGTCGCCCCCTTCAATCTAGAGATAGGACCAAGTAAAAGGTACCACTAATTGACAAATTTTTACAACCATGACTGAACATGCAATAATCCAGCGTTGAACTGAACCAAGCCAAATTATCCCATACATATTGCAGTGATTGCACAACGCCTGTAGTCTGTAGAAGGTGGTGATTAACATGTTGTGAGCATGAGGGATGCTTGCCTGTTCTTTATGTCTTAGGTAATTGCATGGCCATCCTTTCTATGATTGCTAATTACTTCATTAATTTTATCATATATTTTTTCATGATTCGCAGAAACTCTAACAACAACACGGTTAGAGATAGCTTCCATGGCTCACTATTGATGGGCGGCCAACAAGAATGATGAGTTACAAAGATGCTTATCTTTGATGGTGTAGCTGATGGACGTGGAGCAACTAGTGAACTAATTTTTAGATCCATTTATTATATGCTAAACAATGTTGTGAACTTAGTTAAATATGGTGTCTTTATTTGTTAGTTGTGGTCATGTTCTTTTAAGAAGAATTCGGTCATTATCTCGTAATACTATGTTTTGAGACAATCTTAAATAAAGAATTACTCGGTTATTAAATGTGATGTGCATGCTGTGCAATTGATTTGTAAACTATTCAAATTCACCGCGTTGCGATAGAATAATAGGCAACCATTCATTTTGGTTGCAATATGCATTATTGCTACGAACTTTAAGCGTTGCATTATCATAACATCTATTGCCACAAACCATTGTTTGTTGCATCTAACCTCTATTACCACCTAGACAAATTCGTTGCAACATATGTATATTACCTCGAAGTCTAGTTCATTGCATTACCATACTATCTATTGCCACCATATCTGATTTGTTGCAAAAGCATTGTAATGCAATGGATCAGAATTCGTGGTAATAAGACTATATGCCTACGTAGCTTTGGAGTGGCAATACTTTTCCATTACAACACATTTGGTCGTGGCAATCATGAACTATTGCATCCTAGCGTTTGGTCGCAATAAAACCTGAGGCAACCAATAAAGTCGTTGCAATATTTACTCTTGCAACCAAAAATTGGTTGCATTTCCTTTTTTGTTCGTTGCCATATTTGTTATTACAACCTAGTATAGGTTGCATTAGGCTTCTTTTGCGTTGCAATGTTTTTTGTAGCAACCAACTATTGGTTGCAATAGGATTTTTTAGTCATTGCATTAACAAACTCTATTGCAACACATCATCTTACGGTTGCCTCAGGCTATTGCACCGTTCCAATTGCAACCATTTGTCGACCACCTCACTTCGATGCAACTGATTCCAGATGCAACCAAAACAACCATATTGCAACCATATATAGGTGTTGGCAAAGGGTTGATTCCTAGTAGTGGGACCCGGTAGAAGTCGAGTGATGTTCGTCACTCGCGAGATCGAGTTCCTAGATAGGAATCATAAGATATCCTTAAATGGATTGCTCATGTGGTAAGAGCATGGGATTTGGGCTCCGGTCCGGTGGCTTTCGTGGGCTAAACTTTTGAACGTACTAAACATATGCGGGTATGGGACCGGTAAGCCTAGTACCCGATTGACGCGGTAAGGGAACCTTTCCCTACTAAACCTGGGGCACTTGTGTCCCCCTGCTCACAACAGTGTGGTACCTGCGTGAGTCTGGACGTTCGTGTGGGAGCGATCCAGTAAAACCTTGTACCAAGGAATGTAGGTTCCGCTCTCGAGCCGAAGATCGACGGGAACGGCCTGGGAAAGTTGTCCCTTCGGGGCAGCCTACCGTGTGTTTGGGTTTACCTTGCAAGGTTTAAATCAATCGATTGTCGGCCTCTCACCGTTATCCGAGACTGCTTAATCAACTGGCCATGATATCCCATAATGATGGAACTCGAGGAATATTGTTGTATGAACTAATTGCTTGTCCAATTCTTGATTGAATTAGATGGCACATTTAGAAATGGTAATCAACTAGAACTTGTGCTAAAAGATTGAAAGTAAGGACCTACTCTTAGCAAATGTTCGGCAAAAAGAAACTCCACCGGCCAAAAGCCTTTCATGTCTAGAGTTTGGTGATGTAGTTATCACCCAACGGTTAAGTCTTGTTGAGTATTAGTATACTCAGCCTTGCTTTAAAATTGTTGTTGCAGGTGTGATTGACCGGATGGGTGACGACAAGTGATGACATCACGGATGGCCTCCTGTGATGTCTACCGTTGCGCTAGTTCATTTTATTTCTGCTGTTTTCAAACTCTGAACCTTTACTCCATGTCATGAACAATGGTTTGTAATAAATTATGTTAACTCATGTTGTACTCTGGACTCGCCTTCGCGTGAGTTTTAATGCATGTGTCGATCCTCTGTTCGATGTCCAAGTGATTTACCGGGCGTTAACCCGGCAACTAACGACAGGATGATACTTTACTATGGCTTAATGACCAAAGTGGATCGGTCTTAGGCGATAGTACGGTATTTTCCTGAGCGGGTTGTCACAGCTGGTATCAGAGCGACTGCATGCACCAGAGTTTAATTAACAACTCTAATCACATGATTTTTGAATAAAAATTTGCCAAGATTGTTTGATTTGCAAAACATGTTGGTCCGTTAAGGATAAACTAGACCGAGAGGCCCTAGAGGGAATTTTTGGGTCCTTTCAGGTGGCTTATTAATCTATGGTTTATTTTGCTAACTCCCAGCACATTACTTTATGTCAGACTTACCTTCTCGCACAACCATACTAGTTCATCACGTTTTGCCATACGTGGTGGTACCACAGGGAAGTCCTGTGAGGGACTAGTGAGACCTATTCCAATGGGTGTCACGTCGCGTCTGAGTCTCGTCACGTTTTGCCATACGTGATGGTACCACGGGAAAGTCCGTGAGGGATGAGTGAGGCCTATTCCAATGGGCACTCACGTCGCGTCGAGTCTTAAATAGGACGCTGTCCATGCAGCGGCTTAACGCATGGATACCGTTTCTATAGTGAACGGTAATGAATGTGGACGCTTTCGTGACGTGCTTTGGCACGAAAGGTTCGTTTTCGCGGGTACATAACGCGCGCTTCGTTAATTGTTAAGCAAGTACCGTATAGCTCTCGACTAGATATTATAGGGAGAGACGAATAAAAAGCCTTGCCACCGGCACTAACTTCGATTTTTGGTTGGATTGCCTTGTGAGGACGAATAGGACGCCTTGCATCATGCTAAAAATCGAGCAGAACCTAAACTGAACTCATGTCTGTTTCAGTGCTCTCTGAAGTAAACAGTTATAGCGTGTTTTGTTCTGTTTAGCCTCTTTAGGTGTAGAAGTGTTGTCAAGCATAAATTTAATAAAAGTGTTGCTTAAAATTGATGTTCTTGTCCAAGAATCTTTTGTCTGGGTGATCTTTATCTAGGTCACTTTAATCTAATCCCGTTCTGCTTGCCCAAGTTCGTAATCATACCTTGGCCTACCGCAAGTTATGCTCGGTTAGTCAACCTTTGTCTTGACATTCCCCGGAACCTTTGGACCTTGCTTGGTTCAGCACCTTTCTAGTTTCCCTAGCTCAACCTTGAGTACCCAACTTAAGTTGCATAACCTTGCTAAGTTGCTACGCCAATTGGGGAAGTGTTGGACTCTGGTTTGAGTAGGATGTTCGGTTTCCGATTGCCAGACCATGTATCGTTGGTATGCCTGCTCGTTCGAGCTCAGCATACGATGGTATTTAAGTATGCATGGCTACCCCATACCTTGACCTTACCCGTATTCGTGGATCGAGTTACCTTTGTACACTCGCACCCGCCTGATTCTCACTTCTATCATTATGTCCAGATGGACAACGCTGGCTCTACGTCGGCTGATGTGGAATCATGGACTCTCGTGAACTACCTCGAGGAGGGTGGTTTCCCTGCACTTTTGTGGGACACCCTGAAGGACTTTGGGTACACCACTTACCCAGAGTACTCGACACGTGAGATCATGACCACAGGCCAACTCCTTCGTTGTGAAGTAAAGGTGAAGATGTCAACGTGCCCGACCAATCCTGCTTGGGGTAAGTGGGAGTGTACGACACACGGAAGAAACTTGTCCGACACAGTGCAGAAGGCTGCTCTCGAAGCACTTACAACTTTCTGTGGAAAGCACCCTGCCGAGATAGCCAACTCTCGCAGCCTAAAGTCATTCCGGTACCCGAGCGACACATTGCGCCGGTGGTGAACGAGAAACTATCCTTCCGATCCGCAGCAACTCTCACTATAGTCCCGACGTTGTCACCTCGGTCCGCTTCTCGAAGCCATGTACGACACCTATCTCGCGAATGGTGGGAGAAAGTGTATTCTATAGACACCAAATCTATAGATACAAGGTTAAGGAGCTGGAGTGTTCAGCTCAAGTGTTGAAGGAAGCCCGAGCAATGATCACTACTCTCAGGAAGGAAAGACGCAAGGACAAGGCAAAGATACAAGAGTTAACAGAGATCATCCATGAGCAGAATTTCTTGTTGCAGCATAAGGATCAATATATGCTTGAACTAGAAAATCAACTGGAAGCTCTAGTCGTTCCACCCCCAGAACCTGTCATCCCGGGACCAGCACAAGAAGAAGATGTTGAGGATATCCAGGGTGAATCCGGAATTGAGTCCGGACTCGAGTCACCATAGTCTTTCGGCATGGAAGATCCCACCCTCGGAAGTTGGTCCATTGGGAAGAAAGTTCGAGTCGTAAAATCCGGTGTTGTGAGGAACCCTAGTGTACCATGACAACTTTTGGTCAACTATCGCCGTCGGTTGGACCAGGAACCTTGTCATTGCGGTTAGTCCGCTTTGTAATCCTAAATGTTGTTTGGAAATTCTGAAAACTCTTAATCGATGTATTGCCTTGATTAAACATCCCTTCCAGCAATGATGTTCGTACGGCATTAATTATGCTAAGTTGTGATCAATCAAGATCCGTACTCCACGAATTTTGTGCCAATCCAAGATCCAATCGATTCCTAAATCCTGAACTTATTCTTTCGGTCTTGCTCAAACCTTGTGATTTAAATTAAAATGTTGCTTTTGAGCATGCGCTGCATAGCATATGCATTTGGGAAGCATGGGTATACTAACGTGCATTCGCATGAAACTCCATACCCTTACCTTACCTCTTTTGTTTGGTGACGTTGTTACCCCATAGTCAAAGGTGCCGCGACGGAACCTAGGGTATCGTGTGTCTTTGCCGCCCACACAATGGCCACTAGGAGCGCGCTAGGTATCTTGGTTGTGAGATAGCAACTCGTCACCCGCACCCTCTCCCTACTATTGATTGCATGTCCAATCATCAACGCATATGGGTAGCCGAGTCATTCTAATGTGCATCATGAGCACCATACCGCACTAGCATACACAATGCATCAACCTTGAAAAATATTACACTTTCAACACAATGAGTTGTCAAAACCTCAAAATTTGCGAAATAAGTAAAGGTGTGAGCAAGATTATTCCTTGAAGTTCCCACCGAAGTCACCTTTCGTACAAGAGCTTGTGGAACTCTGTCATTAACCTTCCTTCCTTGTAATGGCCTATTGGAAATCTCTCGACAAATTGGTCCCTTGCCGTGAATCTCGACGATATTGCGGCATCAATTCCTTTCCTCGCTAGCCAAGCGGAAGTCTTAGACGTAGAAATTTTCTCGAGCAATCAAGGTTCTCGAATAGTCAACATGGGAAAGTTATCCCTCGTGCATTCGTTCTTGGTCCGTGCTCTTAACCTTCAAATTCTCAAAATCAAACAAGGAAGTACGCCCGGGATCGATCGAAGCAGCTTTTGCTACGCCTCTCGTGTTGCTATCCCAAACACAAAGCGTTGTACACCGAGCTTTTTCGTTATGCTCCCCATTACGGTCGATTATTTAGACCGTTGAGCGCCATCGTCATCGCTGTCACGACCATACGTCGCCATGATGTCGCTCTACCCTCGATTTCCGCAACCGTATTCGCGACACCGTAATCACGTGAGCCGACCTTGTCGAGCTCCGTGTTGTATACACCAGATAACCGACTGGGTCAACTGACCGTTACAGCCTCACAGCGGTTATAAAACGGTGCGAAAACCCCTTTTCCATCAGAGCCCCGCAGTATCACTGTTCTTGTTCTTCTTCTAGCTAGCTTGGCTTTTTGCCACTAGAGCACCTCTCCCAGCTACTTCGATCCTCTCGAGCAAACCGCTCTTTGTCTTCATTTCCAACGTCAAGAAGAAGCTCGGGTTAGACCGAAAGCGGAAATCAATCCAAGTCGCCACCCATGACTCCGTCGTCGGAGGAGCTCGAGTCTTTTCGCCGGACATTGTTAGGAATGTACCTCTCGTATAGTAGGAGGATTATGTCTACTATTAGCCGTGCATGTGCACATTCATCATCCGCTTCCTCATGAACGGCGATGAGGTAGTATGAGGACACACCTTGTACCTTCGTTCCATCTCGCATTCCCGATCATGGGATGTGTGGACAAAGCTTTATCAATTCGATATTGTGATTTGTTTGGATGTCCGATTCGCATTGCTTACCGTGAACAAGTCTCGTAGAATATGTTCAAATTATAGGTTTAGGGGCGAGATTCCGATCATGCGCTAATTAGGGACTCCAATTTCGGATGTTCCGACCGGCATGGAATAACCCCAATGATTTTGAAGCATCGGGTAGTGGTGATCGTACGCCACCGCCGCCCACGATGTTGACCGAAGCTTTCGTAGCAGCACATACCGAAGTGTTGTGCCAACTCCTACAGACCCAACAGCAAATGGCTCAACAACTACAACAAATGCCACCGATGCAATCGAAGCTTCAACCTTCCAAGCCCTGTTCACCAGAAGTACCCACCCAGAGGGACATTAACTCCATTGTCGGCGCAACTCAACTGCTAGAAGGGCAGAATTCTATGCTGAATCAGATGGTGTACAATATCATCCAAGGACGTTATGGGAAACCATATCAGAATAATTTGGCAGCCACTCTCTCTCAGTCCTTATCTGCTTCTATGGTCGAGCAAGCCCGTTTGTTCAATCTGTTGGAGGAGTATGTTAGTCAAGATCAACCCCAAGCCTCCGACTCCATATTACCACCTTCTCGACTACCAATGGATCTTAGAGCAGAAGAGGATGCAATCCGAGGCAACAAGCGAGTATTATCTGAGATAGATGTAAGTGAGTGGGAAATTACCTGTACGGAGACTTGTCCGCGTGAAGGCAAGCGAAGCTGTAACCCTAGTAGGACCACTCAACTCCTCGCTAATGAAACACCTTCGCGAACCTCGAAGAGGGCAAGGAAAAAGGAGAGAAAGAGGCTCCGCCTTATCCAGGAAGCCCAGCAACCAATCTCCAAACCCAAAGATCTTCCACCCCGTTTGTGCTACAATTGTAGACAGCCCGGACATTTTGCCAATGAGTGCCCGAACCCCGGACGCGAAGCCCCCGCAGCGAGCGAACCCCGGATCCGCCGTCAATAACAAAGCAAGCCAAGCCCTCAAGTGGAGCAAAGCCAACCGAATTTCATGGGTAACACTTCTAGCCAGAACCATTTCCTCACTCCCTTTGTAATTTTGAATCTCGGGACGAGATTCTTCTTAAGGGGGGGTAGACCGTGACGCCCCCGGGGTTCTAATTACCGTCATTAACGCTAATGACCGGATCGACTCGGTCAAACCGGTCAAACCCCGGTCAAACCTAGGTCAACTCGGGTCATCACCCGAAAACCTCGTCATTGAACCCCAATGAACCCCTTGACCAAGCTTACACACACCCGTAGTCAACCCTTGGTCAAAGACACGGTCAAAACCCCCGCTTGACCGTTGACGTCGACGGATGTCGACCGAACTTTTGCCGCGTTCCCCAAAATTCACCTAAACACTTCAAAATCTACCTTTATCAAAGTTGTCCATCTTGTTGAGGGACACAACTTTCATGTAGATTGGCATTTCAAATTTTGGGTGGAAATTAGCGAAAAACTTGATCAATTGACGGTACCTCCCGTTTTCCGCAACGTGTCGACATTCGATGTTGGCACGACGTTCCTGCAAAATCCGTTGAGAAAAACACTATACGTCCTCTTTGAAAGTTGTAGAGGGTAGTTAGATCTACAACTTTCCTATTCATTGCTTTGTGCACTTTTAGTCAATTTTTTGGAGAAAACTTAATTTGAACAGGGTCACTCTGCGCTTTTCAGCCGGCCGACGCCGCGCCGTGCGCGCGCGCGCGCGCGCGCGCCGCCGGCGCCGCCCCGCGCCATCCTTCGCCGTACCTCGGCCCACGCGCCGCCCTCGTGCCTTCCCAATGCACTTGCTCCATCCCGAGGTGGCATGCACGCCGAGGAGGCCCCCTCGCCCGCGCCCTAGGGCGTCGCGCCGCCGTACGCCTCGCCGCCCGCCGCCGTACCCCCCGCCCGTGCCTCGCTACCCCCCGCCCGCGCATCGCCTTAAGAGCCGCCACGGCTTCCCCGCGACGCGCGGACCCCCCCAGCAGCCGACCGAGCCGCACGCCCCCCCCCCGTCGCGCGCGCACGCGCGCCGGCGTCCTTGGGACCGGCCGCGGCGAGCTCCGTGGCGAGCTAGCCGCAAGACCGGTGGGTCGTTCCCCGCACTACCTAAGCACCTAAGGGAGCTATCAAACCCCTTTACCCTTTCTCCCCGACCCTCACCTCACCGGAGCAGGCCCCCGCGGCCGCCCCTCTCTCCGGCCGCCGGCGAGCCGCGTGCCGAGCCGCCACCGCCCGCCAAGTACCTAAACCGACCCCCTAGTCCCTAGACCCTCCTCCACCCCTTTCCCGGGCAAGAACGCCGGTGACCTCGCCGGAATTGGCGAGCCCGCGCCGGCCGGCCGCCATAGGGGCTGCATTGCAAACTTTCAAGTCTTCCCAGGGTCCTAACTGCAAAAAGGTAACTCCCACAGTTAAAGCAGTTTGCTGATTCTTGTAAATTGCTTAGAAAATCACAGAAAATTCAGACAAATGTGAAACCAATTTTGTTGGATCCGTGGTGATTTGTACTACAACCTTTGTTATTCTGGCCTGAGCTTATTCCTTTTAGTTTTTGCATGAAAAATACAAATGTGAAAAACGTAGATCTGCAATATCTCAAAAACCATATGTCCTCTGTAGCTAATTTTTGGATATGTTGTGTGTTATGTCATGACTAGCTCCTATGCTAAAAATTGCACAAAGTTATGATGTAAATCTTTTTATAAAAATGTTTTTCCATTTCTGGCAGATCTGCATAAATGATTTTTCTTGCTAAAAATATTTATGTTTTTGAGCTCAACTTGTGCGTACTGTCTTTTAATGTCAAAATATACATCTTGTGAATTGATCATGATTTTTGGCTTAAAAAAAATAATTATTCTTGATTTATGCATGTTTTCCTTTCTAAATTAATAAACCAAGTTCAGTAGGGATTCCATGTGAGCATGCTGGTTCTCTAGGCTTGTTTAGGACCAGAGAGAATGCACAAGAAAGCTTGGTTCATTTTGATGCTTAATTATTTTTATATGCATTTAAATTGAATCACTAGATAACCTTTGTTATTTTCCATAATAATTAATTTCCTATCATCCAACACTTACGTGTGGGTCCAATGGACCAGTATAGATGCTAGTAGGCTTAAGAAACACTCCTTTAATTTATGGTAATTTAATTGTTTAATAAAAAGCTTAAAATGCCCTTTTAATATTAAAGGGAGATTAAATAAAGAAAACTCCATAATTAATTCTTTTTCCTTTTTGAGGATATTATTTAATATAATTGAAAGATAATTAAATATCATCACTGATCAGAAAGTAATTCATGGATAAAAATATTAATTACACCTTTGTTCGTGAAGATAAAAGGGAAGGAAGCTTTCACATGAAATGATAAGCCTAATAAAAACCTTTATTCAAATGTGGAGTAAAAGAGTAACCCATGTACAACCAATAACCTTCCTAAAAGAGAAACATTAGATAAATGCTTGTTAAGGTGAATATGACCAACCCAGAGTTGGATAAGACAACAAACTATCACATCACCTAAAGTGCATTGCATTCCGTGTAGATCTTCCGGACGGAGATTACTCCCTTGTCCCGGAAACCAAGGAGGAGCGGAAGCGTCGGCTGCAAAGGCGTGGAAGTACTCGACACCGAGGGTGCCCAAGCTGACCTAGCTGACGAAGGCAAGCCCCGGTGCATCTAACCCAGTTTTCAAATTCTTTCTTCAATTATCTATGGATGGTTGTGCATTTACGTTCAGGAGTTAAATGAAACCCTAGATGCATGATCCTTAGGTACCTATGCTCTATCACTAGTATGCTAGGTCGATAGCCGCTATGCTATAGGACCCGGTAGAAGTCGAGTGATGTTCGTCACTCGCGAGATCGAGTTCCTAGATAGGAATCATAAGATATCCTTAAATGGATTGCTCATGTGGTAAGAGCATGGGATTTGGGCTCCGGTCCAGTGGCTTTCGTGGGCTAAGCTTTTGAACGTACTAAACATATGCCGGGTATGGGACCGGTAAGCCTAGTACCCGATTGACGCGGTAAGGGAACCTTTCCCTACTAAACCTGGGGCACTTGTGTCCCCCCTCGCTCACAACAAAGGTGTGGTACCCGCGTGAGTCCGGACGTTCATGTGGGAGCGATCCGGTAAAACCTTGTACCAAGGAATGTAGGTTCCGCTCCCGAGCCGAAGATCAACGGGAACGGCCGGAAAAGTTGTCCTTTCGGGGGCAGCCTACCGTGTGTTTGGGTTTCCCTTGCAAGGTTTAAATCAATCAATTGTCGGCCTCTCACCGTTACCCGAGACTCGCTTAATTAATCGGCCATGATATCCCATAATGATGGAACTCGAGGAATATTGTTGTATGAACTAATTGCTTGTCCAATTCTTGATTGAATTAGATGGCACATTTAGAAATGGTAATCAACTAGAACTTGTGCTAAAAGATTGAAAGTAAGGACCTACGCTTAGCACTGTTCAAAAAAAAGAAACTCCACCGGCCAAAAGCCTTTCATGTCTAGAGTTTGGTGATGTAGTTATCACCCTACGGTTAAGTCTTGCTGAGTATTAGTATACTCAGCCTTGTTTTAAAATTGTTGTTGCAGGTGTGATTGACCGGATGGGTGACGACAAGTGATGACATCACGGATGGCCTCCTGTGATGTCTACTGTTGCGCTAGTTCATTTTATTTCCGCTGTTTTCAAACTCTGAACCTTTACTCCATGTCATGAACAATGGTTTATAATAAATTATGTTAACTCGTGTTGTACTCTGGACTCGCCTTCGCGTGAGTTTTAATGCATGTGTCGATCCTCTCGTTCGATGTCCAAGTGATTTACCGGCGTTAACCCGGCAACTAACGACAGGATGATACTTTACTATTGCTTAATGACCAAAGTGGATCGGTCTTAAGCGATAGTACGGTATTTTCCGGGCGGGTTGTCACGCTTTGATGATGCAAGGTCCAACTGCTCCACTCGACGACCATGAAGGGACTATACTCGAACCTCTTTCGATTACTCTCGCTTATCCTTTAACCATCCATCGTGTTCTAGCCACATTGGGTAGATACCCCAATTTGATGGAACCGGCTATTCCAAGTGGAAGAACTCGATGGAGGAGTATATGATGGCGGTGAATCCCGCACTTTGGACTATTGTGAATAGGGGTATTACCTTTCCTAGTGGTGATGCAACGCTAACTCGAGATCAAGCAAACGAGATACAAAGGAATTATCAAGCCATACGCATCATCAAGAGTTCACTCACGTCCGAAGAATATGACAAGGTGGATGGATTGAAGTCCGCCAAGGAAGTGTGGGACACATTGTTCATCAACCATGAAGGAACGAAGCAAGTAAGAGAAGGAAGGATTAGAGCTTTGGAGAGTGAGCTCAATCGGTTTGTCATCAAGGATGATGAGTCTCCTCAAGACATGTACAACCGCTTGAACATGATCATCAACAAAATCAAGTCCCTTGGAAGCACAAGATGTGGAAGAAGAGAAGTGGTTGACAAGATTCTCTTCGCGTATATGGCAAGGGATGTTTTCAACTCCCAACTCTCATAAGGGAGAAGAGAGGCTTCAATAAGTTCACTCCGGCAGATGTGATTGGAAGAATGGAAGAACATCTCATCACCGTCAAGGAGTCAAAGCTTTCACAAGAAATGTCAAAGATGCATGAACAACTTGAGAAGAACAAGGGAGTGGCCCTCAAGGCATCTAGCAAAGAGAAGAGGTCAAGCTCATCAACTTCAAAGACCGTGGTTAAGGAAGATAGTGATGAAGATAGTGACATGAACATGACTCCCGAGCAAATGGCTCTCTTTGTGTGGAAGTTCAACAAAATGTTCAAAAAGAGTGGCTTCTTCAACGGGAGCAAGGACAAAGACAAGATCAAGACGAAGAGGACTTCCAAGATACCATGCTTTGGATGTGGCAAGGAGGATCATTTCATTGCGGAATGCCCAAATGTAAAAATAAGAAGAAGAGACACAAACAAGTTTGACAAGAACAAGAGGGAGGAAATTGGTGAAGCTCATTTGGGTGAAGAATGGGATTCAAATGATGATAGTTCGACTCCGACGGTGAAGCGGGTCTAGCTACCATATCCATCGGAGAACCAATCAACAAGTCATCACTCTTTGAAGATCTCACCGATGATGAAGATGACTTCACCCACGCTTGCCTCATGGCTAGGGGCTCCAAGGTAGACACTCCCACTCCGCCCCTAGATGATGATAGTGAAACTGATTTTGATTTTGAAAAAATGATCACTAGCTTTGGTAAAAAAGGCAACAAAGAAAATCATGTGTTTAATGAAAGAAATAGAGAATAGAGAAGGGACTCTAGAGGTGCAAGAAGATCTCTTTAGACTTGAGCGGGAGAAAACCATTGCCCTTGAGAATGCCCTTGTAATTGAAAAGAAGGGTTTCAAGGTGCAAGAGGACTCGCTTAAAGAAAAGGAGATAGAAATTCTTAGCCTCAAGAAATCCCTAGCTAAAGATGAGTTGATAGTAGATGAATTAACTAGGGAATCTTTCCTAGCTAAGGATGCTTGAAAGAAACTTGAGGGTGAAAAGCTTGAACTTCAAAAGAGCTTTGATAGCTTAAAGACTAGTAACATAGCATTAGAAGTTCAACTTGACAACCTCAAGAATAATGCTACAACATCATCTAATGATGCTTCCTCTAACTCTCAAACATCAACAAGCAATGGTTGTTCTAGATGTTATAAAATTGATATAAATTCTTGTGCTACTAATGTTGCCGAGATGAATGCCATGAGGAAAGAAATTTCTAGGTTGTCAAACTCTCTCATTGTTGAAAAGAAGAAAGAACCTAAAAGAGGTGAGTTTGAGAATCACACCAAAGGCTTTGGTTCAAGCTACATGAAGAAGTTTGGATTTGCGGATGGGAAGGGGCTTGGTAAGCAAGAACAAGGTACAAAAGATCCCATCCCATTCATCAAGAACTACCACACCAAAGGAATGGGAACAAGAAATGTGGTGCACGGAATGAAGCAATTGGGTGTCAAGAACTATGACAACCAAGTTAGATACAACACTCCTATCAAGTCCGATAACACCCAAGCTACAACACATGCTCCACAATCAAAGCCAAACAAGTTGAGCAAGAAGCCCAAACCACATGCATCACAAGATAGCTTCTATGCCGATTATGTGTTGACTTGGAACCACAAGCGTAAGGTGGTTGCCAAGTATTTGGGACCTCACACAAAAGGAACATTGATCAAAAGGAATGTGTGGGTGCCCAAGATACTTTTGACTAACACTCTAGGACCCAAATCCACTTGGGTACCTAAAACACAAGCATAACTTGTTTTGTAGGCATACTTCCCTGGTGGAATAAAATGGGTGATTGATAGTGGATGTACAAATCATATGACCGGGGAGAAGAAAATGTTTACATCTTGTGATATGATTGAAAATCCTACAGAAATAATTGCCTTTGGAGGCAATGGTGGAGGAACGGTTGTTGGTCTTGGTAAAATTGCTATCTCAATCACTCCTTCAATTTCGATGTTTATTTGGTTGAATCTTTGGACTACAACTTGTTGTCCGTTTCACAACTTTGTGAGATGGGCTACAATTGTTTGTTCACCAATGAGGGTGTGATCGTCTTTAGAAGGGGCGATGACTCCATTGCCTTTAAGGGTGAACTCAAGGGAAGGCTTTACTTGGTGGATTTTTCATCGGATAAAGCCCAACTTGATACATGCTTATTGGCAAAGTCTAGCTTGAGTTGGCTTTGGCATCGCCGACTAGCTCACGTTGGGATGAATAATCTCAATAAGCTTCTAAAGGGGGAACACATCCTAGGACTAACAAACATTCATTTTGAGAAAAATAGAATTTGTAGTGCTTGTCAAGCCGGAAAGCAAGTTGGTGCCCCTCATCCCGCCAAGAATGTAGTCACCAACACCAGGCCATTGGAACTACTTCACATGGATATTTTTGGTCCGGTGGCTTATGTTAGCATTGGAGGGAACAAGTATGGATTTTTCATTGTTGATGATTACTCTCGGTACACTTGGGTATTCTTTATGAAAGACAAGAGCAAAGTTCATGAAATATTCAAGAAGTTTGCCACAAGAGCCCAAAATGAATTTGATATGAAGATCAAGAGAGTGAGAAGTGATAATGAAGAGTATCTTGATGAAGAAGGCATTGGTCATGAGCTCTCCATCCCATATACTCCACAGCAAAATGGGATAGTGGAGAGGAAGAATAGAACTCTCATTAAAGCCGCAAGAACCATGCTTGATGAGTACAAGACTTCGGATAGTTTTTGGGCGGAAGCAATCAACATGGCTTGTCATGCTATCAACCGTTTGTATCTTCACAAGCTTCGTCACAAGACCGCTTATGAGCTCCGGTAAAAGGCCTAATGTCTCTTACTTTAGAGTTTTTGGTTGTAAGTGCTTCATTCTTAACAAGAAGCCCAAAAGCTCTAAGTTTGCATCTAAAGTTGATGAAGGTATCTTTCTTGGTTACGCCTCAAACGCTCATGGCTATCGTGTCCTCAACAAAACCACCGGTTGTGTTGAAGTCACGTGTGACTTGACATTTGATGAATCTAATGGCTCTCAAGAGGAGCAAGTTGATGAATTGTGTGTAGGCAAGGATATACCTACTGAAAAGGCTATAAGAAAGATGGTCGTTGGAGAAATCAAGCCTCAAGAAGGAGATGAAGAGGATGCGAAATAGAAGAAGCAACAATTCGAATCCCGCGTCGTGAACCCCGGAGTGTCCGGAGAAAAATCCGGAGATTCCGGAGAATTGTACGGACATTCCGGACCTGCTGCTGAAGCTTCACAAGGCAGTCAAGAAACTGAGGATTTGATCCAGCAAGAAGATTCTGACCCACATCCAAGAGTTCGACAAAGTGTTCAATGAGATCATCCCGTTGACAACATTCTTGGAAGCATCCATAGAGGGGGTAACAACTCGTTCAAGATTAGCAAATTTTTGTGAACATTACTCGTTTGTTTCCATGTTGGAACCTATTAGGGTTGAAGATGCTCTTGGAGATGCTGATTGGGTGATAGCCATGCAAGAAGAGCTCAACAACTTCACTAGGAATGAAGTCTGGTCCTTGGTGGAACGCCCCAAACGAAATGTGATTGGAACCAAGTGGGTGTTTCGCAACAAGCAAGATGAAGATGGCGTGGTGACCAAGAACAAAGCTAGATTGGTGGCAAAAGGATACACTCAAGTAGAAGGTTTAGACTTTGGAGAAACTTATGCACAGTGGCAAGGCTTGAAGCAATTCGTATACTCTTATCTTTTGCCACCCATCACAACTTCAAGCTACATCAAATGGATGTCAAGAGTTCCTTCTTGAATGGTCCAATCTCCGAAGAAGTCTATGTTGAACAACCTCCGGGCTTTGAAGATCCTCAATTTCCTAACCACGTCTACAAGCTCCATAAGGCGCTCTATGGGCTCAAGCAAGCCCCTAGAGCATGGTATGAATGCCTTAGGGAATTTCTCTTAAAGAAAGGCTTTGAAATAGGCAAAGCCGATCCTACTCTCTTCACTCGTAAACAAGGTAATGATTTGTTTGTATGTCAAATATATGTTGATGACATCATATTTGGATCTACTAATCAATCTTGGGTTGATGAGTTTAGTAGGATCATGACCAAGAGATTTGAGATGTCTATGATGGGCGAGTTGAACTTCTTTCTCGGTTTTCAAATCAAGCAACTCAAGGATGGCACATTCATAAGTCCGTTGACGGTTAATAGTTGTATCAAATTTCGTTTATGACTTGCAAGCGGACAAGTCTCCCGTCGTAGTCAAGGGACCCTTCTTCCCTCGATTGGTGAACCCAAGGTATCGAATCCGTGGAACAAATGCGTGACGCAAAACTTAATCTAATAAAGCCAAGTAACTCCAATCTTCGGTAAAAGAAACCCTAATGCATCTAGGTAAAAGACACGAAACTAATCTAATCTACTAACGACCGGAGAAAACAAAGTAAGATTGGGTAGATAAACCGATCTAGAGGGATCGGGGTAAGCCTTTTGTTGAAGTTCCAAGCAAGAGAAGAAGTAGCAAATCGAATCTTATAAGAAGCTTCTTTAAATCGTGGTTTCCCGTCCAAATCCGAAAACATCCGCCTTTCGGAACCCCCGTTCGTCACAACGTATCCCTACTCATGCGGGGAGCTTAGGACGAGTCAAAAGACAAGTCGAGATTCTTTCGGAAGATCCGGCGTGTACCTCTAGCCACCGCGGCTACAAGAACACCCTATGTAATCTATCTCGAGAATAGAATTGGAATAAGCAAAGTCGATGGAAAAACGAAATCTTCGAGGAAACACTTGATCGCTAGGAAAAGATTCAACTTGATAATTCAACTATAACAATGATACATACACAAGATCACCACCGGGATCCTTCCTTGATCTTGCTTCTAGCTCCGGAACTCCGACGTGGTCTTCCGTGCAAGGTTCCCACGTCGGCTAGGGAAACCCTAGTCAACTAGCTCGACCCTCTCCTCTCCGAGATGGTGTCCCTCTCTTCTCTCGCTCCTTGGCGGCCGATGATGAATTCTCCTCCTCGTGGCTCTCGGTCGGGGGGCTATAAATAGCCCGATTGGCGGCTAGGGCAAAGGGGAGCCTCCCCTGGGCCCCGGACGGGCCGGGCCGACCGGCCCGGGCCGGTCGGCCCGGGCCCATCCGGGCCCGGCCCGAGGCCTCCTTTGCTCTACGTCGGTTCCCTTGCTTCCCGGATGTTTCCCCTTCGCATGTAGGACCATGTCGTCGGTTTCTATCCGAATTGGACACAACTCCTTGTCTTGCAAGATTCGGCACTTTTACGGTCGGGTCCTCGGAGTTTGTCGTCTTCTCGGATCAAGTCCCTGGCTTCTTGGAGTTAAGTTTGCTTCATTGCATGACTTGTACGGGGCTTCAAGGTCTTGTCATGAGGTGCTTGATGAACTTATCCCGAAAGTCTTGCATTCAATGCTAAAACCCTGCATAAACATTAAACTCCAAAACCGACATGCACACGTGAACTTGTTATACCACGGGGGTTAGTACCAATGGATAAGGTATAAAACTCATGCCAACACCGAAGGTAAACTCATGGCTAGGTTGACGGATTTTCACCGTCAAAATCTCCCCCATGCTTAAACCTTGCTCGTCCTCGAGTAAGCCTTCGATGGATATCATCATTGCCAAACAATGTTTAAACCTTGCACTTGATCATACATGAGAAAACATAATGCTCTCAAAATTTTAATTCATTAAAGTTCCATAATGTACTAGCCTTCATCTCTACGAAGGGTAGATTCTAATTAAGCTTATCCCACAAGTATTAACATGCTCACAAAGTTTAAATAGATCTCAGAATTTTTGAAATAAAGAACGAGATAAAGAAAAGCTAAACCAAGTTCACAAATTTAAATCATCTTGCATATTGCTCATGAACTCTCATCTCGCTTGTCTCTCAAGCCTATATATTCTACTCCTTTCCCTCTCATAACATATATGCGTGGTAGGCTTTATATGGAGCTTTGGGAAAGTTTAGTCCTAACAAGATTTTATAAATGAGGTGTTGTCAAAACAAGACAAGCTTCTCATGGTCTTACCGAGACTCGTCAAAAAGGTCATTGGGAAATAATGTTAAATCAAGGAGGGGAAAGAGAAAAACACACACACACTTTAGATGAGTGGACATGTGCAAATGGCAAAGAGTGATCCCGAGGCACAAAGGAAGTCCTCGTTATCGGATTGCACATGGTTGGAAAATGAGAATGGATCTTTTAAACTTGAAGCCTTGAATGCACTCTTAGAGAACCAGGGAGTTCACTTTACGCATACTCATATTTTTTTTCTTCTCTTTCTCATATTTCTCATTCTTTTCTTTCTTGCTTTCTTTCTTTCATTCATTCATTCATTTCATTTTTTTCTTGTGAGACTTTCACCTTGGAAGTCACGTACATCGCCTTTGAATTTTCTTTCATACATTTTTTTTAATTTGCTCCCTTATGAACTCTAAAACTGCACCGTACCTACCTCCTCCCCCATTCTTAGACGTTGCTCGTCCTCGAGCAAAGAGGCGGTAAATAAGGTAGGTACCGGAAATATTTTTCCTTGGAGAGATACTTGAATTCTTCAATGTTGGCACCGTCTTGTGATCTTCCTTGAATTGATGATCCATTCTCAACGATAGGTTGTGGTCAAGGAGGTAATCACAAAAGATGATATTTGGTTTAAAGGTGGATATCCGGCGAGGTTTGTGAGATCTCCAATGCGGGGATACACAATGCACGGATAAAAGGCTAGCAAAAAGATAGATACGCAAAAACGGAATGACCAGCTTCTTAGTCTCGGGCCAGAGAAATCATGGCCTGCAATAACTCACTCAAAAATAAATCTTGTACACTAAGGTTTATGCACTCAAATATATATTAGGCTTTGGATAGGTTGAGCAACACACAATTGATATTTATGACAAGGTTAGCGATATTTTTGAGCATAAAAGACATCTTTAATCTATTCATAACTTGAGAGCACATAAAACACCATGAGTCTTTATTTTAATCATAACCTCCGCTAAAGATTAAGCTAGTATTTAAATAAATGCAGATTCGTATTTTAAGAGAGCACTAGCTTAAACATGCATAAATCAATTACAAAGATGAACAAAGCTGCAATTTTAATCATATATCATCATGGCACGAATTTTGTAACTTTTCCAATGATATAATCAAGGTGGTGTCTTTATTAATGATGAAATCAAGTTGAAATACAAACTGAAAATAAACAAACATGCTTGCTGAAATTTAGATAAAAACAGAAAATATTACGCAAACACACATAAACAAAAGCTGAAAATTACGAGAGAAAAAGAAAAGAAAAGAAACTAAAGTTCCTAAATCTTCTAGTCCTCCGCCGGTGGTTGGTGTTGATGATCTTGATAGTAATACCCTTGCTCATAATATGATTGGACATTCCCTCCGACGAATTGATTCGGCTCCGCTAGGTGAAGGCGTCCAAGCTCATAGGCAATATTTGCATTGCCTTCACCAAGTTGAGCCGCGTTGGCTTGGATGGCTGCGACGTTTTGGGCGTTTCTTGCAACATACCCTCCAATTATGGCCATGCTTTGTTGTGGTTGGGGATATTGTGCGTAGGGCTCCGCGAAGTTAGCATTGGGCACCATATAATTTGGTGGGGGTACCGGTGCACCACCCCCCATGCTTGCTCTTGTGGCCCTCCGTAATAACTTGGCGGAGGAGGGATCCCGTCGAATGGTTGCACATTGGGTTGTGCTCCACTCGCTTGTGTGGAGGATGTTCCCTCCTCTATGATTCTTCCTCTTTTGTTCTTCCTTGCGGGGACAAGGAGTCCCTCTTCCAACCAATCTTCCCTTCCTTCGGTGAAAAGCCTAAGCCTCTCATTCGGAAGAAGGCGGGTTTACTATGGCCAAACGATAACCTCCTCTCTCATCTCCACTAATGTATTTGCCTTGCCGCAAATACTCAATGCCGAGAGAGGTACCACGCAAAAGATGGTCGGGGTTCCCTCGCGATCCCCGGCCGTAAGGAGAAGGCCAACATGGAGAGGTAGCACCCCGAACCAATATGTCCCGCCCCCGATGTTGCTTCACAACACCAACGGTTGATCATAATGTAAGAGGGGTCCGTTGGTTGCCCGGCAATTAAAGTCGAGTAGAGCCAATTCAACTCCGTGTCGGTCACCTTCGTCTCCTTCATCCTCCCCAATACCCTCTTGCACATCCAAGAGTGAAATATCCGGATAATGGGGTTGCGGATGCAATTGCGTTGTTGATTGGCTTCTCCGGAGATCATATTCCAAAATCCCGCTAACATGCGGGTGGCACGTCAACTTTCTCCGGAGCTCCCTTATGGAATCCAAGTAGCTCCCTAACATGCTCGTAGGGAACCACTTGTTGGACTCCCTCCAAACGGAATGACAAGCTTTGCACCCCATCATCAAGGATAGGTGCAATGGTCATCAAAATTTCCAAGGCGAACCCCTTGTGGGTGTCCGCCGATACTCCGTTGGAGAATTGCACCCATCCAAGGTGCCCCAACATGTAGTATATGTCGGTGCCAAAACCCAAGGTGTAGAGTGCTTGGTCGTCGAACTCGACGTTGGGCACAAGCCTCTTCTCAAGACGAGAGATCCTCTCCTCCTCCTCCTCCGATGACAAGATGATGAAGCCGTACGAAGAATATATCGGAGTGCAAGGAGGTGGCGCGGTCGAACGGGTCGATCGTCGTGGTGGCGTGGGCTGCTCCTCTCGTGTGCCCTTGAGGTTCGGTAAACCTCATGGACGTGCTCCTTGCAGCCCTCATACCACCAAGGAGGAGAGCATCGTTCCTCCTCGGTGGTGCCGTATCCGTCTCCATGCTCCGGGGAGACTCGGAAACTGAGTGCCTCCTCGAAGACGTCGTTGATGACGGCTTGGATGACGACGAACCCTTCTTCTTGGAGAAGAGACTTGTGGTTTTCTTCCACATGGTTGCTTCACTCTTCTCTTCTACTAAAACTCCGGGTTGCAACCGGTAACTAGGCACTAAAACTCTTACTTCGGATGTGGACTTTGAGTGGATTAAGGATGTGGATTTTTTTGAGCTATCAAGCTTCGGAAGGTTGGCTATGTCTACGGAGGTTTTGGGCACACCAACTTGAACACACAAACAAAGGAAGGAGAGGGAAGCTTGCTCGCGAAAACGGGAGCCGGGGGGCTCCTTAAATAGGGTAGGCCGGCCGGCCCGGGCCGACCAGCCTCGGGGGCCTCGGTGCGCCTCCCCGCCTCGTCTTTCTTCCGGCCACGATCATTCCGCCTCTCGCAACTTTCCCCGCCCGCGTGCTCCACGAGTTGCACCGCCCAAACACTCTCGTCCTCTCCTTTTCTTGCATTATTGGTCCTTCCACTTGATGCTTCATGCTTTGGGTCATGTCCATGCTCCCTAGCTCCACTTGCTTCACATGCCACCATGAAATTCCTGCAAAGTTGATGCTTGCTGCCCACCATGCTTGTCCTTTGCATGTGGATTTGGTGAAAGTTGATGAAAAGAGAATCCAATGGTGCATGCATGATTAATTCAAACTAGATTGCCTCCATTTAGGTATGTTTAAGGTTAAGCACTCCTCTAATTCGAAATTTAAAATATTTTTCAGAGCCATGCAAGAGCTCAAACATAATTTTAGATAAGTTTTTAAACCATTAAAAACAAATGTAAGTCGAAAATATTTTCCGACTACGTTGATTTCGGTCTCACCGGTATAGTTTGCCTTCATCGGTTGAAAGCAAACTTTTCCCGGCTTGATCATGGGGGCATAGGTTTAGGTTCTAATTTTGGTTAAATAAGAAAGATTTTGAATATAACAAAATTAGATGAGGCTTAGAAAAATTCTAATCCTAGAGAAACCAAGGATATAGATTTTTAAACCAACCAAAAGTTTTAATTTCTAGGTTCACGCGAGTCCTACCACGTGCTGAATTTTTATTAACACATAGATATAAGTCGTGGCTCTACTTGTGTGGTTTTAGCATGAAAAATAAGTCAACCTCAGCACCATAATGAGGGTGAAAGGTTGAGTTAGGTTCCGAAATTATTTGGTTGACGTTTCTCGAAAAGAAAAGAACAAACAAGCACATAGGAGGGTTCATGCAAAGGGTTTATAATAAAACAAAACATTCAATCAAGAATTATGCCTCTAATATTGTTCAACCACTTCTAAGTCTAATGTCTTTGTGTAATAAAACTCAAAACTAATTTATTAAAAAGACTCGAAAACCTTGGAATCGGGTTGTCCTCCCGGTAGCTTATTCTTGACTCGACGAAACGGGTTGCCTCCCGCCTAGCGCTTCGTTTATAGTCCGTAGCTAGACTTCTTCACTTGATTACTCCGGATCAACGCTCTTTGTGGGCGTTGCAATTTTGGGTACCCACTTCCGCACCATCTTGGGCACGGGCTTGTCTTCCGGCTTAGTCATTTTTTTGGTCTTCACGGTGGCTTTTCTTCCTTTGTCTTGACGGATGCAACACGTTCTTTGATTTTCTTTACGTTCATTTTTTTCGGCTCCTTCTTCTTTTTCAGCCCCTCCTTTTGCTTCGGTTCTCCCTTCACTCCAATCATGTTGCATGCCTCGATTCTTGGACGGAACATGAAGGAACTCCTTTCTCCGTTGATATCGAACATGATCTCCCCTTGCCAACATCAATAGTAGCTCCCACGGTCTTGAGGAAAGGCCTCCCAAGGATGAGCGGCGGCTTCTCCCTCTCTCCCATCTCGAGCACAACGAAGTCGACGGGGATGAAGTGGTGTCCGACCTTCACGGGTACATCTTCAGCAATGCCCAAGGGATAGCGAATGGAGTTGTCTCTGTTGACGCAAAATGTGCACTCGGCGCCAATCACACGGCAAGCCGAAAAGCTTAGCTTCGCACGCGCGAGAGAGAGTGACGTGCCGATCAATTTTTCCCGAAAATTAACAAAAGATAAAACGAGTTAAATACCAAAGCTTGGAACCTACGGGTGGTACCGGGCGAGTTCCATATTTACGGCTAAGAAGCCAAGCAAGACGACATGTAGCTATGCGAAGCTACCCGTCAAAGAACTACAACCATTCGGGTAACCGCGAAGGAAAAAAGAACATTGCCGAATGGATGACGTAAGCATGACAACGATCGATCTTTGAATAAACATGGATGCATGTGCGAAAGCTATGACCGATCTTCATGAAGATTAACATTAAATGAAGTAAAGCACGGACATGATCATGTATTAAAATAAGCATGCATAGATCCAAAGCATTAGTCTACCGCATGTCTAATTACTTTAAGATCCGTCGGGCACGATATCAAGCAAATCTATCCACCGCATGATACAACTTGCATGAAAGAACGCACCACTTTCCACAAATAGATCTATCCACCGCATGATACAACCTAAATACGGAAAGCTAGAAGCACACGTCTTTTAAAACATAAATAACGCACGTGATCTACTCGTGAAGATATAACCGAATGCGGCCGAACAACCGATTCGGGGTCCATGAAGAAGGAACAAACATTACCACGTAAATAAATCTATCAAGCCGAATTGGAAATCTAATCCACCGGATGACTAGCCCCAAAGCAGCCCAAAAACCGCATCTACCGCATGATACCCGGTTCTTTCAAGATTTATATGCGCAAAGCAAGCTTGAACCCACAACACGTGACAACCTAGATCGATTCGGTTTCGGCTATCGGAGAGCACAAGATCCACGCGTCAAAGGCACGAAACCTGCTCTTGCACGGATCTTAAGAGGAAAGGAGCCGATCCAAACCCATCTAGATTGGGCAAGAGTGTATTACATGAATTAAAACATAAAGTAAAACTCATGATAACACGGGGTAACTTAATGAATCTACTTGGATCTTGCCAAAATCCAATAGAGCCGATAACTAGCTTCAAGCTAGATCTTAGCCCACCGCATGGCTCATGATCTAACAAGAAACCCTCTTGAACCAAGCTTGAATCTACCGCATGACACGAAGCATGGTAACAAGACTACTTGCATCGGATCTAAATCCACCGCATGATACTAGACATGATACAAGGTTGCCGGTACTCACGGAGGTCGACGGATCGATTGGTCCCCTCGAAGAACTCGACGACACGACAAGGACTCTAGGGTTTGGCGTAAGGCCGGTGTGTATTGAGGAATGAACGTGTTTTTTTACATACATCCGGGGATCGTATTTATACCTGCGATTACAACCGTGAATGGATTCATTGCCTAACTAAACTCGATCGCTTTGTCCATCCATTCGCTTCCTCCGATCGAGCCACGTCATCGTCCAATCCCGCAAAATCGGCTCTCTTGTTCTTTTGCCGAACCGGAGCGGATAGCCGACCGCGGATCCTTCGCCGAAAATCTCTCGAAGATGTCTTTCCTTCCACCGGACGGGCTCTTTTCCGAATCGGACCCACATGTCATACTCCTTACCAAATTTTGGTGTTAACACATGCCCCTTCAATTGTGGGATAAAAGTAATTTTGTTCCACAATTGACTCCGACCCACGAATCCTTGAGCCAAACCTCGTCAACACCTGTTCTTCGCAATCCGCCGGGTTCTTCGTTCAGATCCAACCCTAGATCCCCTTCGTTCCGAGCTCGAATCTCCAATGGCAACTCAGAACCAAGCTGCTCAGGTAAATTCACCCTTCCAAACCTTTGTTCGGCATTAGGTTTTCAATTTTACCTGAGATTTTCTTCTTCCGCTTTCTTCCAGGAACCTTCTACTGCTCTTCTGATTCCTATTGAGGCCAATTCGCAGTCTTATTATCTTGGTCCCGAAGGGAATCCTGACCCTCGAGATTTTATTGCCGCTGAATCTCAGAGAATCCCTTTCAAGGTAGCTTTATCTCCGCCTCCTCAGTGGCAAGATGCGTTCAAGAACGGCCTTTGCCCCCAATCGCGGTGGAAGACTTGGTATCGCGGGATTCTTGCGGATAAGAGTGGATTGACCAATCGGATACTCTCCGCATTGCTCAATGTCTGGAGTTATCCGTAGCTGAGACACCCAAGAACGAAGATCTTCTGATAGCCGCATGCCACTTCTGGTCAAATGGCGTCAACGCCTTCCTTTTTGGGCACGGCCCAATGTCTCCAACTTTAGCCGATGTGTACATGATCACCGGCCTTGACATCACCGGGTCTGTCCAGCCTTGGAACTTCAAAAATTCCTCACGCCAGACAGGGGTAAAGCCAGGGAATGGCTACAAGCAATATATTTCGAAGCACATGAGAGACAATCCCCTTGGCGAAGTTGAATACGAGCCTTTTTAAACATGTGGTTATGCGATTTGTCTTCGTGGCAAGGCCAACGAACCCACTTTGAATCATATCGCAATGGCGATCCATCGGCCGGTGGCAATCGCCTTCCTCTGGGAAAATTCCTCTTGGGCGGTGTATACCATATGCTTCATCGACGATTTACCCAAATGTATACCGGCCCGGAGGATAACGTGCGTCAATGGCCCTTGGTGGTTTGTTCAAATTTGGCTGCAGCTTCACATGCATCAGATTGTAGGCGTCGACTTGAACTCCAGGTTCTTCCCCTGGTCCAATCCCCCTGAAGGAGAGCTTCAAGTCACCAGAGGATGCCAAAGCTATGGAGAAGCAGCTTCAAGCGTTATCGTTTAGCGGGACGTCACCCGGCTCTTCGAGTTGTTCTTCAAAGGCTTCCCCAATCCTCTTTGGCTCCCTTATCTAGGCTATGACACTCGACCTTCCCCGTCGAGTTCTCCTTTGAGCCCGGCCATCAAGATGGGAGATTCTTGGAAATCTTCAATATCATAATCCGCCCATGCATATTACCGGCCGAGTTCAATGGAGGGAGGCGAATGCCGGTACTTATGAGTACTACCGGCCTAATGTAATGGCCGGGCGGCTTGGATGCGGTCAGATGCCCCCAAGATTGTTTCTGCATGAATTCCTCAAGCCCAGGGAGGAAATCAAAGAACTGATGCGATGCGAGCGAGTTTTCAACTATGTGTGCGGTCCCACCTGTCTACACATGTCCTTTTGTGCCCGCAACCATAGCTCACCCCACCTTCAATTCATGGTGGCAAGAATTCCATGACCACATCTTCGGTGAACCCGTTCATGTGTTCGTGCGGAATTGGTGCCCGATTTCTCGCCGACTTCGGAGGTAACACAATGAACCCTTAGATCAAGCACTCCTTCTCCATTCATGGTTTTGACCTTCATCTTCCGTCCACGAGAACACGGTTCTGCCCCTCGAGCCGGGGTAATAACTTATAATGCCGAAGGCCCAATTTCAAAGCACGGGGTTTAAATCCACAACCCCGCGCCAACCGATGGACAGGTATGCTACCACCGATCCCGGCCTTTCTAGCCTTGCTGTCGACGGGAGGCAAGGTCGCATCCGATTCCCCCTCCGAGCGCTAAAAGGAGGAGAACCGTCAAGAAAGTCTTGGTTGAGGTAAACTCCTTTACCTTCTTGATTCTTGGGTCACTCTTGTTCTTGATGGATCATATCATTGTGTATTTCGGACCATAGCCCAACATTCTTCGTAACCGGCACGCCAATGCTCCACCCACCGGTATGACTTTTCTTTGTTCTTTCTTAAGGATGAGCACCGGCACTTATCCCTTCAATTGGACATTTGCGAAGAAAAGCGTGGGAGAACCACTTGTAGATGTTCCGGTGGTTCAACGAGCGAGCCCTTCCGGGGTTGAATTGTCCATCCCGAGTAGAGATCTCATCTTCATCACCTTCTCGGAAGCGATACGTTCCCCCGAGAGATGAACCTCCCAACCGAGCCGGGGCCACAAAATTCCCCCGGGATGCCATCGCCTATCGGTCAAGCGGCAATGACCAACCCAACGAGAGGAGGATCCGATTCTTCACCGGCCCGAAACTCACGAGTCACTGATGGCTGCATCGACATCTCCCCGACTTGGAAGTTTCGGCTCTACTTGGGACGCCTCTTTCGTCTGCGATTGCTCCCGCTCAAGAAACTACTCATGAGGTGCCCAATTCTGCTCTTAATCTCGATACCTTGATGCTAGCATTCTCACCTCGGCAATGCTGTTTTCAGGATCATGCCCCGTCATCATCGAGCTTGCCATCGAGGGGCCCATCAGCGCCGATGTGATGAAAGAAATAAACCGGCCGTTGCCGGACGAGGTGTTGCTCAAACTCAAAGAAATTGCAACCCGGCTAGAAAAAGACGTTCGGGATCGGCTCAATGATCTTCGCCATTTTGAAGAGATGTTTGAGCCCATTAGTCGCAAACTTCCCGATGACATCGAGCTTTTACGTCGTCCGTCTACGACTTAGAGCCCTTTTATGTTCCCTTGAGGCGCACTTGGAGGAAATTGCGCTCCCGTTCGGCCATTGAAAAGGAGAAAGCGATCTTTGAACGAGGCCATGAACGGGATACAATCCCAAGCGAGAAAGCTACAAAGATGCCTTGGCTGACACCGCAAGTCTCTTATGATGCGAAAGTCGCCGAAAGGCTGCTCTAGAGGCGGAACCGAGAAGCTTGTCGGCGGAGATGGAGATTGACCGAAGAAAATAGCCGATCTTCTCGGATTGATAGCAAAGACCCAAGCGGAGGTGGAATCGGCTGTTACCAGAGTAAAGCAGTGCGATGCAGAGCTTACTGACTTATCTGATGCCCAAAAGGACTATCAGGAGATCTTGGATAATTCCCACTTGATAGTATCCAATGTTCGTCATGCACTTGCAAAACTCCTTAATGCTTGAATGTTCTTATTGATGTATACACTGACCGGCCGTTCTTGTAATATTTCCTTTGCAATTTGAGATGTAATGCTTTGAACGACCCATTCGGTAGTGAAATGCCAACTCCCGAAAAACACCTTGATTTCCTTTAACCGAAACAATCGATCCGCACGCGTTTCGGCTTAGAACTCCAAACGACTCACCGGCGGGTTGGTCAAGGAAATCTTTCCGCCTTCCGATTTTATTGGGACGTGCGCCACGATCCACGGCCACGACTCGAAGCCACGATTTACCTGCCAGGGCCTATAAATGTTGCCGTAGGTGCCCCTAGCTCTCCACCGGGCCTTCTAGCTCTCGAATCTTTGCCAATCTGCGGCCCTCTTGCAAACGGTGCACATCCCCAAACCGCAATGGTGCGCCGCCTCAACCGCCGCCGCGCCTCCGATGAGGCTGAGGGAAGCGGCGCTAATGCGCGCGGGCGGTGATGATCATCAATTTCTCCTCGTCAATCTTCCTTTTGATCTTCCTTTGCCTTGACAATCATCTCCCTTTTTCGGTTTGATTTAGTGGAATCCGCCTCGCGCGCGGCCAATCGGCCCCTCCCCGACGACTCTTCGGGTCCGATGGCCACTCCCCCGTGCCGTACGGGGAAGCGGATGCTATTCGCTTCAAGGAGGAGCTAGAGGCGTCCCGTCTTGAGCTGGAGGACGTCTCCAAAAAAGCGGGCGTGGCCGAATTAGAATGGGAAGACCAGCGGAAACAGCTGCTGGAGGCCATCGATGGTATTGCTCTGATTCTTGACTCAGCCCAGCCTTTGATGCTAATCCTTTCTTGTTTGTCTCTTGCAGCCCGTGATGCTGAGCTCGACCAGCTAAAGGCGCTGGTAGAGCAACTGGCGGAGAAGGTGAACGCTCACGGCGACACGCCGGCGGAGCGCCTGGCCGCGGTGGAGCGCCGCATCGACGAGGTGGCCGGTCCATGGCGTTCGTTTGGGCACCACCTTGGGCACCGGCTGCGATGGCGACGCATACGGACGTCGACTATTCCACCGGCCGCGTGGCTTCCGGGCGGCGCGCCGGAGGGATATCGACGAGATCGAGCTCATCCTGGAGCGCCTCGACGGCCACGGCGACGCCATTGCCGAAATTACCCATCCCCAGTCTGTGTTGAACGGACTCTTTGACTAGATTGTACTAGGGATGTGTAAATGTCGGCAATATATGATGAACTTTTGGAATCCGCATTTGTTCCGTGATACTTCCCTTCGCATTTGCATCTGTGAATTTGTCCTCTTCGAATGCATGCGGGAGCCGCCTTTAGCCGAACGCTTGCAAACAACTGCCCCTTGGCGCAAGATCCACAAAGGATCCCAATTCGGCAATCCGTAAATACTGTTCAAAAGAAAACCCTTCGCACTTGGTGGAAAACCCCTGCCGCTTGGTATTCCAACAGTGTGTACTGGCCAGATCATCACTCCCAATGCGCCTCCTTGGTCAATAAAATAGCCCGTGGGGTGCTCTGCAAATCCACTCGCACACTCCTCCATCACTTCTCGTCTCTTCCTCTGCTGCTAGAAGAAAAAACCCCAACGCCATGGACAAGGGTAAACAGCCTCAGGGGAGCGGCTCGTCAAGGAAGCGTACGATTCGGAAGTGAGTTCTTTCTTGATCTGCTCCTTGTCCTCCTCTTGATCTTGCGCTTCATGTTTTTCCTCTGCCTCTTTCAGCCTTGATTTGCTTCTGAAGAGGTCATCGGAACCGAAGATGTTCCTGAGTACATCTCCTCCGATTCTTCTCCTGAGGCGGAGGATGCCACGCCCGAGCAAAGGGTCATTTATCGGCTGCGCCGCCGTGTCCCGGCACACGGAGCGTGACCTCGGGGATATGTCCGTCCGTGCCGAGCCGAACGCGAGCGTCGCATGGCGCCGGAAGCGCTAGTAGGGGGTAAACGCTTCGTCCCCCTTCATGTTTGCATCCGGATTTCTTGCCCCTAACCTTGATTCTTTTGCTCCGGATGTCTCGACGGAGTACGACAACCCTGAAGGCGGCACTGGGATAGCTTGGTAGAGGACGCCAATCGTGGTCATCCTCGTGCGTTCCAAGTTGCCGTCACGGTGGTCCCGGAACAAGCGAAGAGGGAGCGACGGCCGAAGAAGTAAAGAAAAGATTGAATCATACTTTCGCTTCTTCCGCCACGCCTTCTGCTTCCCTCCCTTTAGTGGACTTGACCATCAGGGCTGCTAGATGTAATTTCGTGAGAAACAGTTGTAATGTAGTATTGAGCTAAGGGCAATGCATCGGGCACTGGCCATTTTCTCTTGTTCATGGATTTTTTTTTGTTCTAAAGGCGGCCTCATCCTTGAGCGCCGGCTGTTTCTGTGTCAGATGTGTGTAATCATCGATCGATTTCAATGCTAGGATAATACTTCTTCAGATATCTTCCATTTATTGCGGCGGAAAACTCTTCTCCCAGCAAAGTTTTCAATATGTATGCATTACCTGGGACGCATCTGACCACACGAAAAGGCCCCTCCCAGTTAGGGGACCATTTGCCGAATTCACTGTATTTAGTTCCAATCGGCAGTAGTGCTTTCCATACTAGATCGCCTTCTGCGAATTGCTTTACCTTTACTTTCTTGTTATAGTATTTGGCGACCCGCAGCTTGTTTTTCTCGATGTTTTCCAGGGCCCTGAGACGGATCATATGCAAATCTTCTAACTCATCCATCATTAGGCCGTTGTAATCCTTGGAGCTCAACTCGTTTTGTAGCACAAGCTGTCCTTGATTACGTCCGCATCTCCCGGGGTAGGATTGCATGGTGCCCGTAAACCAATTCGTAAGGAGAGGTCTTTGTAGCTCCATGGGGGGCCATTCGGTAAGCCCACGGCGCTTCACCGAGTACCGAATGCCACCTTCTTGGCTTCGATCGATCTTTTTACTCGTATCGGCTTGATCATGATCTTGTTAGAAGCCTCTCGCTTGACCATTAGCTTGGGCGTAATATGGTGAGGAGTTAAATAATTTGATTCCCATGCTTTCGGCAAAATCTCCGAATTCCAATGACACGAATTGTGCCCCTTGGTCGGTGGTAATCGTCGAGGAATCCCAAATCGATAGATGATGTGCTCCTTGACGAACCCGATCATACTTTCGACGTCACCTTCTTGAGTGGGATTGCCTCGACCCATTTGGTGAAGTAATCCGTAGCCAAAAGCACGAACTTATGCCCCTTGCTAGATGGTGGATTAATTTGGCCAATCAAGTCTATACCCCGGCCCCCGAATGGCCATGGCTTGATGATGGGATTCAATGCTGATGCGGGGACTCTTTGAATATTCCCGAACCTCCGGCATTCTTGACACCCCTTGTAATACTCAAAGCAATCCTCTAATATCGTCGGCCAAAAGCATCCGGCTTGCCTAATAACCCATTTCATCCGATAGGCCGATTGGTGCGCTCCACATACCCCATCGTGCACCTCGCTCATCATGTTCTTGGCTTCTTCGGACCCGGACATCGTAGCAATACCCCATCTAATGATTTATAGAACAAATTATCATCCGGAAGAACGAACTTGATTGCCTTGTACACGAGCTTCCTAGAGACCTTTCGGGATGGATCTCTCAAATAATCAACGATCTCTTTCCTCCAATCATCTTCCGTAAGATCCGTCCCCGGTGCGCTCACCTCTGCGGCAAATGCTTCTCGGCTCTCTTTATAACCAGAGGCGCTCTGAGCCAGCCTGTTTGCTTCCTCGTTATGCTCTCTAGGAATGTGCTGTAGGGTTACCAGTGGAAAGCCCTTCAAGATTTCTCTGCATTCCTCGTAGTAACTCCTCAGCGCCTCGCTTCTGCACTCGTACTGGCCGTTCAATTGCTTGATTACCAATTCTGAATCTCCATAGATCTCAACTGAGACGGCCCCAGCTTCTCTCAAATATTGAAGCCCTCGAAGTAGTGCTTCGTATTCAGCCTGGTTATTCGTGACAGTGGGTTGTATAGGAATGGCGAATTCAAACATCTCACCTCCGGGCGAAATTAGTAGGATCCCTACTCCCCCACCTTTGCCACATGATGACCCGTCAAAGAATAAAGCCCATGGGGTAATTTCAAGCGAGATCAATTGAAGGGTCACGGTGTTCGGTTATAAAATCGGCAATGACACGACCTTTGATGGCTTTTGCCGATTCGAACTTCAACTCGAATTCTGATAGAGCTAAAATCCATTTGCCAACCCGACCGTTCAAAATTGGCATAGATAACATATGTTTTATCACATCAAACTTCGAGTATACAGTGCATTCGGCATTCAACAAGTAGTGCCGAAACTTTGTACACGAGTAGTATACGCAAAGACACAATCTTTCTATAGCCGAATACCTGGTTTCAGGATCAAGTAGTTTTCGGCTAAGATAAGCTACTACCCGTTCCTTCCCTTCGAATTCTTGAATAAGGGCCGATCCAATAGTTTGGGTATCGGCCGCCACGTACAACTTGAAAGGCTTGTTCGGTGAGGAGGAACCGACCGGCGGCTCCTTCATGTATTGCTTGATTTCCTCGAAAGCCTTTTGTTGTTCGTCGCCCCATGTGAATTTCGATCCTTCTTTAGCTTCGACGCAACGGAGAGAATGGCAACACCTTCCGTGATAAATTTGAGATGAACCTTCTCACAAAGTTGATCTTGCTGAGCGATGATTGCAACTCCTTGAGGTTGGTTGGAGGAACGACTTCGTCAATGGCTTTCATGCTCTTTTTGCCAACTTCGATCCCTCCTTCGTGGACCAAAAACCCCAAGAACTCTCCAGTGACACCCCAAATGCACACTTGTTTGGATTCATCTTCGAGCCATGCTTCGGGGTGCATTCCGGGGTCTTCTTCACATCTTTCGGATGGGTGTCATGACTTAAGGACTTGATCACCACGTCGTCAATGTAGATTTCCACGGTCTTGCCGATCAACTCATGAAAAATGTAATTCATGGCCCGCCGATAGGTTGCACCGGCGTTCTTCAACCCAAATGTCATGACGATCCATTCAAATAGGCCTATATGACCGGGACATCTAAAGGCCGTCTTCGAGATGTCTTCTATTGCCATAAAGATCCGATTGTATCCCGCGTTGCCATCCATGAAGCTAATCACCTTGTGCCCGGCGGCGGCGTCAATCGGCAAATCGGCAATAGGCATCGGGTATCCATCCATGGGAGTAGCTCTGTTTAGGTCCCCGAAGTCTATGCAAACTCTCATTTTTCCATTTTTCTTATACACGGGGACGATGTTAGAAATCCACTCCGCATATCCGGGGGCCGAACGAAGTTTGCGTCAAGTAATCTTTCGATTTCCTTCTTCACATCGGCCAATACCTCATCCTTGTAGATTTTCCGGGGCGGTTGCTTGTATGGTTTGAAACCGGGCTTGATTGGCAACCGGTGCTCGACGATGGATCGATCCGGTCCGGGCATCTCCGAGTAATCCCCGGGCGAAGCAATCTTTATATTCTTTGAGAAGCTCAATTAAGTTCCCCCCGAAGTCCGGCCGCAAATTTGCACCGATGAACGTCGGCCTTGGCTTGTCACCGCTTCCAATGTCAACTTCCTCCCGGCTTATCGGCCGACATGAATCCTCGTCCCGGCTTGCCGTCGGTGCCATCCACGGGGGTTCTCCATTAAAAATTCTTGTAAGAGCCGATCGCTTGAATCGGCCGTTGGTCACCGCCGACGGGTTCAACGGGACCTTCTCCCCGATCCTTCCACGAGAAGCAATCGATGCCTTGGTACTCCCGGAAGGCTGGTTCCATGTTAGCCACGCTTACGGAGTCATCCGCCCGGACGACCTCGATTTCATCATCCACCCATTGGATCGGTTGTTGATGCATAGTGGATGGGACGCGGCCGATTGGCGTGGATCCGGTCCCGCCCAAGCGACGGGGCGTAGGCTCCCTTCCCTTCGATGACGAAGAAGGTGGTGAGCGGCGTCTTGGACCCGATCATCAAATCCACGTGGGCGCATCCTTTGGTGTCCGAGGGGTTCCGGCGAAGTCGTTCGGGATGATGCTTGTTGGTGTCGGATCGCTCGGGGTCATGCCAAGCTTCCCGAAGGTGGTGTACGACATTACGTTGGCTCGCCGCGCCACCGTCGACGAACATCTTGGTCAATGGCTTGCCATTGACGTACCCCCTAAGTACGGCGGCCTCATATGGCGATTCTTGGCCGGCTTGTCGAAGATGGCACGCTTGGCAAGCACCGAGCTGCGCCATCATCTCCTCGGGCTGCTCGTCGTCAAAGGAAGCTTCCTCTGCATCACCCGGTTAGCGGGAGCCATGAACTCGTTTGGCGGGAAGTATACCATGCACGCGAGAGGCCGGACGCTTCGATCCTTCGCGGGCCGGTCCTTGGGGCGCCACTTGTCTCGTCCGGATCCCGGCTTGCTTCATCTCGCGGTTCCTCAAGCGTTGGACCCGCCTCTTCTGGCTCTTGCGTAGACCGGGTGGGCACCACTGCCCCTTTTGCCAGACGTAGACATCTTCGTCGTCCTCTCGGTCGGCCCACCCGAGATCGGCTTGGCGCTTCCCGGGGTGATCTATAACCTCAATTTTTTGCCGCCGATCCCCATTTGGGTGAATCCTTCCAAGTCTTTCATGGACGGATCGGCGATTGGCGATTTCCTGCTCGTATTCGGCATATCTGTCGCCTTGCATTCGGGACGGTTCCTTAATGTGGGCGGCTTTAGGCCCTCATTCCGGCGGTGCACGAAGAAGGCGCATCCCCAATGGGCGCGCTCTCCCGCTCGCGCGCGTGCTTCGTTCCCCGATTCCATCTCGCGCGCATCCTCTTCGACCTCGCGCCGCTCCTCCTCGTGACGACGCTTTTGGTAGCGCTCCTTTTCCATCTGACGCTGCCATTTGTTGAGGAGAATGCGTGACGTCACCTTGGGTTTAGGCTTGGACGATTCCCCAATCTCGATGTGGCTCTTGAGAACGCGGGGGGCGTCGCCCTGCACTTGCTCTAGGGTCACCTGGCGCTCCGGGTCAACTGATCCATCTTGCTTGGACTGGGCGAGGTCGGGACCTTGACTTTCCCTTTCTCTTCGGTGTTATCGCGTTGATAGAAAAGCCGAGCATGTTCTCGCGGGAAGGGGTGGCCATCCAACTTCATCTTGTTATCGAACTTGAGGTGCCCTTCTGGATAGCCTTACGGATCCTCATCCCGAAGACCACCGCAATCGTTGATGGAGTGCGAGTCCCTGTCATGGAAGCCGCGGTAACGTTTCGCTTTGACTCCATCGGGCCGAAGCATAGAGTGCCCTTCGGGCGGCTTGATTCGGCCTTCCTTTACCAAGAGCTCAAACAACTTATCGGCCTTTGTGATGTCGAAGTCGTAGGTTCCTTTGGTCCGCCGACCCATCGGCCGATTCATTGTTAAGGGCTCTTTACCCCACAAGATTTCTGCTGCGCCTACCTCCAATTCGTCGTCGGAATCCTCGCACAAATCGGCTTTGTCCAAGAATTGGTTGTAGATGTCGGCGATGTCGTCTTCTTGCCAAACTTGGGGTCCTTCTTGAGGCCATATGCACGATTGCTCATCAAGGATAACTTCGCGACGGTTGGCCCAAGTTTTCAAACTCCATCCCAAATAGCTTTTCGCGCACGGCTGGTAACATCCCGGCGACGGCCATATCAGCCAGCTGATCGTCTGGCAAGTTCAATGAGAAGCACATGCCCTTGACTTCTCTGAATCTTCTAAGAAACTCCAGCGGTGTTTCACTGTGCCTTTGCTTCAGGGTGGCGAGATCAATCAACTTCTTCTCAGAACTGCCGCTGAAGTAATGAGCGTGGAATTTACGCTCCAAATCTTTCCACCTGGCCACTGACTCAGGCGGCAAGGACGAGAACCACTGAAAAGCTGGACCCGTCAGCGAGGCGGGGAAGTAGCGAACCCGAACGTCTCTTCGGCCGAACATTCCCCAAGCTGCATGAGATAACGAGCGATATGCTCGACCGTGCTCGTCTCGTCCTGCCCAGAGAACTTTGTGAATTCCGTCGGCGGTTTTACCCTTGGCGGCGGGGAGCACGTTATAGTACCACTGCGGGAACGGCGGCACGTAGGTGGGGCCCCGCATCCTTGGCTTGAGGCCGAACGGTTCCGCATCAATTCGGCCATCTTGCGTGCTAGGGCATCTTCCTCTCCGAGCGCCCGCGGCCGGCGCGTACCCTGGGTGCGGGAAGGCGTCGAACGCCCCGTAATTTCCCACTTCATGATAGCCACCGCCGTACAAATTCTTCTGGAGCCAGTTGGTTGACGGAGCTATTCTTCGACTGGGATCAAGTGGAGCCCCAGGTGAGCCGAATGCTAGGTCTCCGTACGTAGGGCCGGTACGGATTCGAGCCGTTGCACGGGCGACCCGTCTTTGCTCCGTGGTGGCGGCGGGATTGGCCGACTTCCCGAAGCTTGCGGCGGAGGCCGAACCGGCCGCCCCCCGGCGCCTGCGGAGGAGGTTGGAATGTCTCGCTCCGGAGCTTTGAGGAGGAGGGCTGCCGCACCCTGGCTTCGCGGCGGCGGGCGAGAGCTTGATTCACCCGGCTCCACGGTGCTCTTTCCGGCGTACGTCTTTCCAAACGCCCGCCCCGCGCCCGGGCCAAAGAGGGCCACCATCATCTGCTGGAGCGACCCGAGGAAAGCTTGGTTGTGCTTGGTGAGCATGTTGTCCTGACTCTTGGAAGATCCGCGCGCATTCTTCCTTTTCTTGTTGGGTTGTGGCGTCGGTCTCTCCCGGCAAGAGCACTCTGGGCAGGCCATTCTTCAGATATGGTACACCACTTCGATTCTTCTTGAATGACATGAGACACTTTTGTTGAAACTGATTCACGGCGTCTACGAGCCGCGATGCCTTGCTCCGGAGAAAGCTCCTCAATGCCGACATCCAGGAGGTCCGTGATCTCAGGCATCTCGAACCAATTCGGTTTGTATGTCCCACTGGGCGTGCCAAAAAGTGTGTTGACGCAAAATGTGCACTCAGCGCCAATCACACAGCAAGCCGAAAAGCTTAGCTTCGCACGCGCGCGAGAGAGAGAGTGACGTGCCGATCAATTTTTTTTTGAAAATTAACAAAAGATAAAACGAGTTAAATACCAAAGCTTGGAACCTACGGGTGGTACCGGCGGTTCCATATTTACGGCTAAGAAGCCAAGCAAGACGACATGTAGCTATGCGAAGCTACTGTCAAAGAACTACAACCATTCGGGTAACCGCGAAGGAAAAAAGAACATTGCCGAATGGATGACGTAAGCATGACAACGATCGATCTTTGAATAAACATGGATGCATGTGCGAAAGCTATGACCGATCTTCATGAAGATTAACATTAAATGAAGTAAAGCACGGACATGATCATGTATTAAAATAAGCATGCATAGATCCAAAGCATTAGTCTACCGCATGTCTAATTACTTTAAGATCCGTCGGGCACGATATCAAGCAAATCTATCCACCGCATGATACAACTTGCATGAAAGAACGCACCACTTTCCACAAATAGGTCTATCCACCGCATGATACAACCTAAATACGGAAAGCTAGAAGCACACGTCTTTTAAAACATAAATAACGCACGTGATCTACTCGTGAAGATATAACCGAATGCGGCTGAACAACCGATTCGGGGTCCATGAAGAAGGAACAAACATTACCACGTAAATAAATCTATCAAGCTGAATTGGAAATCTAATCCACCGGATGACTAGCCCCAAAGCAGCCCAAAAACCTGCATCTACCGCATGATACCCGGTTCTTTCAAGATTTATATGCGCAAAGCAAGCTTGAACCCACAACACGTGACAACCTAGATCGATTCGGTTTCGGCTATCGGAGAGCACAAGATCCACGCGTCAAAGGCACGAAACCTGCTCTTGCACGGATCTTAAGAGGAAAGGAGCCGATCCAAACCCATCTAGATTGGGCAAGAGTGTATTACATGAATTAAAACATAAAGTAAAACTCATGATAACACGGGGTAACTTAATGAATCTACTTGGATCTTGCCAAAATCCAATAGAGCCGATAACTAGCTTCAAGCTAGATCTTAGCCCACCGCATGGCTCATGATCTAACAAGAAACCCTCTTGAACCAAGCTTGAATCTACCGCATGACACGAAGCATGGTAACAAGACTACTTGCATCGGATCTAAATCCACCGCATGATACTAGACATGATACAAGGTTGCCGGTACTCACGGAGGTCGACGGATCGATTGGTCCCCTCGAAGAACTCGACGACACGACAAGGACTCTAGGGTTTGGCGTAAGGCCGGTGTGTATTGAGGAATGAACGTGTTTTTTTACATACATCCGGGGATCGTATTTATACCCCGCTGATTACAAACCGCGAATGGATTCATTGCCTAACTAAACTCGATCGCTTTGTCCATCCATTCGCTTCCTCCCGATCGAGCCACGTCATCGTCCAATCCCGCAAAATCAGGCTCTCTTGTTCTTTTGCCGAACCGGAGCGGATAGCCGATCGCGGATCCTTCGCCGAAAATCTGCGAAGATGTCTTTCCTTCCACCGGACGGGCTCTTTTCCGAATCGGACCCACATGTCATACTCCTTACCAAATTTTGGTGTTAACGAGTCTCCCAACTCCAAACATATACCCGTAGGCTCCATTGGTAGGCGTAGCTTCTCGAACACATCCCTTGGCATGACGCTCACACTTTCTCCAAGGTCGCATAACGCCTTCTCGAAGTTGAAAGAACCAACCGAACATGGAATTGTAGGGCACCGGGGTCCTTTTGCTTCTCTAGCCCATTAGCAATAGCGGCACTACACTCCTCGAACATCTTGACATGATCTACCCCGAGTGTTGCTATCTCATATTTATTTGCAAGTATGTCTTTAAAGTAACGAGAATATGTAGGTACATGTGTGGCATGTTGATGCTAAGTCTACGCACAACTTCCACAAACTTCTCAAAGTGGTTGTCAAGTTTACCTCGGAAGTAGCGTGGCTTGAGTTGCGGTATCCTCGTGTCTTCCTCCGGCATCTCAAATTCGGGTTCCTCGGTGACGATCCCCGTAACCTTCTCTTTAGCAACTCCTTCCACCTCGGTGGATGGTTTGAGCTTCCTTGCTCCCGCGAACGTTCCGGATCTTCGGTCTCCTTCCCCGAACGTGTTTGGATAGCCTTCGCCGATTCGGGACTTTTGGGTTGTCCCGGAAGCTTCCCTTCATCATTAGTGAGGCGCCCGCAAGTTATCCAACTTGCGTCTCGAGCATCTTCATCATGTTGAGCACTTGATGATTGGAACTTCCGATCTCCATCACTTTGCTATCGATGTTCTTCAACACCTTGTCTATGGTCTTGAACTTGGTGACGGTGTCCTTGTTGATCTTAGCTTGCTCATCCATGAACTCCTTCAATTGTATACGAAGTGTAACCGCGTTAGGAATAAATGAGCTTGCATTAAATTGAGGCCTACCTTGCCGTAACGGAAGTTCGGCAATTCTCCCTTCCTCATGTAGTCGAGCACTTTGGCTTCCTTCGGACAATCTTTGCGGACATGGCCATACTCTCCACATTCTTCGCATGTGGACCTTGCTTCGGCGGCCTTCAAGTCTTGAGCCTCTTTCTTTTCCATCTCCATCTTCTCCAACCTCCTCATGAGCGAGTCGATCTTGCCTTCAAGTATGTTCTCCTTCTCCACTTGCAAGACTCCTTTGACGTTCCCCGTGGGTTGAACCGGATGTAGGCGCCGGATGACGCCTGTTGACGCGAAAAGTGCACTCAACGCCAATCACACGGCAAGCCGAACAAAGGCGGCTTCACACGCGCGAGAGAGCAAAAGACGTGCCGATCAATTTTTCCCGAAAATTAACAAAAGATAAAGCAGTTAGATATCAAAGCTTGGAACTTGCCGGGTGGTACCGGCGCGGTTCCATATTTACGGCTAAAAAGCCAAATAAGATGACACATAGCTATAGAAAGCTATACGCAAAGAACCACGACCATTCGGGAAACCGCAAAAGGGAAAAAGTAACACTGCCGAATGGATGACGTAAGCATGACAGCGATCGGTCTTTGTTTGAACAAAGATGCAAGTACACGAAGTCATGACCGATCCCCATGAAGATTAGCGTTAAATAAATGAATAAAGTAAAGCACGGACATGATCATGTATTAAACAAGCATGCATAGATCCAAAGCACTAGTCTACCGCATGTCTAGTTACTTTAAAACCCGTCGAGTACGATATCAAACAAATCTATCCACCGCATGATACAACTTGCATGAAAGACCGTACCACTTTCCATAAATAGATCTATCCACCGCATGATACAATCTAAATATGGAAAGCTAGAAGCACACATCATTTAAAACATAAATAACACACGTGTTCTACTCGTGAAGAAAAATAACCGAATGCGGTGAACAGTCGATTCGAGGTCCATGAAGAAGGAACAAACATTACCACGTGAATAAATCTATCAGATTGATTCGGGAAACTAATCCACCGGATGACTAGCTCCAAAGCAACCCAAAAACCTGCATCTACCGCATGATACCCGGCTCTTTCAAGATTTATACAAACATAAGCAAGCTTGAACCCGCAACATGTAACAATCTAGATCGATTCGGTTTCGGCTATCGGAAAGCACGGGATCCACATGTTAAAATATGAAATCTACTCGAACAAGGATCATAAAAGAGATACAGCCGATCCAAACCCATCTAGATTGGGCAAAGATGTGTTACATGAATTAAAACATAACGTAAAACTCAAGATAACACAGGGTAACTTAATGAATCTATTGGATCTTGCCAAAATCCAATAGAGCCGATAACTAGCTTCGAGCTAGATCTTAGCCTACCGCATGACTCATGATCTAACAAGAAACCTTCTTGAACCAAGCTTGAATCTACCGCATGACACGAAGCATGGTAACAAGACTACTTGCATCAAATCTAAATCCACCGCATGATACTAGACATGATACAAGGTTGCTGGTACTCACGGAGGTCGACGGATCGATTGGCCCTCTCGAAGAACTCGACGACACGACAAGGACTCTAGGGTTTGGCGTAAGGCCGGTGTGTATTGAGGAATGATTGTGTCTGTTACATACATTCAGGGGTCGTATTTATACCCTGTTGAGTACAACTGCGAATGGATTCGTTGCCTAACTTATCCCTAAGCTCGATCGCCTATCCATCCATTCGTCTCCCCTGATTGAGCCACGTCACCGTCCAATCCCGCAAAATCAGCTCTACTGTTCCTTTGCCGAACCGGAGCAGATAGCCGACCACAGATCTCTTTGCCGAAAATCTCTGAAAATATCCTTCCTTCCACCAGACGGACTCTTTTTCGAACCGGACCCACAAGTCAGACTCCTTACCAAATTTTGGTGTTAACACATGCCCCTTCAATTGTGGGATAAAAGTAATTTTGTTCCACAATTGACTCCAGCCACGAATACTTCAATCAAATCTGTCAACACCTGTTCTTCGCAATCCGCCGGAATCTTCATCCAGATCCAACCCTAGATCCCCTTGTTCCGAGCTCAAAACTTCCAATGGCAGCTCAAAACCAAGATGCTCGAGTAAATTCATCCCCCCGTACGCCTCGCTCGGCATTTAGGTTTTCAATTTCACCTGAGATTTCCTTTTCCGCTCTTCTTCCGGGAGCCCTCTACCGAGCTTTTGATTCGTGCCGAGGCCAATTCGAGATCTTATTATCTTGGTCCCGTGGGGAACTGCGACCCTCGAGATTTCATTGCCGGCCGAATCTCGGAGAATCCCCTTCAAAGCAGCTTTGTCTCCACCGCCTCAGTGGCAAGACGCGTTCAAGAACTAGCCTTTACCTCCAATTGCAGGCTGGAAGACTTGGTATCGGAGGATTCTTGCAGATAAGAGTGGATTGACCAACTTGGATGCCCTCCGTATCGCCCAGTGCTTGGAGTTATCCGTGGATGAAACCCCCAAGAACGAAGATCTTCTGATAGCAGCCTGCCACTTTTGGTCAAATGGCGTTAACGCCTTCCTTTTCGGCCACGGTCCAATGTCCCCCACCTTGGCCGATGTATACATGATCACCGGCCTTGACATCACAGGGTCTGTCCAGCCCTGGAACTTCAAAGGTTCTTCACGCTAGACAGGGGTAAAGCCAGGGAACGGATACAAGAATTACATTTCGAAGCATATGAAAGACAATCCCCTTGGTGATGTTGAATACAGAGCCTTTCTGAATATGTGGGCGTGCAGATTTGTTTTTTCGTGGGAAAGCCAACGAGCCCACCTTGAACCATATTGCAATGGCATCTCATCTGGCCGGTGGCAACCGTCTTCCCCTGGGAAAATTCTTCTTGGGCAGTGTATACCACATGCTTCACCAGACTGTCACCCAGATGTATACCAGCGAAAGGATAGCATGTGTCAACGGCCCTTGGTGGTTCGTTCAAATGTGGCTGCAGCTCCACATGCATCAGATCGTCGGTGTCGATTTGAACTCCAAATTCTTCCCCTTGTCCAATTACCCTGAAGGAGAGCCTCAAGCTACCAGAGGATGCCAAAATTACGGAGAAGCGGCTTCAACTGTTTTCATTCAGCAGGACATCAGCCAGCTCTTCGAGTTATTCTTCAAAGGTTTCCCTAATCCTCTCTGGCTTCCTTATCTGGGCAACGACACCTTGACCTTCCCTGTTGAATTTTCCTTCGAGCCCGGCCATCAAGATGGGAGATTCTTAGAGATTCTCAACATCGTAATCCGCCCATGCATACTACCGGCCGAATTCAATGGAGGAAGGATCGAATGTCGGCACTTATGAATACTATCGGCCTAATGTAATGGCCGGGCAAATTGGATGTGGACGGATGCCCCCAAGGTTGTTCCCGCATGAATTCCTCAAGCCCGGAGAGGAAATCAAAGAGGCGATGCGGGCGGCGGGGGTTTTCAACTATGTGTGTGTTGACGGTGAAAATCCGTCAACCTAGCCATGAGTTTACCTTCGGTGTTGGCATTAGTTTTATACCTTATCCATTGGTACTAACCCCCGTGGTATAACAAGTTCACGTGTGCATGTCGTTTTTGGAGTTTAATGTTTATGCGGGATTTAGTGTTGAATGCAAGACTTTCGGGATAAGTTCATTAAGCACCTCATGACAAGACCTTGAAGCCCCTGAACAAGTCATGCAATGAAGCAAAACTAACTCCAAGAAGCGGGGACTTGATACGAGAAGACGACGGACTCCGGGGACACGACCGGAAAAGTGTTGAATCTTGCAAGACAAGGAGTTGAGTCCAATTCGAGAGAGAAACCGACGACATGGACCTACATGCGAGAAGGGGGAAGCATCCAGGAAGCAAGGGAACCAACCTCGGGCAAAGGAGCCCGCGGGCTGGGCCTAAATGGGCCCGGGCCGGCCGGCCCGATCCGGTCGGCCCGAGCCCATTTAGGGCCCAAACTCGTCGCCCTTTACCCTAGCCGCCAATCGGGCTATTTATAGTCCCCCGACCGAGAGCCACGGGGAGAAGATTTCGTCTTCGGCCGCCGAGGAGCAAGAGAGAGAGAGGGACACCATGTCGGAGAGGAGAGGGTCGAGCTAGTTGACTAGGGTTTCCCTAGCCGACGTGGGAACCTTGCATGGAAGACCACGTCGGAGTTCCCGGAGCTAGAAGCAAGATCAAGGAAGGATCCCGGTGGTGATCTTGTGTATGTATCATTGTCATAGTTGAATTATCAAGTTGAATCTTTTCTTAGCGATCAAGTGTTTCCTCGAAGATTTCGTTTTTCGATCGGCTTTGCTTATTCCAATTCTATTCGTACGATAGATTACATAGGGTGTTCTTGTAGACGCGGTGGCTAGAGGTACACGCCGGATCTTCCGAAAGAATCTCGACTTGTCTTTTGACTCGCCCTAAGCTCCCCGCATGAATAGGGATACGTTGTGACGAACGGGGGTCTCGAAAGGCGGATGTTTTCGGATTTGGACGGGAAACCATGATTTAAAGACGCTTCTTATAAGATTCGATTTGCTACTTCATCTCTTGCTTGGAACTTCAACAAAAGGCTTACCCCGATCCCTCTAGATCGGTTTATCTACCCAATCTTACTTTGTTTTCTCCGGTTTTTAGTAGATTAGATCTGTTTTGTGTCTTTTACTTAGATGCATTAGGTTTTTATCGAAGATTGAAGATTACTTGGCTTTAATAGATTAAGTCTTGCGTCACACATTTGTTCCACGGATTCGATACCTTGGGTTCACCACTCGAGGGAAGAAGGGTCCCTTGACTACGACGGGAGACTTGTACGCTTGCGAGTCACGAACGAACTTTGATACAATTATTAACCGTCAACAAGCCCCTTTTTTACGGCGCCGTTGCCGGGGAACAAGTGATCAAGATTTGATTTTTTATTGCTTTTTTTTGTAATTTTCAGTACTGATTTTGTTTTATTTTTGCATCTACTAAACTTTGATCATCCTCAAAATACATCTAATCTAGTTTGTCTAACTCTAGTCTTTATAGATTTGTTTTGTTTTCTAGTTTTTTGCATACTTTGTTTATTGCTAACCCTAACCGGAGATGGTTGGCTACCTCTCCAAGAAACCCAAGCTTTTTTGTGGATGATCCGGGAAAACTTTACGGGCAAAGGTGACATGCAACACAAGCTAAAGGGGTGGAAACCCTAGATTCAAAAGTTGAAGTCGAAGGACCGTCGAAATCTCCAAGGGAATCACCACCTCCAAGTCCAAAGGAAGATCAACCTCAACCACCGGAGCGCTGCGCACCCCGGACATCGTTGATCTACCAATCATAAACCTTCAAGACGCCGGGAGGCCGTTCAAGATCAAAGTCTCAACTATCCGCATGACGATTGCGAGAGCTGAATGCATACGAGTCGGATTCCTTGAGTGGCATATCGGTTTACTTAAGAGGAGGATGGAGAAGATGGAGATGGAGAAATAAGCTCAACACCTAAAGGCCGCCGAAGCAAGATCCTCATGCAAGGAGTGTGTGGAGTACGACCATGTCCAAGGTAACCCCGATTTAATGCAAGTTCGTCGATTCAAGTTTTGGTTTCTCTTTGTGCACAATTCAAGGACTTGATGGACGAGCAAGCTAAGATCAACAAGGACGCCGTCACTTAGTTCGAGGCTATGGAGAAAATATTGAAGAATTTAGATGGCAAGGTGACGGAGGTCGGAAGCTCTATACGTGAAGTGTTCATCGTGATGAAGATGCTAGACGCAAGTGGGACAACTTGCCGGCGCCCGATGGGTAACGAAGAAGAATATCCGAGACAACTCCAAGGTCCCAAGACGGCGAAGGCTACTCAAGCTCATTCGGGAGAGATGAAGGATCACACTAGAGACCATGAAGATCACGACCGAAGGACCGGAGTTCGAGATGCCGAGCCACAAGGAAGTTGTTGCATCCGTCAAGACCAAAGGACAAAGCCACTGTGAAGACCAAAAAAATTGACTAAGCCAAAGCGGGTACCCAAGATTGCAACGCCCACAAAGAGCGTTGATCCGAAGTAATCAAGTGAAGAAGTCTAGCCATGGACTATAAACGAAGCGCTAGGCGGGAGGCAACCCGTTTCGTCAAGTCAAGAATAAGCTACGGGAGGACAACCCGATTCCGGGTTTTTCGAGTCTTTTTAATAATTTAGTTTTTGAGTTTTATTACGCAAAGACATTAGACTTAGAAGTGGTTGAACAATATTAGAGACATAATTCTTGATTGAATGTTTGCTTTATCATAAATCCTTTGCATGAACCCTCCTATGTGCTTGTTTGATTCTTTTCTTTTCGAGAAACCCTCAACCAAATAATTTCAGAACCTTAGCTCAACCTTTCACCCCTATTATGGTGCTGAGGTTGACTTATTTTTCATGCTAAAACCACACGAGTAGAGCCACGATTTATATTTAAGTGTTAATAAAATTCAGCACGTGGTAGAACTCGCGTGAACCTAGAAATCAAAACTTTTGGTTGGTTTTAAAAATCCATATCCTTGGTTTCTCTAGGATTAGAATTTTTCTAAGCCTATTCTAATTTTGTTTTATTCAAAATCTTTCTTATTTAGCCAAAATTAGAACATAAACCTATGCCCCCATGATCAAGTCGGGAAAATATCTGCTCTCAACCAATGAAGGCAAACTATACCGGTGAGACCGAAATCGACGTAAAAAGAAAATATATTCGACTTGCATTTATTTTTAATGGTTTAAAAACTTCTCTAAAATTATGTTCGAGCTCTTGCATGGCTCTGAAAAATATTTTAAATTTCGAATTAGAGGAGTGCTTAACCTTAAACACACCTTAATGGAGGCAATCTAGTAATCATGCATGCACCATTGGATTCCCTTTCCTCAACTTTCACCAATTCCACACGCAAAGGATGAGCATGGTGGGCAGCAAGCATCAACTTTGTAGGAATTTCATGGTGGCATGTGAAGCAAGTGGAGCTAGGGAGCATGGACACGACCCAAAACATGAAGCATCAAGTGGAAGGACCAAGGAGTGGACGAGAGCGTTTGGGCGGTGCAACTCGTGGAGCACGCGGGCGGGGAAAGTTGCGGAGGTGAAATGATCGTGCTTGGAAGAAAGACGAGGCGGGGAAGAGCACCGAGGCCGGCCTCACCTACATAAGGAGCCCCCCGACTCCCGTTTTTTGCAGGCAAGCTTCCCTCTCCTTCCTTTGTTTGTGTGTTCAAGTTTGTGTGCCCAAAACCTCCGTAGACATAGCCAACCTTCCCAAGCTTGATAGCTCAAGAAAAAAAATCCACATCCTTAATCCACTCAAAGTCCACATCCGAAGCAAAAAGTTTAAGTGCCTAGTTACCGGTTGCAACCCGGAGTTTTAGTTGAAGAAAAGAGTGCAGCAACCATGTGGAAGAAGACCACAAGTCTCTTCTCCAAGAAGAAGAGTTCGTCGTCGTCCAAGCCGTCATCAACCACGTCTTCGAGGAGGCACTTGGTTTCCGAGTCTCCCGGAGCATGGAGACGGATACGGCGCCACCGAGGAGGAACGACGCTCTCCTCCTTGGTGGTATGAGGGCTGCGAGAAGCACTTCCATGAGGTTCACCGAACCTCGTGGTCACACGGAGGAGCAGCCCGCGCCACCACGACGATCGACTCGCTCAACCGCACCACCTCCTTACACCCCGACACAATCTTCGTACGGCTTCATCATCTTGTCGGCGGAGGAGGAGGATAGGCTCGCCAATCTTGAGAAGAGGCTTGTGCCAAACGTCGAGTTCGACGACCAAGCACTCTACACCTTGGGTTTTTGCACCGACATATACTACATGTTGGGGCACCTCGGGTGGGTTCAGTTCTCCAACGGAATATCGGTGGACACCCATTTGGGTTACGCCTTGGAAATTTTGATGACTATTGCACCCATCGTTGATGATGATGGGGTGCAAAGCTTGTCATTCCGTTTGGAGGGAATCGAGCAAGTGGTTCCCTACGAGCACGTAAGGGAGCTGCTTGGATTCCACAAGGGAGCTCCGGAGAAAGTTGACGTGCCACCCGGCATGTTAGCGGGATCTTCGGAGAAGCCCATCAACAACGCAATTGCATCCGCAACCCCATTATCCGGATATTTCACTCTTGGATGTGCAAGAGGATATTGGGGAGGATGAAGGAAACAAAGGTGACCGACACGGAGTTGAATTGGCTATACTCGGCTTTAATTGCCAGGCAGCCAATAGACCCCTCTTACCTCATGATCAACCGTTGGTGTTGTGAAGCAACATCGAGGGCGGGTAATATTGGTTCGGGGTGTTACCTCTCCATGTTGGCCTTTTCCTTGCGGCCGGGGATCGCAAGAAACCCCGACCACCTTTTGCGTGGTACCTCTCTCGGCATTGAATATTTGCGGCAAGGCAAATACATTAGTGGAGATGAGAGAGGAGGTTATCGATTGGCCATAGTGAACCTCCCTCTTCCGGATGAGAGGCTTAGGCTTTTCACCGAAGGGAGGGAAGATTGGTTGGAAGAGGGACTACTTGTCCCGCGCAAGGAAGAACAAAAGAGGAAGGATCGTAGAGGAGGGAACATCCTCCGCACAAGCGAGTGAAGCACAACCCAATGTGCAACAATTCGGCGGAGTCCCTCCTCCGCCAAGTTATTACGGAGGGTCTCAACAACAAGCATGGGGGGTGGTGCACCGGTACCCCCACAAAATTATGTTGTGCCCAACGCTAACTTCGCGGAGTCCTACGCTCATCATCCCCAACCACAACAAAGCATGGCCATTATTGGAGGGTATGCTGCAAGAAATGCTCAAAACATCGCAGCCATCCAAGCTAACGCAGCTCAACTCGGTGAAGGCAACGCAAATATTGCCTTTGAACTTGGACGCCTTCACCTTGTGGAGCCAAATCAATTCGTCGGAGGAAGTGTCCAACCATATTATGAGCAAGGGTATTATTATCAAGATCATCAACATCAACCACCGGCGGAGGACTAGAAGATTTAGGAACTTTAGTTTTCTTTTCTTTTCTTTTTCTCTCGTAATTTTCAGCTTTTGCTTATGTGTGTTTGCGTAGTATTTTTCTGTTTTTATTTAATTTTCAGCAAGCATGTTTGTTTATTTTCAGTGTGTATTTCAACTTGATATCACCTTTAATAAAGTCACCACCTTGATTATATCATTGGAAAAGTTACAAAATTCGTGCCATGATGATATATGATTAAAATTGCAGCTTTGTTCATCTTTGTAATCGATTTATGCATGTTTAAGCTAGTGCTCTCTTAAAAATACAGATCTGAATTTATTTAAATGCTAGCTTAATTTTCAGCGGAGGTTATGATTAAAATAAAGACCCATAGTGTTTTATGTGCTCTCAAGTTATGAATAGATTAAAGATGTCTTTTATGCTCAAAAATATTGCTAACCTTGTCACAAATATCACTTGTGTGTTGCTCAACCTATCCAAAGCCTTATATATATTTGAGTGCATAAACCTTAGTGTACAAGATTTATTTTTGAGTGAGTTATTGCAGGCCATGATTTCTCTGGCCCGAGACTAAGAAGCTGGTCATTCCGTTTTTGCGTATCTATCTTTTTGCTAGCCTTTTATCCGTGCATTGTGTATCCCCGCATCGGTGATCTCACAAACTTCGCCGGATATCCACCCTTAAACCAAATATCATCTTTTGTGATTACCTCCTTGACCACAACCTATCGTTGAGAATGGATCATCAATTCAAGGAAGATCGCAAGACGGTGCCAACGTTGAAGATTTCAAGTATCTCTCCAAGGAAAATTATTTTCGGTACCTACCATATTTTTCGCCTCTTTGCTCGAGGACGAGCAACGTCTAAGCATGGGGGAGGAGGTAGGTACGGTGCAGTTTTAGAGTTCAAAAGGGGAGTATTTAAAAAATATATATATATATATATAATGATGAAAGAAAAAAATTCGGCGATGTACGTGACTTCCAAGGTGAAGAAAGAAAAAAAAACATATATATATAAGAAAGGAAGAAAGAAAGAAAGAAAAGAATGAGAAATTTGAGAAAAAATATATATTTGTGCGTAAAGTGAACTCCCCAGGTTCTCTAAGAGTGCATTCAAGGCTTCAAGATAAAAAGATCCATTCTCATTTTCCAACCATGTGCAATCCGATAACGAGGACTTCTTTTGTGCCTCGGGATCACTCTTTGCCATTTGCACATGTCCACTCATCTAAAGTGTGTGTATTTTTCTCTTTCCCCTCCTCGATTTAACATTATTTTCCAATGACCTTTTTGACGAGTCTCGGTAAGACCATGAGAAGCTTGTCTTGTTTTGACAACACCTCATTTATAAAATCTTGTTAGGACCGAACTTTCCCAAAGCTCCATATAAAAGCCTACCACATATATATGAGAGGGAAAGGAGTAGAATATATAGGCTTGAGAGACAAGTGAGATGAGAGTTTATGAGCAATACACGAGATGATTCAAATTTGTGAATTTGGTTTAGCTTTTCTTATCTCGTTCTTCATTTCAAAAATTACGAGATCCATTTAAAACTTTGTGAGCATGTTAATACTTGTGGGATAAGCTTAAAAAGAATCTACCCTCCGTAGAGATGAAGGCTAGTACATTATGGAACTTTAATGAATTAAAATTTTGAGAGCATTATGTTTTCTCATGTGTAATCAAGTGCAAAGTTTAAACATTGTTTAGCAATGATGATATCCATCGAAGGCTTACTCGAGGACGAGCAAGGTTTAAGCATGGGGGAGATGTTGACGATGAAAATCCGTCAACCTAGCCATGAGTTTACCTTCGGTGTTGGCATTAGTTTTATACCTTATCCATTGGTACTAACCCCCGTGGTATAACAAGTTCACGTGTGCATGTCGTTTTTGGAGTTTAATGTTTATGCGGGGATTTAGTGTTGAATGCAAGACTTTCGGGATAAGTTCATTAAGCACCTCATGACAAGACCTTGAAGCCCCGAACAAGTCATGCAATGAAGCAAAACTAACTCCAAGAAGCGGGGACTTGATCCGAGAAGACGACGGACTCCGGGGACCCGACCGGAAAAGTGCCTGAATCTTGCAAGACAAGGAGTTGAGTCCAATTCGGAGAGAAACCGACGACATGGACCTACATGCGAAGGGGGAAGCATCCGGGAAGCAAGGGAACCGACCTCGGGCAAAGGAGCCCGCGGGGCCGGGCCTAAATGGGCCCGGGTCGGCCGGCCCCGGTCCGGTCGGCCCGAGCCCATTTAGGGCCCAAACTCGTCGCCCTTTGCCCTAGCCGCCAATCGGGCTATTTATAGTCCCCTGACCGAGAGACACGGGGAGAAGAATTCGTCTTCGGCCGCCGAGGAGCAGAGAAGAGAGGGACACCATGTCGGAGAGGAGAGGGTCGAGCTAGTTGACTAGGGTTTCCCTAGCCGACGTGGGAACCTTGCATGGAAGACCACGTCGGAGTTCCGGAGCTAGAAGCAAGATCAAGGAAGGATCCCGGTGGTGATCTTGTGTATGTATCATTGTCATAGTTGAATTATCAAGTTGAATCTTTTCTTAGCGATCAAGTGTTTCCTCGAAGATTTTGTTTTTCGATCGGCTTTGCTTATTCCAATTCTATTCGTACGATAGATTACATAGGGTGTTCTTGTAGGCCGCGGTGGCTAGAGGTACACGCCGGATCTTCCGAAAGAATCTCGACTTGTTGACTCGCCCTAAGCTCCCCGCATGAATAGGGATACGTTGTGACGAACGGGGGTCTCGAAAGGCGGATGTTTTCGGATTTGGACGGGAAACCACGATTTAAAGACGCTTCTTATAAGATTCGATTTGCTACTTCATCTCTTGCTTGGAACTTCAACAAAAGGCTTACCCCGATCCCTCTAGATCGGTTTATCTACCCAATCTTACTTTGTTTTCTCCGGTTTTTAGTAGATTAGATCTGTTTTGTGTCTTTTACTTAGATGCATTAGGTTTTTATCGAAGATTGAAGATTACTTGGCTTTAATAGATTAAGTCTTGCGTCACACATTTGTTTCACGGATTCGATACCTTGGGTTCACCACTCGAGGGAAGAAGGGTCCCTTGACTACGACGGGAGACTTGTACGCTTGCGAGTCACGAACGAACTTTGATACAATTATTAACCGTCAACGGTGTGTAGTCCCACTTGTCTACACATGTCCTTTCGTGCCCACAACCATAGCTCACCCTACCTTTAACTCCTGGTGGCAAGAATTCCACGATCACACCTTCAGTGAGCCTGTCCATGTGTTCTGTGCAGAGTTGGTGCCTGACTTCTTGCCAACCTCAGAGGTAATACCATGAACCTTTGGATCAGACACGCCCTCTTTATTCATGATTCTGACCTTCATCTTCTTGTCCACAGAACACAGTGCCTGCCCCTCGAGCCAGGGAAATTGCTTACAATGTTGAAGGCCCAATTTCAAAGACTCGGGATTCAAATCCACAACTCTGCATCGCCTAATGGCAAGGTATGCTACAACGGATCCCGGCCTTTCTAGCCTTGCTCGCCGACAGAGGCAAGGTCCGCATCCGATTGCCCCTCCCGGTGCTAAAAGGAGAAGAACTGTCAAGAAAGTGCTTGTTGAGGTGAAACCCTTTACCTTCTTGATTACCGGGTTACTCGTTCTTGATGAATCATATCATTGCGCATTTTCGGACCGCAGCCCGGCGGCCTTCGTAACCGGTACAGCCAATGCTCCATCCACTGGTATGACCTCTACTGTTCCTTCTCAAGGATGAACACTGGCATTTACCCTTTCAATTTGACATTTGCAGAAGAAGCCATGGAAGAACAGCTGGTAGATGTCCCAGTGGTTCAACAAGCAAGTCCATCCAGGGTTGAATTACCCATCCCAGTGGAGATTTCATCTTCATCACCTTCTGCAGAAGCAATAAATTCTCCAGAGATGAATCTCCCAATCCAGCCGGAGCCATCAAGTCCTCCAAGGGTACGATCACCCGTTGGTCAAGCGAGAGATAACCATCCCAACGAGAGGCGGACCGACTCCTCATCGGCCAGAAACCCACGAGCCGCTAGTAGCCGCATCGGCACCTCCCGGCTTGGAAGTTTCGGCTCTACCCGGAGTACCTCCTTCACCCGTGATTACCCCCGCTCAAGTAACCAGCCATGAGGTATCCATCCGCACTTAATTTTGGTACCCCCATGTTTAGCACTCTTAACTCGGCAATACTGTTTCTCGGGATCGAGCCCCATCATCGGCAAGCTCGCCATCGAGAGAGCAATCCGGTACCGCCGAGGTGATGGAAAGAGTATACCGGCCTCGTCGGATGAAGTGCTTGTCCAAGCTCAAAGAATTTGTCGTCCGGCTAGCAAAGGATGCTCAAGATCGCTTCAAAGATCTCGATCACTTCGAAGAGATGTTTGAATCTATCGACCAAGAACTTCCCGACGACATCGAGCTTCTCTATCCTCTCGTTTATGGCTTAGAAACCCTTTATGCACCCGTAAAGCATGCTTTGAGGAAATTGCGCTCCCGCCCGGCCATTGAAAGGAGGAAAGCCGATGTTGAACATGCCATGAACGGGGCACAATCCCAAGCGAGAGAACCACAAGGATACATTGGCTAACTGCGGGCTTCTTATGATCCGAAAATCGCCGGAAAGTCGCTCTAGAAGCGGAACCGAGAAGCTCGTCGGCGGAGATAGAGGCCGACAAAGAGAAAATAGCCGAGCTCCCTGGATTGATAGAAAAAACCCAAGCGGAAGCAAAATCGGCTATCACCAAGATAGAGCAATGCGATGCGAACTTGCCGACTTGTCCGGTACCCAAAAAGATTGCCGGAGGCTGCCGGACAATTCCCATCCGATAACATCCAATGCTCGTGGTGTGATTGCAAAACTTCGAACTCTTGAATGTCCTTATTTATGTATAACCGAATTGGTCGTTCTTGTAATATTTTCTTGCAATTTGTTTTCTTTCTTCTCGCGCGCCTTGCTTTGAACGACCCATTCGGTAGAGAAACGCCAACTCCCGAACGGCACTTTGATTCTCTTTAGCCGAACCAATCAACCGAACGCGGCTCGGCCTAGAACTCCAAGCGACCCGTCGGCGGGGCCGGCCAAGGAAACCTTTCCACCTTCCAATTTTCTTGGGATATGCGCCACGATCCACGCCCACGACTCGAAGCCACGATTCATCCCGCCAGTGCCTATAAATGTAACCATATGTGCCCCTAGCTCTCCACCGGGCCTTCTAGCTCTCGAATCTTTGCCAATCTTAGCCCTTCCCGCAAACAAAGTGCACATCCCAAACCACAATGGTGCGCCGCCTCAACCGCCGCCGCGCCTCCGACGAGGCCGAGGGGAGCGGCGCCAACGCGCGCGGAGGCAATGATCGTTGATTCCTCCTCTTTGATTCTACTTTTGATCTTTTCTTGCCTTGACGATCATTCCCCCTTTTCCCGCATTGATTCGGTGGAATCCGCCTCGTGCGCCGGCCAATCAACCCCTCCCAGATGACTCCTCGGAGTCCGATGGCCACTCCCCGGTGCCGTACGGGGAAGAAGACGCCCTCCGCTTCAAGGAGGAGCTGGAGGCGTCCCGGCGCGAGCTGGAGGACGTCTCCAAGAAAGCGGGCATAGCCGAGCTGGAGTGGGAGGACCAGCGCAGACAGCTGCTGGAAGCCATTGATGGTACGGTTCTGAGGTTAATTCTTGATCCAACCCGGCTTTTGGCGCTAATCTTTTTCTTTTGCTTCTTGCGGCCCCGCGATGCGGAGCTCAACCGGTCGAAGGCGCCGGTGGAGCACTGGCCGAGAAGGTGAACGCCCACGGCGATACGCCGGTGGAGCGCCTTGCCGCGGTGGAGCACCGCGTTGATGAGGTGGCCATCCACGGCGTCCGTCCGGGCACCACCTTGGGCCTAGTCGCCATGGCGACACACACGGACGTCGACTACTCCACCGAGCCGCGCGGTTTCCGTGGCGGCGCGCGCGAGGACATTGAGGAGATAGAGCTCATCCTGGAGCGCCTTGATGGCCATGGCGACGCCATTGCCGAAATTACTCATCCCCAATCTGTGTTGAACAGGCTCTTCGACTAGATTGTACTAGGGATGTGCAAATATCGGCAATTAATGAAGAACTTTTGAATTCTGCGCCTGTTCTGTGATGACTCCCTTTGCATTTTGCATCTGCGAATTTTGTTTTCTTTGAATGCATCCGGGAACTGTCTTGAGCTGAACGCGCGGGAACAACTGCCCCTTGGCGCAAAATCCACGAGAGGATCCCAATTCGGCAATCCACGAACACCTGTTCAAGAAAAAACCCTTCGCACTTGGTAGAAAAACCCCGCCGCTTGGTATTCCAACGGTGCGTGCGGCCGATCATCACTCCCAATGCGCCTCTTCGGTCAATAAAATAGCACTACGGGGATGCTCGCAATCCACTCGCGCACTCATCCATCATTTCTCATCTCTTCCCTTGTCTCTAGAGGAGAAAACCCCAACGCCATGGACAAGGGTAAACAACCTCGGGAGAGCGGCTCATCAAAGAAGCGTACGATTCGGAAGTGAGTTCTTTCTTGATCTGCTCCTCGTTCTCCCGCATGATCTTGCGCTTCATGTTTTCCTCTCGTCCTCTTTCAGCCTTGATTTGCTTCCCGAAGAAATCATCGGGACCGAAGATGTGCCTGAGTACATCTCCTCCGATTCCTCCCTCGAAGCAGAGGATGCCACGCCTGAACAGAGGACCAACCATCAGCTGCGCCGCCGCGTCCGGCATCTGGAGCATGGCCTCAGGGACATGTCCGCCCGTTGCCAAGCCGAGCGCGAGCGTCGCATGGCTCTGGAAGCACTAGTAGGGGGTAAACGCCTCTGACTCTTTCTTGACCTCGTGCTTGCACTTGGATTTCTTGCCCCTAATCTTGATTCCTCCGCTTCAGATGTCTCGACGGTACAACAACCCGAAGACGACTCGGGATAGCTTGGTGGAGGCCACCAACCATGGTCACCCCCGTGCGTTCCAAGTTGCTGTCACGGTGGTCCTGGAACAACTGAAGAGGGAGCAGCCGAAGAAGTAAAGAAAAGATTGCATCATACTTTCGCTTCTTCCTCCACACCTTCTGCTTCCCTCCTCCTTGAGGATCTGACCACCAGGGTTGATAGATGTAAACCTGCAGGAAGCAGTTGTAACGCAGCTTTTTGTGCTAAGGGCAATGCATCTAGGCACCGGCCATTTTTCTTGTTCATGGATTTTGTTCGAAGGCGGCTTCATTCTTGAACGCCGGCCGTCTCTGTGCCGGATGTGTGTAATCATCGATCGATCTCAATGCTAGGATAATATTTCTTCGGATATCTTCCATTTATTGCAGCGGAAAATTTTTCTCCTAGCAAAGTTTTCAATATGTATGCATTACCGGGGACGCATCCGACCACGCGAAAAGGTCCTTCCCGGTAGGGGACCATTTGCCGAATTCACCGTATTTAGTTCCAATCGGCAATAGCGCTTTCCAAACTAGATCGCCTTCGCAAATTGCCTTACTTTTACCTTCTTATTGTAGTACTTGGCAACCCGCAGCTTGTTTTTCTCGATGTTTTCCGGGGCCCTAAGACGGATCATATGTAAATCTTCTAGCTCGTCCATCATTAGGCCACTGTAATCCTTGGAGCTCAAATCCTTTTGTAGCACCACTCTCCTTGAGTCTGATTGCATCTCCCAAGGCAGGATTGCGTGATGCCCGTAAACCAACTCGTAAAGAGAAGTCTTTGTAGCTCCATGGGGGGCCATCCGGAAGCCCACGGTGCTTCACCGAGTACCGAATGCCACCTTCTTGGCTTCGATCGATCTTCTTCTCGTATCGGCTTGATCATGATCTTATTAGAAGCCTCTCGCTTGACCATTAGCCTAGGCATAATAGGGAGAGGAATTAAACAATTTGATTCCCATGCTTTCGGCAAAATCTCCGAACTCCGGTGACACGAATTGTGCCCCCGATCGGTGGTAATTGTCCGAGGGATTCCAAATCGATAGATGATGTGCTCCTTGACGAATTCAATCATGTTTTCGACATCACCTTCTTCGGTGGGATCGCCTCAACCCATTTGGTGAAGTAATCCGTAGCCAAAAGCACGAACTTATGCCCCTTGCTAGACGGAGGATTAATTTGGCCAATCAAGTCTATACCCCGGCCCCCGAATGGCCATGGCTTGATGATGGGATTCAATGCTGATGCAGGGACCCTTTGAATATTCCCGAACCTTTGGCAATCTTGACATCCCTTGTAATACTCAAAGCAGTCCTCTAATATCGTCGGCCAAAAGCATCCAGCTTGTCTAATAACCCACTTCATACGGTAGGCCGATTGGTGTGCTCCACATATCCCATCGTGCACTTCGCTCATCATGTTCTTGGCTTCATCTCGGACCCGTGCATCGTAGTAATACCCCATCTATCGATTTATAGAATAAATTATCATCCGGAAGAACGAACTTTATGGCCTTGTACCTTAGCTTCCTAGAGACTTTTCGGGATGGATCCTTCAAGTAATCAACGATTTCTTTCCTCCGATCATCTTACGCAAGATCCGCCCCTAGTGCACACACTTCGCAAAGCAAACGCTTCTTGACTCTCCCCGTAACCGCAGAGGCGCTCCGAGCTAGCCCTGTTTGCTTCCTCGTTATGCTCTCTAGGAATGTCTTGTAGAGTTACCAATGGGAAGCTCTTTAAGATTTCCCCGCATTCTTCGTAGTAACTCCTCGGCGCTTCACTTCGCACTCGTATTGGCCGTTCAATTGCTTGATTACCAACTCGAATCCCCATAGATCTCAACCGAAACGGCCCCGACTTCTCTCAAATATTGAAGCCCTCGAAGTAATGCCTCGTACTCGGCTGGTTATTTGTGACAGTGGGTTGTATAGGAATGGCGAATTCAAACATCTCACCTCTGGGCGAAATCAGTAGGATCCCTACTCCCCCACCTTTGCCACACGATGATCCATCAAAAAATAAAGCCCAAGGGGTAATTTCAAGCAGATCAATTGACGGATCACGATGTTCAGTTATAAAATCGGCAATGACCTGACCTTTGATGGCTTTTGCCGATTCGAACTTCAACTCGAACTCTGATAGAGCTAAAATCCATTTGCCAATCCGACCATTCAAAATTGGCATAGATAACATATGTTTTATCACATCAAACTTGGAGTATACGGTGCATTCGGCATTCAACAAGTAGTGCCGAAACTTTGTACACGAGTAGTACACGCAAAGACACAGTTTCTCTACGGTACTCGAATACCTAGTTTCGGGATCAAGTAGTTTTCGGCTAAGATAAGCTACTACCCGCTCCTTTCCTTCGAATTCTTGAATAAGGGCCGATCCAATGGTTTGGGTATCGGCCGCCACGTACAACTTGAAAGGCTTGTTTAGGCGAGGAGGAACCAACACCGGCGGCTCCTTCATGTCTTGCTTGATCTCATCAAAAGCCTTTTGTTGTTCGTCACCCCATGTGAATTTCGATCTTTCTTTAGCTTCGGCAAATGGGGAGAATGGCAACACCTTCTCGTGATAAATTTGAGATGAATCTTCTCATGAAGTTGATTTTGCCGAGCAAGTGATTGCAATTCCTTGAGGTTGGTTGGAGGAGCAACTTCATCAATGGCTTTCATGCTCTTCTTGCCAACTTCAATCCCCCCTTCGTGGACCAAAAACCCCAAGAATTCTCCACCGATACCCCAAAAGCGCACTTGTTTGGATTCATCTTCAAACCGTGTTTCCGGTGCACTCTAAGGTCTTCTTCACATCTTCCAAATGGGTGTCATGACTTAAGGACTTGATCACCACGTCATCAATGTAGATTTCCACGCTTTTGCCGATCAACTCATGAAAAATGTAATTCATGGCCCGTTGATAGGTTGCACCGGCATTTTTCAACCCAAATGTCATGACTATCCACTCAAACGAGCCTATATGACCAGGACATCTAAAGGCCGTTTTTGAAATGTCTTCTATTGCCATGAAGATCTGATTGTATCCCGCGTTGCCGTCCATGAAACTAATCACCTTGTGTCCAGTAGCGGCGTCAATCAACAAATCGGCAATAGGCATCGGGTATCCATCCATGGGAGTAGCTCTGTTCAGGTCCCTGAAATCTATGCAAACCCTCATTTTTTCATTCTTCTTGTACACAGGGACGATGTTAGAAATCCACTCCTCATATCTGCATGGCCGAACGAAGTTTGCGTCAAGTAGTCTTTCAATTTCCTTCTTCACATCGGCCAATACTTCATCCTTGTAGATTTTCCGGGGCGGTTGCTTATATGGTTTGAAACCAGGCTTGATTGGCAACCGATGCTCGACGATGGAACGATCCAATCCAGGCATCTCCGAGTAATCCCAGGCGAAGCAATCCTTATATTCTTTGAGAAGCTCAATTAAATCCCCCCTGAAGTCTGGCTGCAAATTTGCACTGATGAACGTCGGCCTTGGCTTATCACCGCTTCCAATATCAACTTCTTCCAGTTTATCGGCCGACATGAATCCTCGCCCTAATTTGCCATCAGTGCCATCTACGGGGTTCTCCATTAAAAATTACTATAAGAGCCGACTGCTTGAATCGCCGTTGATCACCGCCGATAGGTTCAACAGGGACCTTCTCCCCGCTCTTTCCCTAAGAAACAATCGATGCCTTGGTATTCCCGTAAGGCCGGTTCCATGTTAGCCACGCTCACGGAGTCATCTGCTCGGACGACCTCGATCTCATCGTCCACCCACCGGATGAGCCGTTGATGCATGGTGGACGGGACGCAACGAGCTTAGCATGAATCCAATCCCGCCCAAGCGACGGCCGTAGGCTCCTTTGCCTTCGATGACAAAGAAGGTGGTGAGTAGCGTCTTGGACCCGATCATCAAGTCCACGTGAGCGCATCCCTTGGTGTCTGAGGGGTTCCCGGCGAAGTCGTTCAAGATGATGCTTGTAGGCGTCAAATCGCTTGGGCCCATGCCAAGCTTCCTGAAGGTGGTGTACGACATTACATTGACTGCCGCTCCACCGTCGACGAACATCTTGGTCAATGGCTTGCCATTGACGTATCCCCTCAAGTATAGCGGCCTCATATGATGATTCTTGGCCGGCTTGTCGAAGATGGCCTGTTTGGCCAGCACCAGTTGTGCCATCATCCCTTCGGTCTGCTCGTCGTCGAAGGAAGCTTCCTCCTGCATAACCTGGTTAGCAGGAGCCATGAACTCGTTCGGCAGGAAGTATACCATGCATGCTGGAGCCGAACGCTTCGATCCCTCAGGTTGGTCCTTGGGGCGCCACATCTGCCTCGTCTGGATCCCGGCCTGCTTCAATTCACGGTTCCTCAAGCGCTGGACCCGTCTCTTCTGACTCTTGCGTAGGCCGGCGGGCACCACTGCCCCTTCTGCCAGATGTAGTCAACCTCGTCATCTTCTTGATCAGCCCACCTGAGATCGGCTTGGCGCTTCTCGGGATGATCGATGACTTCAATTTTTGGCGCCGATCCCCATTAGGGTGGATCCTTCCAAGTCTCTCGTGGACGGATCGGCGATTGGCGCTTTCTCGTCCGTACTCAACATACCCGTCGCCGCATTCGGGACGCTTCTTCAATGTGGGCGGCTTTAAACCCTCGTTCCCGGCGGTGCCCGAAGAAGGCGCATCCCTAGTGTGCGCGCTCCTGCTCGCGCGTGTACTGCTCTTGGTCCCTTCTGCGCGCCTCTTCTTCAGCTCTGCGCTGCTCCTCCTCGTGGCGTCGCTTCTGGTAGCGCTCCTTCTCTATTTGGCGCTGCCATTTGTTGAGGAGAATGCGCGATGTCACCCTGGGCTTAGGCCTGGATGATTCCCCAATCTCGATGTGACTCTTAAGAATGCGGGGGGCGTCACCTTGCATCTGCTCCAGAGTCACTTGGCGCTCTGGGTCCACTGCTCCACCTTGCTTGGACCTGGTTGAGGTCAGGACCTTGACCTTTCCCTTCTCCTCGGCTGTTATCACATTGACAGAAAAGCCGAGCATGTTCTGAGGAAAGGGGTGGCCATCCAGCTTCATTTTGTTATCGAACTTGAGGTGACCCTCCTGGATGGCCTTCTGGATCCTCATCCTGAAGACCCTGCAATCATTGATGGAGTGTGAGTCCCTGTCATGGAAGCCACAGTAACGTTTTGCTTTAACTCCATCGGGCCGAAGCATAGAATGCCCCTCAGGCAGCTTGATTCGGCCTTCTTTTACTAAGAGCTCAAACAACTTATCAGCCTTCGTGATGTCAAAGTCATAAGTCCCCTTGGTCTGCTTGACCCAGCGCTGATTCATTGTCAAGGGCTCCTTACCCCACATGATCTCTCGCTGCGGCCTACCTCCAATTCATCCTCGGAATCCTCGAACGGATCGGCTTTGTCCGAGAACCGGTTGTAGATGTCGGCGACGTCGTGTCGCTTGCCAAATTTGGGGTCCTTCTTGAGGCCATATGCCTGATTGCTCATCAGAGATAACTTCTGCGATAGCTGGCCCAGGTTCTCAAATTCCATCCCAAATAGCTTCTCGCGCACGGCCGGCAACATCCCGGCGACGGCCATATCAGCCAATTGATCGTCTGGCAAGTTCAGCGAGAAGCACATGCCTTTGACTTCCCTGAATCTTCTAAGAAATTCCAGCGGTGTTTCGCTGTGCCTTTGCTTCAGGGTGGCGAGATCAATCAGCTTCTTCTCGTAGCCGCCGCCGAAGTAATGAGCATGGAATTTCCGCTCCAAGTCCTTCCATCCGGCCACCGATTCGGGAGGCGGGGACGAGAACCACCGAAAAGCCGGACTCGTCGGTGAGGCGGGGAAGTAGCGAACCCCGAACATCTCCTCGGCCGAGCACTCCCCCAAGCCGCATGAGGTAACGAGCGATGTGCTCGACCGTGCTCGTCTCGTCTTGCCCCGAGAACTTTGTGAATTCCGTTGGCGGCTTCACCCTTGGCGGCAAGAGCACATTATAGTACCATTCTGGGAACGGCGGCCTATAGGCGGGTCCTTGCATCTTTGGCTTGAGGCCGAACTGATTTTGCATCAATTCGGCCATCTTGCGCGCCAGGGCGTCCTCCTCTTGCGCGCCTGCAGCTGGCGCGTATCCTGGGTGCGGGAAGGGGTCAAACGCTCCGTAGTTCCCCACTTCATGATATCCACCGCCGTACAAATTCTTCTGGAGCCAGTTGGTCGACGGAGCAATCCTCCGGCCGGGATCAAGTGGGGCCCCAGACGAGCCGAACGCTAGGTCTCCGTACGTAGGCCGGTACAGATTCGGCCGCGTTGCACGGCCGACCCGTGTCTTTGCTCCGTGGTGGCGGCGGGACCGGGCCGACTTCCCGAAGCTTGCAACGGGGGCTGAACTGGCTGTCCCCCAGCGCCCTGCGGAGGAGGCTGGAACGCTTGGCTTCCAGAGCTTTGAGGAGGAGGCTGCTGTGGCTGGCTTCGCAACGGCGGCTGCGAGCTTGATTCACCCAGCTCCACGGTGCTCCTCTGGACGGGCGCCTTGCCGAACGCTTGCTCCATGCCCGGGCCAAAGATGGCCACCATCATCTGCTGGAGCGACCCGAGGAAAGCCTTGTTGTGCTTGGTAAGCATGTAGTCTGCTGATTCTTGGAATACGCGCGCGCATTCCTCCTTTTCCTGCTGGGATGTGGCATCGCTCTCTCCTGGCAGCAGCACCCTGGGCATCTCATTCTTCAGATACGGGACGCCACTTCTATTCTTCTTAAACGACATCAGACACTTTCGCTGAAACTGGTCCACGACGTCTTGGAGTTCCTGCCGCTGCTCTGGAGAAAGATCTTCAAGGTTGACATCCATGAGGTCTGAGATCTCAGGCATCTTGAACCAATTCGGCTATGGTCCCACTGGGCGTGCCAAAAAGTGTGTTGACGCGAAAAGTGCACTCAACGCCAATCACACAGCAAGCCGAACAAAGCTGGCTTCACACGCGCAGAGAGCAAAAGACGTGCCAGTCAATTTTTCCTGAAAATTAACAAAAGATAAAGCAGTTAGATATCAAAGCTTGGAACTTGCCGGGTGGTACCAGACAGTTCCATATTTACGGCTAAGAAGCCAAATAAGATGACACATAGCTATAGAAAGCTATCTGCCAAAGAACCACGACCATTCGGGAGACCGCAAAGGGGAAAAGTAACACTGCCGAATGGATGACGTAAGCATGACAGCGATCGGTCTTTGTTTGAACAAAGATGCAAGTACACAAAGTCATGACCGATCCCCATGAAGATTAGCATTAAATAAATAAGTAAAGCACGGACATGATCATGTATTAAACAAGCATGCATAGATCCAAAGCACTAGTCTACCACATGTCTAGTTACTTCAAAACCCGTCGGGTACGATATCAAACAAATCTATCCACCGCATGATACAACTTGCATGAAAGACCGTACCACTTTCCATAAATAGATCTATCCACCGCATGATACAATTTAAATATGGAAAGCTAAAAGCATACATCATTCAAAACATAGATCAGGCACGTATTCTACTCGTGGAGAAACATAACCGAATGCGGCTGAACAGCCGATTCGGGGTCCATGAAGAAGGAACAAACATTACCACGTGAATAAATCTATTAGATTGATTTGGGAAACTAATCTACCGGATGACTAGCTCCAAAGCAAACCAAAAACTCGCATCTACCGCATGATACCCGGCTCTTTCAAGATTTATACAAACATAAGCAAGCTTGAACCCGCAACATGTAACAACCTAGATCGATTCGGTTTCGGCTATCGAAAGCACAAGATCCACATGTTAAAATATGAAATCTACTCGAACAAGGACCATAAAAGAGATACAACTAGATCCAAACCCATCTAGATTGGGCAAAGATGTGTTACATGAATTAAAACATAACGTAAAACTCAAGATAACACAGGGTAACTTAATGAATCTATTGGATCTTGCCAAAATCCAATAGAGCCGATAACTAGCTTCGAGCTAGATCTTAGCCTACCGCATGACTCATGATCTAACAAGAAACCTTCTTGAACCAAGCTTGAATCTACCGCGTGACAAGAAGCATGGTAACAAGATTACTTGCATCGATCTAAATCCACCGCATGATACTAGACATGATACAAGGTTGCCGGTACTCACGGAGGTCGACGGATCGATTGGCCCTCTCGAAGAACTCGACGACACGACAAGGACTCTAGGGTTTGGCGTAAGGCCGGTGTGTATTGAGGAATGATTGTGTCTGTTACATACATTCAGGGGTCGTATTTATACCCTGTTGAGTACAACTGCGAATGGATTTGTTGCCTAACTTATCCCTAAGCTCGATCGCCTATCCATCCATTCGTCTCCCCTGATTGAGCCACGTCACCGTCCAATCCCGCAAAATCAGCTCTACTGTTCCTTTGCCGAACCGAGCAGATAGCCGACCGCAGATCTCTTTGCCGAAAATCTCTGAAAATATCCTTCCTTCCACCAGACGGACTCTTTTTCGAACCGGACCCACAAGTCAGACTCCTTACCAAATTTTGGTGTTAACAACGCCCATGTGTCATTATCCGCGACCTTCTTGAATAGAGTGAAGCTTCCGTCAGCGTAAGTTCGATGATGGATCCTCCCGCCGATGCATCGATGATCATCCTTGACGCCATGGTGAGTCCTTGATAAAACTTTTGCACGAGGTCTTCCTTCGGGAACTTGTGATGTGGAACAGCCCAGGTGTACTCGTTGAAGCGCTCGAATGCCTCTGAGATAGTTTCCGTAGGATATTGAACAAAGGTGGCAATCTTATTACGCAAGCTTTGAGTTTTACCTGGCGAGTAGTATTCCTTCATGAAAGCCTTCATCAACGTGTTCCAATTTTGCACCGTCTCCGCCGTGGTTGAGAGTGGAACCATTGCAAAGCCTTCCCGAGTAGTGAGAACGGAAAAAGCCTTGCCCTCATTGGGTCTTGAGTCACCCCATCCATGTTGAAAGTCCGACATAGTTGAATGAATGCTTGGAGGTGAAGGTTCGGATCCTCTTTACCGTGAAGGGTGAATGTTGCACCATGCGAATTGTTGAGGTCTTGATCTCGAACGGTCTTCCGATCTCCTCAAGGTTCAAGATTGGTAGGTCGATGATGTCCGGGGTGCATAGCTCCCCAATCTTGCGTTCTTGCGGTGGTTGGTCAACCATCGGTGGAAGTCAATTCTCCCGAGGACTTTGAGGTGGTGAATTCTTCGGAGATTCCCGTGATCCTTTATCTTCCGACTCCGAATCTACAAAATCCGACTTTTTAGCTTGATGTGCTTCGCATCTCCTTAGCTTGTAAAGTTTTTCCGGATCATCCACAAAATTATCGGGTTTGTTGGAGAGGTAGCCGTCCATCACCTCGTTAGGGTTAGCAATAAACAAAGTATGCAAAAACTAGAAAGTAAAAACAAATCTATAGAAACTAGGGTTAGACAAACTAGATTAGATGTATTTTGAGGATGATCAAAATTTAGTAGATGCAAAAAGAGAAACAAAAAGAAAACTGAAAATTACAAAAAGGCAATAAAAATCAAATCTTGATCACTTGCTCCCCGGCAACGGCGCCGAAAAAAGGGGCTTGTTGACGGTTAATAGTTGTATCAAATTTCGTTTATGACTTGCAAGCGGACAAGTCTCCCGTCGTAGTCAAGGGACCCTTCTTCCCTCGAGTGGTGAACCCAAGGTATCGATTCCGTGGAACAAATGCGTGACACAAAACTTAATCTAATAAAGCCAAGTAACTCCAATCTTCGGTAAAAGAAACCCTAATGCATCTAGGTAAAAGACACAAAACTAATCTAATCTACTAACGACCGAGAAAACAAAGTAAGATTGGGTAGATAAACCGATCTAGAGGGATCGGGGTAAGCCTTTTGTTGAAGTTTCAAGCAAGAGAAGAAGTAGCAAATCGAATCTTATAAGAAGCTTCTTTAAATCGTGGTTTCCGTCCAAATCCGAAAACATCCGCCTTTCGGAACCCCCCGTTCTGTCACAACGTATCCCTACTCATGCGGGGAGCTTAGGGCGAGTCAAAAGACAAGTCGAGATTCTTTCGGAAGATCCGGCGTGTACCTCTAGCCACCGCGGCTACAAGAACACCCTATGTAATCTATCTCGAGAATAGAATTGGAATAAGAAAAGCCGATTGAAAAACGAAATCTTCGAGGAAACACTTCATCGCTAGCAAAAGATTCAACTTGATAATTCAACTATAACAATGATACATACACAAGATCACCACCGGGATCCTTCCTTGATCTTGCTTCTAGCTCCGGAACTCCGACGTGGTCTTCCGTGCAAGGTTCCCACGTTGGCTAGGGAAACCCTAGTCAACTAGCTCGACCCTCTCCTCTCGAGATGGTGTCCCTCTCTTCTCTCGCTCCTTGGCGGCCGATGACGAATTCTCCTCCTCGTGGCTCTCGGTCGGGGGGCTATAAATAGCTCCGATTGGCGGCTAGGGCAAAGGGGAGCCTCCACCGGGCCCCGGATCGGGCCGGGCCGACCGGCCCGGGCCGGTCGGCCCGGGCCCATCCGAGGCCCGGCCCCCGAGGCCTCCTTTGCTCTACGTCGGTTCCCTTGCTTCCCGGATGTTTCCCCCTTCGCATGTAGGTCCATGTCGTCGCTTTCTCTCCGAATTGGACACAACTCCTTGTCTTGCAAGATTCAGCACTTTTCTGGTCAGGTCCTCGGAGTCTGTCGTCTTCTCGGATCAAGTCCCTGGCTTCTTGGAGTTAAGTTTGCTTCATTGCATGACTTGTACGGGGCTTCAAGGTCTTGTCATGAGGTGCTTGATGAACTTATCCCGAAAGTCTTGCATTCAACGCTAAAACCCTGCATAAACATTAAACTCCAAAACTGACATGCACACGTGAACTTGTTATACCACGGGGGTTAGTACCAATGGATAAGGTATAAAACTCATGCCAACACCGAAGGTAAACTCATGGCTAGGTTGACGGATTTTCACCGTCAACAAAGTCAAACCAAGTACACTAATGATATGCTCAAGAAGTTTGACATGAACAATGCCAAGCCCATCAAAACACCTATGCCATCAAATGGACATCTTGATCCGAATGAGGAAGGCAAAAGCATCGACCAAAAGGTATATTGCTCCATGATTGGTTCGTTGCTTTACCTTTGTGCATCTTGGCCCGGTATTATGCTTAGTGTGTGCATGTGTGCAAGATTTCAAGCTAATCCTAAGGAGTGCCATCTAATGGCCGTTCGCAGAATTTTTAGATACTTGGTTCATACTCCTAACCTTGGTTTATGGTATCCTAAGGGCTCCACTTTCGATCTACATGGCTACTCCGATTCGAACTATGTCGGCCGCAAAGTAGATAGAAAGAGTACATCCGGGACTTGCCAATTTCTTGGGAGGTCCTTGGTGTCTAGGAGTTCTAAGAAACAAAACTCGTTGCCCTTTCCACCGCCGAGGCCGAGTACGTTGCAGCCGCGCTTGTTGTGCTCAATCGCTTTGGATGATGCTCACTTTGAGAGACTTCGGTTACAAGTTTAGCAAGGTGCCACTCTTGTGTGACAACGAGAGTTCCATCAAGCTAGCTAACAACCCTGTAAACCACTCAAGAACAAAGCACATAGACATAAGACACCATTTCTTGAGAGACCACGAAGCCAAAGGAGATATCGCTTTAAGCCATGTGAGCACCGATAAACAACTAGCCGATATCTTCACAAAGCCTCTTGATGAACTAAGGTTTTGTTCTTTGAGGAGTGAGCTAAATATCTTGGATTCTTGTAACTTGGCTTGAGATCATGCACATGTTTGAATGACCTAGTATAGAATTTTGAAAGCAAAAGATTTGTGAAAAACTTGTGTTGAATTTGTTTTGAAAAATTTGGATCTTTAGAGTACAACACTTGGACTATTGTTCCTATTGCTTGTTTGTGACTAGTCCAAAATGTTGATACCGCTCGGGCTCACATAAATTACATATACAATCTTCCAAATCTATCCAAAATCAGATTCCTTGCAAATGCTCCTCGCCGGACTCGGGGGGAGTGGAGTCTCCGGGATTTTTCCCGGAATGTCCGGGTTTCCCGGATAGTCCGGACCTGGTCCGGAGATTCTGGGTCATAAAGGTATAAATACCTTTTTACCGCAGTCAACCGGGCCCATTCTTTCTTTTCACAGTTTGACTGCTCCTCTCCCTCCCCGTCGCCTCCCTCCCTCCCTCATCCAAGCCCTTGGGCGATTTTCACCTTCCACCGTCCAAATCCAGTGTGAGTGAGGGATTGAAGACTCCAAGGTGTGGAGATCAAAGATCTACTCAAGTCTCGAAGGATTGAAGTCTTTTCCCCTCTCTCCCCAAGGTATATCTTGAGGAACTTTTCCCGATCTACTTTCCTGGAGTAGCTCCTGTCGTATCCTCTTAGGAAATAGGTAGAGAGTACTCCATAGGCTCTAGATGTGCAATATCTCTCAGTTTGGATGGATGATTTGTGCTGCATTGTGAGTTAGGGTTTCGGGCCGTGAAACCCGGAAACTCCGGACTTTCCGGAGTATCCGGACTTTTTCCCGGAGTCTCCGGGGTTCACACTGAAAACCCTAATTCACAAGTGTTGTGCATCTCTTCTATTGATCATCTCTCACTTCCATATCCTTTTACCTATCCAGAAAATGAGGGTGAAGATCCGTCGTGAAACCGAGGAGCCCTCCACCCAAAGTAGGACCAAGGCTAGGCACGATCCCGCCGCTTTGTGGGCCGTGCAAGAGGCCTTGGGACAAGAGGGATCTCAGCGCAGTTCAAGGCCAAGAAGAGGTGACCCTCCTCCCTCCTATGCCGAAGGGAGTGAAGAAGAAATAGAGGAGGAGGAGGAGGAGAGGACCGAAAGTGATGGTGGTGATGAGAAAGACGAAACCTACGAGCAGTCCCTTGAACCTCCTCGTGGCCATGGAATGGGGCCAACAAAAGAAAAACCTCACTACAAGCCTCACCCCAAAAAGAGCCATCAAGCCCCCTATGTCCACCAAAGCCGTGCCACTACTCGCATTCCTCCCAAGCACAAGCAAGGAGTAGCAGCCCAAATTTTCCCAAAGATACCTCCTAGACTCATCCCTACCCTTCCACCAAACGTCCGGGTAGTTGACACTCCTATCAAGCTTAGGGATCCCGGTTCCGTCCTTGGTTTTGCAGAGCATATGATAAGGGACTACTCCAAGAATGCTCTAGCAGTGAGGGAGCAAAGGGAGTAGAATGTGTATTTGTATCTCAAAGGAGAAGGGCTAGAAGAAAGATTTTGGTGTGACTTTCATAGAGATTTCTATCAATCCTTCATCCGGAATCCTAAGCTAGCCACAAAGAACATGGCTCTAATAGTGAAAATGAAGTATATTGATTGGAAGTACTATGAAGAACTCAACAACACCGTGTTCAACTCTATGATTGAGAAGTGCAAGGAGGTTGGTCTCTATGATCTTATGGGGTTTAGGTATAATTTGAATAAGGAAATTCTTGCTCAATTCCATTGTTCTTACTACTACAACCCCTATGACAACACAATCACTTGGACAACACAAGGGAACAAGTGCACCATAGATTACATGACTTTCTCTAGGCTCTTGGGACTTGGCTCTAAGGATGAAAGGCGCACTCCCGTGCACAATGAGGACAAGTACAAGCCCAAGGAGCTCCCTTTCATGTTTCCTAGCCGTGATTTGGCTATAGAGGGCAAGGCGGATCAACTCAATCCATACTACTACTACCTCAACCAATTCTTTCGTGCCACCATTGATCCCAAGATAGGAGATGTCACCGCTTTGATGTACTACGCTCCAAATCTCCTTAATAGGATGGCACCGGATGAGGAAGGTTTTTGCATATTTGACTTCATTTGGAATGAGTTGCGAAGGGCTATGAACGATCCCATGAAGTATCTCCCGTATGCTCCTTATCTTATGTACATGATTGAGAGAGTCACCAATGTTCGCTATCCCAAGGATGTGGTGCATGAGCCGTTTCGTCACCTCCGTGATCGAGCCAAGAGGCCTCCCAAAGGTCTCAAGTATGTTGGCTCCTCTAGTGCAGCTCCTCGCCATGATGACTTGCCCGCCGCACGCTCTCCTCCTAGGCCTCCTCGTCGGCACCGTGGCTCCATGATCAAGAGGGTGCTTAAGAGCATCTTTAGTATGTGCAAGACTATAGCCACGGAAACCAATGAAAACCGCCGGGATATCATTGAGATCAAGTCCCATCTTGGCCTTCCCACCGATCCCTACCGTGAGCTTCCCGAGTTTGATGATCCTTTTACGGAGTGGGACGCTCAAGATGCGGGCGAAGGACAAGAGGAACAAGCGGAGGAGGACAATGAAGAAGAAGAAGAGGACGATGACGACTACGAGTAATCCAAATTCGATCCACACTTCCTTTTTGGTGCTTGATGCCAAAGGGGGAGTGAATTTATCTATCTATGTGTTGGAACAATGAACTTTGAACTTCATGTATTTGGATTTGGAACTTTGTCTTGTAATAACTCTAAATTTGTATGTGTGTAAGACTATGTGAGCTTGAGACATTTGCTTGTGCGCTTGTGGTGTTCTATTCTGTTTTTACTCTCTAAGGACGTTTTATGCTAGATTGAAAATCTGTGTGATATCTGTTTTTCACCGGTGTGCTAAAAGCCCGATGGTCCGAAGATTTTCCGGAGTTTCCGGATTTCCGGACATTTCGGGTTCTCCCGACATACCGGACTTTCAGCCTCGCATTTCTTTTTCTTCCTTAATTGAGTGCATAATCTGTCATGAGTATCTCACTAATATATGTTGCACGTCACAAGCACCCCACTAATGTAATACTCTCATGCTTATCTCTTTTGTGAAAAATTTGGCCCTTAAAGGACCATTGATATTCAAAATCAAAATGCACATATTAAAGGGGAGTATTACAAAAGTTCGATATTCATTGTTTATCTATTGTAAGACTTAAATGTGTTGTCATCAATCACCAAAAAGGGGGAGATTGAAGAGTATCTTGGCCCCCTAAGTGGGTTTTGGTGGTTTAATGACACACACTTAAGTAGCTAACGATTTATCTAGTCCATGAGCGAGGGATTAAAATTATAAGTGGCATCAAGTGCAGTCCATTGGCACTAAAAAAGGAAGTGATGCAACAAACGATTCGTAAGAGGCTTTTATTTATTTTATACTTTTGAATTTGAGTCCTAGGAATGTCGTACTATCAAGAGAGACAGGAATTGTGTCTTCCAAGAGTCGAATAGGTGCTCTAGCCGCTAAAACAAGACCTATGAGAGACACCTTTGCACCAACACTTTCACGGGGATCTTTTCTTGGGTGCCGACCTTGGGAGGCCGGAGTATCCGGGTTTACCCCGAGTCTCCGGACTTCCCGAAGTTTCCGGGTTTACCCGGATACTCGGGTCTTAAAGCCTCAATCGAAACGACCCGGATTTCCGCAACGGAACCCCGAATCTTAGCACCTCGGTGGTAGTCCCGGAGGGCTACCACGTGCAATCCCCCGTCTCGGCGATGCCAAAATCCATACGTAAAGATAAAAACAAGAAAGTAGAGTACAACATTTATTTTATTACATTAATCGAGTACATCTCTTCGGCACATGCCGGGTACAAGTCCATCGGGACTGAATCAAACATAAATAAAACGTCTAGCAATGGCTCCATGAAAGCGCGGAAACTCCATATCCGCGAGCGGCTCAAGTGTAGGAAGATCTCTAGTCCACCCAACCATCGTTGTCGAAGTCGTAGTCCGGCTCGCGTCGAGGGCACCGGGGTCTACCCGATAAGCGGGTAGGTCATGTCAGCTTCCCAACAAAGAGGCAAAAGCGGTGTATATTCTACTATGCATGAGATATCCCTATTCCGTCGTAGAAAGCTTAAGCAAAGCGGCATTGCAACGTACAAGGTAAGCGAGATACGCCTAGGAGGTCCACACCTCGGGGAAGCTTCCGCTTCCGAGGTCCACACCTCGGGGGTCCACACCCCGCTCAAGGAAAACCACACCAAAACTCCGGATCTCATCCACGATCCAGAACCCATCTCTCATCTGCGATGTGGGGCCCACCTCGCTCCTATCCCCACATCTCAACGGCCGAAGTCGGGCTCACACACTCGGGGAGAGAAGAAGCACAAGAGAAGTGTATCTAGTCAGGTGAGAGATCGAAAGACTGTCCATAACCAGTGGACACGGACTATAGCTATAGGTTTAAACACTCTGCAGAGGTTGTACAACTGTACCCGCCCGAATAGGACCGGAACCGGCCGTCACCGGTGTCCGACCCTACCATACGGCTGAAGGCCAAGTAAGTGGATAGTACCCTCCCCGCGTCTCCGAGCTCCGGCCCAACCTCCGCGGCGAGCTCTTACTACCCGCGAGAGGTCCCTCGAAGCTGTGGAACCATTCCCCGGCCTCGCCGGGGCAAAGTATACTAAGGAGGGAAAGACCACTCCCGACACGATCGCACCGATCCTCCTACAGGAGGGGTGCTATCCACTACAAGTCTCACCCCGCACCCCCGCCCAATACAAGGCGGGCGGTCTGTACGAAAATAGTCATCCGAAGCAAGGTCAACTGACGATCGGTCCTTAAGGGGCCGAGAGCGAGCACTCACCATCTCCATCCCACACGACACGACCCTCGGGTAAGAGGCCAGATCGCATCTTCCCTCGGCAGTCGTTCACAAGTAACCAAGCGGCTCGCTCCCGCCAAAACACAGCAAGGAGATACGCACCCAGAACGCACGCTAGAAACACACCGAGATATCCCCATCTCAGTCCAAACCCAGAGTACCATCCATAATCAAGCAACAAAAGTATGGATAGTTGAGGTAGGGACTAGCTAGGGGTCTGTAGCTAGTCCCGCAGGTAGTAGAACAAGGAAACAGGGTATAACAAAGCATCAAGGCATGGCTAATAAACGGGTTATGCAATTCATCAGATCAATGCATTAAAGTAAAGCACTAGCAACTATTTAACAACATGGGATCTACATGGTTGGGAGTGACATGACACCTTCGTTGCCGTTGAAGCGCCGCCGTCCGGAACAAGTAGTACTCGGGGTCCTCCGTGTCCTCCGGTCGAAGCTCGGGTCCGCGGCACGAGATTCGACGCGAAAATAAGAATACGAGCACAACTAAGCAATAACTCCAAATAAGAACCAATTTTAGAAGATCCAAAAGAACCCAAACTACCTACAAACAGCAAGGTTTCGAAATTACGGATTTATAGAAATTAGTTTTATATTTTTCTGAGCTTCCTATAAAAAGTTATGAATTTTTAAAGGTTAAAACCATATATTAGGAATTTCTGGAAATTAATCCGTAAAAAGAAAATGAATTTTTAGAAAAGATGCCGCCGACGTCGGCACGACATCGGCGGCCCGTGGTCTTCGGGCCGGGATGGGCCGAAGCATCACCGGGCCGTGGGGGCCCGGTGGGCTTGGCCCGCATCGTTGGTGGGTTACGACCAAAAAGAACTACACAAAGACGGCCCACTAGATGCGGTGACCGAAGTCCCAGTAAACACCCTTCATCTCCCATCCCGAGCCGGGCCGGCGGCTCGCGAGAAGTTAGCCGGGCTTAGGGCCCGGATCGGCCGACGGCCCACCTCCGTGTTAATATGGGTTCGCCGAACACCGCCCTCCGGTGCTCGACGATATGCCCGGCCGGCGCGGCCGGCCGCGCGGCGCGCCGCCGAGGACCGGCGCGCCGGGCAACTCCACGGCGTGGTCGAAGCCAAGGTGCGCTAGGGTGCGGCCGGCTAGGACTCACGCGCACATACACCGCGAAGAGCGTCCTCGGCTCGAAGGCCGCTCAACTCGGATCGGAACGCGCCACCGTGGCGGCTCGCCCCGCACACGGCACGGCGTGGTTGACGTCCCCGCACACCGGACCGCCCGGCTCCCTCACGAGCACCGGTAACGGCGGGTCGGCGCGGCCCGGCCTTGGCGCCGGGGGTGCGCCGTCTCTCCGCCACCACGCGCTCCCCTACCGCGCAAACCAATACGGCGCCACGGCCAAGGCACCGGACCCGAGGCGCGACGCGCGCTCGGCGCGAGCACGACGGCGCGGCGCGAGGTAGCCCTTGGTCCTTCCGAAGAACAACCCGAGTTCCGTCCTTAGCGAGTGCGTCCGGCCGTCGCGGCCCGGGGTGGCCACGGCTCCAAGACCTCGCCGGCAAGGCGCGACGGACGCCGTTCATGGGGAAACGGCGGCGCGACGCGCTCGGGAAGCGGCGGCTCGACGGCGCGCCCATAGACAAGAACGAGATACGAGACCGGCGCAAGGAGAAGGGGGTGGCCACAATGCTCGCGGCCGGGTCGGCGGTGTAGTCGTCGCAGGCTTGGCGTGGGCGGCGGCGCGACGTCGGTGTTCACGGCGGCGTCCGCTCCGGCCGGCTCCTCCGCGGTCACGAACGGCGCCTCCCTCGTCCGGCTCCTCGCGTCCCCCGTCAAGCCTCGGCAGCCGACGCGCCGGCGGCGGCGCAACGCACCTTCTTCCACCGCCCCTCCTTCTCTTCCTCTACTCTCCCCTTCTTCTCCCCTATCGGCGGCGCGGCTCTAGAAAGGGGGCAAAACCCCAACGTGGGTTGGTGGCGGTGGACTACCGGCTCTTAGCCTCCCCCCCCGCTTTTGAACCCGGCGTCGCAAGGGGCGGGGCGAAATCCCCGGGCTGCCCCCGGCTTGGACCGCCCGGCGCCCGTGGCGGCGCCGCCTTCGCTCTCTCTACGCGACCGAGGACACAGGGGCAAGGCGCGGGGGTAAAAGGGGCTTTTCCTCCCCCCGCCCCGGCTCGATTCGCGCGCGGGCGCGCCCCCGCCCCTCGGCGTGCGTGCGGGCCGGGCGGTCCGGACGCGACCCGCCCCGCGTGCCGGTGTGGCGAGACCGCGGCGCAAGGCCGGCTCGGTGCGCCGGCGGGGTTGGTGAGGATAGGGATGCCGACACGCGGGCCCCACAAGGCGGAGATAGAGAGGGAGGGTATGGGCGTAGCGCGCGTAGGCCGGGCCGAAAGGGTACGTGGGTTGGGCCGGTTGGATTAGAAAGGAAGGAAGAAGCGGCCCGGTTCACGGGTTTGCCATTTTGCAAATAAAAAGATTAAGCTATGAACTAGGGATAGAATTAGAGTTTGAATTTGATTCCCACTCAAATTCAAACTTCACACATTTGAACTCCAAAAGAACCGAGAAAAACCAACTCACATATTTTACCATAATTTAGATTTATGTTTTTATAAATGGACTAAATTGGTGGAGAATTCAGAGAAGGGCTAGCAATTTGGCTCAAAAACTGATAGCACTCAAGTTCAAGCAAAAAGTTTTAATTTTTCGCAAAAATTACACACCTAAATTCCTGGGTTGTTACATTCTCCCCCACCACCGAGAATCTCGTCCTCGAGATTTAGTCCTCAACCTCCTCCGTGAACAAGTGAGGGTACTCTTTTCTGAGATCGGCTTCCTTCTCCCATGTTGCTTCTCGCTCCGTGTGGTTGCTCCACAACACTCTACAGAAGGGAATGGTTGTCCTCCTTGTCTCCTTGACTGCTCGGTCCAAGATTTTCTCGGATATTCTCGTATACTCAAGGTTGTCTTGCAAGTCAAGCAACTCCATGCACTTGCTTAGCCCCCACCGCCTTCTCACTCCTTTTCGACCGTGACACGTGAAACACAGGGTGTACTCCCGCCATTGCCTCGGGTAGCGCAAGCCGGTAGGCCAAACTTCCAATCCTTCGAGTGATAGGATACGGTCCTACGTACCTCGGTGCCGCTTTCCTTTCACCAAGAACCTCTTAGTCCCTCGGAGCGGAGAGACTTTCAAGTACACTCGGTCGCCAACCGCAAAAGTCAACTCCCTCCTTCTCTTGTCGCATAGCTCTTCCGACGGCTTTGAGCGATCTTCGTGTTCTCACGAACTTTCTCAACTTTCTCCTCTGCTTCCTCAATGATTGCTGGCCCAAACAGTGTCCGTTCTCCCACCTCCGACCAAGCTAGCGGGGTTCTCGCACTTCCGCCCGTAAAGGGCCTCAAAGGGTGCCATCCGGAGACTTGCTTGAAAGTCGTTGTTGTACGAGAACTCGCAAACGGCAAACCGCTCTCCCAATCGGTGCCATAGGTGAGTGCACACGCTCGTAGCATATCCTCTAGCACCCGGTTGACCCTTTCCGTCCGACCATCCGTCCGTGGGTGAAAGGCCGTGCCGTAGTTAAGAGTGGTGCCCATAAGCTTGTGGAAGCTCTCGCCAAAACTTGGAGACAACCGTGGCCCTCGATCGGATACAATACTTCGGGTGCCCCGTGCGGCCGAGTATGTGCTCTACGTACGCTTCGCCAACTTCTCGGTTGCGTACGGTCTTCACCGGCACAAAGTGAGCCACTTGGTCGCCCCGTCCACTATGACCCAAACCGAGTCGTTTCCTTTTGGTGTTCGAGGAAGTCCCACCACAAAGTCCATGGAAATATCCTCCCACTTCCAAACCGGAATAGCCAACGGCTTCAACAAACCAAAGCAGGTTTCGATGTTCGATTTTTACTCGCTACGGGTGTCGCAACAGGCCACGTAGTGTGCTATATCCTTCTTCATGTCCTTCCACCAAGATCCGACCTTTAGATCTCTCGTACATCTTGGTGTCGCTCGGGTGGATCGAGTACCTCGAGTCGTGAGCTTCTCTCATGATCCGCTCCCGGAGTGCCCCCGTCTTGTGGTACACGGATCCGTTCTTTCAACCACACGGTGCCTTGTTCATCTACCCGTAGTCCTCTCGCTTTGCCCTCGCTTCATTAGTTTTCGCATAGCTTTGATTTCCGCACACGACTTCTAGGCCGTACGGATTCGTTCCTCCGTGCATAGGTCACTCGCAGCTCGTTGACTTGGCCTTGGTCTACAATTTCAATTCTCGGCTTTTCTAGCTCTTCATGCGAGAGCAAAGTTGCTCTTCTCTTACCATGAGGTTGTTGCAATAAGTTTTCCGGCTCGGTGCATCCGCCACGACGTTGGCTTTGCCTCGGGTGGTAGTTGATCTCGACGTCGTAGTCCTTGATCGCTCTAACCATCGCCTCTGCCTCATGTTCAACTCTGTCTGGGTAAAGAAGTACTTCAGGCTCTTGTGGTCGGAAAACAGCTCACACTTGTTCCCTATCAGGTAGTGTCTCCAGATCTTGAGTGCATGCACAACAGCTGCCAACTCCAAGTCGTGTGTCGGGTAGTTTTCCTCGTGTTTCTTCAGCTGCCTGGAAGCATAAGCCACAACTTTCCCTTCCTGCATCAGCACACAACCGAGTCCTTGCCTTGAAGCGTCACAGTATACCATGAAGTCTTTCTTGATATCCGGCAGGGGTAAGCACCGGGGCCGTGGTGAGTCTCTTTTTCAGCTCTCCCGGAAGCTCTTCTCACACGCTTCGACCACTCGAACTTTGTGTTGTTCTTGAGCAACTCTGTCATTGGCTTTGCGATCTTGGAAAAGTTCTCAATGAACCTCCGGTAGTAACCTCGCCAACCCAAGGAAGCTTCGACATCCGTCACGTTTAACGGATGCTCCCACTTGGTCACCGACTCCACCTTGGACGGATCCACGGCTATCCCTTCGCCGACAACACGTGTCCCGTAAACGCGACCTTCTCCATCCGTAACTCGCACTTGCCGAACTTGGCGTACAATTTCTGCCGCTCGGCCTCTCGCCCTCTCTAGCACGACCCTCGTGTGCTCCTCCGTGGTCTCGCAGTAGATCAGGGATATCGTCGATAAACATTACTACAAACCCGTCCAACTCTTCCATGAAGACCTTGTTCATCAAGTTCATGAAGTAAGCAGGGGCGTTGGTCAGCCCGAAAGAAACCACCACGAACTCGTACAAGCCATAACGTGTGGTGAAGGCTGTCTTGGGAATATCCTGCTCTCGAATCTTCATCTGGTGGTAACCTGACCTCAGGTCGATTTTGGAGAAGAACCTTGCCTTTTTGAGCCTATCCAGCAGGTCCTCGATTCTGGGTAGCGGGTACTTGTTCTTGATTGTCATCGAGTTGAGCGTGCGGTAGTCAATGCACATCCTCTTTGTGCCGTCTTTCTTCTCCACGAAGAGCACTGGCGAACCCCACGGTGAGGCACTCGGCCGAACAAACCCTTGCTCGAGCAGCTTCTTGAGCTGTTTCTTCAACTCGTCCAGCCTCGCTCGACGACATCCGTAAGGACTCTTTGCAACGGGCCCCGCCCCCGCATCGGCCTCAATCACGAACTCCACGTCTCGGTCTCGGGGGGTAACTCGTAAGCTCCTTCCGGGAACACGTCCGGAAACTCACGTACCACCGGGATTTCTTCAATCTCTTTCCCACTCATGTTTCACATCATCGTAGCAGACCTTCGGACTCGTGGTTCGATCCGCACTATAGTTCCACCGGGGTGTTGTAGCCGTATAACTCGGGGTTGCAAGAGACTATCCCGTTGTGCTTTGCCAACCAATCCATCCCTAGGACCACGTCTATCCCGGTCGACTCCAAAACTGTCAAGTCTGCCGTGAACTGCTGCCCCTCAAACACCATCCTCACTCCCCTGCACTCTAACGTACTCCTCTTCTCTCCTAGCGGAGAGCTAGTAAAGATAGGCCTTGGTCGAGGCTTAGTTGGTAACGACCTTTCTTTAACAAACTTGGTAGAAATATATGAAAACTGAGCTCCAGTATCGAACAAAACAGTTGCCAAAACTGAGTCAACAAGGAACTCACCAAGTGTGACGTCGGGAGCGGCTGCTGCATCCTCGGCGGTGAGGTGGTTCAGACGGCCTCGAGTAGCTGGCGGGCCGAGCGCCCTCTCGCCGAGTACGGGGCGGCCGTCCTCCCGGTGCTGGTGGCTTGGCTGGGGTCTGGAACTGAGAGCTGCGGTTCTGACTCCCCGGTGGCGCCTGCTGTGGACACTCGAACGACTTGTGCCCAACCTGACGGCAGTTGAAGCAAGTCACCTTGGATCTGTCTGCTGACTGCGGAGGTGGTCTTGGTTTCCAGCTGTTCTGTCCTCCACTCCCGCCTGGGTTGGCTCTGCTCTGCGGCTGAGACTGAGTGACGTGGTGCCTCTGCTGTGACGGTGGCCCCCGGGCGTAACCTCGTCCTCTGCCTCTGTGGTGGACCTGAGCGTCCTGCCTGGTCTGTGCGCTTGGACTTGCTTCCACGAACCTCCATGTACTCAAGCCTTGACCTCTCCACGATCGCGTGCCTTGTCGATAATGGAGCGAAGTGTCGGGCAGTCGTGTGCGGACAAGTGGTGTGCCATCCCCTTGTGCAGCCCCTTCCCCGAACCAAGAGACTTTCTTCTTCTCTCGTGTCGGTGTCGTCTCGGCACGTACCTCATCGCCTCTTGGTAGCGGTTGGCGTACTCCCCGCACCGACATGTTTCCCATCTTGAGGTGCCCGAACTCGTCGGCCCTTCCCCGTCCATCACCGCCTCCGGGATGTGGTGGCTCTTGAAAGCCTCCACAAACTCGTCCCACCCGATGTGCAACGGGTCCCGGTGCGAGTCACGGTAGGCTGTCCCACCACGCACCGGGCCGTGCCAACCAGCCGGTGCGCGGCCACGGTCACACACTCCTCCTCGGTGAGCTCGGTCGCCGCTCCAGCCTTCTTCTCAATCTCCCGTAGCCGCTGTCCGCGTCCATCGGGTCTGCTGAGTGGTCGAAGGTAGGCGGTCCAGCTTGTTGAAGTTCTCAACCTTCTTCTGGAAACCCTCTGGCGCGTTGCGGTGCTGACCCCTGGGGTTGTTGTTGTTGTTCTGAGCCAGCAACTGGGTGATCGTCTGCATCAGCTGAGTCTGTACTGCCATCACGTCGGCCAAGTTCGGGGGGAGGTGGCGGTGGTGGCACCTCGTGTCCCTGAGCCTGGCCTGCTCCTCCCTCGGCCGGGGTACCGCCGTGCTCGAGCTCCCCGCTCCCCGAGCTCCCTCGTCGTCGTGCGCGGCTCCTCGACCGCCAACTCGGCCTCCTCGGCCTCCGCGCGGCCGCCAGCCTCCGCGGAGCCCGCCCTCGTGGCGCGTGACCTCCACGGCGTCCGCGGCCTCTCGCTCCCCGCCGGGTTAGGGGCATCCTCCCCTCCGTCGTCCCCGGGCCGACCTCCTCGAAACGGGCCAGAGTCGCCCGACCTCCTTGCTCCCGACATCCGTTCCAGCTTGCATGAGTCAGTAGTGGTAGGGAGAATATAATTATTAAGGTTATCAACTATAAAGGAGTAATCCTGCTAACAATCAAAGGATTTCATTCAGACATAAAGAAGCATGAAATCCGAGAAAATCCATGAAGATCCATGTCACTCAATCAATGCCACCATACAAAAGGGGTGCACCTCGAGGTTTACTCCAACGACCTTCGAGGGTACACGGCAACACATCACGCTAACGCATGGTACATCATGGGGTAGCTACTACAGGCATGACAACATGAGCGGTAGCATTACATCTAACTCATTACATCGACTCTGAATCTACTGCTAGATCTCTACTCTCATCACTGAGTACTCTGGGGCGCCTCTGAGCTGGTGTCTGGTGGAACCGAGTAGAACGGTGGTGAGTGAGTCCCTGGGTAACCCGGCACCCTGATCGCCGGTCCTCCGTAGTAGTCTCGAGTATCCTGAAGAGCACGGTCCATCTCTGCTGTGTCCTGAGAACCTCTCGGGTACGGGCGCACACGTGGTAGGAGTGTCGGGGGTAGCTCGAAGGTCTCTGTCCTTAGTCGTGGCCTCTTCTTGGGGGGTAGCTGCGCGGAGAGCTCCTCCAACTCTCTCGCCCTCTCGCCGGTCGCGAACGCTCCCGTGCCGTGCGGGTCCCGGCGCTTAGTCTCTCTCCCCTCGTAGACCACCCCACCGAGGTAACACAAGTGGTGGTAGTTGTGTCGACTCGCCTCCCCGAAGATCCCACATCTTTACTTGATAGTCACCGCCGCAGCCTCCAACCGACTCCAACCGGTCCCTCGCCTCTCGCAAGCCTCACTCGTCCTCACGCGTGGCCTCCACCGTAGCCCGGTGCAACTCCCCGCTCCGTCCTCGCCCGTGCCTCCCGTGTCGCGATCCTCCCGGCATCCCTCTCGGTGCCGGCTCCGCCGGCCGCGGTCCAAGCCGTACCGCCTCTCCGTTCCTCTCGTTTGACTCCTCCAACCGGTCGAGCAAATCCTCTCTCTCCATCTCCAGGTCCTGAACCCGCTGCAGACTACCATCCCACTTCCACCTCAGGTACGCGATCTCACTGTCTGCCCAGAAAAGCGCCTGGTCCTGAGCCAGGATGCACCGTCTGGCTGCGAGCATCATCTTGTCCTCCTCCACTGAAGTCACCTCAAGGTACTGCGCTCGGTCGCTCGTGTCCCAGCGGCTCGGGTCGTAGACTCCTGTCGGAAGCACGCTGAACGGGGTGTCCTTAAGCTTCCCCCCGGACCCGGACACAAACCATCTTGAGAGATCGGCGTGCGCTAGACCGGTGTGCCTCCATGGTCGAACTCTCGTAGCAAGTGCACCTTGACCTCCTTGAACTCGGCACCCGTGGGTCCGCCGGTACCGTAACGGTCGAAAAGTGCGGCCATCGCTCCATGTGCCCCATGGTCCTCCCCCTTGTAGCCGACTCGGTCGGTCCCCACTCCGCGCCGCCCTCCCGTGCACTCCCTCGGCAAGCGGCGAAGCCTCCGTACCTCCCCGCCGTCCGACTCCGCAGGAACCCACGCTCTCTCCGCCATCCGCACAACATTGTTAGAGCGTAGTTAGTAAGGTAGTTAGTGAAAATTAATCAAGGTAATGCATATATATAAGTATAGATATATACATACGGAAGCCAAGGGTGTTTATATAAAGTTTCAAGGTTCGAAACGGCTTCCTAAACTATCGACCAATCCCGGGGCTCGTCCTACGGTCAAGCATGGCTCGGTACCAACCGAAACGACCCGGATTTCCGCGAACGGAACCCCCGAATCTTAGCACCTCGGTGGTAGTCCCAGGGAGGGCTACCACGTGCAATCCCCGTCTCGCCGATGCCAAAATCCATACGTAAAGATAAAAACAAGTAAAGTAGAGTACAACATTTATTTTATTACATTAATCGTAGTACATCTCTTCGGCACATGCCGGTACAAGTCCATCGGGACCGAATCAAACATAAATAAAACGTCTAGCAGCGGCTCCATGAAAGCGCGGGAAACTCCATATCCGCAGTGCCTCAAGTGTAGGAAGAGCTCTAGTCCACCCAACCGTCGTTGTCGAAGTCGTAGTCCGGCTCTGCGTCAGAGGCACCAGGGTCTACCCGATAAGCGGGTAGGTCATGTCAGCTTCCCAACAAAGAGGCAAAAGCGGTGTATATTCTACTATGCATGAGATATCCCTATTCTGGCTGTAGAAAGCTTAAGCAAAGCAGCATTGCAACGTACAAGGTAAGCAGAATACAGCTAGGAGGTCCACACCTCGGGGGTCCACACCCCGCTCAAGGAATTCCACACCAAAACTCCGGATCTCAACCACGATCCGGAACCCATCTCTCATCTGCGATGTGGGGCCCACCTGCTCCTATCCCCACATCTCAACGGCCGAAGCCGGGCTCACACACTCGGGGGAGAGAAGAATCACAAGAGAAGTGTATCTAGTCAGGTGAGAGATCGAATGATTGTCCATAACCAGTGGACACGGACTATAGCTATAGGTTTAAACACTCTGCAGAGGTTGTAAAACTGTACCCGCCCGAATAGGACCGGAACCGGTCGTCACCGGTGTCCGACCCTACCATACGGCTGAAGGCCAAGTAAGTGGATAGTACCCTCCCCGCGTCTCCGAGCCCGGCCCAGCCCTCCGCGGCGAGCTCTTACTACCCACGAGAGGTCCCTCGAAGCCGTGGAACCCTTCCCCGGCCTCGCCGTGGCAAAGTCTACTAAGGAGGGAAAGACCACTCCCGACACGATCGCACCGATCCTCCTACAGGAGGGGGTGCTATCCACTACAAGTCTCACCCCGCACCCCCGCCCAATACAAGGCGGGCGGTCTGTACGAAAATAGTCATCCGAAGCAAGGTCAACGACGCTCGGTCCTTAAGGGGCCGAGAGCGAGCACTCACCATCTCCATCCCACACGACACGACCCTCGGGTAAGAGGCCGCATCGCATCTTCCCTCGGCGCTCGTTCACAAGTAACCAAGCGGCTCGCTCCCGCCAAAACACAGGCAAGGAGATACGCACCCGTAACGCACGCTAGAAACACACCGAGATATCCACATCTCAGTCCAAACCCAGAGTACCATCCATAATCAAGCAACAAAAGTATGGATAGTTGAGGTAAGGGACTAGCTAGGGGTCTGTAGCTAGTCCCGCAGGTAGCAGAACAAGGAAACAAGGTATAACAAAGCATCAAGGCATGGCTAATAAACGGGTTATGCAATTCATCAGTTCAATGCATTAAAGTAAAGCACTAGCAGCTATTTAGCAACATGGGATCTACATGGTTGGGAGTGACATGACACCTTCGTTGCCGTTGAAGCAAAGCCGTCCGTCGGAACAAGCATGTACTCGGGGTCCTCCGTGTCCTCCTGGTCGAAGCTCGGGTCTGCGGCACGAGATTCGACGCGAAAATAAGAATACGGAGCACAACTAAGCAATAACTCCAAATAAGAACTGATTTAGAAGATCCAAAAGAACCCAAACTACCTACAATCAGCAAGGTTTCGAAATTACGGATTTATAGAAATTAGTTTTATATTTTTCTGAGCTTCCTATAAAAAGTTATGAATTTTTAAAGGTTAAAACCATTTATTAGGAATTTCTGGAAATTAACCCAGAAAAAGAAAATGAATTTTTAGAAAAGATGCCGCTGACGTCAGCACGACATCAGCGGCTCGCGGTGGTCGGGCCGGGATGGGCCGGGAGCATCACCGGGCCGTGGGGGCCGGTGGGCTTGGCCCCGCATCGTTGGTGGGTTACAGCCCAAAAGAACTACACAAGACACGGCCCCACTAGATGCGGTGACCGAAGTCCGTAAACACCCTTCATCTCCCATCCCGAGCCGGGGCCGGCGGCCCGCGAGAAGTTAGCCGGGCTTAGGGGCCCGGATCGGCCGCGGCCTACCTCCGGTTAATATGGGTTCGCCGAACACCGCCCTCCCGGTGCTCGACGATATGCCCGCGTGGCGCGGCGGCCGCGCGGCGCGCCGCCGAGGACCGGCGCGGGCCGGGCAACTCCACGGCGTGGTCGAAGCCAAGGCGCGCCGGGGTGCGGCCGGCTAGGACTCACGCGCACATACACACCGCGGAAGAGCGTCCTCGGCTCGAAGGCCGGCCCTCAACTCGGATCGGAACGCGCCACCGTGGCGGCTCGCCCGGACACGGCGCGGCGTGGTTGACAACCCCCGCACACCGGACCGCCCGGCTCCCTCACGAGCACCGGCAACGCCGGGCCGGCGCGGCCCGGCCTTGGCGCCGGGGGTGCGCCGTCTCCGCCACCGCGCGCTCCCTACCGCGCAAACCAATACGGCGCCACGGCCAAGGCACCGGACCCGAGGCGCGACGCGCGCTCGGCGCGAGCACGACGGCGCGGCGCGAGGTAGCCCTCGGTCCTTCCGACAAACAACCCGAGTTCCGGCCTTAGCGAGTGCGTCCCGGTCGTCGCAGCCGGGGTGGCCACGGCTCCAAGACCTCGCCGGCAAGGTGCGACGGACGCCGTTCATGGGGAAACGGCGGCGCGACGCGCTCGGGAAGCGGCGGCTCGAAGGCGTGCCCACGGACAAGAACGAGATACGAGACCGGCGCAAGGAGAAGGGGGGGTGGCCACGATGCTCGCGGCGGGTCGGCGGTGTAGTCGTCGCAAGCTTGGCGTGGGCGGTGGCGCGACGTCGGTGTTCACGGCGGCGTCCGCTCCGGCCGGCTCCTCCGCGGTCACGAACGGCGCCTCCCTCGTCCGGCTCCTCGCGTCCCCGTCAAGCCTCGGCGCCGACGCGCCGGCGGCGGCGCCGCGCACCTTCTTCCACCGCCCCTCCTTCTCTTCCTCTACTCTCCCCTTCTTCTCCCCTATCGGCGGCGCGGCCTCCGGAAAGGGGGCAAAACCCCAACGTGGGTTGGTGGCGGTGGACTACCGCCTCTTAGCCTCCCCCCCCGCTCCCGAACCCGGCGTCGCAAGGGGCGGGGCGAAATCCCCGGGCTGCCCCGGCTTGGACCACCCGAGCGCCCGTCGCGGCGCCGCCCTCGCTCTCTCTACGCGACCGAGGACACGGGGGCAAGGCGCGGGGGGAAAAGGGGCTTTTCCTCCCCCGGCCCCCGGCTCGATTTGCGCGCGGGCGCGCCCGGCCCCTCGGCGTGCGTGCCGGCCGGGCGGTCCGGCCGCGACCCGCCCCGCGTGCCGGTGTGGCGAGACCGGCGGCGCAAGGTCGGCTTGGTGCGGCGGCGGGGTTGGTGAGGATAGGGATGCCGACACGCGGGCCCCACAAGGCGGAGAGATAGAGAGGGAGGGTATGGCCGTAGCGCGGCGTAGGCGGGCCGAAAGGGTACGTGGGCCGGGCCGGTTGGATTAGAAAGGAAGGAAGAAGCGGCCCGGTTCACGGTGTTTGCCATTTTGCAAATAAAAAGATTAAGCTATGAACTAGGGATAGAATTAGAGTTTGAATTTGATTCCCACTCAAATTCAAACTTCACACATTTGAACTCCAAAAGAACCAGAGAAAAACCAACTCACATATTTTACCATAATTTAGATTTATGTTTTTATAAATGGGCTAAATTGGTGGAGAATTCGAGAGAAGGGCTAGCAATTTGGCTCAAAACCGATAGCACTCAAGTTCAAGCAAAAAGTTTTAATTTTTCGCAAAAATTACACACCTAAATTCCCGGGTTGTTACATCAACGGCTATAATGCGGGTGAGGGGGGTATAAAAGCCCCCTCCACCCCTTCCTTTACTCTCCTCTCCTCGCCATTTTCGACCCGAACACTTCGGACCTCATTTACTCCCTCCTTCACTCCCTTTGGCACAAGTTTGGTAAGATTTGTTGTGGGGATTTAAGAGGGTTTGAGAGCAAGAGCTTGGAGAGTGCTAGTGAGCTGATTTCCCATCTCTAGAGCACCTCGTTCTTCACTTGGTTGGCAAAATTAGTGTTTGCTACTCTTGGAGCTTTGAGCTCCTAGCCGGCTAGGCGTTGCCTTGGACCATCCAAAGATTGTGGCCGCCCAAGGAAGTTTTTATCACCCCGACTTTGAGTAAGTAACTCTAGCTTGATCTTTGTGGTCGCTAGAGGGAGGAAAGTGACCTAGGTGTAAAGGTCCACCCTTTGTGGGTACCTCAACGGAGACGTAGACCTCAAGGTGTGAGGTTGAACTCCGGTAACAAATCCTTGTGTCCCATGTGCTTGTTCTACATGTTGTATGCTTGTTTCACTCTTGAGCACATATCTAGGGTTTGGTGCCGATCTACCTCGTGGTGAGGTTTCGCAAGATTGGAGTGGATAAACGAGGCTTGTCTCATCTCGGTGCATAACCTATTTTCACAGATTTACATTTGAGCAAGTTTAATTTCGTCGAATTTGATTCCCCCCCGACAGCCGCAATATCCGGACATTTTCCCGTATTCTCCGGAGTATCCGAAAAATATCCGAAAACTCCGGACTCCGAATCTAACAATACCGCAAAAAGGTTGTGATTTTTCGGGTTCGACTATTCACCCCCCTTAGTCGACATCTTGATCCTTTCACGTGCTACGCCAAATTCATGGCGGTCCCGAACTACACCTACCTCAAGATGAAGATGCCAGGACCAAAAGGCGTCATCACCGTGGTCTCGTCGATCGAGCACGCGTTCGACTGCGACGTCGAGTGCGTGGAGCACGCTGAGGCGCTAGCGCTAGATGAAGCGCTCGTGGCGAACCTGGAGAAGCTGGTCAACGAGGACCTCGACTCCACCACCAAGCACGCCGGTAGCTTCGAGGCTGCTGAGCAAACCAAAGAGGTGCCTCTCGACCCTGCTGCCCCAGAGGGCAAGGCGTTGAGGGTTAGTTCCTCCTTCGACCCGAAACAGGAAGTGGTGCTCGTCGACTTCCTCCGCGCCAACGCCGACATCTTTGCATGGAGCCCCTCGGATATGCCAGGCATCCCGATGGAGGTCGCTGAGCACTACCTTGATATCCTACATCACTCCCGCGCCGTGCAACAACGGCTACACCGCTTTGACGAAGAGAGGCACCGGGCGATCAGAGTGGAGCTGCGGAAGCTCCTCGAGGCCGTGTTCATCAAGGAGGTGTTCCACCCAACGTGGCTAGCTAACCCTGTATTAGTCAAGAAAAAGAATGGGAAGTGGCGGATGTGTGTAGACTATACTAGTTTGAATAAAGCATGTCCCAAAGTTCCTTTTCCTTTGCCACGAATCGATCAAATCGTTGACTCGGCTGCGGGGTGTGAACTCTTATGCTTTCTTGATGCCTATTCCGGGTACCATCAAATAAAAATGAAGGAGTCCGACCAGCTCGCGACTTCATTCATCACTCCCTTCGAGATGTACTACTACGTAACGATGTCGTTTGGTCTCCGAAATGCGGGCGCTACATACCAGTGATGTATGCAGCACGTTTTCGGGGATCACATCGGGCGAACCATTGAGGATTACGTAGACGACATAGTCGTAAAGACCAGGAAGGCGGACGACCTGGTTAACGACCTTCGCGTGGCATTCGATTGCCTGCGGGCCAACGGGGTGAAGTTGAACCCCGAAAAGTGCGTCTTCAGTGCCGCGAGGCATGCTATTGGGATACATCGTCTCCCAGCGGGGGATCGAGCCCAACCCCGAGAAGGTCACGGCCCTCGAGCGGATGGGCCCGATTCGAGACCTCAAGGGGGTCCATAAGGTGCTCGGTTGCCTCGCCGCCTTGAGCCGCTTTATTTCGCGGCTCAGCGAGAAGGGGCTGCCCCTCTACCGACTCTTGAAGAAGCACGAGCGCTTATCCTGGCCCGTCGAGGCCCAGGAGGCGCTTGACAAGCTCAAGGCAACGCTCACCCGCGCGCTGATTACGCCGCCCCAGGATGGTGAGCCTCTGTACCTCTACATCGCCGCGACCACTCGGGTGGTCAGCGCCGTCATCGTGGTGGAATGTACGGAGAAAGGGCACACCCTACCAGTCCAGTGACTCGTTTACTACATCAGCGAGGTGTTGTCCGAGACCAAGGCGCGTTACCCGCAGATCCAAAAGCTGCTCTACGCGGTGGTGCTCGCGCGGCGCAAGCTTCGCCACTACTTCAAGGCTCATCCGGTCACGGTAGTCTCCTACTCTCCGTTAGGAGAGATTATCTGAAACCCGGATGTGGCAGGCAGGATTGCCAAGTGGTCAGTGGAGTTAATGGGCGAAACGCTCGCCTACGCACCGTGCAAAGTGGTCAAATCCCAGATCTTAGCAGATTTCGTCGCCGAAAGGACAGACACGATGCTGCGCCGCCGCAAATCCGGAGCTAAGTGATGGACCCTCTACTTCGATGGGTCAGTGATGAAGACAGGGGAAGGCGCGGGCCTGCTCTTCGTCTCACCCCTCAAGGAGCACATGAGGTACGCGGTGCGCCTACACTTCCCCGCGTCGAACAACATGGCAGAGTACGAGGCCCTTCTCTGCGGCCTTCGAATCGCCATCGAGACGGGCATCAAGCGCCTCGACGTTAGGGGGGACTCGCAGCTCGGGATCGACCAGGTCATGAAGAACGCGAGCTGTCACGACGACGAGATGGAGGCATACTGTAACGCTGTGCGGGCCCTCGAAGACAAGTTCTATGGCGTAGAGCTTAACCACGTGCCCCGCCGGTACAACGAGGAGGCAGACAAGCTCGCCAAAATTGCGTCGGGGAGAATCACCGTTCCCCCGAACGTTTTTGCGCGTGATGTCGCCAGGCCGTCTGTCAATCTCGACCCAAGCCCCTCGAGCCAGGAGGAACCCTCGGGGGCTCCCTCGAATCCAACAGGCGCAGAGCCTATGGACGAGGACCCCTCGAAGGAGGCGTTTGTGCTCTCCCTGCTCGAGGGGTATGGCACCGATGAGGCCGAGGCCATCGATACGGAGTCGGTCCTCCGCACGGAGGACTGGTGTGACAAATACATCGCCTGGATGGATCGAGGGGAGCTTCCCTCGGACCGATCCGAGGCCAGATGCGTCGCCAGGATGGCCAAGTCATTCACCCTCGTCGACGGCGAGCTGTACAAGCGTGCCACGTCAGGCGTCCTGCAGCGATGCGTACCTATCCCTCAGGGGCGTGAGCTCCCTCGAGATATTCACGCGGGCGTGTGCGGCCATCACGCGGCGCCACGCACCCTCGTGGGCAACGCGTTCCATCAGGGCTTTTACGGCCTACCGTGGTTGCGGATGCCGCCGAGATCGTGCGCACCTGCGAAGGCTGCCAGTTCTACACCCGCAAGACCAACCTCCCTGCGCACACCCTTCAGACAATCCCTGTCACATGGCCCTTCACCGTGTGGGGGTTGGACATCGTCGGGCCCTTGTGGAAAGCGCCCGGGGGCTACACCCACCTACTGGTTGCCATAGACAAGTTCTCCAAGTGGGTCGAGGTGCGCCCAATCACGAACCTCGTGCGAGTAGGTTGTGACGTTCTTCACCGACATCATCTACCGGTTTGGAGTGCCCAACTCCATCATCACCGACAACGAGTCCCAATTCACAGGCGGGAAGTTCCCGGAGTTCCGTGACAAGTTCCGCATCCGCGTCGATTGGGCGGCCATGGCACATCCGAGAGACCAACGGTCGGTGGAGCGCGCCAACGGCATGATCCTACGAGGGACTCAAGCCCGGGATTTTTGACAACCGAAAAGTCCCGGTCGCGGATGGCTCCATAGGGCGCACCGAACGCGATGATTCCGGGTATGTGCGCGCGGCACCGCCGAGGCCGGGCCGGAATATTGCCGATGCCGGTTGAAACTAACACCCCGCACGCCGGTAAATCCCGTGTAAAAACCCTTGCGGGAGCACCCACGCTCCTGCAAGGCTTCGGGGGCTAGACCCGCGGGTCTGCTAGCGCGGCCCCACGGAATAGCATCAGCAATCATGGGGGAAGAACGTCCCATCAGCAAGCATCAGCATCTGCGAGATCCTAACGGATACACCCACAGATGCTCGGGGGCTACTGTCGGGGACAGCCATGAGGGTCTCCTAAACAACCAGGGGAAACCCGCTTAAACTCGTCAAAAACAAACGCAAACAAACCTAAACACATGCACAAAACGAACACCGTAGGCCCACGGCCCGTCGGACACCGGCCCCGCCCCCCTCGGGCGCGAACTCGCTCCGCTCGAGGGGTACGCACCGCCTCGGTACAAATCCGCCTCGCTCGTGGGTCGATCGCCCCCTCGAGTGGGAATCCGTCTTGCTCGAGGGTCGGAAGACCCCGGAGCGAGGGCTCCGCCTCGCTCGAGGGCCGGACGCCCCCCTCGCGCGAGTCCCCGTCTCTATTGAGAGTCAAACGCCCCCTCGAGCGAGTTTCGAGTCTCGCTCGAGGGCATCACGGGCCGCCGCCCCCATACCACCGCCCCCTCCGGCGGGGGGCATTTAATGCATTGACACTGCAGCATCCAAGTCAAAGGCGAATCCACGCCACTACGCGCCGGGAATCACGCCCCGCCACCGCTCCGCCAACTCCCCGTGGCGCGGCCATCCCCGCCACCGTGCGACGCTATGCGGCATAGTCGGCAACCGCCTCGCGGCACCGTACCACCCACTCCCCGTACGGCGGGCGCACCGCACCCTCGAAAAAGGACGGTGGAAACCTCGAAGGGACGACGCATGACTACTCCGCGCCCGCACGGGACGGCGCCGTAAGGTCAGGCCAGTGGGAGCGGTCACCTCCGTCGCCATCGGCCCTGTACGATCATCCCTGTCACCGCGACGCCATTCCGGCCACTGCATCACCATACCCGACGCTGTGGAACACGCGGCGACAAGACACCGCCACGCCAGCCACTGTGCCTTATACGGTCTCATGTCAACAGCACCCTCGAATCCCCATGCGGACGGCCCTCGAACGAGCAACCTCAACGCCACCCCCATCGAAGCCGCTCCTGGAGATGCACAGGACACGCCATGACGCCCCGCCAGAAGCAGGATTCGCCAGGACGACCGTCTACTCCATGGCACTGTACGCCATACCTCCACACGTAGCCAGAACAGCGTGGCATGCTTGTAAACTGCTCCCTCCTTGGCCTATAAAAGGAGGGGCAGTCCCCTAGCCACGGGGACGGGACGACGGATAGCGATCACTCACGCACTCTCCGCCTTCACCACCGATATTGGCACTTGCCTCAATCAGTATCTCTGGGACCTGGAGGCCCGACCTCCTCTCCCGCCTCGCTTGTAGCCCCCCTCTACGAGCATCACGGTGCAACGCAATATAGTGCCCCGAGCACACCACTGCTAGAGGTACGGCCCCCGGCCAGAACCAGGATAAAAACAGTGTCACTAGTTGCTTAACACCGGCCATCAAGAGATAGATCTCATCGCTTCTTACTAGTTAGTGTCGGGACTACTTTCCGCACCGACAGTCATGATAAAAATAAAGACCCATGGTTTCTTTTATGCTCTCAACTTTGGATGGGTCGAAGAACATATTACTTTTTGCTTTTAAAAGTCATGCTAACATTGCCATTAATACCTCTTGCATTTTTCTCTACCTATCCAAAACCTTATATATTGAGTGCAACCATAAATTACAAGAGTTATTGTTGGGTGAATTGATTCAAGGATCGATTCTTTGGCTCATGACTAAGAAGCTGGTCATTCCGTTTTTTGCATTACTTATCATTTGCTAGCCTATTCTATTCATGCATTGTGAGCTCCCACATCGGAAGCTTTGCAAATCTCGCCGGATATCCACCCTTTAAACCAACATCATTTTTTGTGTTAAACTCCTTGACCTACCTACCTATCACTTGAGTATGGAGACGACACATCACAAGAAGGTGCTTCAAAGGGAAGATTCAAGCTCCCTCTCATCAAGACATCTGGTACCTACCTTAACACCACTTCCTCTTTGCTCGGGGACGAGCAAACGTCTAAGCATGGGGGAGGAGGTAGGTACTATGCAAATTAGAGTTCTAGGGGAGATAAAAAATGAATAAGATAAGAGGACAAAATAAAAATATCCAAAGTACCTCACATGTCAAAAAGAAAAAAAAAAAAAAAAAGGAAGAAAACAAGAAAAAGAAAAAATATAGAGTAATAATAATCTCCCCTAGGTTCTCTAGTTGCTTAAGGATTTTCCAAGGACCTCAAGATGAAGACCCATACTCATTTTTCCAACCATGTGCAATCGATAACGAGGACTTCGTTGGGGCCTCGGGATCATTCTTTGCCATTTGCACATGTCCACCTATCTAAAAGTGTGAGTTCTTTCTCTTCCCCCTTCTTGTGAACATTATTTTTCCAATGACCTTTTTGACGAGTCATGTAAGTCCTTGAGAAGCTTGCCTTGTTTTGATAATAGTCTCAACTTTAGCATCTTGGTAGGATAAAAACTTTCCTATGAGCTCCAAATAAAACCCTTCTACCTACAAACATGAGAGGGAAAGGATATAGATCAAGTAGGCTTGAGAGTGTTGTGAGATGAGAGAGTTCATGAACAAGATGCAAGAAGGTTTAAATTTTTGTACTTGGTTTAGCTCTTTTATTCACCTCGTTCTTCACTTCAAAAGTTTCTAAGACCTATTCGAATTTTGTGGAGCATGATTGATTACTTGTGGAAAGAGCTTAAATTATATCTACCCTCCATAGAGATGAAAGCTAGTTACATTATGGAATTTTAACAAACATAAACTCGGAGAGCAGTATGCTTTCTCATGTGTGATCAAGTGCGAGGGTATGAACAATGAAAGGCAATGCTCGATATCCATTGAAAATTTACTCAAGGACAAGCAAGGTTTAAGCATGGGGGAGATGTTGACGGTGAATTTCCGTCAACCTAGCTATGAGTTTACCTTTAATTTTGGTATTGATTTATTATTCTAACCACCGGAACTAACCCCCCATATATAACAAGTTCACTCTTGCATGTCGATTTTGGAGTTCATTGTTTACGCGAAATTTACGCTAAAGAGAAGACTTTCGGGATAAGTTCATCAAGCACTTCAAGAGAAGATCATGAAGCCCGTCACAAGTCAAGACACGCGATGAACATGACTCCAAATGACCCGAGGGCCGAAGCGTCAATGTGCAAGTCTTCGGGGACTCAACCGGAAAACGAGCGAAGCTTGCACAACAAGGATTCAAGCCTTAACCATGAAGGAAACGACGTCAAAGGCCCACATGCAAGTGCACACAAATAAGGGATCACGCGAGAAGCAACCGGAAGGAAACCGAGGCCGAACCGGGCCGAAATGGGCACGCGGGTCGGCCGGCCCGGGTTGATCGGCCCAGCCCACTCCGGGCCCGGTTCGCATCCCCTTTATGCCCTAGGTACTTGTCTATTTACGCCTCTGCCTCCGCCGGGCCGCCACATCGATCCATTCATCGAGAGCCGCCGAGACTAAGGAGAAGCATCGGGAGGAAGCCGACGGCCGCCGCAAGTCCTCGAGTTGCCTAGGAGATGGCTTAGGCCATGCCCTAGCCACCAAGGTTGGCCCGGCGTGGTAAAGCCATGGTGGAGTTTCGGAGCCGCGACTTGAATTCGTCAAGTCGTTTGTACCTTCAACATTTGGTGATGTAACCATATCTTGTTATACTTTGATCTACTACGAGTTATGCTTATTCATATGTGTAGCTACCATATGCATTTAGTAGGACTAGATTGAATCATGGTAATTAGTCTTGTCTTGTGGATACACCGTAGTAGTGCACGGACCTAGGTTGTTGCTCGGTGATGAATATCCTTACGTAGTGACGGTACGAGGGAGGATAAAGCGGCGAGTGAACGTGCATCGGACCACTCCATATCGGGTTACTCCATATCGAGTGTAATCCTTATCATAGTATAGGTTTAGATTGGTTTATCACCTTGGCCGGAATAGCAACAAGAAGATGATAGGCTAGGGTTACCTTTTGATGCTTACCTTTATGGCTAGGTGGATGTGATCCATACATCCCTTCGTGTTTGTATGATTATCTTTATGCAATCAATGCTTCACATAGGGTTAGACTGGTAGGTTAGATAGGGAACCTTAGTGGTTTGCTTCCGATCCTTGGATTGACAAATCTAGGGAGGACCCTCCTTGGTGAAAAAGGCACCAAGTCACCCGTAGGCTTGCGGTGAACTTGAGCACGGTTTTGAACTGTCAACAGTCTCCTCGCCTTGGCGCGCAAGAAAGCCCTCCCACCGCCTTGAGCTCGCCTATAAATGGGTCGTCGCTGTCCTTCACACGCGTGTGCACAAAGCTGTCGTGCCACCATTGCCGCCGCCAGTGGTGCCCACGGCGAGCTCCACCCTCCGGCCGCTTCCACCGCCAAACCGTGTTGCTCCTACCTGCCCTAGGACTCCCTGTAGCTCCCCTTTCGCTTGTTGCTCAGGTCAAGCTGCAGGCTCGCCGGAATCAAACCTCCGGTGGCTGCCGCCGGCGGCTTCCGCCGTGCCCGCCCGCTGGTCCCCCTGTCCGCCGCAGGTGAGCGTTTAAATCAGTCGCGCGTGGTCCCTAGAACCCACTCCACCTCCTCCCCGGCCATCCCCGCCGCCGGCCTCACCGGGCTCCGTGCCGACCACGCCGCCCCCTTTGGCCCAAGGGCTACATTGTAAGGCCCCAAGTATTTCTAGGGTGTTTAGTGCAAACGAAGGGCATATATGTGAATCTTTAAATCTTTCTAGGGATCTGTGCACAAGAAGTTTCTTTACCCCTTGGTGTGTTTTGTTTGAACCTTGTAAAATGCATATAAATTAGTAGAAAAATCCAAAAATTGCAAATCCAGTTTTGCTGTGCTCTGTGGGACTAGAACTACAACTCTTACAAAACTTGTATATACTTTTGAGCTGTAGTTTTTGCATGAAAAATAGAAATCCCTTTTACCTAGATCTGTTGTTCTGCAAAATCCATACATGTTCATGAGCTGATTTTTGGATATGTTGTAGATACCTAGATCTTTTATTAAGAATTATCTTGTATTATTGACAAATCTGCCTAGATGAATTTTATAACTTAAAATTAATTTATTGAGGCCAACTTCTGGTTGTTGTCTTGTAGCTGAAATGCACATCTGGTGAATTTACCATGATTTTATCACTGCTAGAAATATTTATCCCTGACTTATGCTTGTTTTTAATCATAAATATGTAGATCAAGATCTATAAAGGCTATAGATGTGTTTGTTGGTTTCCTAGGCTTGTTTTAGACCAGAGCATGTGTAGGAGAAAGTTTGACTCCAGAAGTGTTATATTTATTTATATATGCATTTATCTTGTTTTGTGGTAGATAGAAATGCTATATTTGATATATTTATTTTTATTGCTTAAGCAAGTGTGCATGTGTGAGTAGTGGCTTGCATTAGACTTAATGAGCTCAGTGAGTAACTCACTTGATGTTTTATGAATGATTTTGTTGAATAAAACTGAGAAACCTTTCTAGGTTTAATATTGAAATTAATTGGGAAAATCACAAATCACACCTAAGGACCTTATGTTTGTGTTGTAGAACTTGCTAACAAGTTTATAACCAACCCCTTGCTGTTCTGTGAGAATTAAATTAATTTATTTGTATATATATGTACACAGTCACTATTAAAAAGTCTAGATAATAAAGCAACGCATATTGTTCCTTTATAGGAAGAGTATGCTGAATGTATTATTATCTAGGTGAATGCAACCATGCACCCCATGGTTGTCATAAGTTGTTTTGTAATTAATTAAATCGAATTGTCAATTAAGTCTTGCATTTGCTTCCTCCGTGTCGAAGTTCCCGACGGTAGCTACACGCTCGTGCCAGTGGAAGTGAACGAGGGAGCAGGAGGAGAAGTGCACTACGTCACCGTAGAGCAAGACCCGAACCAAAGTCCGGAAGTTTGTGTAACTGCTTGTGCCAACAAAGGCAAGCCCCGGTTTATCATTAACCCATGTTTTATTTAAAATTATGCAACTATCTTTGTTATTCTATGTGCATTTACATTCAGGAGTTGAATGAAACCCTAGTTGCATGATCCCTAAGTGCTTATGTTCTTTTACTAGTATGCTAGGTCATTAGATGCTATGCTCTAAGGACCCGGTAAAAGTCGAGTGATGTTCGTCACTCGTGAGAATAGAATCTCCTTTATGGAATCACCCTTTTTGTAAATGGATTGCTCATGTGGTAAGAGCATGGGATTTGGGCTCCAGTCCAGTGGCTTCGTGGGCTGAGCTTTTGAACATACTAAGCACTTGTCGGGCATGGGACGGTAAGCCTAGTACCTAAGTGAGGCGGCAAGGGATCTTCATTACTAATCTCGAGCATTCACCTGCCTGGCTCATTACCGAGAGGGGGTACTTGTGTGAGGCTGGATGTACCGAGTGGGGCATACCAGATAGCCTTATACCCGGGACTGTAATATCTATCCCGAACCGAGGATCGATGGGAACCGCTTGGTCGGTGTCATCTTTGTTGGGGCACCGCTCCGTGTGTTTAGGTCTACCTTGCAAGGTTTTGAATCAATCGATTGTCAGCCTCTCACCGTCATCCGAGACTGCTTAATCAACTGACCATGATATCCCTTAATGATGGAACTATGTGAATTCTTCTACGTGAATTAATTGTTCATACAATTCTTGATTGTATTAGTTGCTCATTATAGTAAATAATAATCTTACTAGAATCTGAGCTAAAATATTGAAAGTAAGGATCCATGATCCTAGATGCTTTTTGGCAAAACAAACCCACCAGCCAAAAGCCCTACATGTCTAGAGGTAACTTTGTCGGGTAAGTCTTGCTAAGTATTAGTATACTCAGTCTTGCTATAATTGTTGCTTTCAGGTGAAGTTGTTTGGCCTGGTGAGATTCCACACGATTGGCAGCTGGAATGGGTGGATGATGACACCGAGTGATGGCATCACGGATGGCCTCCTGTGATGTCGTATCGTATCGCTATTAGTACTTCCGCTGTTTTAATAAACTCTGAACAATTTACTTTTATGTCAAGAACTATGATTTGTAATATTGGACCCTACGGGGAGATTGGTATTAATTTGTAAGGCACTCTGGACTCTCCTTCGTGGGAGTTTTAATGCATACGTTCGATCCTCTTTGTGATTTCAAGTGATTTACCGGGTGTAAACCTGGCAACACTCAACGAGATGATTCTTTATTATCGCTTAATGACCAAATGGAGTGGTTTAGGCGATAGTACGGAATTATCTCGGATGGGGTTGTAACATCCATCCCCATTGAGAAGACTTCAACAAATAATCAAGCTGAGTACCAGCAGTACTAAAAGGGATAAAGCTACTACGAGAGGTCAATGCTGAAGTTGTTGAGATATTTGATGATTCTCAACTCGTGATAAATCAATTGGCAGGAGAATATGAATGCAAAAGATGATATATTAAGAGTTTATCACGAAGAATGCCTTCAGTTACTCCAAGAGTTCAAAATAGTGAGACTTAAATATATCCATAAAATTCACAATAGTGAAGCTAATCGGCTGGCCCAAGGGGCATCAGGGTATCGACCGATTCTAACTGTGGAGTTATCAGCTGAAGATTGGAGGAAAGAAATAATAGATTATTTGAAAAATCCATCCAAGAAGGTTTATAAACAACTGAGGTACAAGGCTATTAAGTATGTTCTGCTGGAAATGAGCTGTATTATCGTACCATTGATGGAGTTCTGCTCAAATGTCTCGGTGAAGAGAAAGCTAAAATTTTAATGGGAGAAATTCATGAGGGAGTCTGTGGAGCTCATCAGTCAGCATTCAAGATGAAGTGGATGATCAGGAACAATAATTGTTATTGGCCAACGATATTGGAAGATTGCTTCAAGTATTACAAATGATGCCAAGAGTGTCAGATGTTTGGAAGCATTCAATGGGTTTCGACATCAGCAATGAACCCAATAATGAAGCCATGACCGTTCAGAGGTTGGGAAATTGATTTGATCAGACAGATATATCCACCATCAAGCAAAGGTCATAAATTCGTATTGGTGGCTACAGATTATTTCACAAAGTGGGTTGAAGCCATCCCAATCAAGACTATGACGTCAGGCAATATGATCGATTTTGTCAATGAACATATTGTGTATCGGTTTGGTACACCTCAAACTATCACAACCGATCAAGGAAGTCAATTCACCTCAAGAGAGTTCGAAGAATATGAAAATTCTTTGGGGGATCAAACTATTAAACTCATCTCCCTATTATGCTCAAGCGAATGGACAGACAGAGGCAACGAACAAGGGCATCATCAAATTGATCAAACGCAAGATTGATGAGAGTCCTAAGTGATGGCATACGGTCCTTAATGAAGCACTATGGGCATACCAGATGGCATGCCATGGAGAGACCAAGGTATCACTGTATCAACTAGTGTATGGTCATGATGTTGTACTGCCTTGGGAATTGAGAGCCGGATCGAGGAGAACTTCTTTACAAGATCAGCTATCGACCGATGATTATTCAGCTATAATGAAGGAGGAATTAGAAGATCTTGCTGGTAATCAGCTGAGAGCTTTAGAGAATATCGAAAAGAATAAGAGAACGGTAGCTAGATGGTATGACAAGAAAGTCAAAGGGAAAGAATTTGTTGAAGGAGATCTGGTCTGGAAGCTCATATTGCCAATCGGCTCAAGGGATCCTAAATATGGGAAGTGGTCACCTAATTGGGAAGGACCATATCGGATCAGTCAATGCGTACCAGACAATGCATATATATTAGAGACATTGGAAGGAGAAAAGTTTGCTAGAGCATTAAATGGGAAATATTTAAAGAAATACTATCCTAGCATGTGGGTAGATGCTTAGTCCAATCTGAGCTTAATCGTCTGATTTGAGATTCAAGTTACAGCCGATCATGGGAAAAATCGTCTTTAGTGGCAGAAAATCAAATCATCAAAGCATGTTCGGTTTTATGTTATGACCGATATACAAATCGCCCTTAGAATAAAGAAATATATTTTTCTCTCATCTTCGATTACAATGATGGTGTTACAAGTACAGATCTAAAGAATACATCTGAAGATATCTTGAAAAAAGAGAAACAACAAAAAAGACATCAGTTATCAACGAAACAAGCGATGGGGACGAAGAAAGAGAAAAACAAAAAAGAAAAGTGCAAATTTGATGAAGATGAATCACCAGATGGGGTAATTCTTCCCGTCAAGATTGTTGGGAAAGAAGACATAGGGTTGTTCTTCTTTCCACAGCATCTAGGAACAACTTCCGCCCTCCTCCATCAACTGATGCACCTAAGTTGCATCATAAGGCTTCTTCTAGCTGTTGGACCTCCTGACTTCACAAAAGGAGGCTAGAGAGAGGAGCATGTTCTGGACTATTTCACAAGAATTCTTCTAGCCATCTTGAGTCAGGGGAGGAAGAAAGAATCAAAGAGTAAGAGTCTAAATCACCCTGAACCTATATCTCGAGCCATAGTCGAAGGAATGCGGTCTCCGTGAAGGTGTATGGATGATTATTTATAGCTGGAGCACCAGGAGAGATAGAGATGGAAGAGCCGGAAAAGATGGAAACTGAAGATGCCAGATCCGGCAAAGAAGGAAACAGAAGACCCGTAAATGACTCAGTTTCCAAAAGATGACTGATTCAGGGAAATAACTCCTAAATAAAGGATGACCCATATACATCTAAATGGTGGGGAGTTTCTCTGTCACGTCTTTTGAAACGACCCGGATTTCCGCGAACGGAACCCCCGAATCTTAGCACCTCGGTGGTAGTCCCGAGAGGCTACCACGTGCAATCCCCCGTCTCGGCCGATTCCAAAATCCATACGAGAAAAGTAAAAAAAACAATGAATAGAGTACAACATTTATTTTATTACATTAATCGAGTACATCTCTTCGGCACATGCGGGTACAAGTCCATCGGACCGAATCAAACGAGAAATAAAACGTCTAGCGGCTCCATGAAAGCGCGGGAACTCCATATCCGCGAGCGGCTCAAGTGTAGGAAGAGCTCGGTCCACCCCGGCCGTCGTTGTCGAAGTCGTAGTCCGGCTGCGTCGGAGTCACCGGGGTCTACCCGATAAGCGGGTAGGTCATGTCGGCTTCCCAACAAAGAGGCAAAAGCGGTGTATATTCTACTATGCATGAGGTAACCCTAATCTGGCTGTAGAAAGCTTAAGCAAAGCAGCAGTGCGACATTCAAGGTAAGCAGAGTAAAGCAAGGAGGTCCACACCTCGGGGAAGCTTCCGCTTCCGAGGTCCACACCTCAGGGGTCCACACCCCGCTCAAGGATCACCACACCAAAGCACCGGATCACAACCACGATCCAGAACCCATCTCTCTTCTGCGATGTGGGGCCCACCGGCTCCTATCCCCACATCTCAACGGCCGAAGCCGGGCTCACACACTCGGGGGAGAGAAGAAGCACAAGAGAAGTGTAACTAGTCAGGTGAGAGATCGAAAGACTGTCCATAACCAGTGGACACGGACTATAGCTATAGGTTTAACACTCTGCAGAGGTTGTACAACTGTACCCGCCCGAATAGGTCCGGAACCGGCCGTCACCGGTGTCCGACCCTACCATACGGCTGAAGCCCAAGTAAGTGGATAGTACCCTTCTGCATCTCCGAGCCTGGCCCAGCCTCCGCGGCAGAGCTCATACTACCCGCGAGAGGTCCCTCGAAGCTGTGGAACCCTTCCCCGGCCTCGCCGGGGGCAAAGTCTACTAAGGAGGGAAAGACCACTCCCGACACGATCACACCGATCCTCCTACAGGAGGGGTGCTATCCACTACAAGTCTCACCCCGCACCCCCGCCCAATACAAGGCGGGCGGTCTGTACGAAAGTAGTCATTCGAAGCAAGGTCAACTGACGATCGGTCCTTAAGGGGCCGAGAGCGAGCACTCAACATCTCCATCCCACACGACACGACCCTCGGGTAAGAGGCCAGATCGCATCTTCCCTCGGCAGCCGTTCTCAAGTAACCGGCGGCTCGCTCCCGCCAAAACACAGCAAGGAGGTACGCAACCCAGAACGCACGCTAGAATCACACCGAGATCCCCACATCTCAGCTCAAACCCAGAGCACCATCCATAATCAAACAACAAAAGTATGGATAGTTGAAGTAAGGGACTAGCTAGGGGTCTGTAGCTAGTCCCGCAGGTAGTAGAACAAGGAACAGGATATATTAAACATCAAGGCATGGCTAGTAAACGGGTTATGCAATTCATCGAAACAATGCATTAAAGTAAAGCACTAGCGGCTACAAAGCAACATAGGATCTATATGGTTGGGAGTGACATGACACCTTCTATGCCGTTGAAGCGATCGTCGTCCGTGCGGTGTACTCGGGGTCCTCCTCGTCCTCTCCGGTCGAAGCTCGGGTGCGCGGCACGAGATTCGACGCGAAAATAAGATAACGGTGCACATCTAAGCAATAACTCCAAATAAGATCCAATTTAGAAAATCCAAAAGATCCCAAACTACCTACATTCAAGCACGGTTTCGCAAATACGGATTTATAGAAATTAGTTTTGTATTTTGCTTGAGCTCTCTATAATTTATTATGAATTTTTAAAGGTCAAAAACAATTTACGGAATTTTTAAAACGGGAAAGAAATAGGTTTTCGAAAAAAACATTGCGACGTCGGCATGACGCCCGGCCGGTCCCGGCGGGGCGCGCGACTAGACCAAATGCGCGGGCCGGGCCGTGGGCGGCCCGGCGGAGCCGGGTCCCGCCGGGTTGGGTTTTGGCACCGCACGGGCCCGGAAGCTAAAGCCCGGCCCTAGGTCGGCTTCTAAAGTTCGGAAAGCCTCCTCCCCCGGCTCCCTAATCTCTCGCCGGGCGGCGGCCTACTAAAGGTTTCTTCGGGCTCGGGGCCCAAGCTTGGCTAGCGGCCCGATTTTCCCCCCATCCGGCGCATCACCCTACGCCCTCCAAGCGCTCGACGAAACGTCCGCAGGCACGGCGGACGCGCGGCGCGCCGCCGGCGCTCGGCAACCACTCGGCGAGTTCCCCGCCAAGGTGCGGCCGGGGTGCGGCCGGGCGGGTTACTCACACACACACACACTCCTACGAACGCGCACACGGCTCAAGGTATGCGGCGCGGAACGGCCGCACGCGAAGCCCACGGGGCGGCGGGGTCACGGCCATGGCGCGCATGGGTGCGGCGGCCGGCGCCCGCGCCCTCCACCACCCACGCACCGCACGGCCACGGCACGAAGGCCGGTTTCACCGCGATACGGGACACGACGTAGAACGCCCTGTTGGCGGTGTCCCACCGGTGATGAGGCCACGGACACGGCCACGCATGGATGCGGCGGCGGCTTCATCGCCACCGCATCCTCGTGCAAAGGCCCACGGCTCCAAGGCCGGGTTCACAACACAAGACGCGCTAGCCCCTACGGCGGCTCACCTCGCGGCACGCTACGGCGAAAAGGGGTGAGCTTGATCTCCACGGCCGGCGGCGCGTCGCGCGCTCGGCGCGGCGCACGACGGCGCGGCACCCCGACGGCGCGACACGGGGTGTTCCCCGGCCCCACCTGCAAAGGCTCCAAGAACCCAACGAAAGCGCGACGGCGCGGGCGTCACGGCTTGGGGTAGCCGCGACCCCAGAGCTGCCGCTAACACGTCGCGACGCGGCGTCGCCCATGGGGAGGCGGCGGCGCGCGCGCTCGGACAGAGGCGGCTCGAAGGCACGCGCACAGGCAAGACATCTACGGCGACCGGCGCAAGGAGAAGCGAGAGGTGACCACGGTGCTCACCGTGGGTCGACGGTGTAGGCGTAGCAGGCTTGGCGGCGCGGCGTCGGTGTACACGGCGGCGCGCGTCCCTCTGCTCCGGTCCGGCTCCTCCTCGACCACGAACGGCGCCTCCCCTCTCGTCCGGCTCCACACGTACTCGCCCCCCCCCCCCCCCCGTCGCTCTCCCCCTCGGCTCCTCTTCCCCACTTCTCCCTCCTTCTTCCCCCCCCCTCCGATGGGCCGCACCGAGTTGGGGCAAAAACCCCAATGCGGGTTGGTTGCGAGGCCAAGCGCTCCCCTCGCTCTCCCTTTTGAATCCAGGGCGATGCGAGGCCTAGGCGAAATCCCGCGGTGCCCTTCCCCGGCTTGGACCGCTTGGCATCCGAGGCGGCGGCGCTCGCCCCTTTCTCCTCGCTCACGTTGCCACCGGGAAAAAGGCACGGGGGGTAAAGAGGGGGTTTCCTCCTCACGACCTCGGCTCGGTTCGCGCGCGCGCGCGGCCCCCTCGGCGTCCCGCGGCGCGCGGCCGGGCGGCTCGGCCGCGCCCGCGCCGCGCGAGCGGGTGCGGCGGGGCCGGCGGCGCGCGCGCGCACGGCCGGGCCCCGGCCCGGGCGGCTCGCGGGTAGGTGAAAAGGGGGTAGGGATGCGGGCGGCGACGGGGCCCACCCCGTCGGCGGGTGTATGAGGGTGAGAAGCGGTGCGGGTTGGTGGGGTGGAAGGGCGAGTGGGTTGGGCGGCTGCAACGCGGGGTGCAATGAAATCGGCCCACAGTCCTTAGTTGCCCTTTACCCTTTTAACTCAGATTTATTTGGTCTAGGATTTGAAACTTAGTTTGAATTTGATCCCCTTTCAAATTCAAACTTCACTCAATTGAACTCCAAGAAAACCAATGAAAAACCAACACACTAATTATACCATATTTTAGATATAAGTCTTATAAATAGGATAAACTAGTGGAGAATTTGGTGAGAGGCTAGCAATTTGGCTAAAAATTTGATAGCACCCAAATGCAAGCAAAAAGTTTTAAATTTTCGCAAAATTCACACACCTAGATTCCTGGGTTGTTACATTCTCCCCCACCACCGAGAATCTCGTCCTCGAGATTTAGTCCTTGACCTCCTCTGTGAACAAGTGAGGGTACTCTTTCCTGAGATCCGCTTCCTTCTCCCATGTTGCCTCTCGCTCCGTATGGTTGCTCCACATCACTTTACAGAAAGGAATGGTAGTTCTCCTTGTTTCCTTGACAGCTCTGTCCAAGATTTTCTCAGGGTATTCTGTATACTCCAGGTTGTCTTGCAAGTCAAGCAACTCCATGGGCACTTGCTTTGCCTCCACTGCCTTCTCACTCTTCTTCGAGTGTGACACGTGGAACACTTGGGTGAACTCCTTGCCATTGTCTCGGGTAGTGCAAGCTGGTAGGCCAAACTCCCAATCCTACGGGTGATAGGGTACGGTCCCACGTACCTCGGTGCAAGCTTTCCTTTCACCAAGAACCTCTTAGTTCCTCGGAGCGGTGAGACTTTCAAGTACACTCTGTCGCCAACTCGCAAAGGTCAACTTTCCTTCTCTTATCGGCATAGCTCTTCGACGACTTTGAGCGATTTTCGGGTTCTCACGAACTTTCTCAACTTTTTCCTCTCGCTTCCTCAATGATTGCTGGCCCAAACGAGCTCGCTCTCCAACCTCGACCAAGCTAGCGGGGTCCCGCACTTTCGACCGTAAAGTGCCTCAAAGGGTGCCATTCGGAGACTTGCACGAAAGGCTGTTGTTGTACGAGAACTCGCAAACGGCAAACTGCTCTCCCAATCGGTACCATAGGTGAGTGCACAAGCTCGTAGCATGTCCTCCGGGACCCGGTTGACTCTCTCTGTCCGCCCGTCGGTCCGTGGGTGAAAAGCCGTCCTGTAGGCGAGTGTGGTGCCCATAAGCTTGTGGAAGCTGCGCCAAAACTTGGAGACAAACCGTGGTCCTCGATCGGACACAATACTTCGGGTGCTCCGTGCGGCCGAGTATGTGCTCTACGTACAATTACGCCAACTTCTCGGTTGCATACGGGTCTTCACCGCACAAAGTGAGCCACTTTGGTCGATCCGTCCACTATGACCCAAACCGAGTCGTTTCCTTTTGGTGTTCTAGGGAGTCCCACCACAAAGTCCATGGATATGTCCTCCCACTTCCACACCTTTGGGATATCCAACGGCTTCAACAAACCGACGGGTTTCGATGTTCAATCTTTACTCGCTACGGTGTCGCAACGGGCCACGTAGTGTGCTATATCCTTCTTCATGTCCTTCCACCGGTACACGATCTTCGGATCTCTCGTACATCTTGGTGCTTTGCCCGGGTGAATCGAATACCTCGAATCGTGAGCTTCTCTCATGATGCCGCTCCGGATTGCCTTGTCTCGTGGTACACGGATTCGTTCTTTCAACCACACGGTGCCACTGTCCATCAACCCGTAGTCCTCTCGCTTTGCCCCGCTTCATTAGTTCTCGCGGCACTTTGATTTCGCACACTCTTTACGGGCCGTACGGATTCGCTCCTCCGGGTCATAGGTCACTTGCATCACGTTGACTTGGCCTTGATCCACAATCTCGATTCTCAGCTTCTCTAGCTCTTCATGCAAAGCAGGTTGCTCTTCCTTTATCATGAGGTTGTTGCAATATGTTTTCCGGCTCAGTGCATCTGCCACGACGTTAGCTTTGCCTGGGTGGTAGTTGATCTCGACGTCGTAGTCCTTGATCGGCTCTAACCATCGTCTCCGCCTCATGTTCAACTCCGTCCGGGTAAAGAAGTACTTCGGGCTCTTGTGGTCGGAAAACGGTTCACACTTGTTCCCTATCGGGTAGTGTCTCCGGATCTTGAGCGCGTGCACAACGGCCCGGCTCCAAGTCGTGTGTCGGGTAGTTTTCCTCGTGTTTCTTCAAGCGTCCGGAAGCATAAGCCACAACTTTCCCTTCCCGCATCGGCACACAACCAAGTCCTTGCTTTGATGCGTCACGGTAGACCACAAAGTCTTTCTTGATATACGGCAAGGTAAGCACCGGGGGCGTGGTGAGTCTCTTTTTCAGCTCTTGAAAGCTCTTCTCACACGCTTCTGACCACTCGAACTTTGTGTTGTTCTTGAGCAACTCTGTCATTGGCTTTGCGATCTTGGAAAAGTTCTCAATGAACCTCCGGTAGTAACCTGCCAACCCAAGGAAGCTTCTGACATCTGTCACGTTTAAAGGCTGCTCCCACTTGGTCACCGACTCAACCTTGGACGGATCCACGGCTATCCCCTCTGCTGACAACACGTGTCCCAAGAACGCGACCTTCTCCATCCAGAACTCGCACTTGCTGAACTTGGCGTACAGTTTCTGCTGCCTCAGCCTCTCTAGCACAACTCTCAGGTGCTCCTCGTGCTCCTCAGTGGTTTCAGAGTAGATCAAGATATCATCGATAAACACCACTACAAACCTGTCCAACTCTTCCATGAAGACCTTGTTCATCAAGTTCATGAAGTAAGCAAGGGCGTTGGTCGGCCCAAAAGAAACCACCACGAACTCGTACAAGCCGTAGCGTGTGGTGAAGGCTGTCTTGGGTATGTCCTGCTCTCGGATCTTCATCGGTGGTAGCGACCTCAAGTCGATCTTGGAGAAGAACCTTGCCTTTTTGAGTCTATCCAGCAAATCCTCGATTCTGGGTAGTGGGTACTTGTTCTTGATTGTCATCGAGTTGAGCGTGCGGTAGTCAATGCACATCCTCTTTGTGCCATCTTTCTTCTCCACGAAGAGCACTGGTGAACCCCACGGTGAGGCACTCGGCCGAACAAACCCTTGCTCGAGCAACTTCTTGAGCTGTTTCTTCAACTCGTCCAGCTCGTCGGACGACATCCTGTACGGACTCTTTGCAACGGGCCCCGCCCCTGGCATCAGCTCAATCACGAACTCCACGTCCCGGTCTGGGGGTAACTCCGTAAGCTCCTCTGGGAACACGTCCGGAAACTCACGGACCACTGGGATTTCTTCAATCTCTTTCCCACTCATGTTGCACATCATCGTAGCAACCTTCGGACTCTGCGGCTCGATCCGTACTGTAGTCCCGCTGGGGTGTTCAAGCTGTATCACTCTGGGGTTGCAAGAAACTATCCCGTTGTGCTTTGCCAACCAATCCATCCCTAAGATCACGTCTATCCCGGTAGACTCCAAAACTGTCAAGTCTGCCGTGAACGGTAGCCCCTCAAACACCATCCTCACTCCCCTGCACTCTAACGTACTCCTCTTCTCTCCTAGCGGAGAGCTAGTCAAGATAGGCCTTGGTCGAGGCTTAGTTGGTAAAGACCTTTCTTTAACAAACTTGGTAGAAATGTACGAAAACTGAGCTCCAGTATCAAACAAAACAGTAGCCAAAACTGAGTCAACAAGGAACTCACCAAGTGTGACGTCGGGTGCGGTTCCTGCCTCCTCGCAGGTGAGGTGGTTCGGACGGCCTCGAGTAGGCGGCGGCGGCGAGCGGACCTCTGCTTGTGTACGGGGTAGGCTGTCCTCCTGAGTGCTTGGTGGCTTGGGCCGGGGTCCGGAACCGAGTCTTTGCGGCTCGACTCCCTGGTGGTACCGCGGGGGACACTCAAACGACTTATGCCCAACCCGACGGCGGTTGAAGCATGTCACCTTGGATCCGTCTGTCGCTGCTGCGGTGGTGGCCTCGGCTTCCGGTGTTCGACCTCCACTCCCACCCGGGTGGGCCCCCTTCTGCGGGCCGGGGCCGAGAGGCGTGGTGCCTCTGCCGAGTCCGGTGGCCCCGTGCGTAGCTCGTCCTCTTGCCTGCGGGGTGGACACCGAGCGTCTGCACGGTGCGTGCGCTTGGACTTGCTCCCTCGAACCTCCATGTACTCCAGCCTTGACCTCTCCACGATCAGTGCCTTGTCGATTATGGAGCGAAGTGTCGGGCAGTCGTGCGCGGACAAGTGGTGTGCCATCCCCTTGTGCAGCCCCTTCCTGAACCAGTAAACCTTCTTCTTTTACTCGTGTCGGTGTCGTCTGGCGCGTACCTCATCAGCTCCTGGTAACGGTTGGCGTACTCCCCGCACGCGACATGTTTCCCATCTTGAGGTGCACGAACTCGTCGGCCTTTCGTCCATCCTTGCGTCTGGGATGTGGTGGCTCCTGAAGGCCTCCACGAACTCGTCCCACCCGATGTGCAACGGGTCCCGGTGCGAGTCACAGTAGCTGTCCCACCACGCACTGGCCGTGCCGACCAACTGGTGCGCGGCCACGGTCACACACTCCTCCTCTGTAAGCTCAGTCAGCTCCAGCTTCTTCTCGATCTCACGTAGCCAGTTGTCCGCGTCCATCGGGTCAGCTGAGTGGTCAAAGGTAGGCGGGCGCAGCTTGTTGAAGTTTTCGACCTTCTTCCGGAAGCCCTGCGGAGCGTTGCGGTTCGACCCCTGTGGTGGTTGTGGTTGTTGTTCCGAGCTAGCATGCGGGTGATCGTCCGCATCGGTCGAGTCCGCACCTGCCATCACGTCGGCCAAGTTCGGGGGAGGTGGCGGTGGTGGCACCTCGTGTCCACGAGCACGGCTTTGCTCCTCCCTCGGGCCGGGGTACTGCTCGTGCTCGAGCTCCTGCTCCCCGAGCTCCCTCGTCGTCGCGCGCGGCTCCTCGACCGCCGACTCGGCCTCCTCGGCCTCCGCGGAGCCCACCTCGTGGCGCGAGACCTCCACGACGTCCGCGGCCTCTCGCTCCTGGCCGGGTTAGGGGCTTCCTCCCCCTCCGTCGTCCCCGGCGACCTCCTCGAAACGGGCCGGGGAGTCGCCGGACCTCCTTGCTCCCGACATCTGTTCCAGTTGCAACAGTTAGTAGTGGTAGGGAGAATGTATTTAATAAGGTTATTAACTATAAAGGAGTAATCCTGCTAACAATCAAAGAATTTCATACAAACATAAAGAAGCATGAACTCCGAGAAAATCCATGAAGATCCATGTCACTCAATCAATGCCACCATACAAAAGAGGTGCACCTCGAGGTTTACTCCTACGACCTTCGAGGGTACACGGCAACACATCCTGCTAACGCATGGTACATCATGGGGTAGCTACTACAGGCATGTCACATGAACGGCGACATTACATCTAACTCATTACATCTACTCGAGAATGCTGCTACAAGATCTCTACTCCCATCACCGAATACTCGAGGTGTCTCGGAGCCGGTGTCTGTGGACCCGAGTAGAACGGTGGTGAGTGGACTCTGGGTAACCGGCACCACGATCGCCGGTCCCCCGTAGTAGTCACGAGTGTCTGTAGAGCACGATCTATCTCCGCCGTGTCCTGCGAACCACTCGGGTACGGCCGCACTCGTGGTAGGAGCGTCGGGGAAAGCTCGAAAGTCTCCATCCTCGGTCGGGGCCTCTTCTTAGGTGGTAGGCGTGCGGAAAGCGCCTCCCGGCTACGCCGGCCTCTCGCCGGTCGGAGCGCTCCCGAGCCGCGCGGGTCTCGTCTGCTCGGTCCCTCTCCTCGTAAACCCGGTCCTCCCCGGGTAACACATGTGGTGGTAGTTGTGTCGGCTCGCCTCCTGTAGGTCCCACACCTTGACCTGGTAGTCGACTGCTGCGGCTCCGATCGACTCCACCTGGTCTCGAGCCTCTGCCAGCCTCACTCGATCCTCTCGCGCGGCCTCCACCGAAGCCCGGTGAGCCTCCCGCTCTGCCCTCAACCGTGCCTCCAACGTAGCGATCCTCCAGGAGTCTCTCTCAGTGCTGGCTGCGGCCGCTGCCAGTCCCAGCTGTACTAGCTCTCCATTCCTCTCGTGCGCCGCCTCCAGCTCGTCGAGTATATCCTCTCTCTCCTCCTCCAAGTCCCGAACCTGCCGCAGGGCAACGTCACACCTCCACCGAAGGTACAGTGTCTCCCCGTCCGCCCAGAACGCGTGCACGGTCCCGGGCCGGGATGCACCGCCCCGGCCGCGAGCATCGCCCTGGTCCTCCCCGGTCCACCGGAGTCACCTCCCGGTACCGGTGCTCGGTCACTCGAGTCCCGGCGGCCGTGGTCGAAGATCTCCGACGGAAGTACTGCGAACGGAGTGTCCTTCGGCCTCTCCCCGAGCGAGGTCACAAAACTTCTTGAGAGCCCTGCGTGCGCCGGTGCGGTGCGCCTCCGTGACCGAACTCTCGAAGCGGTGCACCTCTACCTCCTCAAACTCTGGCACCCTCGGGTCTGCCGGCACCTTGACGGTCAGGTAGGTGGGGGTCTGCTCCAAGTGCCCCATGGCCCTCCCCTTGTAGGCGACACCGTCGATCTCCCTCTCTGTTGCCTCCGGGCACTCTCTCAGCAGGTGGCAGAAGCCTCCGTAGCTCTTGCCGTCCGACTCCAAGGGAACCCACGTCGTCTCCGCCATCTGCACAACGTTGTTAGAGCGTAGTTAGTAAGGCAGTTAGTGAAAGTTAATCAAGGTAATGCATATATATAAGTATAGTTATATACATACGGAAGCCAAGGAGTTTATATAAAGTTTCAAGGTTCAGAAACGGCTTCCTATGCTATCGACCATTCCTGGGGCTCGTCCTACAGTCAAGCATGGCTGCGGTACCAAGCGAAACGACCGGATTTCCGCGAACGGAATCCCGAATCTTAGCACCTCGGTGGTAGTCCCAGGAGGCTACCACGTGCAATCCCTGTCTCAGCGATTCCAAAATCCATACGGCAAAGAAAAAAAACAATGAATAGAGTACAACATTTATTTTATTACATTAATCAGAGTACATCTCTTCGGCACATGCCGGGTACAAGTCCATCAGGACTGAATCAAACAGAAATAAATCGTCTAGCAGCGGCTCCATGAAAGCGCGGGAACTCCATATCCGCGAGCGGCTCAAGTGTAGGAAGAGCTCGGTCCACCCGGCCGTCGTTGTCGAAGTCGTAGTCCGGCTGCGTCGTCGAGTCACCGGGGTCTACCCGATAAGCGGGTAGGTCATGTCGGCTTCCCAACAAAGAGGCAAAAGCGGTGTATATTCTACTATGCATGAGGTAACCCTAATGCGGCCGTAGAAAGCTTAAGCAAAGCGACGGTGCGACATTCAAGGTAAGCGAGTAAAGCAAGGAGGTCCACACCTCGGGGAAGCTTCCGCTTCCGAGGTCCACACCTCAGGGGTCCACACCCCGCTCAAGGATCACCACACCAAAGCACCGGATCACAACCACGATCCAGAACCCATCTCTCTTCGCGATGTGGGGCCCACCGGCTCCTATCCCCACATCTCAACGGCCGAAGCCGGGCTCACACACTCGGGGGAGAGAAGAAGCACAAGAGAAATGTAACTAGTCGGGTGAGAGATCGAAAGAGCGTCCATAACCGGTGGACACGGACTATAGCTATAGGTTTAACACTGCGGAGGTTGTACAAGCTGTACCCGCCCGAATAGGTCGGAACCGGCCGTCACCGGTGTCCGACCCTACCATACGGGCGAAGCCCAAGTAAGTGGATAGTACCCTTCGCATCTCCGAGCACCGGCCCGGCCTCCGCGGCGAGCTCATACTACCCGCGAGAGGTCCCTCGAAGGCCGTGGAGCCCTTCCCTGGCCTCGCCGGGGCAAAGTCTACTAAGGAGGGAAAGACCACTCCCGACACGATCACACCGATCCTCCTACGGGAGGGGTGCTATCCACTACAAGTCTCACCCCGCACCCCCGCCCAATACAAGGCGGGCGGTACGTACGAAAGTAGTCATTCGAAGCAAGGTCAGGCGACGATCGGTCCTTAAGGGGCCGAGAGCGAGCACTCAACATCTTCATCCCACACGACACGACCCTCGGGTAAGAGGCCGGATCGCATCTTCCCTCGGCGGCCGTTCTCAAGTAGCCGGCGGCTCGCTCCCGCCAAAACACGGCAAGGAGGTACGCAACCCGAACGCACGCTAGAATCACACCGAGATCCCCACATCTCGGCTCAAACCCCGAGCACCATCCATAATCAAACAACAAAAGTATGGATAGTTGAAGTAAGGGACTAGCTAGGGGTACGTAGCTAGTCCGCGGTAGTAGAACAAGGAACGGGATATATTAAACATCAAGGCATGGCTAGTAAACGGGTTATGCAATTCATCGAACAATGCATTAAAGTAAAGCACTAGCGGCTACAAAGCAACATAGGATCTATATGGTTGGGAGTGACATGACACCTTCTATGCCGTTGAAGCGATCGGCTGTCGGTGCGGTGTACTCGGGGTCCTCCTCGTCCTCCCCGGTCGAAGCTCGGGTACGCGGCACGAGATTCGACGCGAAAATAAGATAACGGTGCACATCTAAGCAATAACTCCAAATAAGATCCAATTTAGAAAATCCAAAAGATCCCAAACTACCTACATTCGGCACGGTTTCGCAAATACGGATTTATAGAAATTAGTTTTGTATTTTGCTTTGAGCTCTCTATAATTTATTATGAATTTTTAAAGGTCAAAAACAATTTACGGAATTTTTAAAACGGGGAAAGAAATAGGTTTTCGGAAAAACATTGCGACGTCGGCATGACGCCCGGCGGTCCCGAGTACGGCGGGGCCGCGACTAGACCAAATGCGCGGGCCGGGCCGTGGGCGGCCCGGCGGACCGGGTCCCCGCCGGGTTGGGTTTTGGCACTCGCACGGGCCCGGAAGCTAAAGCCCGGCCCTAGGTCGGCTTCTAAAGTTCGGAAAGCCTCCTCCCCGGCTCCCTAATCTCTCGCCGGGCGGCGGCCTACTAAAGGTTTGCTGGGCTCGGGGCCCAAGCTTGGCTAGCGGCCCGATTTTCCCCCCCCCCATCCCCGGCGCATCACCCTACGCCCTCCAAGCGCTCGACGAAACGTCCGGAGGCACGGCGGACGCGCGGCGCGCCGCCGGCGCTACGGCAACCACTCGGCGAGTTCCCCGCCAAGGCGCGCTGGGGTGCGGCCGGCTGGGTTACTCGCACACACACACACTCCTGCAGAACGCGCACACGGCTCAAGGTATGCGGCGCGGAACGGCTGCACGCGAAGCCCACGGGGCGGCGGGGTCACGGCCATGGCGCGCATGGGTGCGGCCGGCCGGCGCCCGCGCCCTCCACCACCGCATACGCACGGCCACGGCACGAAGGCCGGTTTCACCGCGATGCGGGACACGACGTAGAACGCCCGCGTTGGCGGTGTCCCACCGGTGATGAGGCCACGGCCACGGCCACGCATGGATGCGGCGGCGGCTTCATCGCCACCGGATCTGCGCAAAGGCCCACGGCTCCAAGGCGGGTTCACAACACAAGACGCGCTAGCCCCTACGGCGGCTCACCTCGCGGCACGCTACGGCGAAAAGGGGTGAGCTTGATCTGCGGGCGGCGGCGCGTCGCGCGCTCGGCGCGGCGCACGACGGCGCGGCACCCGACGGCGCGACACGGGGTGTTCCCCCGGCCCCACCCGCAAAGGCTCCAAGAACCCAACGAAAGCTGCGGCGCCGCGCGGGCGTCACGGCTTGGGGTAGCCGCGCCCCCGGTGCGCCGCTAACACGTCGCGACGCGGCGTCGCCCATGGGGAGGCGGTGGCGCGCGCGCTCGGACGAGGCGGCTCGAAGGCACGCGCACGGGCAAGACATCTACGGCGGCCGGCGCAAGGAGAAGCGAGAGGTGACCACGGCGCTCACCGTGGGTCGACGGTGTAGGCGTAGCGAGCTTGGCGGCGCGGCGTCGGTGTACACGGCGGCGCGCGTCCCTCGGCTCGGTCCGGCTCCTCCTCGACCACGAACGACGCCTCCCCTCTCGTCGGCTCCACACGTACTCGCCCCCGCGCGGCCGCGTCGCACGGCGGCGGCGCGCGTCGCTCTCCCCCTCGGCTCCTCTTCCCCACTTCTCCCTCCTTCTTCCCCCCCCTCCCGATGGCCGCACCGAGTTGGGGCAAAAACCCCCAATGCGGGTTGGTTGCGAGGCCAGCGCTCCCTGCTCTCCCTTTTGAATCCGGGCGATGCGAGGCCTAGGCGAAATCCCGGCGGTGCCCTTCCCCGGCTTGGACCGCTTGGCATCCGAGGCGGCGGCGCTCGCCCCTTTCTCCTCGCTCACGTTGCCACCGGGAAAAAGGCACGGGGGTAAAGAGGGGGTTTCCTCCCTCACGACCCGGCTCGGTTCGCGCGCGCGCTGGCCCCCTCGGCGTGCGCGCCGGCCGGGCGGCTCGGCCGCGCCCGCGCGCGCGCGGCGGGTGCGGCGGGACCGGCGGCGGCGCGCGCACGGGGCCGGCCGGGCCGGCTCGCGGGTAGGTGAAAAGGGGGGTAGGGATGCGGGCGGCGGACGGGGCCCACCGGTCGGCGGGTGTATGAGGGTGAGAAGCGGTGCGGGTTGGTGGGGCCGGAAGGCCGAGTGGGTTGGGCCGGCCGCAACGCGAGGGTGCAATGAAATCGGCCCACAGTCCTTAGTTGCCCTTTACCCTTTTAACTCAGATTTATTTGGTCTAGGATTTGAAACTTAGTTTGAATTTGATCCCCTTTCAAATTCAAACTTCACTCAATTGAACTCCAAGAAAACCAATGAAAAACCAACACACTAATTATACCATATTTTAAATATAAGTTTTATAAATAGGATATACTAGTGGAGAATTTGGTGAGAGGCTAGCAATTTGGCTAAAAATTTGATAGCACCCAAATGCAAGCAAAAATTTTTAAATTTTCGCAAAATTCACACACCTAGATTCTGGGTTGTTACATCTACAAACTGCAGAGCATAGTTCACATACATCTTCTGTTAAAAATTACAACCAGAGTCTACTAGCTCACCAGTAGTGCTCAGAAGAAATGCTATTTCGAGATGAAGCCTGTCCATGGCCAGTAAAGGTCATCGGCGCTTCCGAAGTTTTCCAAGAGAAGATGCCTCTCATACCCATAAGACTAAAAGAGCTAACACCTACATCAGGGAATACCCAGGGACGATTAAAAAAACCTTCGTGTAAAAGAGTGGGTCTTATAGGGAAGGAGAACGAGAGTGCCAAAGAGTCACATGATGAACAACCCCAGGGAAAGGCAGATGGAAAGGACAAGACGTTATCAATGTAGATTAGTCAGGTCGATCACAAAAGAGATTTGGCTATTATTCGAAAGATATCAAGGAAATTTCGGAGCAAAAGGATTATTTACTCTGAAACTAGGGGCATGTGTTGACATCATTTTTTTGGAAAAACAAGTCAAAAAGGATAAAGAGAGGTAGCCGATGAAAAACAGAGTGCAATCGACCAATTGAGGGAAGAGGAGAACGATCAACACGATTTGCCGATGCTCATAGGGATCCAACCCTGACAGTGGGCCAGTTGGTCAAAGTAATCGGCCGATGGTCATCCGAGAAATCGACCGATGGAGGAAAGGGAAGGCGGCAATCAAAGAAGTACGCCAAAAGGAAAGCAATGTTGGAGGCGGGTCAATCCACGATTGATAACAGGTCAAGAGTCGGCGGGTCAATCCACGATTGATAACAGGTCAAGAGTCAGTTTTTAGAAGGTCTGAAACTCCCTACGGGACTCCTTTTCTATTTTTAGTAGTTTTTTGTCATTAGATGCAAGCAAATAGTGCCGTGATTAGCTAGGAGTTGGGTTTGTCCCCAGGACATAAATAGCGACCCTGCGTGGTCGGGAAAATCTATACACACCAATATCATACAAACCACCTCCGGGCAAACCCTTTACCTTTATTGCATCTACTTTACACTATCTACATTTACAATATCTACTTTTCGGCGACTTCGCCATTGCGTTTTCTCTTTCTACAATGTCGTGCTTCGAGTTCGTCGGGCTGTATCAACTGATCTCCGGCCAGCTTGTGAGTACCATTTTACCGAATAACCATAGGCTTTAACCCCCAGGCGCATCGCTGAGGTTCGTCCAGTTCATTATTCACCCTTATCGATATTAGCTAGATCTACAAATTTTTGTACCAATTATTGTGGTTTTAGCTATTATCTTTACCTTTCGCTCGATTTAGATCCTACTGACTTCTACCACTACAGCCGATTCCGACCTACCCGAGCGCTGACGTCATGATCGGCCGATCCAGCCGATCGATCTAACTGCACACCAGCGCTTCGATCGCCTTCGAGCCAGCCGATCCCACTTTACCTCGTATCGGCCGATTGGCTGGTACACGTGTCGCTAAAAGGCCATCATTTCTCTAGCTGATCCCTAATATTTTCCATTGTCAATCAACAGGTCAGATTGGCTGGCACACCTCGTTACAGACCGGGGAGTCACGTGTGCTGCGTGCGGAGGTGACGTCCTATTTTCATGTCAACAGCTCCCGTCCTGTTTGCTTTACGGCCACAGGACGACACACGAGTTGTGGTAGCACCGAATTTGTAGTGGCCAAAACGGGTGCCACCGGATTTTACGCTAGAGAAATTATGACTACTACATGCAAGTACCAAGCCAAACAACAGACATGTAGGTGTGGTCGCCGCATGTTAGGCGTGGCAGACTGTGGCCACGAACCAAACACACCCTATCAACCTATTCGTAGAAAAGTATTGTTGGTTGGTTCCTGATGGCTGGTTTATTCCGAGAGAAAAGTATCGTTGACCGGTGGTTGATAAGCCAAACGAACGGGGCGTATCTCACACCATTCATTTCACCAAATTCACAAAGTCGCTAAGTGCGTAAAGAACATGGATTGTAAACAAAGTAAAACAGGCCGTGCGTGAATTGTTCCTCGATTTTTTTTAACGTACAAACAATTTTGACAGATCTAGGGTCGAAACACTTTCATGAATTCTTTTGATTGCACTCAACCAAACCAACGAACATAGGGTTATTAGGACCGATTTTGAAGATCGGATTATGGGAGATCCAAAAATCAAATGATCTCTAAAATCCATAACCCCAGGTGACTTTATGAATTATGAACGATTTTTCTGGATTATAAAGTCATCTTCTTTTAATCTCTCGTAAACAGATCTTCAAAATTAACCATAATATGATAAACCATGATCAGATACGAAGCTTCACCATCCGAGATGGGACATTCGCCGGTCACCTCCACCGTTCCCCTCTGGGCCTCTCGTCCGTTCCAGTCTCCACCGTCACCACCCCGCCATCGCCAGCTTTCCCCCCTTCCAAATTTCCAGACGCCCGCACGGCCGCACACACCGTCCTCGAGTCACTCGACCGCTCGCTCCACTCTCACACTCCCCGAGTTCCGACCACCTCCCTCCGCTGCCGCGCCGCGCCCAAACCCCGCCCCCGCAAAACCCTAACCGCACAGCCCCACGCCGGCCACCACCACCGCCATGCCGACCGCTCCCCACCACCACCTCCTCGCCGCCACCCTCCTGCTCCTGCTCCTTCTGGCCTCAGCGCCGCGCCCCGCGGCCCCAGCCTCCACCGACCGCGCGGCGCTCCTGGCCTTCCGGGCCGCCCTGACGCCGCCCTCCCGCGCCGCGCTCTCCTCCTGGCGCGGCCCGCTCTCGCCGTCCTGGCTCGGCGTCTCGCTCCACCCCGCCGCCGCGCCGGCCCCGGCCGCTGCCGCCCCCTCCGTCGCCGAGCTCGCGCTCCGGGGCCTCAACCTCACCGGCGCGCTCCCGGCGGCGCCGCTCGCGCTCCTCCGCCGCCTCCGCGCGCTCGACCTCTCCGCCAACGCGCTCTCCGGGGAGCTCCCCTGCTCCCTCCCGCGCTCCATCGTCTCGCTCGACCTCTCCCGCAACGCGCTCTCCGGGGCCGTCCCCACCTGCCTGCCGTCCTCGCTCCCCGCGCTCCGAGCCCTCAACCTCTCCGCCAACTCCCTCCGCCTCCCGCTCTCCCCGCGGCTCTCCTTCCCCGCGCGCCTCGCCGCCCTCGACCTCTCCCGCAACGCCATCTCCGGCGCCGTCCCGCCGCGGATCGTCGCCGACCCTGACGCCTCCGCGCTCCTCCTCCTCGACCTCTCCCACAATCGCTTCTCCGGCGAGATTCCCGCCGGGATCACCGCGATACGGAGTCTGCAGGGGCTGTTCCTCGCGGGCAACCAGCTGTCCGGGGAGATTCCTCCCGGAATCGGGAACCTGACCTACCTGCAGGTGCTGGATTTGTCGAATAACCAGTTGTCCGGCGCTGTGCCTGCCGGGCTCGCAGGCTGTTTCCAGCTTCTGTACCTGCGGCTTGGGGGGAACCGGCTCTCCGGGGCGCTGCGGCCGGAGCTCGACGCACTTGATAGTCTCAAGGTTCTAGATTTGTCGAACAACAAGATATCTGGAGAGATTCCGCTGCCGTTGGCTGGTTGTAGGTCTCTGGAGGTGGTGGACTTGTCGGGAAATGAGATCAGTGGGGAGTTCAGCAGTGCTGTAGAGAAATGGTTGAGTTTAAGGTTCTTGTCGTTGGCTGGCAACCAGCTTTCCGGCCAGCTACCTGATTGGATGTTCTCGTTTCCCCTGCTCCAGTGGCTTGATTTGTCTGGCAATAAGTTCGTGGGTTTCATCCCAGATGGTGGGTTCAATGTCAGTGCAGTGCTTAACAGTGGAGGTGGTCAGGGTATTCCATCAGAGGGTGTGCTTCCGCCTCAGTTGTTTCTGTCAGCATCTGTGGACACCGTTTCATGGCAGTTGGATCTGGTGTATAATCTTCAGGCAACTACTGGGATAGATCTGTCAAGGAATGAACTCCGTGGGGAGATACCAGAAGGGTTGGTTGACATGAAGGGGCTGGAGTATTTGAACCTCTCTTGTAATTACTTGGCTGGACAGATCCCTGCAGGGCTTGATGGAATGGGGAGGTTGCATACACTTGACTTCTCACATAATGGGCTGTCAGGGGAGGTTCCTCCTGGCATTGCAGCGATGGCAGAACTTGAGGTCCTTAATCTCTCCTACAATAGCCTATCTGGGCCTTTGCCAACATCTAAGTTCCCAGGAGCATTGGCAGGAAACCCTGGAATATGCACTGGTGAAGGATGCTCTGATGATGCAAGGATGCCAGAAGGGAAAATTGAAGGAAGCAATCATCGTGGTTGGCTTGGTGGATGGCATGGAGAGAATGGATGGGTTTCTCTTGGTGCATTCTGCATCAGCACGATGACTAGCTTCTATGTGTCGTTGGCGACCTTGCTATGCTCCCCTAAGGCGAGAAACTTTGTGTTTCGGCCTGTCCGGGTTGAATATTAACAATAGGGGAACTTCAATATTAGGATGTGCTGTAAATAAGTGGATCTTTGTGAAGCCCGAGTGACTAGTGAGCAGCTGATCATCAAGAAAGATGATATCTGATCATCAAGCGGATCTTCAGCCAAGAGTTGATGTCTGATTGTTTTAAATTTTATTGCTCCAGAGATTTGTAGATGCAGTTGCAACATACTTGCTTAATGCAATCTGGATGTTTGCGGGGATTGGGGGCACCAGTTTCTGCTTGACCAGACCACTGTGTCTTGGTACTAAGGATGCACATAACTAGGTGGTGCATTAGCCACAATCGGAGTTGTCGAGGAAGTTCAGATGTAAATACTCTGAATTTTCTGTTCCTGTCCAGTTCAAAACTGGCCGTTCTTGTAGTGTTGTTGAGCTACTGTTTGATACTATATTAATTTAACGGTCGAGCATTTGCTGAATATATGAATTCTGTCTACTTCATTGTATCTGTAATCTTGTAGAGTTGGCTTATGATTTCTGCCCAGTGCTGTCTGTATCATCTGGTAGACTGGGAGTGTGTTGGTCATGTAAGTACAAAAATGCCCATGAATGCGACCATAAGTGTGCTAGATACTATTTCTTTGTGGCCCTCCTAACTACTTCTACTGGTAAATGGCGGGTTCCCTATCTGCAAGTGCAACAGCATTGAGCAAGGTGGCGGCCATTTTTCATATCGTAATAGTACACACTTCTGGTTTAAGCTGGTTTAGAGATCAGGAACCTATACCTGTTATGTGCATTCCGAACTAACACCAGGATGTATTTTCAGAATAATAATCCTTCTCATAGTTGTGAGATGGTGGACTCTTCAACTGGAAAAAGTTGGAGAATGGGCATCAGTAGCTTTTTCAAAGGATTGGGCAATTGTACAGAATCAGTCATAGTCACTAGTCAGTGCTGGAACCAGGTTCTCCTTTTATCCATATAAGCTCTTTTTCCTGATCTTCCTACAATACCACTGGTATAGCTACATTTTATCAGGAATGCCACCCTAGTTTTGCTTTAAATTCCAGAATTTTCAAAATTTTATCAATCCTGGCATGGTTCATGACATCACGTTCTGTTTATTTCAGTGCATAACTTCAAATACAAGAATATGACTACTGAATTGAAGATGCGTTATTTCTGGATTTACGGAAAATTTTACTACTCCCTCCTTCCACAAATATATGACGTTGGAAGGAGGGAGTATGTATCATGCATAGAATCCTTATCGATCTCATGAAAGTATGAAACCTACTTGTAATGAGTAGTTGTTTTGTTTGTTATATCTCGACACCGATCATTTCTCTGCTATATGAATGGATTAATCTATGCTGAATTGGTGTTTTTATTTGTAGTTCATTTAACTCGTCAATATTTATCATGCAGTGTCTATGAATTTGTTCTGTCTGACTGCCAGTGACCTGTGGATCTCTTAACATATTAAGGCTATCTGAATGAAACGTGCAAAGACCTTGAAGTCAAATGCTTATTATGCTTGAGCACCTTTAGGAGCCTAGGAGGTACGGAGTAGTTGAGTAATGAAGTGCCTGTTAGCTTGTTTGGATCAGCAGTGAGTACGCATCACACCTAAATTAACTTTGATCTGATTCGTCCAAGTCCAAGCACAAGCAGGCCATGAAGCTCCTATGCCTCCATTGACTGATCAATCAGGTGACCCAACTGAAAACAAACTTCTTGATGGATGCTTATGCTCACCAGGACCTTCAAGTCTGAACAAAGATCAGAAGTATCTATTCTTTCGTGTAAAGTAGCATCTGCAAATGGATGCCTTACTTGGACGCCAGCAGCAATCTTTGCGGCAGTTGAAGCTTATTCCTGAGTTGGCACCAGTAGCTACATCACATGAAGGACGTGAGCTCAGCTGTCAGCTCTTTTTTCTGACGAGGCTGGATTAACTCTTGAACAAGACAGTGCTTAAACCTTAATTCCCTCTGGAACTAGTGGGCTAGTGGCAGCGGCAGATGGCACCTGACGTGACACCTTTGTGAAATTTGCAGAGCCTCCACGGAGTCATGGACAAGCTCGGGTTCCATGTGAGTTCTTTCCAGGTGTGCTCCAGATTTTCCGCCCTGTGACAGCCATGGTTTTCCTGTCCGTAAAAGTGTAGCTGGATGGCGCGAATATGCTGTACGAGAGCAGCTTCGACATCAGGCAACACGTGAATTGAAAGTTCACGAATTTTTGGGACAAAAGCCATTTTCTCCCGTGGATTTTGAAAGGCAACATACTTTGTAGTTTGGAAAAACAAAGGGAGATCACTTGAACTATAAGCAGACAAAACCGAGGGGAGTCAGTAATAAACCTCAAAACCCCCGAACCCTTCAGCTCAACAACACCAGAAGCAGCGTTGTTCAGCTCTGCCTTCTTGCCACGTCAAACATGGGGAGCATGGCACCTTCGCCGCCGCAGCAGCTGAGCCTGGCGGACCTCAGGGCGTTGTCCGTGCTCGGCCAGGGCGCCAGGGGTGTGGTCTTCCACGTCGTGCCCGCCGCCGCCGCAGCGGCAGCCGGGGACACCTCCGCAGCGGGCGACCCCATGACCATGGCGCTCAAGACCATGTCCCGCGCCGCCGCGCGTCACAAGGGCGCGGGGCCAGGAGGCACGTGTGGCGGTGACGGGCACCGGAGGATCTGGTTCGAGCGCGACGTACTGCTCGCGCTCCGGCACCCGCTATTACCTTCCCTCCGCGGTGTCGTGGCCACCGACGCCGTCGTCGGCTTCGCCATCGATCACTGCCCTGGCGGCGACCTCAAGTCGCTCCGGCGCCGGTGGCGCGCTGACACGACGTTCCCGGAGTCCGTCATCCGGTTCTACGCCGCGGAGTTGGTCCTCGTCCTGGACCACCTCCATGGCCTCGGCGTCGTGTACCGCGACCTCAAGCCGGAGAACGTCCTCATCCAGGACACGGGACACATCATGCTCGTCGATTTCGACCTCTCCACCAGGCTGCCGCCGCCCCCGCACTCGCCACCGCCGGACGCGACCGCGCGACGCGTCAGCTCGCCGTCACGGCCTTCGTCGCGCGACCGCTGCAGGCGCACGAACAAGAAGGCGGCGGAGATGATGATCTGGGCGTGCTTCTCCTCCCGCGGCGCCGCCTCGCCGGAGGCTTCGTCTTCCCCGTCCCCGCTCTCCACTTCCCTGATCGCCTCGTCGTCCTTGTCCTGCTGCTCGTCGGGCGCGCGGACGCCGGCCAAGTCGAACTCGTTCGTGGGCACGGAGGACTACGTGGCGCCCGAGATCGTGGCGGGCGGCGGCCACGACCACGCCGTAGACTGGTGGGGACTCGGCGTGGTGCTCTACGAGATGCTGTACGGGCGCACGCCGTTCCGGGGCAGGAGCCGGCGGGAGACGTTCCACCGCGTCCTCACCGCGCCGCCGGAGCTGTCCGGCGAGCCGACGCCGCTGCGCGACCTCATCGCGCGCCTGCTCGAGAAGGAACCCGGGAAGCGGCTAGGCGCGCACGGCGTGAAGCAGCACGCCTTCTTCCGCGGCATGGACTGGGACCGCGTCCTCGACGTGGCGCGCCCGCCGTTCATCCCGGCTCCCGCCGCCGACGACGACAGTGGCGGCATGGGCGCGGAGGCCGATGCCGGGGCGTTGGACGTGGAGAAGGTCGTGCATGAGGTGTTCAGCACGAGCGGCGACGGCGGGACGCCGCTGACGGATGTTGGCAGCGACGATGGAGGGAGAGATTACGATTTCTCCATATTTTTCTGAGTTTTTGCTGACTTTTTGGCATTAAAAACTACTACCTCCGTTTGATTTTATTCGACGTTCAGACAAAGGAAGTTAGCTTATTTTGTGCTAAGCTTGTTGTCTGAAACGACATACATATACGAACAGAGGGAGTACTAGTAGTATGTATATCATATATGCATTCTTGAAAAACACGCTTTGGAAAAAAAAGGAAAGAAAACAAAAGAACACGCTTATGCATGTTCACAGTTTATCGTTCTTTTTTTTCTTCCTTGCTTCATTTCCAATTTTGCATAACATTGATCTTGTAGATTACAATTAAAGGTGCACAAAACTACTTCAAATGCTGAAATTTTGATTTGTTTTGAAATAAAAGCAGGAGCACTGCTTCATAGAAGAAGTAGCAATTGTATATAACGCGTCGAAGTGGACACCACCACACGAACAAACCCCGAACATAAACAAAACGCACGACACAGCGTGATATATAATTATTTGCCACCCTTACCAATGTCACCTCTCCAAATGTCAACTTTAGATTTGCAACTACACATCTAATGGCTTACATATTTGTCACTTTGGCTGACGTGGCACGCCAAATCACCTTTGCCAGCGTGGATCGAGAAGTGAAAAGACCACAATGCCCCGTGTTATTCCTATCAGCTATTCTCTCCCACTCTCTCCACTGCTTACATGTGGGACCCACATGTAAGGTTATCTTCAACCTCTCACCTTCCCTCCCCTCTACCTGCACTTCTTCTCCATCGAGCTCCTTCCTGCGTGGATCTCCCTGTGAGACATGTGTACCCCTGAGTCCCCACCAACCAGTCTCGTGACCACCCCAGACAAGTGGGTCCGACCCACCAGAAGACCCGCCGACCTATCAGTAGGCCTGTGCGATCTGACATGTGGGCTGAAAGACGAGAAGACAGCTTGGCGTACAAGGTAAGACGATTCAGACGGATTAAGGCAGCTCGGATAAGTCTTCCATGTTGTAAATTGACTAGAGATAGGTTTCTTGTTGTAACCGACTTGGACTCTGGTCCACCGACCTTGTCCGTCGCCCTATATAAGGCGGGCAAAGGCGTCCTTCCGGGGATAAGCCACGTACCACGGTGACCTCGTTAGCAATACAAATCGAAGAACTGGATGTAGGATTTTACTCTCCAGAGGCCCGAACCAGTATAAAATTGTCTTATCCCTTGTGTCTCGCCGTGGTTTCCGTGTGCTCTCGATCTCCCCGGCGAACAAATAAACCACCGGTGTTAACCCTCTGTGGACTGTTCAGACCTAAACCTCTGACAGTTAGCGCGCCAAGTAGGGGTAGATTGGGAGCTCTTCGTGTAGCGTGATGACAGTTCGCTCCGGCGACCATCTTCGACGACGACACGAAGGATATCTACGTAGCGATTTGCTCGCCGTCACCCTCCGATCTAATTGCGAGTCGGCGTCTTCATTCTCCAGATAGCACCATTTTTTTCTCTGGCGACCCACCCGCCCACACCCTAAGGCGACTCGATCTGCTCTATCGGTTGATGGTCTCGTCCGTCGTGACGGCGCACGGCTCCGGCCGGTGTCGTCGCTTCTTCACAACATCAGAGCATATGGGCACGTTACCAAGTAACGTTTATCTGCAAATATCGACCCGGACGGCCTTCCCGGTGCTCATTCGGCGAAATTGGCCTCAGCGTATAGCGTTCGAACTCGACGGATCAGGGTCATGCGTGCGCGTGCACCAAGGATGTGATCTGCTACTTTATTTCCAAAACTAATCGCTTATTTTCTGTTACGAGATGCATGCACGACGCCTGGTCCTCCACCCGTGCATGTTGCTGACGTGATTGAGGTGTCGTGGCTATGTTTGACGGGGGAGGAGAAAAAACTACACTTAGGGAATCTTGGGTGCATGAAATATTTTCACATATGAGTACAACTTCTTGTAACGAAACCAACGAGCGTAATTAATCCATGATTTGCTACAGTAATGCTACAGTAATCATCCTCTAATCATGCGGTTAGAGACCTTATTAGATTTGTCTCGCGATTTTACATAGGGGGCTGTGGAGGTAGTTTTTAAAATTAACTTTGTTTAATACCCTAAATCGGTGGTCAAAGGGAGGAGAAAATTTTTTCTCCTCCCAACCAAACATAACGTAGGGCCATCCGGTCAGCGCGCGGGGATAAGGGCGGCGATGCGCGACGGCCCCCACGCGGACCCAGGGTGGCATCATGCGGCGGAGAAAATCCGGGAGACGCAAAAATATGATTGATAAATATGAATTAGATCCTTTTATAAAGATCTACTGGACCAGAGTATGGTTCAAAAGTTCCTTATAAGCAGTGAGCTTTGGCCACAAGAAAAGAATGTAATCCCTGAAGAGAATTATTACCTTACTAAGCCTTTTTCTGAGGAGGAAGTTTAAAATGCACTCTTCCCGATAGAAAAAATATAAAGCCCCCGGACCAGATTTAATTCCTAGAGTTCTATCAAACATGTGGGGAAATAAACAAATTGGATATTATGGAGATGTTTCAATACTTTATCTGGGTGAGTTGGAGATTTGTAAAATGAACCATGGGGTCACTACATTGCTTCCTAAATTGGAAAATGCTGAGAGAATTCAACAATATAGACTTATTTGTCTCCTAAACTGCATATGTAAGTGGTTCACTAAGGTCCTCACCATGAGATTGGAACCTATATTTCAGAAAAACATTCATAAATCACAAACTACTTTTATAAAAAAAGAAATATTATGGACTAATGCACATTGGGCTTATCACGTCTTTCTCAAATACGGGATATATACTAGTTTGTTCCGACTAAAAACGGGATCTTGCACCCATATTTTTCGACGTGTAGTGATGGGACCTGGGGGCGACGGTGTTGAGTGTTGTCGCCATTGCTGGAGCAGTCACCAACTCACAATGGGAGTGGCGGGTGGGTACGGCCGTGCGAAACTGCGCCGCCCGCGTCGACCGTAGCCGTAAGGAGGGGATTCTCTAGCGTACAGTGGTGCGTGCAGTTGAAGGAAAAACTATAGTGGAGCTTGTTTTTCTTTTTCAAATTGATTTTATTTTTTAAATAACTTTTACTCCATCCTAAAATATTTTTCGTTTTCTAGTACCATTTGAAACATCTTTGGATCTAGTTTTTCAATAAACTAGCAAGGTGGCCCGCACAACACGTATATGATACAATAATAATCAATGTTTTTATCGCGGGCTATGGAAAATAGTGTCATGTCTTCTGGCTGCTATTTGGAGCTATCGCGCCACTATAGCGTAGTAGCGCCAGACTACTGCTACCGCTATAACGTTGTCGGTATAATGGTGCCGGTAGTCCACCACGGGGTAGGCTATAGTGGTAGATTGTGTGGAGGAGCTAGATGGTGGAAGGACACAAGGGTTTATCCAGGTTCGGGCCGCAAGAATGCGTAATACCCTACAACGTAATACCCTACATCCTGTGTTTGCTAATTGTATTGCTTGGGAATCTTATTGGACTTGTTTTGGAGGGTCGTCCCTGCCGCCCTTATATAAGCTTGGGGGTAGGGTTACTGAACATGTGAGATCTATCCTAGTCGGTTATACAAGATCTTTTCCTGGAGTATACAAGTAATATCTTTTCTAACCAACTAGTCTTTATCTATGGCCCGCCTCATTCCTGACTCGTACGCCCGTGTCGGATGCCGCCGTGTGGGCCCTTCCGTGCGGTAATCCCCACAAGCGCGCTATTTGTTTCAGGAAGCATATATGATATATCCAAGTATCCAGCATTCCAACATAACCCCGTAATCCACACAAACAGGTAGCTCAGCCATAAAGGCGTGGCGTAAAAGAAAATAAAGTTCACAATTCAGTTCACATCCATACAGAATAGGGAATAGGGATGGGCGGATAGATGATAATGGGGGACTACCAGATATTAAGTTCATGCAATTCGTGTAAATAGCGGCAGAGTAGCAGGGCTACGCCGCTATTTGAACTTAGCAGCGCTATAGCGCGAAAAAATGAAATTGGGTCTGTACAGGAAACATGAAACCAATACAAATAACATGCATATAAAAGCATATACGATGTTTCAGTTGGCGCGCTATTTAAAACGCTGATAATAATTCATAAGCTCAAATATCATCGAACTCTCAATGCTACTATGACCATAGCCATGTTTGGATGGAGGTGTTAGTGTAAGTTTGTAGCAAACTAACACCAAGACTAACACTTTGGAGCCAAACACATGTGTTAGTTTGGTGTTACTTTAAACTAACACCTCCTAAAAAACTAACACCTCCAAAGCCATGTTTGGATGGTATAGGTTAGTGTTAGTGGTAGTGGTAGTTTTTAACACCTCCAAACTAACACATAAAAAACTAACACCTTAGATGTTTGAATGAAGGTGTTAGTTTGCATTTAAAGTAACTTTTCTAATCATTTGAAAAAGGTGAGGGAGAGAGAAAAGGGGTGGGGTCCACCAAAGTAACACCAATTTCCACCTCTTGGAGGTATTAGTTTTTCGGGGGGTGTTAGTTTTATTAACTAACACCAAACTAACACATATGTTTGATTAAAGTGTTAGTTTTTGTGTTAGTTTGCTACGACCTATACTAACACCTATGGTGACGACTGTAGCATGACCAGGACCTATGGCTCTGGCACTGCCAAATAGCTGTGGCGTGCGGCGCCCTCTCGCCATCGACGCCTCCCGCTCCGCCCAAGGTCTCACTCCTACAGTCTGCCCAAGACTCCGTCACCTCCTCCCGTCTTTGGTGCTCGCGCCGGCCGCATCAGAGAAGAAGAGCGTGCTCCCCTCATCCTCCTGTTCGCTGGCTCGCCGTGGTTCGCCGCCCCCTCCGACTCGCCTGACGGCATCCCTGCCGCCGGGGCGCGGGAGGCAGGCGACGTCACAAAGAGCGCTGCCACCCACCACAGCAACGTCCCTGAAGAGCATCGGATCGACGCAATAGCCTCCAATGTTTGATTTTCCCTCATTCTTTGATTATCTGCAGTCCAATGAGTTGAGCGTCGGCACTCTTTGGTTCATGGAAAGAGCCTATGTACGACATGGGATCAAATCAACTAATGAGTTGTGCTCCGTATGTTTTAATTCAGTAGCCTGATCTACAGCTGTCCAATGTCCATATCCACATAATTTATCTGCAGCATATCTTTCTTTTTAAGAACACTATTGCTAAGGCTGATGATTAGACAGGAACTTCTGAAGAACTGGAACTGGAACAACAAACGTTTGAAAGTGTCATTCTCCCTTTGCACATAGTCATCTTCAGACCCTGCCTGAGGCTGGTAGCACTGGGTGCTTTGGGAGGCGTACGCCACGGCCCACTCCCGGTACGCCATTAGCGTTTTTCGCCCCGCACCGGCGTCTTCGGGAGGCGTACGCCACGTCCCGCACGAGCCGCATCCCCCAAATCCCGGCGTTGTTCGGACGTGTGCTACGCCCGCGCCGACCCCACCGCGCGCGCGCGGAGCAACGGATCCGCGGTCCGCGCGCGAAGTCGGAAGGAGATGGCCGGATGGGGAGGGAGGGAGCTCGCCGGAAGAAGAGTGGCGGCGAAGGGAGGGAGGTGGCCCGCCGTCGAGGTCGCCGAGGAGGGGCCGCCGTCGGGGAGAGAGGCCGACGGACACCCGCACCGGCGGCCGCTACTACGGCTCCGCCGCTATGGGGATGAAGGCCGCCCTCGCTCCTCCACCTCGCGTCGGTCGCCTTGCTCCTCCACCTCGCGGATCTCCCACTTGAAGCTCGAACCGCCGACTTGCCGGTGCCCGCGAGGGAGGCGGCGCCGGCCTAGCCGTTTGGGACGAGCGAGGGAGCTCCGGCGGCGCCAACCCCGGCCCCGCTCCTACCCCACGACGACTCCGCCTCCGAGATTTCAGCCACCGCCACCTCCGAGTTCGATGGATTTGGGGGCGATGCCGGAGGAGAGGACCGCCGCCGAGAGGAGGGCCCGTCGCGCACAACCCCAAGAGGAAGGCCCGTCGCGCCGCCCCCTTGTCCTCCTCCATGGATGGCGTCACCAAGCCCGGAGAAGAGGAAGGCGAAGGATTCGAGGCGCCGCCGTTGAGGAGTGGTGGCCGGCCGGCCGGCCAAGCGAGTCGCGAGGGAGGGAGGGAGGAGAGGGCGGCCGGGGGGGGCGGCTCACCGCCGGAGGGGAGCGGGCGGCGGATGGAGTGGGCGGCGCACCGGCAAAGGGAGAACGAGAGGACTAGAGGAGGGAGGACGCGGTGGAACCGTGGAGGATGGTGCCGACGCCGGTAGGTGGGGAAGGAGAGAGGGGGAGAAAAAGGAGTATGATCGTCACACCCGAATTTGAAGGCAAACTCGAATGCATAAATTACATGTGCGCACGGATCAAGTTACACACACGTAATGACTCGGTGAATATCGGATACGGTGCCAAAGCGTAAAAGAGAGTATTAAAACCATTACATGACCGAGAGTCTCAACAACGTATCATCGGAGCGAACAACTAGCGGCGGATCTTCGAAAGGAACTCCACGAGCGGTGGCCGGTGGCACGCACGCCTAGTATTCATCATCATCTTCAAGTCCGAGCGACAATCCGGGTTGTGTAGATGCAATAAATAAACAAGTGTGAGCACATGTCGTACTCCGCAAGGGCGGAATATCATAATAAACATGCAAGGCTGTATATGTGGATGGCCAAGGGTTTAAGCGAGTTAGCATTTTAGTTGATCAAATTTTATTAAGCAACTTACTTACTAATGTAAGTGTATACCATCCCACAATTAAAGTGTAACATCATAACCATGAACATAAAGTAAAAAATAAATTAAATTCATCTTCCGATAGATTAATCATGTGAGGGTTCATGCCGCTCTTGACCGTGAGCACGGCTAATCGATTAGTTTTAAACACTCTGCGAGAGGTTGTACATCTTTACGCACAAGTCGCGTAAAAACTCCGAAGAGCTTTAGACCCAACCACGCGATGCCGATCGGGCATCATACCACCTTCGAGGTGTGATTGCATAGCGACGCTACGCGGCCTTTACAAAGATTCCCTAATGTGCAGCAACCCACTAGGTTTCAGGATGAAGCAGGGCATAAAGCTCCCTAGCGGGTACCGTGTCTTAGCAAAGCCCAACTCCCCTCTAGAGCAGGTCTATACTCCGTCAACGCCTCCCCATTGGCCCCTTTCAGGTAAGATCACTACAACACCAAGGTCTCTAATTATTCGGCCAAGCCGAGCCATATAGCCTTGTGGTTGTCTTGTTGTCTGGGTGGTTCTCCATGTTCCAATTAAACATATGGTCTTGTAATTAAATTACCATCGAGAAAACATAGAGCATAAACGGGTATCATGTTTTTTCTTACCAACCCAGTTGAGCAACTAAGCAACATCTACCATCAAGATTAATTAATTAACCCGAGTTACAAGGCAACGGTCAAAATAATCTAGGCATCGTCCTTAATAGGAACCCGTCAAAATTAATGCAAGCAAGAAAGTAAATACAGTGATTAAATGCATGTTCATATAGGATAAAACGGGTATGACCAAGGACACTTGCCTCTCACAAGATCCGAAATTGCTCAGAGTCTTCAAGTCTTCACCACAGAAAAATCTTCGAACGGCTCGTTCTCTACACATCACACATTCACATGCAAGAGACAATACAATAAAATAAGAAAACAATTCACCAATCAATTCAAACAGGAACAAAAGCTTCACTAAACTGATCTACTCGTTGAGACGAATAAATGGATATAAAGAACGCTAAAAACGGAGTTAGAACGCGTAATCTACGACCAAAACAAGGTGTAGGGGTTTAAGCTGCGGGAAAAGCTGGGCTTACGGGGGCCTAACGCAAGAACTCGGGGGCTAAAACAGAATTATGCTTATAAACACGGGGTCTAAAGCACAAAACTTCAAGGGCTGGGATGCGGGCACAAATCCTAGAAAAGCTAGGGTTAAAACCATAAAGATGCGGACCTATTTGTAAGGGCTTGTCTATGGTGGGAGGACCGGCTGCGAACTTTAAAAAGAACAAGGTTTTTTATGCAAAACTACACCTAACGGATCCGTTGACCGGTACCCCTTCGGTTGACCAAGTGGCTTGGATTGATTTGGACCGTTGGCTTGCGATCTAGCGGCCGCCGCGGCTCCGGCAAAGAAGGCGGCGACGCTCGACGGCGGCCTCACCGCGCGAGTCGATCCCGAGCTCCCGGCACGATTTGGCACGGGATTAGGTCCTAGATGCGGAGCTTGACGCGGCGAACTCAACCAAGGTATCCACTTCGACGGATAGGCGACGACGGTGGCGCACAACGCAAAGCGGCGGGCGGCGGCGCGGAGGCGACTCCGGCGAGCTTTTGCCGGCGATTCTAGGCGGGGGAACGTCCTCAAGCGGCACTTGCGGCCTTCTCACCTCCCGTAGATGCTCCGCATCAAAACCACGACGAAGAGGAGGCGAAGCGAGGCGGAGTTCGGCGGCGGCGCGGCGACGCTAGTGTTAGAACTAGGCGGCGGCCGGGCTACGCGGGTAGGGGCGAAAGGGGTAGGGTAGGAGGTGGCGGCGGCTCTTATAAGCGTCCCGGGTTGCCTAGGCGTGCGAGGGCCCAAGGAAGGGAGGAGGCGCGGGTGCGCGGCCGGCGTGGAGGCGGGGTGCGGGCGGCTCGGGCGCGGCCCCGAGGAGGATGATGACCACCGGGCCCCACCCGACGGCGAGACGCGGGGGGGAAGAAGGAGGGCGGCGCGGGCCGGCCGGGCCAACCGGGCCGCGAGCGGCCGGGCGCGCGGGCCGAGCAAGCAAGGCGGGGCCGGGCGAGAGAAAAACGAGCCGGGCCACCGGGAACAAGGCGGGCTACGTGGGCGACCTAGGCCGAAAGCAAAGAAGGAACCCGGAGGGAAAAGAAAACATTTTTGCTATTTTCAAAAGAGCTCACAAGAAATTGAATTCAAACACAAATTGAATTCAAACAAATAAAAACAATGCAACCGCATGTGTGCAACGATAAACTCCTATGGTTCATTAATTTAATTGAGAAAAATTAATTAAATGCCTATAGAAATTAAATAAAACCTTAAAGATCCTTAGACAAGCATTTGTTGCTAAGCAAAATTTTATTAAAAGCAATAATTAAAATTTAGGGTGTTACAATGACGCGTGGGCCCCACGGGTGGTAGTTTGTATGGGGTATGAGATATAGGGGATGAGGGCCGGTAGCACCGGGTGCGGGAGGCGTAAGCCACGACCCACTCCCGCATGCGCCATTAGCGTTTTCGCCCCGCACCGGCGTGCGGGAGGCGTACGCCACGTCCCGCACGAGCCGGATCCCCCAAATCCGGCGTTGTTCGGACGTGCGCTACGCCCCGCGCCGACCCCACGGCGCGCGGCCGGAGCAACGGATCCGCGGTCCGCGCGTGAAGTCGGAAGGAGATGGCCGGATGGGGAGGGAGGGAGCTCGCCGGAAGAAGAGTGGCGGCGAAGGGAGGGAGGTGGCCCGCCGTCGAGGTCGCCGAGGAGGGGCCGGCCGTCGGGGAGAGAGGCCGGCGGACACCCGCACCGCGGCTGGCCTGCTTCCGCCGTGCCGTGATGGGGATGAAGGCCGCCCCTGCTCGTTCACCTCGCGTCGGCCGCCTTGCTCCTCCACCTCGCGGATCTCCCACTTGAAGCTCGAACCGCCGACTTGCCTGGTGCCCATGAGGGAGGCGGCGCCGGCCTAGCCTGTTTGGGACGGGCGAGGGAGCTCGGCGGCGCCAACCCCGGCCCCCGCTCCTACCCCACGACGACTCCGCCTCCGAGATTTCGGCCACTTCCACCTCCGAGTTCGATGGATTTGGGGGCGATGCGGGAGGAGAGGACCACCGCCGAGAGGAGGGCCCGCCGCGCATGCCCCCAAGAGGAAGGCCCGTCGCGCCGCCCCCTTGTCCTCCTCCATGGACGACGTCACCGATCCGGAGAAGAGGAAGGTGAAGGATTCGAGGCGCCGCCATCAAGGATTGGTGGCCGGCGGCCGGCCGAAGCGTCCCCTCATCCGAGGTGACCAAATGTGACACAAATACCGGTCCCGGGAGGGCGGTAGCACATTTATTACAACGGTGGAATCAGTCTTTTACATTACGGTTACAAAAAGGGCACGGTAGTGCCAACGCTACAAGGAACAACACAAACGCTAGCGACCACACTACGATAGCAAAGGCTTCCATAGCCTCCTCAGAGTACCACACCATGGAAGCTTTCGGTAGGGCCCTGGTACACAGGCACGGTTGGGTGTAGGGCACAACCTACTCAACGTCTTCGGGAATGTAATCGGGATCCTCCTCTGTAACATAGTTAGTAAACAAGAGTGAGTACATACGTACTCAGCAAATCCAACCCCACCCACGGAGGGGCTTATAAGCAGTATCATGCATAAGGTATAACAAGGATCAGGTTAAGGTTCATTTTGCAAACTTACACATGCAGGGGTTCATTTCCAAAAAGGTTTTCGCAAATCATTTTCATAACCCAAGTAACTCACTTGTTTTAGGAAAACCGTCGTGGATCTACCGGACTTCCCGTCCGTCGTAGCCCGAGCACACGGCCACACACTTCACCCGAGAAAACAACTCACGCCGGAAAACATCCCATCCCAAACACTAGTTTTTGTGACCACACCGTGACTCGTCCGATGCCGTGGACACGGCTATTCGAATAGGTTTGACACTCTACGGAGGTTGTACATCTTTACCCACAAGTAGGGTACCGTCACGCGGACACCTCGGCGCGGTACGGATCCTATCATAGCCATTACCCACCTTAGCTAACACTACGAGCCACCACGGAAGCACCCCAAGGGGTTATACCACCTAACCGGGGCGTACCTCACACAGAGCGTACCCCTGCTCCTTGGTCTCCCGCTGCTCACCCGCACACCAGATGGCAAGTAGATTAACTAGTGGGGTTTATGCTAAGCCGTTGCCACATACAACGGTCGAGTGGTTGTACGATGATTTGGGTCAGGTGAGATGTCACGCAACCCGGTCCTTAACCGACAAGATGGACAACTCCCAACACGCTCAACCACACGGTACGAGCTCACCCATACTCCTGACACACACGTCCATCCCGTCTACTCAGTTCTTTACTCATTTTCCAAACATATCCCATTTCCATTTTTAAAGCACTCACACATTTTGAAAGCACTCACACATTTTTAAAGCACTCATTTAGGCCAAAACAAGGTTCAATCATAGCAATCAAGGGTGGCTATCCTACCATGTTTTTGCAGTAAAATAATATGCAATTTATAAAACGGGTATAGGATATATTTCTAAAACTAGGACAGAAGCATGCATCAAAGGGGGAGGTTGAACTTGCCGTCTTCGAAGTCTTCGGGGAGTGCCGGCTCGGTGTTCGGGACCTCGGGCTCCTGCTCGCAGTAGTCGGCTTCGATCTCCGGCTCGGGGTACCTTCCTCCGTCTATTCCGTCGGCTATGGTATTCACACAAGCAGGAAAGCAATATTAGCACACATGTTTCCGGCCGAGCTCGGGGAGGGGGAAGTGAGCGGAGGAGGGGTATAAATAGGCCCTAGGAGAGGGGTTGGTTCGGCGGGGGTACTGTGGTGAAATTTGGATTTAATCGGAAATAAAATTATGCATGAGATGTTAGGTTAAAGAGAGATTATAGAGGCTAAGGACCTATTAGTAATTTTTATTAATAGGGGAAGGGGTGATTATGATAACATAAACTTGGTTAGGCCCTGGTTTGTAAATTATTTAGGGTTTGGCAGCATTCAATCTACAATTAATTACTGATCCAGGGGCTATTAATGAAACTGTGAGAGAGAGAGCAGGTGGGAGGGCTTTGGGTAGAAAAGAAAATTGATTAGGGGGTTATGGGGAAGGTGGCCTTCTTCTTCCTCCCGACACATTCAGAACAGAGGGGGAGGGCGCACAGGGGCGGCCCGGCCGTGGTGGCCGGCGGGCTTCCCGGGCACGGCGGCGGCGGGAGGTAGGGAAACGGAGAGAGGAGGTCGAGGGCAACTCATTTCGGTCCTCACCTCGGGCTGGGATGGCTTGTGGAGGGAGATCGACGGCGGCGGCGGCGGTCGCGTAACAGGGCGGCTTGTGGAGGGCGGCGGTGGGAGCTCGAGGGGGAGAGAGAGTAGTGCCTGGGAGGTGCGGGGCGAGGTGGGGAGCCGGTCCGGCCCTTTTATAGGCGAGGAAAGGCGGCATGGCCGGGATTTCTTCCGAGCTCGTGAAGCTTCGAGGTCCAACAATGGTGGGGAGGCAAATATCTCGCCGTTGACTTGCCTGACGAGGCCGCGGCCGGGGTTCACGGTGGGGCGCGGCGCTGTGGACAGGACCCGTCGTGCAGACGCGGGCGGTCGGAGATGGTGGAGGTGACCGGTCGAGCGGTGCCTTTAATGGCGGTCGTCGGCAACGGGGGATGCTTGCGCCGGCCTTTCTTGCGGCCGTGGACGAGCACCGGCGTCTTTGTCCGGGCGAGGCGGGGTGCCGGTCCGCGGGGGCGCTCGGGGGGGTGCCGTGCGTGGGGGGGAGGTCGCGACCCCCCCTCGCGTCGCGCGTGGGGAAAGGGGAAGCCGCGCGGGGGAAGGCCGCGGTCGGGGCTCGGCCCGGCCGCGGGAGGAAGAAGGGGGCGGTGGAAAAAAAAAGAAGGAAGAAAAAAAGAAAAAGAAAAAGGAGAAAAGGGAAAGAAAAAGAAAAATAGGAAAAAGGAAAAATCAGGGAAGAAAAATAGAAAAGGGATTTAGAAAATTAGGAGAATTCCTAGAAAAATTAAGAGAAGGGATTTTGCAGATTTTTTCTGGGTTTCTCGGATACCGGCGTCACTTTCGGAATGGCGGTGATGGCGAGGCGGACCGGCCGGCGGGACCGCGGCGTGCGCGGGATTCCCGGCGTGGTGGCCGACCGCGGTCTTCCGGGGCGGCACGCGACGGGCGACGGCCCGAACGCGGCGGTGCCGGCGGGATTCGCGGCACGCGCGCCGGGGTGAGAGAGGGGGACGGTGACCAGGATTCCGAAAGGGGGCAAATGAGCTCAGCTGGACAGTTTTGAAAACACGCGTGATTTATTTGGTGATTTATTAGAAGCTAAAAAAAAACGCGGGCGTTACAAACCTACCCCACTTAAAATGAATCTCGTCCTCGAGATTCGGCTAAGTTTCAAATAGGTGGGGGAACTCTTTCCTCAGTGCATCCTCTCGTTCCCACGTAGCTTCTTCCACCCCGTGTCTACTCCATTGGACTCTCGCATACCCGTACTTCGGTCGTTCTTGTCCGCTTGACCACGGTGTCTAAGATCTTGACGGGCACCTCCCGGTACCTAAGGTCCGGCTCGTAGATCGATGGACTCTGCGGTACTCGCTTTTCTTCCCGAACCTTCAAACATCGGCGTAGGCGAGAGATGTGGAATGCCGGGTGTATATCTGCCATTTCTTCGGGTAGCTCCGGTCGATATGCTACTGCTCCGACTTTCTTGAGCACTTTATACGGGCCGATGTACCGAGGGGCCAACTTCCCGTGTATACGAAATCTTCGAGTCCCTCGGATGGGTGAAACCTTGAGGTAGACGAAGTCTCCTGGGTTGAAGCTCGCTTCACGTCTTTTCTTGTCTGCGTAGCTCTTCTGTCGGGACTGAGCGGCTTTCAACTTTTCTCGGATGTCCGCTACTCGCTCCTCGGCTTCTTTTATCAGCGCGGGCCCAACCAGGGCACGCTCTCCTACTTCTGACCACATCAGGGGTGTCCTGCATTTTCTCCCGTATAGAGCTTCGAATGGCGACATTCCCAGACTTGCTTGGTAGCCGTTGTTGTAGGAAAATTCTACATACGGCGAGCTCGCTCCCAATCTTTGCCGTAGGTGAGGACGCGAGCTCTCAACATATCTTCCGAATTTGATTCACCCTTTCGGTCCCGCCCGTCCGTCCGGGGGTGGTATCTTGAGCCGAAGTCCGGTTTGGTGCCCATGGCCTTGTGCGAGCTTTTCCCGAACCTAGAGGTGAACGGGTCCCTCTGTCTGAGACTATTCTGCTAGGCACTCCGTGCAGCTTCACTATATTTTCTATGTAGAGTTTCGCCAATTTCTCTCCACCATAAGTGGTCCGTACGGGTAGAAAGTGAGCGACTTTAGTGAGTCGATCCACGATCACCCATATGGAGTCATGTCCTTTCTGAGTCCTTGGCAACCCTACTATGAAGTCCATACCTATCTCGTCCCACTTCCACACCGGGATTGGTAAGGGTTGCAACAGTCCTGCAGGCTTCTGATGTTCGGCTTTGATCCTCTGACAAGTGTCGCAGTGGGCGACGAACCGTGCAATGTCTGCCTTCATCCCATTCCACCAGTACTTCTGCTTTAAATCCATGTACATTTTGGTGGATCCCGGTGTATGGAGTATGCTTTGAGTTGTGTGCCTCATCCATGATGGTCTCGTCGAAAATCTCCACCTCCGGCACGCATATCCTCGTTCTTGTACCACGGGGTGCCTTGGTCATCTACCCCGAAGTCGGGGGCCTTGTTCTCTCGGTATGCTTGCGGATCCTCATCAGATCTTCATCGGTCTCTTGGGCCTTCCAGATCTTTTCCTCTAGGGTAGGCTGAACACTCGGTCGGTGGACGTAGCCTTGGGGGACGATGTGTACGTTGAGCCGAGCCATCTCCTCTTGCAACTGGGCACTCTTGGGTGCTGCCTTCTCGTAGGTTTTCCGGCTTAGGGCATCAGCTACCACGTTGGCTTTCCCGGGGTGGTAGTGAATTTCTAGGTTGTAGTCCTTGACTAGCTCTAGCCATCTTCTCTGCCTTAGGTTCAAATCGGGCTGGGTGAAGATATACTTTAGACTCTTGTGGTCTGTGTAGATTTCACACTTGTTCCCGATCAGATAGTGTCTCCAGATCTTCAGGGCATGCACTACGGCTGCAAACTCCAGATCATGGGTGGGATAATTCTGCTCATGGGGTTTGAGCTGACGGGAGGCATATGCCACTACCTTCCCATCTTGCATGAGAACACACCCCAACCCTTGTCGGGAGGCGTCGCAATACACGACAAAGTCCCGTTGAATGTCTGGCAGGGTTAGCACTGGGGCGGTGGTCAACCTTTTCTTCAGCTCTTGAAAACTTCTCTCGCAAGCCTCGGTCCGCTTAAACTTCTTCTCTTTCTTGAGCAGGCTACTGTCATGGGTCGGGCGATCTTGGATAATCCCTCGATAAATCTCCGGTAGTATCCAGCTAAACCTAGGAAACTCCCGATCTCACTTACATTGGTGGGTTGCTGCGCCGCTTGGAGACCTGTCTCAACCTTTCCGGGTCTACGACTACTCCTTCTGCAGTTAGAATGTGCCCAAGGAAGGATATCTTTTCTAACCAAAATTCACACTTGCTGAACTTGGCGTAGAGCTTGTGTGTCCTTAACTTTCCCGTACTACCCGAAGATGTTGCTCATGCTCCTCCACGCTCTTGGAGTACACAAGTATGTCGTCAATGAAGACCACGACAAACTTGTCCGGCTCTTCCATGAACACCTTATTCATGAGGTTCATGAAGTATCTTTGCCGTGCATTGGTTAGCCCAAAGGACATCACCGTGAACTCATATTGCCCGTAGCGAGTGACAAAGGCGATCTTGGGGATGTCACTCTCCCTAATCTTGAGTTGGTGATACCCGATCTTAGATCCACCTTCGAGAAATACTTGGCTCCCTTCGGTTGGTCAAACGGGTCATCTATTCCGGGGAGAGGGTACTTGTTTTTAATAGTGACCTCGTTCGGCGAGCGATAGTCCACACACATCCTCATGCTCTTATCCTTCTTCTCCACGAAAAGCACCGGGGCTCCCCAAGGTGATGAACTTGGTCGATGAACCCACTTCGCCGGAGCTACGCTAGTCGCTTCTTCAATTCTCGCCAACTCGGGGGCTGCCATCCTATAGGGTCTCTTGGCTACGGGAGAGGTTCCGGGGATAAGGTCGATTACGAACTCTATATCCCCGTGCGGTGGCATTCCGGGGAGTTCTTCGGGGAACACATCCGGGTATTCTCGTACTACTGGGACGTCTTCTATGGACTTGGCTTCTATGTTGAAAACCATTATATCCGCCCTGTGTCCCCGGTGTGGCGAGTCACTTGTATCCCGTCCGGGTTGGTCGGGTGTACTACTTTATCGGCGCGACTTATGAGGCCATGGTGTTGGCTTAACCGGTCCATACCAAGGATCACATCTATCCCCTTGGATTTCAGTACTACCAAGTCTGCTAGGAATTCTACCCCACTTAAAATAATCCTTACCCGGGGGCATCCCAGTTGACACTTAATGTCACCTCCGGGCGTTCGAGTTATTAGGGGTGCCTTGAGTAGTACTGTGGGTATGCTATGCTTCTCCACAAAGCTTGAGGATATAAATGAGTGCGATGCTCCCGAATCGAATAGTATGGTAGCCAAGACTGAGCTGACCAGGAACTCACCGAGTACCACTCCTTGTGCTTCTTGTGCCTCCTGCGCATTGATGTGGTTCACCCGGGCGCGTCCATACGACTGCTGGGGCTGCCTCATCTGCTGGTTGTTGGTGTTGTTGCCGAAGTTGTTGTTGCTTTGCGCACCGGCATGCGGTTGGCTTCGACGCAAGTGGCCTTGGTCCGTTTACCGAGTTGGAGTAGGTGGTGGTGGGCGGCTTTCTAGCATAGGGGCGGTTGGCGATGAAGTGCCCGGTTTCCGGCCCGCTTGAAACACACTCGGGAGCCGTTGTTGTTGTTGTTGTTGGTAGTGATCGGGCGGTGTTGTTCCGTGGGGGCTTCATGGTATTCGGTTGTAGGAGGGCTTGAACTCGGGCTCGGGGGCTTGTGAGCTTGTGGCTTGGGTTTGGGTTCGTATTGCATCGGCGCTTGGAACCCGGACATGGGGTGTCCAAAGTTTCTCGGCCTCCGGGACCGCTCTTCTGTCGCTTGGCCTTGTGCTCCATGAATTTGCGCTTGTTCTCCTTCTTTTCTTTGGCCTTTGCTCTTTCCGTGAGGATTGCCATGTTCATAAGGGTATTAAAGTCCGGGTAAATGCGAGGAGTCGGCGGTGTCCTCGGTTCGGAGTCGGCCCCTTCTTGAACATCTCTTGCTTTTTAGAGTCTTTATCCACCTCCTCAGGGGCATAGCGCGCCAGCTCTATGAACTGGTACGTGTATTCCTCCACAGTCATGTTGCCTTGGCGGAGTTCACGGAACTCGTCTGCCTTCCGCTTTAGTGTGGCCTCCGGGATGTGGTAGCGGCGAAACTCCTCCACGAATTCATCCCATGTGATGGCGGAGGGATCCTTGGCTGCGGCGCAGTAATTCTCCCACCAGGCTAGGGCTGTCCCGGTGAGTTGGTGAGCCGCCAAGAGAACCTTGTCATGGTCTTCGCAATGGAGAGGCTCCAGTTCCCTCAGGATGGCTCTCAGCCAATCGTCAGCATCCAGAGGATTCACCGACCCGCTGAAGGTGGGCGGCTTAGTCCTGAGGAACTCGATCAGCTTCTCATTCATGCTCATGGCACGGGGTCTTGGGCGGTTGATGGCGTTGAAGATAGCCTCCATCAGGACAGTCTGGTTGGCTAAGACTTGGGCCAGGTCAATAGGAGGGGGTGGTGGTGGCAGGACCACGTTCTCTCCTCCATCTTCATTTTGGTTAACCTCCTGTTCGGGGAGACGCTCCCTCCGATCGGCTTGTGATCCCTCAGCATCCGACCGGTGGGTCCTGACAGGGCGCCTGGAAACCATCTGTAAAGAAGCGGGTTTCTAAGAGATCTAGTTTTATGTGATGTTTAAGTGGATTATAACGGATTTCTTTTGAAAAGGCGGGGTTTATTCTCTAGGTAAGCACACAACAAGCATACAAAGCAAACGGCAAGCACAAACGGGTTTTTATTACAAACCGGTGAGGAGGATACATCCCGACTACGCGGACACACTACACGGCTAAAGGCTAAGGGCGCGACTTGGACCGTACGGCTTCATTCCCCGGGTCTTGGGGCACACTACTCGCGAGGGGAGTCGTCTTCCGGGGTCGAGTGTTCTTCCGGTGGGATGAGCAACTCGTCATCGTTTCCGCCTTCGGGGTCTCCGTTTTCCCGGGGCCGGCTGCCTGCGGCTTCGGTGGTAGGCGTTGGGGGTTCGGTGGATCGCCGGTGGTGCTTGGTGGGGCTTCTATGGTTCCTCCCCACCCTACAAGGGGTGTTCCCGGCGGGACTTGAGGTTCCCCTATGGCCGGAACGGGTGTTCCGCCGTGGGTCCATTCTTGCATGCGTTGGTCCCGGATCCTTCGAGGCTTTCCCCGGGCAACGGCTTCACTTGCTTATGGCCGCCGCGGTCCTTGCTTCAGCTTGAGCCACTCGGACTTGGTGCATCCGCACTGTGACCTCAGCTTGCTCGGCCCGGCTGATCTGCTCCCTCAAGTGTCCGGCTCCGGTCATCAAAGAGCTTGTCCAGGGAGACAAGGTAGGCGACGACATGGTACAGCGGGTCTTCTTGGTGGCGACGCCGTTCCAGGTTCCTCATGCGGGCTTGCCAAACTGGGGTCCTGATGGCGGGGGGAAAGTACCTCATTGGTGTGGGGACGAGGTGTTCCTCGTAGATTCGGCACAGGTAGCGGAGGGCTTTTCTGAGGGCCAAAGGGTAGGTGTCCCGGTGTCGGAACCCTGTGGCGGTCACGCGCCACGGCTCGATGTTGGTGTGGCGGTTGCTTCTAGCGACGGAGAGGACCACTCTACGGCGGAGAGTGCCGAGTTGCTCGTACTCTCTGTCGTAGTACCTAGGGCGCTCAGTGATACCGAGGCGCTCCAGGGAGTTGATGAGCAGGCGAGCAAAACCAGGCTCCTCCTGGCACACGCCTTGGGTCCATCCATCTTCCGCCATCTGAAAACAAAGATAGGGTTGAACAGGTTGTGGTGGGGTACAAAAGATGGATAACTTTATTTAGTAGGAGGGTTGGGGTACATCCTTCGGGGTACACTTATTACTAGGACTCAACTTCTAGCCTAACATTCTAGTCTTATCCTCATGGTGACTCTTCCTCTAGCTGGATACGGCGCTTCTTTAGTGGAAGATCTTGCTCCGATATCTCATCTTCGATCCGGGTTCCTTTGTCCCAATGGGTTTCTTCGGGTTCATTCTCTTCTCGCTCTCGGCTCCCTCATCTCTCGCTTCTTCGCTCCTTTAGTTCATCCCATAGTCGCTTGTGGAACATCTCTCGATCGTTCCTTTTCCCCCGAAGTAGTCTTGCCTCATGTTGTGCGGCTCAACTTCTCGCTATGGTTGTCTTCACCCTTTCTAGTTCTATCCTCTCGCTCTCGCTCTTTCCGCTCCGTCGATCCGTCGCTTCGCTTCTTTGGGCTTGCTCTTGATAAAGGTGGTCTAGGCCTCTGAGGTATATGGATAGGTGGGAGACTGCTTCTTCTAAGTCTTCTTCCTCTCGTCCCAAACCTCTCATGCGAGCAATCCACGAGCGTCCTCTTCCTCCGGAGGGTGGAAAGAATCCCATTGGAGTCCTTCGGAGGTGCTTGTCTATAGACCACTCGTAGGCGACGCGGGCCTTCCGAGCGACCTTGGGGTAGGTGTCGGCAAAGCGAAAAGCAATGGCGTTGACGAACCATGGCTCAATGTCGGGGTAAAGCGTGCTTCTTCCCACAAAGATTAGCGACTTACACCGAAGGGTGCCGAAGCGTTCGTACTCCCGTAGACGAACTCCGGCGGGTCCCTTACTCCGACGCGCTCTAGGCCGAGTAGCAACGAGGTTAGGGAGGCCGGTGGCCGGACGGGGCAAATCCCTCCGTTCCACTCGGGGTTAGGCATCTGGAAATAGGCAAGAATCAAGGTAAGAATTTGGGAAAAGGTGAGTTTAGCAAAGGAAAGGTTAGGGAGGGCCAGAGGAGGTCTCGTATCCTAGGGGTCATGTCCTACGGCCAACTTGGCTCTGATACCACCTGAAGCGTCCCCTCATCCAAGGTGACCAAATGTGACACAAATACCAGTCCCAGGAGGCTGGTAGCACATTTATTACAACAGGTGGAATCAGTCTTTTACATTACGGTTACAAAAAGGGCACGGTAGTGCCAACGCTACAAGGAACAACACAAACGCTAGCGACCACACTACGATAGCAAAGGCTTCCATAGCCTCCTCGCAGTACCACACCATGGAAGCTTTCGGTAGGGCCCCGGTACACGAGCACGGTTGGGTGTAGAGCACAACCTACTCAACGTCTTCGGGAATGTAATCGGGATCCTCCTCTCGTAACATAGTTAGTAAACAAGAGTGAGTACATACGTACTCAAGCAAATCCAACCCCACCCACGGAGGGGCTTATCGGCGATATCATGCATAAGGTATAACAAGGATCGAGTTAAGGTTCATTTTGCAAACTTACACATGCGGGGGTTCATTTCCAAAAAGGTTTTCGCAAATCATTTTCATAACCCAAGTAACTCACTTGTTTTAGGAAAACCGTCGTGGATCTACCGGACTTCCCGTCCGTCGTAGCCCGAGCACACGACCACACACTTCACCCGAGAAAACAACTCACGCCGGAAAACATCCCATCCCAAACACTAGTTTTTGTGACCACACCGTGACTCGTCCGATGACCGTGGACACGGCTATTCGAATAGGTTTGACACTGCGGAGAGGTTGTACATCTTTACCCACAAGTAGGGTACCGTCACGCGGACACCTCGGCGCGGTACGGATCCTATCATAGCCATTACCCACCTTAGCTAACACTACGAGCCACCACGGAAGCACCCCAAGGGGTTATACCACCTAACCGGGGCGTACCTCACACAGAGCGTACCCCTGCTCCTTGGTCTCCCGCCGCTCACCCGCACACCAGATGGCAAGTAGATTAACTAGTGGGGTTTATGCTAAGCCGTTGCCACATACAACGGTCGAGTGGTTGTACGATGATTTGGGTCGGGTGAGATGTCACGCAACCCGGTCCTTAACCGACAAGATGGACAACTCCCAACACGCTCAACCACACGGTACGAGCTCACCCATACTCCCGACACACACGTCCATCCCGTCTACTCGCTTCTTTACTCATTTTCCAAACATATCCCATTTCCATTTTTAAAGCACTCACACATTTTGAAAGCACTCACACATTTTTAAAGCACTCATTTAGGCCAAAACAAGGTTCAATCATAGCAATCAAGGGTGGCTATCCTACCATGTTTTTGCAGTAAAATAATATGCAATTTATAAAACGGGTATAGGATATATTTCTAAAACTAGGACGAAAGCATGCATCAAAGGGGGAGGTTGAACTTGCCGTCTTCGAAGTCTTCGGGAGTGCGGCTCGGTGTTCGGGACCTCGGGCTCCGCTCGCGGTAGTCGGCTTCGATCTCCGGCTCGGGGTACCTTCCTCCGTCTATTCCGTCGGCTATGGTATTCACACAAGCAGGCAAGCAATATTAGCACACATGTTTCCGGCCGAGCTCGGGGAGGGGGAAGTGAGCGGAGGAGGGGTATAAATAGGCCCTAGGAGAGGGGTTGGTTCGGCGGGGGTACTGTGGTGAAATTTGGATTTAATCGGAAATAAAATTATGCATGAGATGTTAGGTTAAAGAGAGATTATAGAGGCTAAGGACCTATTAGTAATTTTTATTAATAGGGGAAGGGGTGATTATGATAACATAAACTTGGTTAGGCCCTGGTTTGTAAATTATTTAGGGTTTGGCAGCATTCAATCTACAATTAATTACTGATCCAGGGGCTATTAATGAAACTGTGAGAGAGAGAGCAGGTGGGAGGGCTTTGGGTAGAAAAGAAAATTGATTAGGGGGTTATGGGGAAGGTGGCCTTCTTCTTCCTCCCGACACATTCAGAACAGAGGGGGAGGGCGCACAGGGGCGGCCTGACCGTGGTGGCCGGCGGGCTTCCCGGGCACGGCGGCGGCCGGGAGGTAGGGAAACGGAGAGAGGAGGTCGAGGGCAACTCATTTCGGTCCTCACCTCGGGCTGGGATGGCTTGTGGAGGGAGATCGACGGCGGCGGCGGCGGTCTGTAACAGGGCGGCTTGTGGAGGGCGGCGGTGGGAGCTCGAGGGGGAGAGAGAGTAGTGCCTGGGAGGTGCGGGGCGAGGTGGGGAGCCGGTCCGGCCCTTTTATAGGCGAGGAAAGGCGGCATGGCCGGGATTTCTTCCGAGCTCGTGAAGCTTCGAGGTCCAACAATGGTGGGGAGGCAAATATCTCGCCGTTGACTTGCCTGACGAGGCCGCGGCCGGGGTTCACGGTGGGGCGCGGCCGCGCGGGACGAGGACCCGTCGTGCGGACGCGGGCGGTCGGAGATGGTGGAGGTGACCGGTCGAGCGGTGCCTTTAATGGCGGTCGTCGGCAACGGGGGGATGCTTCGCCGGCCTTTCTTTGCGGCCGTGGACGAGCACCGGCGTGCTTTGTCCGGGCGAGGCGGGGGTGCCGGCCTGCGGGGGCGCTCGGGGGGTGCCGTGCGTGGGGGGGAGGTCGCGACCCCCCCGCGTCGCGCGTGGGGAAAGGGGAAGCCGCGCGGGGGAAGGCCGCGGTCGGGCTCGGCCCGGCCGCGGGAGGAAGAAGGGGGGCGGTGGAAAAAAAAAAGAAGGAAGAAAAAAAGAAAAAGAAAAAGGAGAAAAGGGAAAGAAAAAGAAAAATAGGAAAAAGGAAAAAAAAATCGGGGAAGAAAAATAGAAAAGGGATTTAGAAAATTAGCGAAATTCCTAGAAAAATTAGGAGAAGGGATTTTGCGGATTTTTTCTCGGGTTTCTCGGATACCGGCGTCAATTTCGGAACGGCGGTGATGGCGAGGCGGACCGGCCGGCGGGACCGCGGCGTGCGCGGGATTCCCGGAGTGGTGGCCGACCGCGGTGCTTCGGGGCGGCACGCGACGGGCGACGGCCCGAACGCAGCGGTGCGGCGGGATTCGCGGCACGCGCGCGGGGTGAGAGAGGGAGACGGTGACCGGGGTTCCGAAAGGGGGCAAATGAGCTCAGGCCGAACAATTTTGAAAACACGCGTGATTTATTTGGTGATTTATTAGGAGCTAAAAAAAACGCGGGCGTTACACCGGCCAAGCGAGTCGCGAGGGAGGGAGGGAGGAGAGCCGGCCGGGGGGCGGCTCACCGCCGGAGGGAGCGGGCGGCGGATGGAGTGGGCGGCGCGCCGGCAAAGGGAGAACAGAGAGGACTAGAGGAGGGAGGACGCGGTGGAACCGTGGAGGATGGTGGCCGGCGCCGGTGTATGTGGGGAAGGAGGGAGGGGGAGAAAAAGGAGTATGACGCATGGGCCCCGCAGTGGTAGTTTGTATGGGGTATGAGATATAGGGGATGAGGGGCCGGTAGCACCGGGTGCCGGGAGGCGTACGCCACGGCCCACCCCGCATGCGCCATTAACGTTTTTTGCCCCGCACCGGCGTGCGGGAGGCGTACGCTACGTCCCGCACGAGCCGCATCCCCCAAATCCGGCGTTGTTCGGACGTGCGCTACGCCCGCGCCGACCCCACCGCGAGCGGCCGGAGCAACGGATCCGCCCCGTCCGCGCGCGAAATCGGAAGGAGATGGCCGGATGGGGAGGGAGGGAGCTCGCCGGAAGAAGAGTGGCGGTGAAGGGAGGGAGGTGGCCCGCCGTCGAGGTCGCCGAGGAGGGGCCGCCGTCGGGGAGAGAGAGGCGGCGGACACCCGCACCGGCGCCGCTGCTACGGCCTCCGCCGCGATGGGGATGAAGGCCGCCCTCGCTCCTCCACCTCGCGTCGGCCCGCCTTGCTCCTCCACCTCGCGGATCTCCCCACTTGAAGCTCGAACCGCCGACTTGCCGGTGTCCGCAAGGGAGGCGGCGCCGGCCTAGCCGTTTGGAACGAGCAGGGGAGCTCCGGCGGCGCCAACCCCGCCCCCCGCTCCTACCCCACGACGACTCCGCCTCCGATATTTCGACCATTGCCACCTCCGAGTTCGATGGATTTGGGGGCGATGCCGGAGGAGAGGACCGCCGCCGAGAGGAGGGCCCGCCGCGCACGCCCCCAAGAGGAAGGCTCGTCGCGCGCCCCCCTTGTCCTCCTCCATGGACGGCGTCACCGAGCCCGGAGAAGAGGAAGGCGAAGGATTCGAGGCGCCGCCGTCGAGGAGTGGTGGCCGGCCGGCCGGCCAAGCGAGTCGCGAGGAAGGGAGGGAGGAGAGCCGGCCGGGGGGGCGGCTCACCGCCGGAGGGAGCGGGCGGCGGATGAAGTGGGCGCGCGCGCGCGACAAAGGGAGAACAGAGGACTAGAGGAGGGAGGACGCGGTGGAACCGTGGAGGATGGTGCCGGCGCCGTGGTAGGTGGGGAAGGAGAGAGGGGGAGAAAAAGGAGTATGACGCGTGGGCCCCGCGGTGGTAGTTTGTATGGGGTATGAGATATAGGGGATGACGGGTGCGGGAAAACCGGTACTATACTTGGAGAATCTTGATGACTAGGCGGAATATTCCTATTTAGGCAATGTAAATGGAGTACGACGAGTGCGACCGGCCCGACGGGTGCGGGAAAGCGGTACCGTATCGGAGAATCTTGATGACTAGGCGAGAATATTCTCGTTTAGGGTATGTAAATGGAGTACGACGAGTGCGACCAGCCGAGCATCTTCATGTGATCCCGATTCCATAACATGTGTCATGTAGATGTACATGCCTGAGCAGCGGGCGATGGCGACGTAGGGGACATAGTGGCCGTCGGCTGCGCGGGCGATCACATGTGCAGGAAGAGGATTCTTGATGTACATGCCTGAGCAACAGACGATGGTGACGTCAGGGACATAGTGGCCGCCAACTGCGAGCGATCGCAGGTGCAGGAAGAGGATGCCTTTTTTCCAGGTAAAAAGATGTCTTCTTCTTCTTGTTCACACGGTTTTGAATCATGTGGTGAGCTATGCTCAATACTCTTGCTCATTAAAACTGCGTTGAGATAACGACACATCTTGAAAAATGATTCTCTATTATTCAATGGTTGGATCGATGATGTACAAGAATGTTAAATAAATGGTTCAATCAAATTGGCTAACTCCGTGTCGAGTTTAGCATCTATTTTGTCGTTGTGGTGGTTTAGTGTAGGGAAAAAAGATGGTTCAATCAAATTGGCTAACTCAGTGTTGAGTTTAGTATCTATTTTGTCATTGTGGTGGTTTAGTGTAGGGAAAAAGCTGGTTCAATAAAATTGGCTAACTCAGTGTTGAGTTTAGGAAAATTTTTGTCATTGTGGTGGTTTAGTGCATGGAAATCAAGATAGTGTAGGGAAAACTTGGTTCTCCTTGTTAGCTGTTCATAGGGCATTTGGGTATCGTGTTTCTGCTCCTGCTTGTATTTCCGTTGGTTATGCTAATGGAAATGGGAATGTCCCCTAGTCGGAAAAAGATGGTTCGATCAAATGTTGGATCGATGAACTAAAAATAATAAAAATTTGAAAGCAATTTATTACCTCCTAATATTTGCATTTGTACAAACTAAAATTTTTCTCCTGTCTCATGATTATGCATGTAACTATCCTCCCCAATTGAAGAGTCAGAATTCCAGTTTGCAGTTGGGCGCACAAGAAAGAGATGAGTACTCGAGAAGTTTGAATATTGACTTTGACTTCAAGCCCCAAGATGTTATAACTGCAGCGGATCTTCTTGATCCTCAAGAAGTTGAGGAGGTCATTGCCTTTGGTTTTCCAACTTTCCTAAATCTAAAAGTGGGAACAATCTGCGAGCGCAAGGAAACCAATTTGTGTCTGAAACTAGTTGATCTTGATAAGAATACGACCATAATGCAACTACAGAATATGATCAAAGTGTAATTGTATGCATCACACCAAAGGAGATAGAGCATCTCTTCAAACTGCACCAAGGTGATAAGGCGCCCCTTAAATACAATAAGCAACTACACAAAGACTTTAACAAATTACAAATTGAATTGGGCTGTCTTTGGAAGTTGCAGAAATACTGGACCTGATGAGAAGAGAGGACAAAATACATATGAAGTTCACATGTTTTTGCCTTATTCTCATTTCAAAATTTATATTGCCTCAGCAAAAGAGCATAAACGTACATGCAGTCATGTACACAGAGGATATGACAAGCATGAAGGACTATGACTGGTGTGCAATAGTTTATGAGGAATTGAGGGAGTGTATCAGAACTTGGAAGAACAAGACTCGTAACAAATTTGACAAGTAATAATAATTTTGGTAAGCATCTTGGTGCTCTCTAATTTTGTGAGTAGAGTCATGTTTAATTATATATTCGGTTGTTAGGCTTACATTGTAGATAATTTGAAATTGACAGAGATTGAGGACAAGAAAAGTCATCGGATCAGTCAGTATACTATGGACACTTTGATGAGTACTATTTGTAGAGCTAAGTGTCGTGATGGCAGGATCTCCTTAGACAACTTTAAGGTATTGATCATTTCTTTATCTTGAAAGTATACTATGAAGACTTTGATGACTAAAAGTCTCATGTGCTCTGAAAACAATATGCCTTCCACGCATATATTTCATTTTGTGTGGCCCTACTACCATTTGGGATATTGAACAGTAAACTGACCCATGTAAGTTTAGGATGCCAGAATTTCCTGGATCCTGAAATATTTTAATTTATTCTGCATTGTTAATCAATACAAATAATTTGGAATTTCCCTTGTAGAAGTTCACTGAGAACTAATTATTGTTATTCTTCTAATCATTTCTAATAATGATACTTAAATCTTTTATCATGATTTTGAAGTTTGCCATATGAGCTATCGATATTTTATTACCATTACTTTCCTACTTGGCTTCAAATCTTACATCTTCTCTTCACTTTCCCATTTCAGTTGAAACCTCTAGAGGAGACCTGCTATGCGAAATCATCAAGACTTTACATCCATTACCCAGTTGAGTCCCAACACTCAGTGTCTGCCGTGGTAACTTCTGTAGTGCCTCCTGACACGCAGATGCCCATGCCAATGCAACTTCTCGATCAAGTGCATTTGTTACCGTTGACGGTGAAAATCCGTCAACCTAGCCATGAGTTTACCTTCGGTGTTGGCATGAGTTTTATACCTTATCCATTGGTACTAACCCCCGTGGTATAACAAGTTCACGTGTGCATGTCGGTTTTGGAGTTTAATGTTTATGCGGGGTTTTAGTGTTGAATGCAAGACTTTCGGGATAAGTTCATCAAGCACCTCATGACAAGACCTTGAAGCCCCGAACAAGTCATGCAATGAAGCAAACTTAACTCCAAGAAGCCGGGGACTTGATCCGAGAAGACGACGGACTCCGGGGACCCGACCGAGAAAAGTGCCGAATCTTGCAAGACAAGGAGTTGAGTCCAATTCGGAGAGAAACCGACGACATGGACCTACATGCGAAGGGGGAAACATCCAGGAAGCAAGGGAACCGACGTGGGGCAAAGGAGCCCACGGGCTGGGCCTAAATGGGCCCGGGCCGCCGCCGGCCCGTCGGTCGGCGGCCCGTGCCCATTTTGGGCCCAAACACGCTCTCCTTTGCCCTAGCCGCCAATCGGGCTATTTATAGTCCCCTGACCGAGAGCCACGGAGAGAAGATTTCGTCTTCGGCCGCCGAGAAGCAGAGAAGAGAGGGACACCATCTCGGAGAGGAGAGGGTCGAGCTAGTTGACTAGGGTTTCCCTAGCCGACGTGGGAACCTTGCACGGAAGACCACGTCGGAGTTCCCGAGCTAGAAGCAAGATCAAGGAAGGATCCCGGTGGTGATCTTGTGTATGTATCATTGTTATAGTTGAATTATCAAGTTGAATCTTTTCCCGGCGATCAAGTGTTTCCTCGAAGATTTCGTTTTTCGATCGGCTTTGCTTATTCCAATTCTATTCTCGAGATAGATTACATAGGGTGTTCTTGTAGCCGCGGTGGCTAGAGGTACACGTCGGATCTTCCGAAAGAATCTCGACTTGTCTTTTGACTCGCCCTAAGCTCCCCGCATGAATAGGGATACGTTGTGACGAACGGGGGTCTCGAAAGGCGGATGTTTTCGGATTTGGATGGGAAACCATGATTTAAAGAGGCTTTTATTAAGATTCGATTTGCTACTTCTTCTCCTCGCTTGGAACTTCAACAAAAGGCTTACCCCGATCCCTCTAGATCGGTTTATCTACCCAATCTTACTTTGTTTTCTCCGGTTTTTAGTAGATTAGATTCGTTTTGTGTCTTTTACTTAGATGCATTAGGTCTTTTATCGAAGATTGAAGTTACTTGGCTTTAATAGATTAAGTCTTGCGTCACACATTTGTTCCACGGATTCGATACCTTGGGTTCACCACTCGAGGGAAGAAGGGTCCCTTGACTACGACGGGAGACTTGTACGCTTGCGAGTCACGAACGAACTTTGATACAATTATTAACCGTCAACAAGCCCCTTTTTCTGGCGCCGTTGCCGGGGAACAAGTGATCAAGATTTGATTTTTTATTGCTTTTTTTTGTAATTTTCAGTATTCTTTTTGTTTTTATTTTTGCATCTACTAAATTTTGATCATCCTCAAAACACATCTAATCTAGTTTGTCTAACTCTAGTCTTTATAGATTTGTTTTGTTTTCTAGTTTTTTGCATACTTTGTTTATTGCTAACCCTAACAGGAGATGGACGGCTACCTCTCCAACAAACCCAATAATTTTGTGGATGATCCAGAAAAACTTTACAGGCTAAGGAGACGTGAAGCACATCAAGCTAAAAAGCCGGATTTTGTAGATTCGGAGTCGGAAGACAAAGGATCGCAGGAATCTCCGAAGAATTCACCACCTCAAAGTCCGCGGGAGAATCAACTTCCACCAATGGGTGACCAACCACCGGAAGAACGCAAGATTGGGGAGCTATGCACCCGGACATCATCGACCTACCAATCTTGAACCTCGAGGAGATCGGAAGACCGTTCGAGATCAAGACCTCAACAATCCGCATGGTGCAACATTCACCCTTCACCGGCAAAGAGGATCCGAACCTTCACCTCCAAGCATTCATTCAACTATGTCAGACTTTCAACATGGATGGGGTGACTCAAGATCAAATGAGGGCAAGGCTTTTTCCGTTTTCACTACTCGGGAAGGCTTTGCAATGGTTCCACTCTCAACCGGCGGAGACGGTGCAAAATTGGAACACGTTGATGAAGGCTTTCATGAAGGAATACTACTCACCGGTAAAACTCAAAGCTTGCGTAATAAGATTGCCACCTTTGTTCAATATCCTACGAAACTATCTCGGAGGCATTCGAGCGCTTCAACGAGTACACCGGGCGGTTCCGAGTTCCCGAAAGAAGACCTCGTGCAAAAGTTCTATCAAGGACTCACCATGGCGTCAAGGACGATCATCGATGCATTAGCGGGAGGATCTATCATCGAGCTTACACCGACGGAAGCTTTCACGCTATTCAAGAAGGTCGCGGATAATGACACGTGGGCGTCGTCCGGCGCCTACATCCGGCTCAACCCATGGGGAACGTCAAAGGAGTCTTGCAAGTGGAGAAGGAAGACATACTTGAGGGCAAGATCGACTCGCTCATGAGGAGGTTGGAGAAGATGGAGATGGAAAAGAAAGAGGCTCAAGACTTGAAGGCCGCCGAAGCAAGGTCCACATGCGAAGAATGTGGAGAGTATGGCCATGTCCGCAAAGATTGTCCAGAGGAAGCCAAAGTGCTCGACTACATGAGGAAGGGAGAATTGCCGAACTTCCGCTACGGGCAAGGTAGGCCTCAATTTAATGCAAGCTCATCTATTCCTAATGCGGTTCCTCTTCGGATACAATTGAAGGAGTTCATGGATGAGCAAACTAAGATCAACAAGGACACCGTCACCAAGTTCAAGACCATAGACAAGGTGTTGGAGAACATCGATAGCAAAGTGACGGAGGTCGGAAGTTCCAATCATCAAGTGCTCAACATGATGAAGATGCTCGAGACGCAAGTTGGACAACTTGCGGGGGCACCTCACTAATGATGAAGGGAAGCTTCCGGGACAACCCAAATGTCCCGAATCGGCGAAGGCCATTCAAACGCGTTCGGGGAAGGAGACCGAAGATCCGGAACGTTCCGCGGGAGCAAGGAAGCTTAAACCATCCACCGAGGTGGAAGGAATTGCTAAAGAGAAGGTTACGGGGATCGTCACCGAGGAACCCGAATTCGAGATGCCGGAGGAAGACACGAGGATACCGCAACTCAAGCCACGCTACTTCCGAGGTAAACTTGACAACCACTTTGAGAAGTTTGTGGAAGTTGTGCGTAGACTTAGCATCAACATGCCATTACTAGATGCCCTACAAGTACCTACATATTCTCGTTACTTTAAAGACATTCTTTCAAATAAATATGAGATAGCAACACTCGGGGTAGATCATGTCAAGATGTCCGAGGAGTGTAGTGCGGCTATTGCTAATGGGCTAGAGAAGCAAAAAGACCCCGGTGCCCTACAATTCCATGTTCGGTTGGTTCTTTCAACTTCGAGAAGGCGTTATGCGACCTTGGAGCTAGTGTGAGTGTCATGCCGAGGGATGTGTTCGAGAAGCTACGCCTATCGATGGAGCCTACGGGAATATGTTTGGAGTTGGGAGACAACTCCATTCGCTATCCCTTGGGCATTGCCGAAGATGTACCCGTGAAGATTGGACACCACTTCATCCCCGTCGACTTCGTTGTGCTCGAGATGGGAGAGAGGGAGAAGCCGCCGCTCATCCTAGGGAGGCCGTTCCTCAAGACCGTGGGAGCTACTATTGATGTTGGCAAGGGGGAGATCATGTTCGATATCAACGGAGAAAAGAGTTCCTTCAAGTTCCGTCCAAGGATTGAGGCATGCAACATGATTGGAGTGAAGGGAGAACCAAAACAAACGGAGGGGCTGAAAAAGAAGAAGGAGCCGAAAAAAATGAACGTAACGAAAATCAAAGAAGGTGTTGCATCCGTCAAGACAAAGGAAGAGAAGCCGCCTGTGAAGACCAAAAAAATGACTAAGCCAACTAAGCCGGAAGACAAGCCCGCGCCCAAGATGGTGCGGAAGTGGGTACCCAAGATTGCAACGCCCGCAAAGAGCGTTGATCCGGAGTAATCAAGTGAAGAAGTCTAGCTATAGACTATAAACGAAGCGCTAGGCGGGGAGGCAACCCGTTTCGTCGAGTCAAGAATAAGCTACCGGGAGGACAACCCGATTCCAGGTTTTTCGAGTATTTTTAATAATTTAGTTTTTGAGTTTTACTACGCAAAGACATTAGACTTAGAAGTGGTTGAACAATATTAGAGACATAATTCTTGATTGAATGTTTGCTTTATCATAAACCCTTTGCATGAACCCTCCTATGCGCTTGTTTGATTCTTTTCTTTTCGAGAAACCCTCAACCAAATAATTTCAGAACCTTAACTCAACCTTTAACCCTCATTATGGTGCTGAGGTTGACTTATTTTTCATGCTAAAACCACACGAGTAGAGCCACGATTTATGTTTAAGTGTTAATAAAATTCAGCACGTGGTAGGACTCGCGTGAACCTAGCAATCAAAGCTTTTGGTTGGTTTTAAAAAAATCTTTATCCTTGGTTTCTCTAGGATTAGAATTTTTCTAAGCCTATTCTAATTTTGTTTTATTCAAAATCTTTATTATTTAGCCAAAATTAGAACCTAAACCTATGCCCCCATGATCAAGCCGGAAAACGTTCGCTCTCAACCGATGAAAGCAAACTCTACCGGTGAGACCGAAATCGACGTAGTCGAAAAATATTTTCGACTTACATTTGTTTTTAATGGTTTAAAAACTTCTCTAAAATTATGCTTGAGCTCTTGCATGGCTCTGAAAAATATTTTAAATTTCGAATTAGAGGAGTGCTTAACCTTAAACACACCTAAATGGAGGCAATCTAGTTTGAATTAATCATGCATGCACCATTGGATTCTCTTTTATCAACTTTCACCAATTCCACATGCAAAGGACAAGCATGGTGGGCAGCAAGCATCAACTTTGCAGGATTTTCATGGTGGCATGTGAAGCAAGTGGAGCTAGGGAGCATGGACATGACCCAAAGCATGGAGCATCAAGTGGGAGGACCAATAATTCAAGAAAAGGAGTGGACGAGAGCGTTTGGGCGGTGCAACTCGTGGAGCACGTGGGCAGGAAAGTAGCAGAGGCGAAATGATCGTCTTTGGGAGAAAGACGCGGCGGGGGAGGAACCGAGAGGACCCCCGGGCCGGCCGGCCCGAGCCGGCCGGCCCGACCTATTTAAGGAGCCCCCGGCTCCCGTTTTCTCGTGCAAGCTTCCCTCTCCTTCCCTTGTTTGTGTGTTCAAGTTTGTGTGCTCAGAACCTCCGTAGACATAGCCAACCATCCCAAGCTTGATAGCTCAAGAAAAAATCCACATCCTTAATCCACTCAAAGTCCACATCCGAAGCAAAGAGTTTAAGTGCCTAGTTTACCGGTTGCAACCCGGATTTTTAGTTGAAGAAAGAGTGCAGCAACCATGTGGAAGAAGACCACAAGTCTCTTCTCCAAGAAGAAGAGTTCGTCATCGTCCAAGCCGTCATCAACCACGTCTTCGAGGAGGCACTCGGTTTCCGAGTCTCCCCGGAGCATGGAGACGGACACGGCACCACCGAGGAGGAACGATGCTCTCCTCCTTGGTGGTATGAGGGCTGCAAGGAGCACTTCCATGAGGTTCACCAAACCTCGTGGGCACACGGAAGAGCAGCCCGCGCCACCACGACGATCGACTCGTTCAACCGCGCCACCTCCTTACACCCCGACATACTCTTCGTACGGCTTCATCATCTTGTCGGCGGAGGAGGAGGAGAGGCTCTCTAATCTGGAGAAGAGGCTTGTGCCCAACGTCGAGTTCGACGACCAAGCACTCTACACCTTGGGTTTTGGCACCGACATATACTATATGTTGGGGCACCTTGGATGGGTGCGGTTCTCCAACGGAGTATCGGTGGACACCCATTTGGGGTTCGCCTTGGAAATTTTGATGACTATTGCACCCATCGTTGATGATGATGGGGTGCAAAGCTTGTCATTCCGTTTGGAGGGAGTCCAACAAGTGGTTCCCTACGAGCACGTTAGGGAGCTACTTGGATTCCACAAGGGAGCTCCGGAGAAAGTTGACGTGCCACCCGCATGTTAGTGGGATTTTGGAACATGATCTCCGTGAGAAGCCCATCAACAACGCAATTGCATCCGCAACCCCATTATCCGGATATTTCACTCTTGGATGTGCAAGAGGGTATTGGGGAGGATGAAGGAGACAAAGGTGACCGACACGGAGTTGAATTGTCTATACTCGGCTTTAATTGCCAGGCAGCCAATAGACCCCTCTTACCTCATGATCAACCGTTGGTGTTGTGAAGCAACATCGGGGGCGGGTAATATTGGTTCGGGGTGTTACCTCTCCATGTTGGCCTTTTCCTTGCGGCCGGGGATCGCAAGAAACCCCGCTCACCTTTTGCGTGGTACCTCTCTCGGTTTTGAGTATTTGCGGCAAGGCAAATACATTAGTGGAGATGAGAGGGGAGGTTATCGGTTGGCCATAGTGAACCTACCCCTTCCGAATGAGAGGCTTAGGCTTTTCACCGAAGGAAGGGAAGATTGGTTGGAAGAGGGATTACTTGTCCCTGCAAGGAAGAACAAAAGAGGAAGAATCGTAGAGGAGGGAACATCCTCCGCACAAGCGAGTGGAGCACAACCCAATGTGCAACCATTCGGCGGGGTCCCTCCTCCGCCAAGTTATTACGGAGGGTCACAAGGACAAGCATGGGGGGGTGGTGCACCGGTACCCCCACAAAATTATGCCGTGCCCAACGCTAACTTCGCGGAGTCCTACGCTCATCATCCCCAACCACAACAAAGCATGGCCATTATTGGAGGGATGCTGCAAGAAATGCTCAAAACATCGCAGCCATCCAAGCTAACGCAGCTCAACTCGGTGAAGGCAACGCAAATATTGCCTTTGAACTTGGACGCCTTCACCTTGTGGAACCAAATCAATTCGTCGGAGGGAACGTCCAATCGTATTATGAGCAAGGGTATTATTATCAAGATTATCAACATCAACCACCGGCGGAGGACTAGAAGATTTAGGAACTTTAGTTTTCTTTTCTTTTCTTTTTCTCTGTAATTTTCAGCTTTTGCTTATGTGTGTTTGCGTAGTATTTTCTGTTTTTTATTTAAATTTCAGCAAGCATGTTTGTTTATTTTCAGTTTGTATTTCAACTTGATGTCACCATTAATAAAGACACCACCTTGATTATATCATTGGAAAAGTTACAAAATTCGTGCCATGATGATATATGATTAAAATTGCAGCTTTGTTCATCTTTGTAGTTGATTTATGCATGTTTAAGCTAGTGCTCTCTTAAAAATACAGATCTGAATTTATTTAAATACTAGCTTAATTTTCAGCGGAGGTTATGATTAAAATAAAGACCCATAGTGTTTTATGTGCTCTCAAGTTATGAATAGATTAAAGATGTCTTTTATGCTCAAAAATATTGCTAACCTTGTCACAAATATCGCTTGTGTGTTGCTCAACCTATCTAGAGCCTTATATATATTTGAGTGCATAAACCTTAGTGTACAAGATTTATTATTGAGTGAGTTATTGCAGGCCATGATTTCTCTGGCCCGAGACTAAGAAGCTGGTCATTCCATTTTTGCGTATCTATTTTTTTGCTAGCCTTTTATCCGTGCATTGTGTATCCCCGCATCGGTGATCTCACAAACTTCGCCGGATATCCACCCTTAAACCAAATATCATCTTTTGTGATTACCTCCTTGACCACAACCTATCGTTGAGAATGGATCATCAATTCAAGGAAGATCGCAAGACGGTGCCAACGTTGAAGATTTCAAGTATCTCTCCAAGGAAAAATATCTCCGGTACCTACCTTATTTTTCGCCTCTTTGCTCGAGGACGAGCAACGTCTAAGCATGGGGGAGGAGGTAGGTACGGTGCAGTTTTAGAGTTCAAAAGGGAGTATTTTAAAAAATATATATAAATATAATGATGAAAAAAAAAATTCGGCGATGTACGTGACTTCCAAGGTGAAGAAAGGAAAAAACATATATATATAAGAAAGAAAGAAAGAAAAGAATGAGAAATATGAAAAAAAATATATATGTGCGTAGAGCGAACTCCCCGGTTCTCTAAGAGTACATTCAAGGCTTCAAGTTAAAAAGATCCATTCTCATTTTCCAACCATGTGCAATCCGATAACGAGGACTTCTTTTGTGCCTCGGGATCACTCTTTGCCATTTGCACATGTCCACTTATCTAAAGTGTGTGTATTTTTCTCTTTCCCCTCCTTGATTTAACATTATTTTCCAATGACCTTTTTGACGAGTCTCGGTAAGACCATGAGAAGCTTGTCTTGTTTTGACAACACCTCATTTATAAAATCTTGTTAGGACTAAACTTTCCCAAAGCTCCATATAAAGCCTACCACATATATATGAGAGGGAAAGGAGTAGAATATATAGGCTTGAGAGACAAGTGAGATGAGAGTTTATGAGCAATACACGAGATGATTTAAATTTGTGATTTTGGTTTAGCTTTTCTTTATCTCGTTCTTTATTTCAAAAATTCGAGATCTATTTGAAACTTTGTGAGCCTGTTAATACTTGTGGGATAAGCTTAATAAGAATCTACCCTCCGTAGAGATGAAGGCTAGTACATTATGGAACTTTAATGAATTAAAATTTTGAGAGCATTATGTTTTCTCATGTGTGATCAAGTGCAAAGTTTAAACATTGTTTGGCAATGGTGATATCCATCGAAGGCTTACTCGAGGACGAGCAAGGTTTAAGCATGGGGGAGATGTTGACGGTGAAAATCCGTCAACCTAGCCATGAGTTTACCTTCGGTGTTGGCATGAGTTTTATACCTTATCCATTGGTACTAACCCCCGTGGTATAACAAGTTCACGTGTGCATGTCGGTTTTGGAGTTTAATGTTTATGCGGGGTTTTAGTGTTGAATGCAAGACTTTCGGGATAAGTTCATCAAGCACCTCATGACAAGACCTTGAAGCCCCGAACAAGTCATGCAATGAAGCAAACTTAACTCCAAGAAGCCGGGGACTTGATCCGAGAAGACGACGGACTCCGGGGACCCGACCGTAAAAGTCCTGAATCTTGCAAGACAAGGAGTTGAGTCCAATTCGGAGAGAAACCGACGACATGGACCTACATGCGAAGGGGGAAACATCCGGAAGCAAGGGAACCGACGTGGGGCAAAGGAGCCCACGGGGCCGGGCCTAAATGGGCCCGGCCGCCGGCCCGGGCCCGGTCGGCCCGTGCCCATTTTGGGCCCAAACACGCTCTCCTTTGCCCTAGCCGCCAATCGGGCTATTTATAGTCCCCTGACCGAGAGCCACGGAGAGAAGATTTCGTCTTCGGCCGCCGAGAAGCAGAGAAGAGAGGGACACCATCTCGGAGAGGAGAGGGTCGAGCTAGTTGACTAGGGTTTCCCTAGCCGACGTGGGAACCTTGCACGGAAGACCACGTCGGAGTTCCCGAGCTAGAAGCAAGATCAAGGAAGGATCCCGGTGGTGATCTTGTGTATGTATCATTGTTATAGTTGAATTATCAAGTTGAATCTTTTCCCAGCGATCAAGTGTTTCCTCGAAGATTTCGTTTTTCGATCGGCTTTGCTTATTCCAATTCTATTCTCGAGATAGATTACATAGGGTGTTCTTGTAGCCGCGGTGGCTAGAGGTACACGCCGGATCTTCCGAAAGAATCTCGACTTGTCTTTTGACTCGCCCTAAGCTCCCCGCATGAATAGGGATACGTTGTGACAGAACGAGGGTCTCGAAAGGCGGATGTTTTCGGATTTGGACGGGAAACCACGATTTAAAGAGGCTTTTATTAAGATTCGATTTGCTACTTCTTCTCCCCGCTTGGAACTTCAACAAAAGGCTTACCCCGATCCCTCTAGATCGGTTTATCTACCCAATCTTACTTTGTTTTCTCCGGTTTTTAGTAGATTAGATTCGTTTTGTGTCTTTTACTTAGATGCATTAGGTCTTTTATCGAAGATTGAAGTTACTTGGCTTTAATAGATTAAGTCTTGCGTCACACATTTGTTCCACGGATTCGATACCTTGGGTTCACCACTCGAGGGAAGAAGGGTCCCTTGACTACGACGGGAGACTTGTACGCTTGCGAGTCACGAACGAACTTTGATACAATTATTAACCGTCAACAAGCCCCTTTTTCCGGCGCCGTTGCCGGGGGAACAAGTGATCAAGATTTGATTTTTTATTGCTTTTTTTTGTAATTTTCAGTATTCTTTTTGTTTTATTTTTGCATCTACTAAATTTTGATCATCCTCAAAACACATCTAATCTAGTTTGTCTAACTCTAGTCTTTATAGATTTGTTTTGTTTTCTAGTTTTTTGCATACTTTGTTTATTGCTAACCCTAACAGAGATGGACGGCTACCTCTCCAACAAACCCAATAATTTTGTGGATGATCCGGAAAAACTTTACGAGCTAAGGAGACATGAAGCACATCAAGCTAAAAAGCCGGATTTTGTAGATTCGGAGTCGGAAGACAAAGGATCGCGAGGAATCTCCGAAGAATTCACCACCTCAAAGTCCGCGGGAGAATCGACTTCCACCAATGGGTGACCAACCACCGGAAGAACGCAAGATTGGGGAGCTATGCACCCCAGACATCATCGACCTACCAATCTTGAACCTCGAGGAGATCGGAAGACCGTTCGAGATCAAGACCTCAACAATCCGCATGGTGCAACATTCACCCTTCACCGCAAAGAGGATCCGAACCTTCACCTCCAAGCATTCATTCAACTATGTCAGACTTTCAACATGGATGGGGTGACTCAAGATCAAATGAGGGCAAGGCTTTTTCCGTTTTCACTACTCGGGAAGGCTTTGCAATGGTTCCACTCTCAACCGGCGGAGACGGTGCAAAATTGGAACATGTTGATGAAGGCTTTCATGAAGGAATACTACTCACCGGTAAAACTCAAAGCTTGCGTAATAAGATTGCTACCTTTGTTCAATATCCTACGAAACTATCTCGGAGGCATTCGAGCGCTTCAACGAGTACACCCGGCGGTTCCACATCACAAGTTCCCGAAAGAAGACCTCGTGCAAAAGTTCTATCAAGGACTCACCATGGCGTCAAGGACGATCATCTATGCATCGGCGGGAGGATCTATCATCGAGCTTACACCGACGGAAGCTTTCACGCTATTCAAGAAGGTCACGGATAATGACACGTGGGCGTCGTCCGGCGCCTACACCCGGCTCAACCCATGGGGAACGTCAAAGGAGTCTTGCAAGTGGAGAAGGAAGACATACTTGAGGGCAAGATCGACTCGCTCATGAGAAGGTTGGAGAAGATGGAGATGGAAAAGAAAGAGACTCAAGACTTGAAGGCCGCCGAAGCAAGGTCCACATGCGAAGAATGTGGAGAGTATGGCCATGTCCGCAAAGATTGTCCGGAGGAAGCCAAAGTGCTCGACTACATGAGGAAGGGAGAATTGCCGAACTTCCGCTACGGGCAAGGTAGGCCTCAATTTAATGCAAGCTCATCTATTCCTAACGCGGTTCCGCTTCGGATACAATTGAAGGAGTTTATGGATGAGCAAGCTAAGATCAACAAGGACACCGTCACCAAGTTCAAGACCATAGACAAGGTGTTGGATAACATCGATAGCAACGTGACGGAGGTCGGAAGTTCCAATCATCAAGTGCTCAACATGATGAAGATGCTCGAGACGCAAGTTGGACAACTTGCGGGGCGCCTCACTAATGATGAAGGGAAGCTTCCGGGACAACCCAAATGTCCCGAATCGGCGAAGGCCATTCAAACGCATTCGGGGAAGGAGACCGAAGATCCGAACGTTCCGCGGGAGCAAGCAACCCTAGCGAGCCTTGTGGTTTGACCAAGTCTCCAAAATTCGCCCGGTCTTTGGGATGGATCGGTCATCGGACGGATCGTGCACACAATTTTGGAGACTTGGTCAAACCACAAGGACTGCTGGGGTTGCCAGCGAGACATAGGAGTTCGGTAACGAGTTAGTAGAGTACAAAAGACCCTCACACCCTTAGAGAAACATTGAAGGCCGTCACTTTAGATCCGAATGTAACCTTCTCCTCTCTCTTTCCGTCTAGCTTTCTTCTTTTCTTCTTCCGCGGGTTGAGGACCTGCCCTTCTTTAGGAGCAGATTTCCAGGCACGCACATTTATCTTCTTTGTCTTGGCAGCCATGGTAGCTTCAGTTCCACTTATTTCAGTTGTGGAATTGCCAATAGCTCCGTCAGAAAAGCTGCAAGAAGTCTCTTCTTCACGCATAGTTGCCTTCTTTGTCTTGGCAGCTTCAGCGTCTTCAACACCTTCAGCAATTCCACTGATTTCATCAGATGGAGCATGTCCCCTGTTTACTACACCATATCGATCAATTTTAATAGATGGAGCACGTGGCTGCACTGCAAAAATGAGGTCATGCTCTCGTGGGAAAGCAAGTCCAGCTATGCATTCATTAAGTGCTTCTAGGTCAATTCCACAAGATCCAACATTTGGCTGCACTTGAGAAAGTAACAGATGCACTTGATCAAGAAGTTGTATTGGCATGGGCATCTGCGTCTCAGGAGGCACTATAGAAGTTACCACGACAGATACTGAGTGTTGGGACTCAAATGGGTAATGGATGTAAAGTCTTGATGATTCCGCATAGCATGTCTCCTCTAGAGGTTTCAACTGAAATGGGAAACTGAAGAGAAGATGTAAGATTTGAAGCCAAGTAGGACAGTAATGGTAATAAATTATCGATAGCTCATATGGCAAACTTCAAAATCATGATAAAAGATTTAAGTATCATTATTAGCGATGATTAGAATAATAATAATAATAATTAGTTCTCTGTGAACTTCTATAAGGGAAATTCCAAATTATTTGTATTGATTAAAAATGCAAAATAAATTAAAATATTTCAGGATCCAGGAATTTCTGGCATCCTAAACTTACATGGGTCAGTTTACTGTTCAATATCCCAAATGGTAGTAGGGCCACATAAAATGAAATATATGCATGGAGGCATATTATTTTCAGAGCACATGGGACTTAGTTATCAAAGTCTCCATAGTATACTTTCAAGATAAAGAGATGATCAATACCTTAAAGTTGTCAAATGAGATCCTGCCATAATATGCTCTCCGATCCGATGACTTTTCTTGTCCTCGATCTCCGTCAATTTCAAATTATCTACAATGTAAGCTTCACAACCGAATATACAATTAAACATGACTCTATTCACAAAATTAGAGAGCAGCAGGATGCTTACCAGAATTATTATTACTTGTCAAATTTGTTACGAGTCTTGTTCTTCCAAGTTTTGATACACTCCTTCAATTCCTCACAAACTATTGCACACCAGTCATAGTCCTTCATGCTTGTCATATCCTTTGTGTACATGACTGCATGTACGTTTATGCTCTTTTGCTGAGTATGAGGCAATAGAAATTTTGAAATGAGAATGAGGCAAAACCATGTGAACTTCAAATGTAATTTGTCCTCTCTTCTCATCAAGTCCAGTATTTCTGCAACTTCCAAAGACACCCCAATTCAATTCGCAATTTTTTAAAGTTTTTGTGTTCTTACTTATTGTATTTAAGGGGGGCCTTATCTCCTCAGGGCAGTTTTAAGAGATGCTATATCTCCTCTGGCGTGATGTATACAGTTACACTTTGATCCTATTCTGTAGTTGCACTTTGATCTTATTCTTTTCAAGACCAACTAGTTTCATACACAAATTGGTTTGCTTGCGCTTGCAGATTGTTCCCACATTTATATTTAATAAAGTTGGAAAATCAGAGGTAATAACCTCCTCAACTTCTTAAGGATCAAGAAGATCCGCTGCAGCTATAACATCTTGAGGCTTGAAGCCAAAGTCAATATTCCAACTTTCCGAGTGCTCATCTCCTTCTTGTGAGCCCAACTGCAAACTGAAATTCTGACTCTTCAACTGGGAAGAATAGTTAAATGCATAATAATCATGAGCTAGGAGAAGAATTTTAGTTTGTACAAATGCAAATGTTAGGTGGTAATAAATTGCTTTCAAATTTTCATTATTTTTGGTTCATCGATCCAACATTTGATTGAACCAGCTTTTTCCTACCAGTGGACATTCTCATTCCCATTTCCATTAGCATAACCAACAGAACTACAAGCAAGAGCAGAAACATGACAACCAATTGCCATGTGAACAACTAAATGGGAGAACCAAGTTTTCCCTACATTATCTTGATTTCCCTACACTAACCCACCACAACGACAAAATATATGCTAAACTCAACACTGAGTTAGCCAATTTGATTGAACCATCTAATTAATATTTTAGTAAATCATCAGTCCAGCAATTGAATAATAGTGAATCATTTTTCAAGATGTGTCATTATCTCAACGCAGTTTTAATGAGCACAAGTCTTGAGCATACCTCACCATATGATTCAAAATCGTGTGAACGAGAAGAAGAAGAAAACATCTTTTTACATGGAAAAAAGGCACTCATAAAGTTATACCTTCTTCAATGATTTCCTTCTCATTTTACAGTTTTGCTCTTAACGATATTCTACCAGGGGCACATTCAATGGTGTTGAGTACGCTGAGTTACAAACATAAATTGAAACAAAATACTTAATGCAGCTGAACAAGATTATTTCAATCTCAAAGAAATACACCACCATAGAGCTCAAGTTTCAAGCAAATTGGTATATGATGGAGATAAAAACTTGTGCCACTAACAAAGATATACAGGTTAAAAAAACCCAACCTTTCTATCACAAAAATGCAAGTCATTTAGAACATTAACATTGTCTGCATGGTGAATCATGATTAGTAGTTTCTATAAGAATTTGAATGTAACATGACTTATATTTTTGATTAATCTACTAATGATCCAAGATAGACTAACTAAATTCTTTATATACTGATGGTCAAAGTAGAAAAAGTTTGATTGACAAGGATTCATGTTTTAGCTGACCTATTCATCTCGTCACATTATTAGAATTTCATAGGATTCTAATGTGTGCACCCAAAATTCCACAAGCTGTGCAAAGTTTCTTTTTTGCTATGGTTAATTTTTCCCACTTCAATTGGTTGGCTGCAAAACTTGGCATGATCGCCCTCAGAACTTTGTGCAAGTGCTACTACAACTAGAGTTAGAAGATTAGATTAACTCAGCTGACTAATCATTTTTCCATGCCTTCTTCCATATTGAACTGTGCACACACATCAGGAAAACATAGGGCCTAATACGCTGCCAATGAATTATATTGTGGTTAGCAATACAGAACAGATGTCAGATAACATAACATGTTGCCCATAGGGGATGGTACTCTTCACTCAGGCTGATGAGTCCAATCATCGACTGGTCACTTTGTGTGTTTGCAGTAGCAAATTAATGATTTAGGCATTCGGAGATTAGTAGGTGAAGACAAGAAAATGTTCAAACAAAGTTGATAAGTGGATTCAACTTGCTAAGAGTCATATGAATTTGATGAGTACGGAACGAAAACAGAACACAATCTTCATGTGTTGAATGGTGCAACACCAAGTGCTCAAAGGGGACCCTTTGACTGACCAGAGATGAGGGTTATGGTGGGCTAAGGGTGCAAACCTCGCTGGTGGAGGACAATTGAAACAAAACTTACCACTAATGTTACACCAATGTCGGGGCGAGGGACAATTCCGTTTTCCAACTGGGCCTTTCTTATATCTAGCAATTTATTCTCCAACTAAAAATAGCAACAAGGAACATATATGAGCATAAAGCAAAAGATTATGCATGAAATATGACTTCTGTTTATAGTAGTATTTATAGGAAACATGATTTGACCTGTGCACATATACCTCACTGCAGAAGAAATGGCTTCACCATTCACAGATAGAAAAATATCATCCAGCCTAACACCTAGCTTCTCAGCATTAGATTTTGCTGACACCTTCATTTCAATGGAAACAAATAAGTCCTTTTGCATAACAATGGAAACAAATGTTAGAAAAATGAAAAAAAATGGTTGTACTTATGGATGTATAATCAATACCTGTTTGACGATAAGACCGACATAAGCATCATACTTCCAAGATATCTTCTCTTTACTGACTCAAAGCTTCATCCCAAGATGCATCCGAGGTACATGACTACACCAAACATTTTTTAGATTCCAAGGTAGGCAAATAACAACAACATTTTCAACAAAGTTACAGACGGAAGTACGTATCAAATAGGACCAGATAATTTGATCTTAAATATATAAGGCTACAAATTGTCTTGTGATTTAACCCATCCCAACCCAGTAAAAAGCCCTTGTAAAAAACTTGTTCAAATGACCCTCTACAAGGTTTTAAAGGTTGTTCATTCAACCCAGGTGGTGACGAAACACAGTTTCATTAGCTTTGATGTTGAAGATGACCTGACACAGTCCCCTTTTGGTAAGAATAAAGAATACAAATAGTCATGTGTATGTTTTATGTTTAGAATCTACAAGGTAGCATTTCCCATCACCAATTCCCATCAAATGGCCATGGTCACGTAAGATATATTGTCAGATTAATCAAAGGATCCATGCGCTTCTACCAGTGCATTATTTAGGTAAATGTAGATACAAACTACATCAGACACTTGGATGTTTCCAAAATAGGCATTGGTAGGTACAGATACCCAAAATGCGCAAAACTTATATACCTAGCCCCAGTTCCATGGCAGGAAGAAAATGGCAATGAAATGCTTAGATCGCATCTATTTACCACCTCACCAAACCCAATATCTAGAAATAAAGTGGTTGTAGTCTAAGGGATTAAAACAAAACAAGACCAACTAGGCTTTTATGCAAAAGCATAACTAAGAAAAACTATGGAAAGGCCCATCTTCAAAGGGGGTTGAGCAACATTATAGAACAATAGAAAAGAAAGAGAAACATACTCGTATGTCCTCCAAATCTTCAAACACTTTTGAATGGTTGAAGAAGGTATGAAATATATGGAAGCGGCTATCATTCCAATAACATCTCCTTGAAAGTTGATAACTGCCCCTCCAACACCATCCTACATATTTTTTTGTTGTTAGCACAAAACGCAGAAATCAGAAGAATATGAATTGTAAGAGAGAGATATGACCATTGGTGTACATGTAATGGTGATGTTGAAACTGGCCTGCACCTTTGCTCAACACTTTGCCATTATGTATTTGTAAATTCGACTCCTTTCTTCGAAGAAGGAAAACATCCTGAGCAAACCGTTCAATGAGGAGACGAGGCAACCTTTTTGGTTCATCGAGTACACTGAACATGGCAAAATCATATTTTGTGTCCAGATACATCAATTTACCCTTCCCAAAACCCATCCTTATGCAATAACTGAACACAGACCTAGAACAATAGTTGGAAAAGACATGATATTATCTTTGAGAAAGTACCTTTCTAGAAAAGCATAAGATAACCTACTAAATCTAAAACTAAAGCATCTAGAAAAGATGAGGGAGTTATCATTTTTTAGCTATCTACGCCATAAGTGATACCAAGGAATGGTACAGAAGAAAAGATCAATGCACAATCTACCACTCCCACTTTGGGTCGAAGTTTCTTATCATTCGATATAGCCCATCAAATTGTTCTGAAAACAAACACTAATATTTTTTCTTTTAAAAAAGGCATTGTATTTTGAAAAACTTACCTCAGCATCTAGAGCATATTCATCTCCACCTAACCACTGATCCACATTTGGATTTTGAGCAGATGAGCTGCGATGTTGTTAGAATGGTTCCAGTGCCATCACTCCAATCCATCAAAATGCCAAAGCATTTTCTTAGTAAATTGTCACCTGCATATGCACATTAGCGTTAGGAAATTACAGCAAAATATATGTAGCACAATGAAATACAACAATATTACATACCAGTATATGAGGAGAGCCCTAAAACAAACTTTGATGCTTTAAGGATGGTATCTGCCGCACTTTCTTGAATAATATCTCGAATAGTAGCAGTGTCTGAATCCAGTGTGGGAAGCTTCCTTATTTCAGCTACACATAGAAAAAACATTACACGGTAAAAATAATGGACGAAGTTTATCTACAAACATGAATTTTGTGCTGCGCGGGGAAAGATAATATGCGGTTATAACATATTTGTTCAGAAATTAATTAGCTATCGAACATAGTCTTGCCTGCCACTGTAGTTTGCTGTCGTCCATCAGCACTGGGTGTAAAGGGATTGTTCAGCACTGGTTCCTCCAGGTACGACATACTGAGGGGAGAGTGGGGTAGAAAGTCACATGCAGTAGTATCCTCAGGCTCTAGCATAGGGTCCACCTCTTTCTCTTCCCCTCCGGCAGGTGAAGATAGAGGTTTCCCGCTGGCAGTTGAAGCTGAAGCTGGCTCTTTCCCAGGAGGCGCGGGATTCACCCACAGTGCGCGAATTAGATCTGGAGAGGAAGGTGCAGCCACAGATTGGGGCATGCATGCCGCATGCTACGAGGGCTTTGTGCGCGCGTCGATCGGGACAACCCCGACGACTCCACCTCCTGAGGGACGGTTGGCGCCAGACCAGATCTGGCCGCCCTCGACTGGGACCTCTCGTCACCGGGGCCGTCCCTGCGCTAGGTTCGATTGACGGGGTAGGGGGGTCGCCGCCGCTTCCTTCCTCCCATGGATAGAAAGTCGGTTTTCGAGTGTCTTCGAACGAATCGCGCCGTCGCTACGCTTCCGCGGTGGAGTCGATCGGTCGATGTAGGGGAAGACACTAGCAGAACTGGTTATTTATATGATGATGATGCCCGCCGTGAGCGCCAGCGGCCCGCTGTCCGCGCGGCACAGCAGCCCGCAACAGCCCATTCTTTTTTCCTTTTTTTGTTTACATTACCTATTTTTAGGAGTAAAAGATATATTAGATTGCAGTGTAAATTACATCCACCGTACAATAAATGAACATATTTGGTGGAAACTAGAATTTTTGTCAAAATCCGTGCAAACTAGGTAGAAAAATCGTTTAAATTAAAAAAAAACGCACATGTAGATAATATGAGTATACACAATCTTGTAAAATATTTTGTTCAAACTTGACTTCATTTGTGAGATATAAAAATAACAAACGGTTGCACGGATTTTCACGAAGTTTGTGGTTTCCACTCGATATATTTCCCACTTCTATGACCGTATCACTTTGAATATGGTGCAAATTGAGGCAGAAACTTATCAAATGCGTGCATGTAGTAAATATATTTTTGCCAATGTGACCATGACATGGATATCCATTAGGAATCCTGAGCTGCGTATAGTATAGGTGGCTTGCTAGTGTATATGCCTGATGAGATTACGTGGAACATATGCATGGTATACGAAATTAGATTGACTAGGGGAAAATGTAGACAAAAGGTAAGGCGGTGCACTGCAGATGGAGAGAAGAGGAATATAAAAGGGGTCTATTAGCTTGGATTCACGCGCTGGCCACATTCGATAAAATGTTTCGGCCAAACAAGACTAATAAAGATTTGATTGATCAGGATTAGGTGAGATCTAATCATATTCGAAAATAATTCCAATTCATTTTCCAACCTAAAAATACTACGTGGGCATGAATGCAACAAGTAAATTTAAAAATAGGTCAAATTAAATTTCAAATGTTCAAAAATAATCTGCTTAGAACATACCGAATAGGGAGGACGCACTTCATGTAATATCTTAACCTTCCAACCACGCTTGGACGCCGATGTTTTTTTAACGCAAAATCTAAACGGAGAAGGCTCTCCATATAGGCTTAAGTGGAGAACCCTCCTATGTTACTTTATGCAACACAAAAGTTACTTCTCGTGACACAAACTTAGTTCTCGCGACACGCAGTTACTTCCTTCGACACAAAGTTACATCCCGCAATACAAAATTACATCCTCATGTGTGCTTCTTTCGTTGAGGGAAGTAATTTTGTGTCGCAAGAAGTAATTTGTGAGGGCTCTCGATGTATAACTAAAAGTTACTTTCTCCTATGTGCTTCTTTCGTTGAGAGAAGTAACTTTTGTGTCACATGAAGTAACCTCGGAGGTCTCTCTATTTCAACCTAAATGAATAGATCTCTCCATTTAGTCACCTCCTTTTTTGAAAGGTCGGGGTCCCCCACCCGTTCATTGATGGGGTGATCGTGGCCCCGACGGCCGCACCACGATGGAGATTACAACCAAAGTTCAAAGTTCAAAGAAGAATCAAAAAGGAGGTTTTTACATTGCTGAATCAATTGCAAGTCACCAAGCTTCATTGATGATCGGGGCATCGTCCCTCTTCATTTTGCCTCGCCCCGAGCCTCACATCTTCCTTCATCTTATGCGGCGTTGTGGGCAGGGAGTCTCCATCTTGCCGAAAGATCACTCAGTTCCGTCACTTCCAAAGGTGCCAGCAGTAGAGTAAGAAGAAGGGGTCGAAGTGCTTCGCCGGAACATGTGTCGGCCAGGCAGTCCGGGTGCGCAATATCTGGGGCGTCTCCTGGGTTGAGTCGAATGGCGTTCCAGAAGGAAGCCGCAAATGGGCAGACGAAGAAGATGTGGTTGGCGGCCTCGTCGGCCCGCCCGCAGACCTCACACAGGGGCGAGTCCACGATGTTATTGCACACAGGTTGGCCTGCCACTAGATCCGCCCTTTGGAAAGGATCCAGGCGAAGCAGATCTTTCAGGACAACTCAGAAGTTGAGTGGGCGAGGTGGCTTGCTCTTCTTTTATTCCGACCCACCAAAAGTTTATGATGATTGCATTAAGCTTGGCTAAAAACTTTTTAGTGAATATGATATTAGACATGTAATAGATAGGGATGGAAGCAAAAACATAATTGATGTAGGTGAGGCGGCCAACGTGGTTAAGTTTGTTTGCTTTGACTGTGGTGAGCTTGACCTTGAACTTGTTTAGGATGAAGCTATAGGCTTTGGTTCTCTCAGAGTGCGAGAGGACAAGGGGGTGGCCCAAATGAATGGTAGAGGGATCTAGGATTTGGACAGGGAAAATTGTGAGGAATTGGTCTCTGATTTGTTGGGGAACATGTCTACTGCAATAGATAGATGATTTTGCCCAATTAGGTAGCTGGTCGGATTTTAAACAAAAGTCTTGAATGATATCTTTTATCTTACATGCCTCCTCCTGGGTGGCCTTGCCACATATAATCAGGTCATCTGCATAAATAAGTGAATGAATGTGGGGCCCTTGGGTACCCAGCCTGATAGGGTGGCCTTGCCACATATAATCAGGTCATCTGCATAAATAAGTGAATGAATGTGGGGCCCTTGGGTACCCAGCCTGATACCTATCAGAGAATTATTCTGTAGGGCTTCATATAGCTGCAGAGAAAGCTCATTAATAGCTAGGACAAAAAGATATGGAGAGAGAGGGCAACCCTGGTGGATTCCTCGTTCGAATAAAAAATTCCCTTACACTTGACCATTAATGAGGACAGAAAAATCAGGGATCACTATGAAATTGTAAGTAAGATTTATGAAATGATCATGAAATCCCTGACGTCGAAATGCACGCACAATGAAGGGACAATTTATTCTGACGAATGCTTTGGCTAGGTCAAGCTCGAGAATAAAGCCTTGTTGATTCCAGCTAGAAAGACGAAAGGTGTGGGCAATTTCTTGGGCTATGATGATATTGGAGGTAATGCAACAGCCCTTAATGAAAGCAAATTGGGCTGGGGTCTGCAAGAGATTTGGAGATGATTTTATAGATGACATTGTATAGACTAATAGGCCTGCTGTCGGGGTTCTCTACGACCGGTAGTAAACTTGTATCGGATTGCGTGTCAGAACTCGGACGGTTGCGCAAATGTGGGTACGCAGGATTTATACTGGTTTGGGCCTCCGAAGAGTAACACCCTACATCCAATTCGTGATGTTGTATTATTTACACTGATTTATAGTAGGGGGTATAAATGAGCGAGAGAGACGAGTTCCCAAGTCGCTGTAGTGTGAAGGTGCCATGGCTGACTGGAGGAGGAGGAAGAAGAAGAAAATGAGAACAAAGTCGAGTCTCGTGCCCCATGCAAGAGGCCCAAACTCCCCTTTATTGTCCGTGGGGGTTGAAATCATTTATTGTGCAAGACAGAGGGACCACAAGCATCTTGCTCATAATTTTGCTCCCTTGTGCATGCATGCACTCGCTTACCTGTACGCCTGTGAGATTTGACCCATGGGGGGTCCCACCCTTTGCATGGTGCACACGTCAAGGGCCAGGAACAAGGGGAATTAATTCTGTACACGCGGCGCGTACAGGGGCGCGCCCGCACCCCCGTGGCACCTCGCTATTGGGCGGACGGAAGTGGGTCCCGCGCGGCCCCCGCTTCGCTCCCATCCCACGCGCGGCTTCTGCCTGGGTTGCTGGTCCACTCGGCTCGGCTCCCGCTCCTTGCTCGGCGTTGGCGAACTGAATGGCTACTGCCATTCAATTTCGTCAGTTAACATGCGTGACCAAATTCCATCTTTGAGGTTAGATTAAAATTAGTAACTATTATTTACTATTCAAACAAATTGAACCATGGTAAACCTTGTACTCTAAATTGAACAAAAACTGCTTTCGTACAAAACAAATTGAACAAAAACTGCTTTCGTACAAAACAAATTACTCACAAAATAATTCTAAACTTGAGTATCATTGTGATCGGGCAGCCGGACTTTAATTTTCGAAGTCTGGCGCCCAGGATGTGCAGTGCTCAATTCAATTTTTGTAGCTCTCTTAAAATTACTTAAATCCAACATATACCTCAACAAATGAAAGTACATGTCCACCAATGTTCATAGATCTCATTTTGCTATTGTGGAGCCAAAGTTTAGATGCAAAGTTGGTCATAAATATTTTTCAAAAACATCTAAGTGATGTTGTTGGCGAACTGAATGGCAGGCCATTCAGTTTCGTCAGTTAACACTCGTGACAAAATTCCATCTTTGAGGTTAGATTAAAATTAGTAACTATTGTTTACTATTCAAACAAATTGAAGCACGGTAAACCTTGGACTCCAAACTTTAGTTATAATTAACAAAAAATGCTTTCATACAAAGCAAATTTCTCACAAAATAATTCGAAACTTCCTTGAGTATCACTTTGATCAGGCAACCCAGACTAAATTTTTTCAAGTCTGGTGCCCAGGATGTACAGTGCTCAATTCAATTTTTGGAGCTCTCTTAAAATTACTTAACTCCAACATCTACCTCAACAAATGAAAGTTTATGTCCATAAATGTCCATAGATCCCATTTTGCTACCGTGGAGCCAAAGTTTAGCTACAAAGTTGCTCAGAAATAATTTTCAAAAATAGCTAACCGATGTTGTTTTAGACTTTACTGAATTTCTGAATTTTCACATTGTGAATACTAACCTTAGTCATCAACTTTGTAGATTTAATTGAGGTGTTTAGGGATTAAGTTTAACTCCCAAAGCACTCCCTCTAAGTTCCGAATGAGCAAAATCCCTAATATCATCTTTTGCACTATTTTTCCGAATTTGAAACTTCAAATGTTGACTTTTCAAATTGTACTCAAATTTGACCTTCACTCATTATGACAATTACAATATCACCTCAATCACATAAATGACAACCATCATAAATTACTATTGACAAAACAAATATCCAAAATGTTTACTCTCATGATAGCAAAATTAATTCATGTTTACAAAACAATAAGGTTCATTTCATGAGAACATGTCTACATAGATTCATCAAAATGTAACTTCCTAACAGCAGCTTGCGTTGTAGCATCTTGATCAACTCCCATTAAGAGATTTGTGTACCCTCCTGCCATTGCAGAAGGATTGGCAAATAAATTGAATTGGGGCATTATGACATTAGTACATCCACCTTGGACGAAAGGAGCATTCATGGCTGAAGCTACCCCAACATTAAAATCTTGTGTATACGACATGAAAGTGTTCATAATCATGCATGTAATGGAATAAATTTTGAAAATAGGTATTGTCTTACTATTATCTGGTTTGTCTCAGTGTATTCGTCTCTTGCTTCAATATCATCATGTTCCCGATTGTCCCCTACAATGCAAAATATATGAGAAAAAAAATAATTAGAATAAATTTTACAAGAAACAAAAGGCATGGATGAATGCTCTACCTTTCTTCTCGGGCAACCTTGTTCTTCTTCTTCCCCGGGTTCTTCTCAAGAACATTTTTTAAACGTGTCTCTTTTGGACCTTTTATGACCGGAGGATTCGAATGATATTACACCATTTAGTGGATCTCGTATACATTCATTTGGAGTAGGGGAAATCTCATTGGATTTTTCATGCCTCTCACTTAGATAAGTATCCGCTTCCGGGTTCAAGTCATGCAAGGTTTTCTCGGATTTTATCAAGTAGTTCTCTTGATGACGAACACTTCAATGCAAGAGATGTGGCCTGTCGAGATACAAGTGCCGCCCGTGCATTCAAATCTCCCTCCTCTAATCCTTGTTTTGTTTCAATATAAAATCCACTTTTAGCATATTTTGTCCATCTAGTCGGATATATTGTGGTGGCGGATTATATACTCCATTCATATTGTAGACTCTAAGAGCATGTTTGCATAATAAACCCGAAACATATAGTTACCAATTTAAACAAACAATATTTAGGATACAAAATGCAATTTAAACAACTTGAAAGGTAATACCGAACATACCTATGCATTCAAACATCCGACAAGAGCATGTAATAGTTGAATCTTTATTGTTCAATACCACTATTGCTCCACGATCGATTGCATATACTTAACAAAGAACGTCAAGTTTGTTCCATTGGCTTCCAATAGGTCACAAGTCAATGTAAATTGTTTTTTAAACTCTTCTTCAAACTCTGAATACATTCTCCTTGTATATGTTTCAGTTTGCAGCTTTCAACATTGGCGATTTGGAATGTAGCAAACTCGGGATCTTCCGACGTGACTCAAAATCGCATCCTTCTCATTTGACCTTAGGTCAACTACAACATTTTCACATTCTACAAGGAATTCGAAAGACCGAGTTTCCTACGAAATCTTTTCTTGAAGACATTGTTCATACCTTCGCTCCTCTGGGTCGAGTGCATGTCTGCTGTAAATGAGTCACGGTGTACCGCAGCCCACTTTGCCCTCAAAGCATACAGGTTTGACATCCATGAGTTACCCTTAAGGTTGTATTTAGCCAACAATCCATTCCATTTCTCTGTGAAGTAAATCTCTCGCTCTATCTTCGTAGATACAACTTTTGAATTCTCGCCGTAACTTGTTACCCGACTTGTCCTCCGCCTCGTCCTCTCGTCGCTTTAATTATAGGACCAAGATGTTTGACCGCATTTTGGCCAATATGCCACAAACATAGGTGGTGGGCCGTGTTTGGGAATACATGAGCAATTGCTGCTACCATTGCCGCGTCTTGATCCGTGAAAATTGTGATTGGTTGCTTTCCGGACATTGCTTGAAGAAAGGACTCAAAGAGCCAAACAAATGATGGAATAGTCTCGTTGAACATGAGTGCACACCCAAAAACTATTGTTTGCTTGTGATGGTTGGTGCCAAGAATAGGAGCAAAAGGTATTTCAAACTTATTTGTTTGAAATGTGGTGTCAAAGGATACAACATCACCAAAGCATTTGTAATCTAGGATAGACCGACCATCCGCCCAAAAGAAATTTGCTATATGACCAAATCCTATCCACCTCAACCGCATAAAAAAATGTATGGTCATGGGCTTGTTTATTTCTAAGATACTCAGACAATGTTTGTGCATCATTGGCTTCTAAGTACTGTCTGCGCTCACGACCAATCTCATTATAGCAATCCATCTTAGTAAATGGTACTTTATCTTCCCCTCCATAATGCTCTTTCATAAAATTGAAAACTTGGGATGGCTTCATTCCGGACCGTCGTGCCTGCCCAATTAATTTTCTATCTGACTCTATAATCTCTCGTTGGGATCTCAACTTATGTATCTTATTTGACCGGCAAGATAATGATTGTGCTCTACTATGATCTTTTGCACAAATCCATACATTCTCCTTGCTGATACTAAACTAGACACGAGCATCACAACCGGTCCTTGTAATATCCATTTGTGATGCCTCATTTTTCCGATGTCCTTGAACACTGCAAACAAAATATTTCTGAGATAAACTATCATCTGATTTGCGGCGTTTCGTCCTGCTCTTTCTAATACTGAAGCCAGCAAGTCCAGCATAAGTGTTGTACGTCTCATAAGCTTTTTCCTCACAGTCAAAATTCATTCCAACTTTAGGTGCCATCTCAAAGATATTTATCAACCACATCCCGTTCAAATAATCATCAAATAAAGTTATGCTATAACGTAAACATCGTATACGTATGTCAAGTTTGTCACTTTGATTTTTTACCTCTTTAGGTACAACAATCTCTACCGATCCATTATGTGTTCCTTGTTGTTCCCGATCTTCTCCACGATTGAAAACAATGTCATCATCCATAGAAGGAGCATGTAATCTACATCGGGAAGTGATAACGACCATTGATTTTAATTGTTTCAAATTCATATGTGGGATTCGAGCCGCTTGAGTATAATCTACATCGGAAGCGATCACGGCGATCAAAGAGAGCATCCACAACAGCTTACCCGTTGATGTTGACGGCATTGTCGCGGCGTAGTGCTTCGCCGCCCGCCTTCCTCCATGCCTTGCCGCGCCGCCCTTCCAAGATCGTGTCGCCGCGCCGCTCGGGGAGAGCGAAAAACCCTACGTGATGATCACGCCGGCGGCCGCAGCCCTCGTTTTTCCCGTGACGATGCGCGGCGTCATGTAATCTCGAGCCGAGCCGAGCGAGCCGATTAGGAACCCGGGCGAGAAGCCGCACGTGGGATGGGAGCGAAGCGGGGGCCGCGCGGGGACCACTTCCGTCCGCCCAATCGCGAGGTGCCACGGGGGTGCGCACCGCGCCCCCGTACGCGCCGCGCGTACGTAATTAATTCCCAAGAACAAGAGGGCTTGTCCCATGCGTGACAGTTCAGAGCTGCTGGCACGCCGGCCTGATCGTACATCAGCGTGGGACTCGGCCTGCCTGCGCCCACGCATGTTTCCGCTCGCCCTCCCAGCTGCGGCTGCCTCAGCCTGACCCCCTAGGCTCATCGTGAACGTGAGATACGCTCGCAACCGCTGTCTTCGGGCACCTATAATATTGAGTCTCGTCAGTAGCCCCCGAGCCTTGGAGGGAGTCGCGGACTCTATAGGATCTAGGATACCGAGTAGAGGGGGTGAATAGGCGATTTAAAATCTAAAAGCACAATACTAGAGAAATTTAATTAGAACCACAAAAAGCATTAAATTTCTAGCTATTCTATTCCTATGTTGGGGGTTTGCAACCTAGGATGACAAGATATAATTCAATATCTAGAAAGTAAAAGCTCAAAGTAAAGAACTTGAGAGGAAATTAAGCAAAAAATAACCGAGCACAAGAGATGAGTTTTCTCCCGTGGTATCGATGACTTGTCGGTCACCCCTAATCCACGTTGAGGTGGATTCAATGTTCAACCACTCCTTTATCAAGACACCGCTTGATCTTGAGCCGGTTAGAAACAAAGAACCACTCTACACCTCGATTCCACTAGAGTTGCTCTTCACCGCTCCGGCGAGGTGACCACAAGACCTCTCACAAGAGATCCGGAGCCCCGCACAATTTTCTTGCGAGCTTCAACGGATTCTTCCACCACCAAGCCATCTAGGAAGTGGCAACTTCCAAGAGTAACAAATCAATCACTTGTTTGATGATTCCCTAGTGCCACTAAGATCAAAACTTTGATGCAATGCACTAGATGCTCTCAATCTCACCAAAGATGCAACCATTAAGCAAAGTGAGTGAGAGATAGGAGAGGTAGAGCTCTACAATGGAGTATGAACCTTTCAAAGTGCCAAGAGAGACTCCCCCAACTCGGGCATGGAGTATTTATAGTCCCCCTTCCCGTTACTAGCTGTTATGTCAAAAACACGTACCTTGCGGACTGTCCGCGATGCTCTCACAGACTGTCCGCGTTTGAATTCCAACGACAAAAACGCGAAGTCAACAGCTGTCAGAGATGCCCGTTGGGCCGGACGGATTGTCCTCTAGGGCCTCGCGGACCGTCCGTCGATAGGCCGCGGACTGTCCGCCCGGTCCACCCGAGCTGCGCACCGTTCTGTCTATTTCGAGGTTAATTTCGGTCTGTCGCGGAAGACACATGGACTGTCCGCCCGAAAGAGATTTTTCTCAAAAAACTTTGCCAAAACCTCATATATTAAATATAACTCAAGACCTCGCAGACTGTCCGCCCCTAGGGCCCGAACTGTCCGCCCCACAGCAGAAAATTGATTTTTCTCAAGATTTTCAATCAAACCTTTTATCTTTTGAAAGCGCCACTCGTCTAAATGCAATGCATGCAAATTCTTGATCAAAGTGGCACTATGGAAAGTCAAGCCAATGAAATTGATCCCTCTTGATAGTATGACTATCTATCCTATCAATCCGGTCATTTATCATCCTCTAACCACCTTATGACCGGTAAAAATAAAAACCCTAGCTTTTACCTTTGCCTTGAGCTCCTTTCCAACATATGACATAGAAGATATCGTTTTGCATATCTCATGAGCTCATCATTTCATCGGACTAACCTATTCTTATATCTTAATAAAAATGTTAGTCCACAATGATTGTCATTAATTACCAAAACACGAATTAGGGGCTAGATGACTTCAATCTCCCCCTTTTGGTAATTGATGACAACCATTTAAAGGAGTGATATAAGAAAGGTTTTATGTTTTGGAATCACTGACTCTTCTCAAAAAAATTCAATAAAAAGATAGAGTGAATGTCTCCAAACCAAGAAAATAGAGAAAAACTCCCCCTACATATGTGCATATAATTTTCATTTGATTTCCACACATATGCATAGATATCTCAATTTTGACGGAGTTTCCCCTACAAAGTAGAGTTCAAGGCAACAAACACACACATATATCCAACAAAGTTAAGCATAAGAGTTAGCCTCAAAACTCTACAAAAACTAGAACAAGTCATAAGATAAGAAAATTAAGACCACAAACATAGATCATCACATAAACAACCGCAAGTTCTAGTTCTCAACCTCATCACAAACCACAAAGTCTCACAAATTATTACAAGCAATCCAAAGTTCATTCATGACTAAAATTAAACATGCAAGTGCAATGCAAGAGTTCAAAGTTCCAAATGCATGCAAAGAACTGAGCTCCCCCTAAAGAGCACATCACTCAAAAATTTTTTCTCCCCCTTTGGCATCAAATACCAAAAGGTCTAGTCATCCTGAGGCGGCGGCGGAGGAGGATAAAATGGCGGAGGGGGATAGAACTGTGGTGGTGGAGCTGGTGCTAGGTAGTAGTGGTAGAAATGATCTCTGGAATCCCCGAAAGCTGTGTTCACTGTGTTGAAGTTGCTCTCAAGCTGGGTCTGTCGATCAGAGATCTGCTGGTACTACTCAAAAGTGGACAACTCAGAAAATCTATCATTCAAAGCACTGAGGTCATTCTGAAGGCTTGTTTGCATATCATCCAACCTTGTCATTATGGGTTCATGCATGGTGTTATAGACATGATGACCAAAAGTGTTAAGACTAGAGTCAATTTGTTGCTGAAATCCATGCTACATAGTCTGAAATGTATCATTCATCTGCTGCTGTTGATGGTCGATTTTGGTACACTAGCTATGAGTTTACCGTCAACATTTGCACGTATTTGATATTCTAACTAATAGTACTAACCCCCTGAGGTATCAAGTACACTCTCGCATGTTGATTTTGGAGTTTATTATTTACGTAGGAAAATAACGTTAAAGAGGAGACTTTCGGGATAAGTTCATCAAGCACTTCAAGAGAAGATCATGAAGCCCTTCACAAGTCAAGAAACAAAGTGAACAAGACTCCAAACAACCCAAGGACTGAAGCATCAACATGTAAAACTCCGGGAACTTGGATGTTTACCAACGAGATCAACTCAGCCCGAGAGATATTCTCGCAACCCAGGACAGCATGATCTTTCGGTGCAGATTCAGAGACTTAAACGTCCTCTAATGGCAAAAGTTTAACTACCAAAGTTGTGGGCCTTGACGATACCTTCAATTTGGACATGTGGAAGGCCCAATTCGGGTCAAGGAGCTAGGAGATATGACTACCAAAATCCCTGTTGTGCAGTCAGTCCGAAATCAGAACAGATTATCTTCCGAGACCGATTTGGAGATCTTATCTTCGTTTCCAAGGAAAGCAATGAGTACCAAAGTTGGAGTAAATTTCGTACCATACAACCAGTACACCGAATTTGCATCATTTAGAGTCCGGTTGTGGGAGATACGATGCCGGCAAGGAAGAGCTGCGAATCAGGAAAATCTGGACGAGGCTGATTTTATGGAAGCCAAATTCCCTTCTCTCCCAAGGAAGATCTCGTGCAAGGCAAGGTGGAGCACACCCCAAGGCTCCCCAAGGGTATAAATACAACCCCTTTGGCACCCAAGGAGTGGTGATCAATCCATCCAATCATTAGAGAGCCGTCGAGACGAAGGAGAAGCACCAGGAGGAAGCCGACGACTGCCGCAAGTCCTCGAGTTGCCTAGGAGATGGCCTAGGCCATGCCCTAGCCGCCATGGTTGGCCCTGCGTGGTGAAGTCATGGTGGAGTTCCGAAGCTGCGCCTTGAATTCATCAAGTCGTTTGTACCTTCAACATTCGATGGTGATATAAATCAATTCTTGTTTTTACTTTGATCTACTACGAGTTGTGCTTATTCATATGTGTAGCTACCATATGCTTTTAGTAGGATTAGATCAAATCATGGTGATTAGTCTTGTCTTGCGGATACATCGTAGTAGTGCACGGACTGCAGTTGTCGTTCGTTGATGAATATCCTTGTGTAGTGACAGCACAGTGGAGGAGAACGTGGTGAATGAACGTGTATCAGATCACTCCATATCGGGTTACTCCATATCGAGTGTACTCCTTATCATAGTATAGATTTAGATTGGTTTGCCACTTGGCCGGAACGACAACAAGAAGACGATAGGCTAGGCTTACATTTTGGATGCTTACCTTTATGGCTAGGTGGATGTGTTCCATACATCCTTTCATGTATGTTTTACCTTTATGCAATCAACGCTTAATGATAGATTAGATCATTAGATTAGATGGATAGCCTTAGGAGTTTGCTTCCGATCCTTGGATTGACAAATCTAGGGAGGACCTCCTTGGTGAAAAAGGCACTAAGTCACCCATAGGCTTGCGGTGAATTTGAGCACGGTTTTGAATCGTCAACAGCTGCCCATATGCCTCAAAGTGGGAGTTGAACCCGGATTGCATCTGCTGAAATTGAGTATTCATTGATTGCTGAATATTGGAGAAATATGCATCAAAGTATCCAGCTGGAGGCTCCTAATTTGGCTGCATTGGATGAACTGGAGGAGGATGAGGTGACATAGCATAAGCATCCTCATCAACATTGACATGGCCCGAGTTATCAACATTAGCATTGTCATCATCACTAGCATGTTCCTCAACATTTTGAGCCTCTGCAGCTTGCTCATATGGTGTCAATGGCCTGCTGAGAAAAGCTTTGGTGTTGTAGAAAGGTCGATAAAGTTCATGCTTCTCATCACATGGACCATTGAACCCAGTCTTAGTCTTGATCAAAGACATAATGTAAGGAGCAAAGTATAAGCTATCTCTGACAAGACACTTTTTGACTATCATCTGCTCAAGAATAAGCACAACATCAAACCTAGTTTCATTCATTATATGGTCTATCACATTCCAATAGTGTTCTCAGACCTTGTCCTTATTCCCACTTTTAGGCATGAATGTGTGTCTGATGATGTTATTTATGATAGCAGGATGATGTCTAAGCCCTATTGTTAGCCAGTTCATGATAGTTGCAGCAGAAGTACCAGGCTCATAAAAGACAGTAGTGTTCTCAATAATATCTTCACTATAAACATTAACACCATCACTAAAATATGCATAGTCAAGATGATTTGCTACTGCAAACTCCACAAAAGTGGCTTCATATTCACCTTTTCCTGTCATCCACTTAATAGTCTTTGCATCAAAGCACATCTCGTAGGTGGCATAGAACTGTCTAATAATGGTGTCATTCCAATCACACCTATGTTCAAGGAATGGTTTCGAGCCTAAGTTCTAAAGTTTAGTGGCTACACCAGCTAAAACTGTTTTAGACTCAAGATATCCAAAGTCAACCCTCCGAGGACCAGGAGCGTCCCAATGGTCGATGGATGACCGCTCCTCACCGATGAGTGATTGACAACGGGTGTTGGACCGACTCCCGGCTTAGTGCGCAGGTGTAGGCCGCGGCCTAGTTCGTGTTGTTGCGGGTGAAGAACGGGCGCGAAAGGTCTTCGCCTTGAGGGGCCTCCGGGAGATGGAGAGACAAGTAGGCTCGGTTCGAGGGACCCGGTGGACAACGGGATCGGGTGCGGGGCCACATGGTGGCGACACGAGCAAGACGAAGTCATGGACAATCGAGCCGGTGCACGGTGGCGGTCGAGTCAAGTGGTTTGGCGGGAGGGCCGGACCGAGCACGCGGGATTTGGTGGTTTCCCCACAAAACCATCGGAGGACGGTTTCTTGGTTTGGGCCTCAAAACCAAGTCCGAGGGCCCAACACGACGAGACGGGATCCGGCGTGTCGGGAAGCTTCGAAGCGGAGGACACGCGACAGGATCGCATGGCTTGCGTCGGGAGGACGTGGGGTGCGGCAAAGGCGTGGCCGTCCGATGGCAAGACCCACAAACATTACCTAAATGCCCCATGCGTGGGTTGTATCGCCGTAGTTAAGTTAGGGGTAGTCGAGTCATTTACCACTCCGGCGGGACCCGATATATAAGCCATGAGGGTGTGTGAGTGGCTCTCTCTCTCCGTAACTTAGGGTTTCATTTCCCCCCTCCCATTTCTCATTTTCGTAGCTATTTTTCTTCCATTTTCTCTAGGCTAGCATGAGAGCTTCATGAGAGATTTGTTGAGAGGGATAGATGCTAGGGCGGTATGCTAGACCTTGTGAATCTTTCCCGGTTTGTATAGAAGATTCGGAGTTGTGTTTTTCGTGGTCTTTTTGTGCTCGTTTTTGTGCCTTTGTGAAGGACCGATACGGCGAACCAGAGAGGGGGGGGGGGGTGAATGGGAGCCGATAAAAATTCTTCTCGAAGGAGATGGAAACTCCAACAAGATGAACACGGCTTCCAACACACGTCTCCGACTCACTACCAAGGTTGGTCAAGCCCACGTAGCCACTGGAGTGCCACTGGACCTAGGAACCAACACACCACCTTCCGACCCGAGAAACGCAGCGGAAAAACCAAACCTCGAGTCTACAGACCCACACCGGTCAGACCGGTGAGCACCACCGGTCAGACCGGTCCCTGCTGGTGAAACTGAGCAACTTTCACTAAGTGGCTCTACACCGGTCAGACCGGTGAGACACACCGGTCAGACCGATGGCAACCTGAAAGCCCCCAAGGCACCAAACAAAGCCAACCGACCACCAACCGACCCAAACTCGAAACAAGCAGCAACACGAGACAACAACGAACACACCAAGACGTTCACCCAAGCAAAAACCCACAAGGGTTTGCACCGGTCGACCGGTCAAGAGCACCGGTCGACCGGTGTAGCTCGGCGACTCGGGATGAACAAGCACCCGCGGGTCAACTCCCCCAAATCCAAATCTCGATCTTCCAAATCACTCCACGGACTTGAACAAGACTTTGGGGATATCACGAACACCTCATGAGGAGTCCATAGCCAAGTTTAATCCCACAAAAACTCGTCCAAAAAGGAGGAATCGAAGAAATCCTGCCGAAAGCACTTCCAACCCAAGAACTCAAGAAACCCCAAAATCGAGCACCTTTACTCACGGATTTGGGAGGGGGATCACGGCCCCAAAGAACCACGAAGGGTTCCCACAAATTTCCCCCATCAAATCCCCAAGAGAAAGGTCCCGAAAACAATCCAAAGAAATCACCGAGAGAGGGCTCCGAAAATCACCACCAAGAACAACCTGGGAAAACACATCCAAACCTTGAGGAACCACGCCGAATCATCTATACATGAAACAAAGGTTCATACAAGGTCTAGCAAGCCGCCCGATCATCCATCCCTCTCAACAAGATCTCTCCGTGATGCTCTCTTGCTAGTCCTAAGGAAAACCTAAGGAAAATAGGTGGAAAATAGGAAAACTAATGAGCTAGGGTTCCAAGAGTTGGCTGCCATCCTCTCACCTCTTGGATTATATGGAGGCAACCGAATGTCTAAAATGCCCTTCTCTACTAACTAGGGATACAAGCCCCTCAAGGGCGGATTTGGAAGTCTTCATGTCTTCACCATCGGACGGATGCCCGGCGACCGCACCCTGCGTAGCCTCGACGCAAGCCATGCGATCCCGACGCGTGTCCTCCGCTTCGAAGTCTCCGGACCGCGTCGTCGCACACCGGTCGACCGGTGCTCCTCACCGGCCGACCGGTCCCCACCGGTCAGACCGGTCAGACCCACCGGTCGACCGGCCCGGCGGCTGCCGCAGCCTCCGTCTTCGGTTCTCCGTCTTGGCTTTGTGGATCAACCAAGGAATCCGGTGATTTTCTCGGTGAACCACCGGAAACCCCGCGAACTCGGTGTAGCCTCCGCCAATCTCCACTAATGACTTGGCTCCCACGTAGTCCCGGCTCGACCTTGGTTTTGAGGCTCAACCAAGAAACCGTCCACGACTTCATCTTGCTTGTTCATGCCACCATGCAGCCCGCACTTGACCCCCGCCGGCCACCGGTCCCTCGAACAAAGCCTACTTGTCTTCTCCACACTCCGAAGGCCTCACCGGCGACGACCTTTCACGCTTGTTCTTCACCTGCAAAGAACACCGGTCAAGCCGCAACCCGCACCCGCAATACTTAGCCAAGAGTCGGTCCACACAACGTTGTCAATCACTCATCACACAAGGAAGCGACCATCCACCTGGTCCTCGAACCACACATGGTCCTCAATCTCCCCCTTGATGAGTGCATTGACAACACCCACACGATAGTAACAAGAGAGAAAAGAAAGAGAAAAGAAACGAACAAAAAGAAACTCCAACAAGCGATCGAAAACCAAACAAAGGCAAAGAGCAAGATACTTGAAGAAGACAAGTCTCGGACCCCTTAGGCAAGGGCAATGGCTCGACACCTCCGAGACAAAGCAAAGCTCAAGCAAAGAGCGCAAACCACCAAAACAAAGCTCGAACAACCACAAAGAGCTCCCCCCTCGCACACATGCAAGCTCCCCCCCGAACCAATGCACCTCCCCCCGGACAAATGCATGCAAACCAAATCGAAAATAGGGCAAACAGCAGCAATTTCAGCTCACACCGGTCGGACCGGTCATCACCACCGCCGACCGGTGCCTAACATGTGTACAGGACCAGCACTCACACCGGTCAGACCGGTGACCCCGACCGGTCGACGGTGCACAACAGAGCCCAGAAATGGCTCAAAACCACCTGAAAACCTTCTAAACACGTCCAGCAAGCCATTTCAAGCTCAAACTTCTCCCCCTTGTTGGCAATGCATGAATCAAGCCAAAAATGCAAAACTTTCAACCTAGAGCTTCTCAAATAGACAAAATTCAACAAAGAATGCTACACATGTCCAAATGAGCAAGTTAGATACTCTACGGCTTCGTATCGATCTCAACTACATGATCACCAAGTTTCACAACCATTGGACGAAGCTAAGATGGATTTTGGCAATTTTGCGAAAAACTTGCCTCTCATGAGCAAAGTCCTAAACATGATCAAAGCATATCAAAATGGCAAAGCCACACAAACTTCATGCTAGGACAGCCATTCTAATCATAAGACCATCACAAACACCCACAAGCACCTCATGTCATGTCAAAGCCACCGAGCCATGTGCCTACTTCTATGTATGAGACTTCTCATTGGTAGGCATCATGCAACGGTTTAGCACCCAAAGCAAATTAAATTCAAAGCACATATGACATGGGAGCACATTTCCAAGCATTGTTCATTTCATTTTCAGATTTGTAAATGGTACATGAAATGTCTTCCGACAAAAAGGAACTTATGCTCCTCCACAAGATAAATCAAGAGGGCTAAACATTCATGATGGCAAATGAGCCTTTGGCCCCATACGATCAATAAGCTAGCCTGTCCAAACACAAATTAAGCATAGCAAGGCCACAAACACATGTCAAGAGCATGTAAAGGCATTTACACATGAGAGAGCATACATGTGACATTTTTCAAAAGCATAGCTATCAACCATGGATTATTCATCAAGATCATCAAGAGCTAAGCCAAACTAACCATATCATACCAAACAAGCTCATAAAGACATATATTTCATTCCATGGTGAACAATGTATATGAGAGAAGCTTTTCCTATCCAATGCATATGATACAAAATGCATGCAATCTAAGATACAAGGATGCCTATACATCATGTTACATATGCCATGCCAAATGCAAGAAATGCACAAAGGAAAGCTATACATATGCTACAAACCGGCTCCTCGAGGGGAGACAAAACGGGCTCGACACCACCGGCAAAAGAGAGCTCCCACACACCCAACTCAAGAAATCAAACACACACCAAGTTCCCCCCGCAAACGAGTGAAAGTTGCACGATCTAGGGGTTTGGTGAAAATATCGGCTAGTTGGTCATGTGTGGGTACATGGATCAACGCTATCTTTCCTTTCTCAACGTTGTCTCTCGGGAAATGATACCTCACTTCTATGTGTTTAGTTTTGGAATGGAGCACCGGGTTCTTTGCAACACTTATGGCACCGGTGCTATCACATTGAAGTGGGACATGGGTATACTCCTCACCAAAGTCGCTCATGGTGTAGGTGATCCAAAGGAGCCGAGAGCAAGAACTAGCAGCGGCAACATACTCGGCCTCGGTCGTGGATTGAGCAACACTCGACTGCTTGGGAAGACCAAGACACCAAAGAAGAACCCAAAAACGGCAAGTCCCGGTAAGTGGACTTCCTATCCAACCGACACCCGGCAAAATCCGCGTCTGAAAAACCATGAAGCGCCAAAGAAGAGGACGCGGAGTACCAAAGGCCGAAGTCGGGAGTGTGACGCAAGTACCTGAAAATTCGCTTCACCGCCTGCCGATGCGAAGTCCTTGGAGACGCTTGAAAACGAGCGCACAGACACACTGAGAACTGTATGTCCGGCCTCGTCGCCGTCAAGTAGAGGAGTGACCCGATCATGCTCCGGTACTCCTTCTGGTCCACGTGTTCACCTTCCTCGTCGGCATTAAGAGCCGTAGTCGTACTCATCGGCGTCGTCATAGCCTTGGAGTCCTCCATCTTGAACTTCCTCACAATGTCCTTGGTGTACTTAGCCTCGGTGCACAAATGTTCCTTCCTTTGATTGCTTGATCCGTAGCCCGAGGAAGAACCGCAACTCGCCATCATGCTCATCTCAAACTCCCCGCTCATATCATCCGGAAACCTTGCAACAAGAGAGTTAGACGAGCCACCAAAGACAATATCATCCACGTACACCCGCACAATCGGGATATCTCTCGCCCTCGCCTCGGCAAAAACAAGGTCCGACCGACCTTCCCAATCTCAAAACCTCTCTCGTACAAGAACCCCCTCAACCTCGCCATACCAAGCTCTAGGCGCCCCCGCTTCACCCCATACGGCGCCTTCCTCAACTTGTACACCCGTGGGGGTACTTCTCACTCTCAAACCCCCGAGGCCGCCTCACATACACTTCTTCCTCCAAAGCACACCATTCAGGAAAAAGCACTCTTCACATCCATTTGGTGCAACTTGAACCCTTTAGCCACGAGAAAAGGCTAGAAGGATCCTAATCGCCTCCAAACGGGCTACGGGAGCAAAGGTCTCCTCGTAGTCGATCCCCTCCTTCGATCGAACCCTTGAGCAACAAGTCTCGACTTGTTCCTCACAACCTCACCCTTCTCTCCCTCTTTATTTTTCCACACCCACTTTGTACCAATCGGCTTACACCCCGGGGGAGGGTCAACCAACTCCCACACCTCGATTCCTCTCAAAGTTCTCCAACTCCTCATGCATCGAATTAACCCAATTGTGATCGATAGTGCGTGTCCAATGTCTTTGGGCTCAAAAGAAGCAACAAACGCAGCATGAGCAAAGTGAGAATTGTTCCGAACCCTCGACCGTGTAGTGCGTTCATTCATGTCGCCGATGATCCTCGAAGCCGGGTGATCCACTTGTACTCGCCGGGGAGGTTCTCACCCTCGAAGCTACCTCCCCCCTCAACATCGCTCCTCCTCGTTCTTGATTTGTCGTCGTAGGTGTAGCAGAGGGTCCATCCATCGTCGTAGTCGAAGTAGTGGGTACTTGTTCAGCTGGGGGCACCACACCGCCGTCTTCATCATCTCCATGTTCATGCTCCTCCTCCCGAAAGATCTCCTCGCCAAGCTCATCATCACCGCACACTCAAAGACAAGCTGACTACGTGGCTCTGTCTCGTCGAAGGTTACCTCGCAAGTCTCCACGATTTGGTTAGTTTCAAGATTGAGCACACGATATGCTCTAGAATGAGATGCATAACCAAAGAAAATGCCATCGACAGACCTAGCCTCAAACTTATCCAACTTCCTCGCCTTTCTTCGGATGAAACACTTACAACCAAAGACATGGAAGTGACTCACCTTGGGTGTGCGACCATGCATCAACTCATAGCATGTCTTCTTCTTGTGCACTCGAGGTATATCTCGTTTGACACATAGCATGCGGTATTCACCGCCTCGGCCCAATACCTCCTCGAGTCCTATGCTCATCAAGCATCGTCCGAGCCATCTCGCACAAGGTCCTGTTCTTCCTTTCCACAACACCATTCTGGGGAGGCGTATAAGGACTCGAAAACTGGTGCTCAAGACCCAAGTCATGGCAAAAGGTTTCAAAACGAGAGTTCCTGAATTCCGAACCATTATCACTACGGATAGCTCGTATGGCATCTCCGTGCCTCTCGTTCCTCAACCTCAAGACTAGATCTCGAACAAAACCAAACGTCTCCCCCTTATCCTCCGTAAAGAACACCCACGCATACCGAGAATAGTCGTCCACCACAACAAGAACATACCACTTCCCACCCGCGGATCGCACACGAGCCGGGCCAACCAGTCCATATGGAGCAGCTCGCATGGACGCTCGGTCATCACATCGGTGAGAGGCGGGTGAGAAGAGGCCACCATCTTGGCATGCCTACACGGAGCACAAACCAACTCTTTCTCAAGCCTCAACCGTGGCAATCCTCGGACCAAATTGAGTTTACTCAAGCGAGACAAAAGGTCAAAGCTCAAGTGACCCAACTTCCTATGCCACTTCCACAACTCACTCGAAGAACCGGCCCGTAAACAACGCTCCACACCCGAAGACCGAGAAAAATCAGCACGAAACACCCGACCCTCGGGAACGACCATACGGACAAGGTCCCCTCGAGAGTCCACAATCCGAGAACCACCTGGCCGAAACAACACCTCAAAGCCCTCATCCAACAACTGGGACACGAAAGCAAATTGTACCCCCGCCGATTGAACAAGAGCAACACGCCTCGCAGTGATCTTGTCACTCACTTTGATCTCACCTTCTGAAAGCACACGCCCATGCCCATTGTCCCCAAAGGTGATGTACCTCTTCGTCACCACGGACGAGACTTGAGAACCACCCCCCGTCTCCCGGTCATATGCCTCGAACAACCGGAGTCAATCAACCAAATGTTCTTCAAGTCTCCCACCTGAAATTCAAAAATAGGCACGTGAGCGAACAAACGACTCAAAGACCGGGGTTAGTACCAAAGGAGGAAAACCGAAGGCCGAGCCATTTGCTCGAAAGTGGGGTTAGCACCAACCAAAGCATCTCTCCTACCAAAACTACCTCCACGAACACCATCATGGTAACCACCCCGAGGGAACCACCCCTCTCTCGCTGCCGGAGGAGGACCAAATCCACGCAAGAAAGCCCGTGGAACGTCCTTCCTCTCCAACTCAAAGCCACGACTCCTCCGATCCCCGTATTGAGCACGAGGAAGAGAACGCCTAGCAACCGACCACCCGCACCCTTTCCAGCCCCAACCACCGAACCACGACCACCGTAAATACCCCTCGCACCCGTACGAGCTCGAAACCCGAACAGCCGTCTGTCGTCCGTGCTCGCACCGGTCGACCAGGTGCCCCACACCGGTCTGACCGGTGTGACCTGGGCAGCAGCACCACCTGCAGCCTTCTTCTCTCCCCAAGCCCGAACTGTCCTCACACTCGCCTTGCCCCTGGGCATCTGCATACGAGGCTCAAGTACACCATCGGAAGGGTGGTACTTGTCCTTGTTAGCCCACTCCTTTGCCATTCTCTCCTCTCGCTTCCTCTTGAAGCAAAACTCCTCCTTATGGCCATCTCTCCCACAATAGCCACAATGGAACCTCACAAGCTTAGGCTTAGGCTTGGGATGTGGCCGCTCACTTGGTTTCTCTCCACTCAAGCCCTCCACCGGTTTCTCACCACTAGCCTTCTCACTCTCCTTCCCAAAGAACACTTTCCCCGAAGTGCTCACAAACTTGATAGGCTTTTGTAGGTCATTTGTGGGTGTAGGAAACACGGGTGGAGCCGGGGTTGTGTCTAGTCGGTTCCTTAGATGGTTAGGTTTTGGTGGGAAATCATTTTTGTGGTGGATTTTTGGTGGCTCCGGATATTCTCTCCACTTCCTTCACCAACCTTGTTTGCCCCAAGCCCCTCACCATCTTGCCTCTTAAAGGCCTCGATCATCATCCTCAACTGAGGCTCATGGCCGGACAACCAACCCATCAACTTCCTCAAATCATCATTCTCATCCTGCAAACGATCAACATAATGTGCAAGCTCCAAATTTTTCAATGCATGCATTTCACGGTAGAGCAAGATGTAGGCATGGGTTCCTTCAATTTAGCCTCGAGCGAACTAGTGTAAGCATGCATCTCATCAATCTTAGCATGCAAAACAGGGCAAGAAGTGCAAGCACCTAGCAAAGCAGTCTAGACTTAAGCTCGCCCACTTCAACCCTAAGCACATCTAGTTCCTCACACTTGGAGGCATGCTTCTCCTTAAACAAAGCAAGATCAGCAAGGAATATGGAGCAATCAAGACAATCATTCTCATCGAAACAACGGGGCTAGCCTTAAGCGAATCAATCTCAAGCTTGCTATCAAGCACCCGTGTCTCTAGCTCACCCACTCTAGTCCTAGCATCCTCGAGTGAAGCCCTAAGCTCTTTCCTCATTTTCTTGGCCTCTCTAAGCATGTCATCACGGTTATCAAGTAAAGAGCCAAGCCTCTCATTCTCCCGGCGCAAGAAGGGAAGTTCATCACGCACCTCGTCGTCGGACTCGCAGTCCGAGTCCTCTCGTGTGCTCTTCTTGCCGCCGGAGCTCGCGCCATGGTGCGAAGCCATCTCTCGCGGCGCCTCAGCCGCTCGGGTTCTTGGACGACTTCTTGTTCTTGCGGCGATCTCCCTCGTCTTCACCGCCTGCTCGAGCTCGAGGTGGAGTACGCGGAACTGGAGTCGACGTCGTTCGCTCCAACCATCGCTTGGGCCTTGCCTCGGCTCTCCTTCTTTCTCGATCGTCGCTCGTCCTTGTACTTGTTCTTGTGCTTGCTCTTGTGGTCGCGCCTCGAACGGTACTTGCCATCGTTCATCCTCGGCTTGTGCTTGTAGCTGTCCTTGTTCTCGGCCTTCTCCGGCGGCCGGCGACGAAGTGTCCCGGCTTGCCGCACCGGAAGCAAGTCCTCGTGTTCCTCCTCATGTTCACGCGGTTCTTGTGCGGCCTCTCGAACCGCCCTCGTCAACGCGTGCCGGCTCGTCCTCTCCAAGGTCATCAAACTCCTCATCCGGCATAGACATCAAAGAGGAAAACGAGAACATCCCGGTGGATGGGTTAGAGTTAGTCTTTCCTTTGGAACCACCAACGAGGGCAAGACTATGGGAATCGGTCGGTCCCTCGAGCTTGGCGCTCATGCCCCTATCCCCCCTCACCCGACTTGAGCTTCGAGAACACTCGTTCACCGTCGGAGTATCATACCTCTCCGACTCGACTATGGCCTCGAACTTTCCGCCCCATATCGTACGATCCAAAGAGTGTAAGAGCTTGACCGCTCTATCATGATCATCGTACGGGAGCACGTCCACATTGGCCCTCATGTTGTTCACCACCACCGTGAACCTCTCGAAACAAGGCATCGATGGACTCACCGGGAGATGAGTGAAGTTCTCGTATTCTCTCCCGTAGGTCGCATACATCCGTGCCCGAACCCCGGGCGTTCCCAACATGAGCCTCCTTCAACACCGCCCAAATCCTACAAGCCAAGTGCTCGGTGTGCACTCGATCGAACTCGGCCGACACAAAGCACGAAACAAGTAGTCGACCGCCTTATTGTTGGCGTCGAATCCGTCCCTCGACCCCGGAGCAAGGAAATCCATCGGTCGGACATAGCCCGTGTCCACCGTGACATCCCAAAGAAGCCGACCCTTTCCGCGGAGGAACGCACCCATCCGCTTGCTCCACATCCGGTAGTTCTTGCCATCAAAGTGTGGAGGACCCGAACTCCGTTCCTGGTACGCCATCCTTGGATCTTAGACTGGTTAGAGTCAACAAAGACCCGAACCGGCTCGATACCACTTGAAGGACCGATACGGCGAACCGCAGAGGGGGGGGGGAGTGAATGGGAGCCGATAAAAATTCTTCTCGAAGGAGATGGAAACTCCAACAAGATGAACACGGCTTCCAACACACGTCTCCGACTCACTACCAAGGTTGGTCAAGCCCACGTAGCCACTGGAGTGCCACTGGACCTAGGAACCAACACACCACCTTCCGACCCGAGAAACGCAACGGAAAAACCAAACCTCGAGTCTACAGACCCACACCGCCGACCGGTGAGCACCACCGGTCGACCGGTCCCCGCTAGTGAAACCGAGCAACTTTCACTAAGTGTCTCTACACCGGCCGGACCGGTGAGACACACCGGTCGACCGATGGCGGCTCGAAAGCCCCCAAGGCACCAAACAAAGCCAACCGACCACCAACCGACCCAAACTCGAAACAAAGAAAGCAACACGGGACAACAACGAACACACCAAGACGTTCACCCGAGCAAAAACCGACAAGGGCTTGCACCGGTCGACCGGTCAAGAACACCGGTCCGACCGGTGTAGCTCCGGGCACTCGGGATGAACAACACCCGCGGGTCAACTCCCCCAAATCGAAATCTCGATCTCCCAAACCACTCCACGGACTTGAACAAGACTTTGGGGATATCGGAACACCTCATGAGGAGTCCATAGACAAGTTTAATCTCACAAAAACTCGTCCAAAAAGGAGGAATCGAAGAAATCCCACCGAAAGCACTTCCAACCCAAGAACTCAAGAAACCCCAAAATCGAGAACCTTTACTCACGGATTTGGGAGGAGAATCACAGCCCAAAGAACCACGAAGGGTTCCCACAAATTTCCCCCATCAAAACCCCAAGAGAAAGGTCCCGAAAACAATCCAAAGAAATCGCCGAGAGGGGGCTCCGAAAATCACCACCAAGAACAACCGGGGAAAACACATCCAAACCTTGAGGAACCACGCCGAATCATCTATACATGAAACAAAGGTTCATACAAGGTCTAGCAAGCCGCCCGATCATCCATCCCTCTCAACAAGATCTCTCCGTGAAGCTCTCTTGCTAGTCCTAAGGAAAACCTAAGGAAAATAGGTGGAAAATAGGAAAACTAATGAGCTAGGGTTCCAAGAGTTGGCTGCCATCCTCTCACCTCTTGGATTATATGGAGGCAACCGAATGTCTAAAACGCCCTTCTCTACTAACTAGGGATACAAGCCCCTCAAGGGCGGATTTGGAAGTCTTCATGTCTTCACCGTCGGACGGATGCCCGGCGAACGCACCTCCGCGTAGCCTCGACGCAAGCCATGCGATCCCGACGCGTGTCCTCCGCTTCGAAGTCTCCGGACTGCGTCGTCGCACACACGGTCGACCGGTGCTCCTCACCGGTCGGACCGGTCCCCACCGTCGACCGGTCGGACCCACCGCCGACCGGCCCGGCGCCGCCGGCAGCCTCCGTCTTCGGTTCTCCGCTCTTGGCTTTGTGGATCAACCAAGGAACCCGGTGATTTTCTCGGTGAACCACCGAAACCCCGCGAACTCGGTGTAGCCTCCGCCAATCTCCACTCATGACTTGGCTCCCACGTAGTCCCGGCTCGACCTTGGTTTTGAGGCTCGACCAAGAAACCGTACACGACTTCATCTTGTCGTTCATGCCACCTTGCGGCCCGCACTTGACCCCGCCGGCCACCGGTCCCTCGAACAAAGCCTACTTGTCTTCTCCACACCCGAAGGCCTCACCGGCGACGACCTTTCGCGCTTGTTCTTCACCCGCACCAACACCGGTCAAGCCGCAACCCGCACCCGCAATACTTAGCCAAGAGTCGGTCCACACAACATTGTCAATCACTCATCACACAAGGAAGCGACCATCCACCGGTCCTCGAACCACACATGGTCCTCACTTTGTTCTCGGTGTGATTCCGCGGATTTGAGTGAGTTTCTCCCCGGATTTCTTTGAGGGAAACATGGATAGATATCTCATGCATCTTTGTGATTGATCTTGTGCCGTCAAACGCCGGGAAACCACTTCGATTCAAGGATTTTAGTTCGGTGCTCTAGCTTTTGGTGGTGCTCAAAGGATTCGCGATTCCTGGTGATTTAGGGAGTTAGGAGGCAAGATTTTTGGGCTATAGCATCCTTGTGTGACGCTTTTCAAGTTCCCAAACCCTTGTCTCTACAGCTTCTACCGTTTGGGAAATCCGATGATGATTTGGGGGAGTTGACCTTCGAGGTCGGGCTGTTTTTCTCGCTCCGTCCGTGCCTCGCGGACGGTCCGCGGCGTCCGGGCGGACGGTCCGCGCCGCACGAGTTCGTCGAGTGTTCTTCGTGTTCTTGCTCGGCTTTCGTTTCGATCCATCGCGTTTTTGAGTTTTGGTTGGACGGAGTTTCGGACGGTCACGGCGGGCGGGCGGACGGTCCGCGGTGCCCGGCGGCCGGTCCGCGTGCTCCCCGCGGACGGTCCGTTTTTCTCGGGTCACTTCGTTGGTTCCGTTTGCTTTAACGGACGGTCCGCGGCCTCGGGCGGGACGATCCGCGGCAAGGGTGCGGACGGTCCGTGGTACCTGCCGGACGGTCCGCGCGGCCCATCGCGGACGGTTCGCACCGCCCGGCCGGACGGTCCGCCGCAGCCCGTGAGCTTTGCTTCTTGGTTCGATTCCTCCCTTCCTTTCTCGTGCTTCCGCGTGTACTTCAAGGAATCGTTCCTAAGGCTAGAGGTTGATCCATAACCTCGTTGTCTTGGCGATTGGTGTGTGATTCGATCCATCGCTTGTGTGTGTGACCGGGATTTGACTAGGGCATAGGCCGGGTTCTTTGGGAAGAATTTTTACCGGCTCCTATATTCACTCCCCCCCTCTCTAGTCGCCATCTGATCCTTCAATTGGTATCAGAGCTTGGTGCCGGATTCTTTGCGACTTTGACAAGTCTCGAATCCTAAGATGGCGTACGTTGAGCGGGGCGGTCCGCCGCACTTCGATGGCAAGGGTTACCACAAGTGGCGGCTCGTATGATGATCTTTCTTCGTGGCAAGTTGTTGGATTTCATTGTGCTTGACAAGACCTATGCTATTCCGGTCAACATCCATACTCTTATGGTGACCGATGCCGGTGCTAAGGCCAAGTATGAGGCTAATGCAAAAGCCGTTGATCACTTGGTCCGGAGCTTGTGTGATCCTGAGTTTGAGCGTGTTCGCCATTTGAATCTTGCTTGGCAAATTTGGGAGAAGTTGTTGGTTGCTCACGGTGGTGATAACCATGTGAAGGCTCGCCTCTTTGTCTCTTACCGGATGCAATATGAGAACTTCACTCAACTTCCGGTGAGGACATCGATGCGATGTTTCGCAGGTTCACCGCCATCGTGAACAACATGAAGGCTAATGTTGAGGATTTTCCTTACACCGAGCATGATCGGGCTTTGAAGCTCTTGCATGTCTTGTATCCAAATGTTTGGGATGCTAAGGTTGAGGCCATCAAGGAGTCCGGGCAATATTTGACTATTGAGTTGGATGACCTCTTCTCTAAGCTCAAGTCGGCCGAGGTTGACGGAAGTTGCAATCCAAGCATGAGGGCTCGACCGACCATAGTCTTGCTCTTGTGGGCGTATCAAAGGGCAAATCTAACCCTTCCCGTCGACAGCTTTTCCTTGTCTTCTCTTATGTCTATTCCAGATGAGGAGTTTGATGTGCTGGGCGAGGAGGAGCTGGCCTTGCTCTCAAGAAGGTTTGATCGACTACACGAGAGTTGGAGGAATGCAAGGAGGAGCTCAGGGACGTGCTACAAGTGTGGCAAGCGTGGCCACTTCATTGCCGAGTGCCCGGAAGCGGAGGAGAACAAGTACAAGGTGAACGAGTACAAGGCGCACCCGACGCGTGAAGACAAGTACTCCTCCAAGGGCAAGCACTTCAACAAGTCCAAGAGCAAGGACAAGGACAAGCGGCGACCGAGCAAGAGTGGCTACAAGAAGAACAAGGCAAGAGCGATGGTAGCCGATGCGAGCGACGTCGACTCAAGCTCAAGCGACGAGCGATCAAGTTCAAGCAAAGAAGATGAAGACGCCGGGAGGCGCAAGGGCAAGAAGAGTGCAAGCCGGAACCTCGGTGGGTTGAGCCGTGTGGCGCTTGAAGGCTTTTGTGGGATGGCCCATAGCTCGAGCGAAGAAGAAGAGCAAGAAGGAAGACAGGCGACTCCGACTCGGAGGATGAGGTAAATCGTGACCCCGACTCTTTGCTTGCCGAGATCACTAGGTTGAATGGCTTAATTGACAACCGTGATAGTGTGCTAAGAGATGCCAAAAAGATGAGGAAAGATCTTAGGGCTCAACTTGAGAATGCTAGTGAGAAAGTAGGAAAATTAGAGTCGAAATTGCTTGAATTGAAACTTGAGAATGGCTCTTTGAAACTTGCTCCTACTACTCCCGATAATGTTGAATGTCTTGAGTGTGATGCATGGTTGAATGAGATCAAGTTGCTTAATGAGAAGAATGCTTCCACTTTGGCAAAACTAGATGCTCTTAGGACTCGAGTATGATGAGCTTAAGGCTAGACCTACTTTGCTTGGTGCTTGTAAATCATGTCCTACTATGCATGCTAAGCTTGTTGATGCTCGTTCTACCATTAGTTCTCCGGAAGCATCTTTGAAATCTCCCCGTTGCAAATGCATGCTCTAGCCGTGATGAAATTACTTTGCGCAATCTTGAACTTACTTCCCGTTTGGATGTCATCTATGAGGAGAATGACTATTTGAGGAAGGTGTTGGGTTGGTTGTCCGGGCGGGAACCTCAATTGAAAATCATGATTGAGGAGTTCAAGAGAGCCGATGGTCGTGGTTTGGGGTTTGAGAAGTTGGGTGAGAAAGTGGGAGAGAACAAAGGGGGAGAGTGTGTATGAGAAGTGTGTTGAGTCTAACCTCGAGTTTGAGGTGATCGGAGACATCCGTGTCCCACTTCCAAAAGTACCCAAGAACTCTTTCACACCAAAGCCCAACCACCTTTGCAACAAGCTTGACACAACCCAAGATCCACCCAAATTCCCACCTAAGACAAATGACTTCCGAACCGGTGAGGTTTGTGAGTGAGAAGGGTGAGAAACCTAGAGAGAAGCCGCAGCCAAAACCAAAACCCACCCCTTCGGTGTGAGTACCGTGGCAAGGAGAGGCACCTTGCGAGTTTTGCTACAAGAGGAAGAGGGATGAGAGGCTTGCTAAGGAGCAAGCAAACCGGACAGTATCGCCGGTCTCGTGGTATTCCCGAGCCTAGAGTGCCACTTCCACGGGGTGTGGGAAGTGTGAGGAGTGTTGGCGTGTTCCCACGAGAGGTGGTGGTGCGAGGTTAGAGAGGAGAGATGATGGTGTGCGTGCCTGGTGAGAGGTTTGGTCGGGCTCGTGGTGGCTTTGCTGGACGTCCCCCTACTCGTCCTCAATACGGGTTTAGGGGAGATGATCGCAGCTTTGGGTTCTAGAGGAACTACGGACCACGTTTTCCCCCTCGTGGTGCTCGTACTCCTCCCATGGGACATGGGAAGTTTGGTGGCAAGGGAATGATGCTTGCTAACCCCTCTTTTGAGCGGATGGCTCGACACTCGGTTTAACTTTCTTTGTGCTAACCCCGGTGTCGAGTCGCTAGCTCATTCTCATTCTTGTTTCCCCGACCGCAGTAGGAGGCTTGGAGGACATTTGGTTGATCGACTCCGGTGTTCTCGACACATGACCGAGAGATAAGAAGTGGTTCTCCAGCCTCACCCCGGTGAAGGAAAAGATGTACATCACATTTGGGGACAATGGACGAGGAAGGGTGATTTCGAGGGTGTTGTGCATGTGAGTGACAAGGTAACGTTGAAGAGAGTGGCTCTTGTGAAGTCTTTGGGTTTCAATTTGCTTTAGGTTTCTCGGTTGCTTGATGAGGGTTTTGAGGTGCGTTTCAAGTCCGGCGAGTCTCGTTTGCTTGGATTCTCGAGGTGATCTTGTCCGTATGATCATCCCCGAGGGTCGATTTTCGTGGCCGATTTCTCTCGTTCTTTGGGTCCCCGCTCGCCGTTTGATGGCCGGTCCTTCTTCCGATTTGTGGAAATGGCATAGGCGGTTGGGACACTTGAGCTTTGATTTGGTTTCCCGCTTGAGTGGTCTTGACCTTGTTCGAGGATTGCCGAGGTTGAAGCTTGAGAAGGATTTGGTTTGTGCTCCGTGTAAGCATGGCAAGATGGTAGCCACTCCTCATCCACCCCTGACCGATGTCATGACCGAGCGTCCGACGTAGCCGTTGCACATGGATCTTGTTGGGCCGCCTCGAGTTCGCTCGGTGGGTGGGAAGTGGTATGTCCTTGTTGTGGTGGACGATTACTCTCGCTATGCCTGGGTGTTTTTCTTGGAGGATAAGACCGAGACATTTGGCTTTGTTCGAGATTTGATCGTGAGGTTGAAAAACGAGAGGCATGGGAATGCTATTCGAGCTATCCGTAGTGATAATGGCTCAGAGTTCAAGAACTCTCGTTTTGATGCCTTTTGTCGTGATCTAGGTCTTGAACATCAGTATTCGACCCCTTATGTGCCCCCTCAAAATGGAGTCGTGGAAAGGAAAAATCGGACTCTGTTTGAGATGGCTAGGACGATGCTCGATGAGCACAAGACTCCTAGGAGGTATTGGGCCGAGGCGGTCAATACGGCTCGTCATGTTTCCAACAGATTTTATTGCGAGCTTTCAAGAAGAAGACCCGTTATGAGCTTATGCATGGTCGGGCACCCAAGGTGAGTCACTTTCGAGTCTTTGGTCGCAAGTGCTTTATTCTTAAGAAGGGAAAACTCAACAAGTTTGAGGCTAGGTCTAGTGATGGTATTTTCTTTGGAAATGCTAACCACTCTAGAGCCTATAGGGTGCTTAACCTTGAGACTAACAAAATCATGGAGACTTGCGAGGTAACCTTCGATGAGACAATGCCATGTACCTCTCTTGGCTTTGAATGTGCAGGTGACGAGGAGATGGCCGAGGACCTCTTTGAAGAGGAGAAGGATGAAGTTGGAGATGATGATGGAGAGGACCATGCGCCTGAAGCTGAGTGTGTACCCACTACTTCCCCTACGACCACTACGGAGCGTGGACCGTCTACTTCATGGACAACGACGGTGCGACAAGAGGACCAGGCGAGAGAAGCTGAAGTTGAGGGGGAGGTAGTCTCGAGGCGTGAGGCTCCCCGGCGAATTCAAGAAGTGCATCCCCTGTCGAAGATCATTGGGAACATCGACGAACGCACTACACGGTCAAGGTCTAGGAATTCCTCTCATTTCGCTCATGCTGCTTTTGTTGCCACCTTTGACCCCAAGGACATTGGACATGCTTTATCTGATGCAAACTAGGTTAATTCTATGCATGAGGAGTTGGAAAACTTTGAGAGGAACCGTGTGTGGGAGTTAGTTGAACCACCTCCAAATTGTCATCCCATAGGAACCAAGTGGGTTTGGAAGAACAAAGAGGGAGAGAATGGGATGGTTGTGAGGAACAAGTCCGGACTTGTTGCTCGGGGGTTTAGTCGAAGGAGGGGATCGACTATGAGGAGACCTTTGCTCCCGTGGCCCGTCTTGAGGCAATTCGGATCCTTCTAGCCTTTGCCGTGGCTAAAGGGTTCAAGTTGTTTCGGATGGACGTGAAGAGTGCCTTTCGAATGGGGTCATAGAGGAGGAGGTGTATGTGAAGCGACCACCCCGGGTTTGAGAGCGAGTTGTACCCACACGGGGTGTACGGATTGAAAAGGGCTCGTATGGGTTGAAACAGGCGCCCCGTGCTTGGTATGGGAGATTGAGAGGTTTTCTGTTGAGCAGAGGGTTTGTGATGGGTACCGTGGATAGAACCCTGTTTCTTCTCAAGCATGGAAATGACTTGTTGATTGTGCAGATATACGTGGATGATATTGTCTTTGGTGGCTCGTCACATAACCTTGTTGCCAAGTTTGCGGATGAGATGAGCGGGGAGATCGAGATGAGCATGATGGGCGAGTTGCGGTATTTTCTCGGGGCCGCATCAAGCAAGTGAAGGATGGAACATTCGTGCACCAGACCAAGTACACGAAAGACATGCTGAGGAAGTTCCAGATGCAAGATGTGAAGCCGATGTCGACTCCCATAGGGAGTACGACCACTTTGGATGCGGACGAGGACGGAGAACCAGTGGACCAGCGGGAGTACAGGAGCATGATCGGCTCCCTCCTCTACTTGACGGCGACGAGGCCGGACATACGGTTCGACGCATGTGTCCGTGCGCTCGTTTTCGAGCCTCGGCCGAGGACATCACATCGACAGGCCGTCAAGAGGATCTTCGTGTACCTACGATCCGCCCCCGGTCTTAGCCTTTGGTATTCGTCCTCCTCGACTCTTTCCCTTCATGGTTTCTTCAATGCGGATTTTGCTTTGGTTGTCGAGTCGAGAGGAAGTCTACTTCGGTACTTGCCGCTTTCTTGGTTCTTCGTTGGTCTCATGGTCTTCCCGCAAGCGCCTAGTGTAGCTCGGTCTACCACCGAGGCGGAGTATGTTGCGGCCGCGAGTTGTTGTTCCCGACCGTTGTTGTGGATTTCATACACTTTGAGAGACTTTGGTGAGGAGTGCACCCGCATCCCACTTCTTTGTGATAGCACCGGTGCCATAAGCGTAGCCAAAAACCCGATGCTTCACTCCAGAACCAAACACATAGAAGTGAGGTATCATTTCTTGAGGGACAATGTGGAAAAGGAACCATTGTGTTGAGCCATGTCCCTACCCAAGATCGGCTTGCGTACATTTTCACAAAGCCTCTCGACAAGCTACATTTGTGCGCTTGCGGGGGGAACTTGGGGTTTGTTGCCCTTTCTAGTTGATTCTTGGGGGATTTTCTCTTGTACCATATGTATCATACCATGTTTTACTTTGATGTATATACATGCTTTGCTTGATGTATAAACCATGGTAGGATAGCCATCTTGTCATATATCATGTTGCATTTGTATCATATTGCATTTTAGGATGATGAGCTTCTTTCATATGCCTTATTTAAGTCTCTTTGGCTATTTGTGAGATTTTGGTCATATGTGTGGAGAAATGGTGATGTGAGGCTATGCTCTTGAAATATTTGAGATATATGTGTGGTGAGATAGCCCTTTTTGAAATAAATGCTAATCTTGACTAATTTTTGGTGAAATGTGCTCCACTCGTGTGTAGTAGTGAATCCATGTCACAGTTTGGTCTAAATGTGCTTTTCATGCTTAGATTGTGCTTGGATGTCTTTTTCTTGCATTTGGGCCAAAGGCCGTATATCATTGTGAATGTTTAGCCTATGTTGCATTCATGGAGGAGCATAAGCTTCTTTTTGCCGCAAAGGCACTTCATGTACCATGAAATGAATTAATCTTGAAAAGAAGTGTGTATGCTTGAAAAAATGCTCCATCCATCATGTCTATGCTTAAAATGTCTTATCTTTCACATATGGGTGCAAAACATGTTGCATGATGTTCACCAGTGGAGAAGTCTCCCCGAAGTGGACACATGGCTCATGAGCTTTGACATGACATGCTTTGCTTTATGGGTGTTTGCCATGATCTTTTGCCGAGAATTTGATTGTGACGCCCAAGTTTTCTAATTACCGTCATTAGCGCTAACAACCGGTTCAGCCGAGTCAAACCCGCTGGCAATGGTCAAACCTAGGTCAATCCGGGTCATCACCCCGAAAACCTCGCCGTTGAACCCTATTGAACCCCTTGACCGAGCCTCGCACACACCCGTGGTCAACCCATGGTCAAAGACACGGTCAAACCCCGCTTAACCGTTGACGTCGGCGGATGTCGTCCGAACTTTTGCCGCGTTCTCCAAAATTCACCTAAACACTTCAAAATCTACCTTTATGAAAGTTGTCCTCTTGTTGAGGGACACAACTTTCGTGTAGATTGGCATTTCAATTTTTGAGTGGAAATTAGCGAAAAACTTGGTCAACCGCCGATACCTCCCGTTTTCCGGAACGTGCCGACATTCAAAGTTGGCACGACGTTCTCGCAAAATCCATAAAGAAAAACACCCTAGAGCCTTTGTGAAAGTTGCGGAGGGTAGTGAGATCTACAACTTTGGTATTCACCGCTCGATGCACTTCGCGTTCAAGTTTTTGGAGCAAATCTCGGTCAAAGCGAGTGCTACACCGACACGTTTTGGCGCCTCGCGCGCTCCCGCGCGCCGGCCGCGCCCCCGCGCGCGCGCCGCGCCGGCCGCGCCGCCGCCCACGCCCCGAGGGCCGCCCCCCGTCCCGAGGCCGCTCGCGCTCGAGGTCCCCGCGCCCCCACGTCGCCTAAGAGTCCGTGCCGCGGCGTGATTTTTTTCCCCGCGACGTCGTACCACGGACGGCGCCCCCGGGAGACCGACGGTCCGAGAGCCGCCGTACGGCGCGCAAGCTCGCGTATAAGAGCCGGCCTCCCCGCCCTCGCGCGTGCACACGCCCCTTCCTTCCTTGCCCCGCCCCCGCCCGGCCCCCGGCGGAGCCCGGGCGACCCGCGGCACGGGCCGCGGCGGCCGCCGCCCGGCCGCCGGCGCACGCCATCGCCGCGCCGCCCCGCACCGTACAACCCCCCCGAAATCGGTGCGTGGTGAGCCCCTAACCCTCCCCCCTCCCCTTTCCCGGCCGTTTCCCCCACCGGACCGCCGGAATTTGGCGGCGCCGCCGCCCTCCATGGCCGGGGGTCGCATTGCAAAGGGGGAATTATTTCCGTGGGCCTTGGTGCAAAAAAAGAAACTCCAATAGTAAATACTCGTTTTGCTGTTTCTTGTAAATTGTGTAGAAAATCACAGAAAAGTCGAAAAATGCAAGGCCAATTTTGTTGGATTCGTGGTGAATTATTCTACAACTTTTGTTATTCTGGCTCCGAGATAATTCCCGTTAGTTTTTGCATGAAAAATACAAATGTGAAAACACTAGATCTGCAATATCTCAAAAACCATAAAACCTCTGTAGCTAATTTTGGGATATGTTGTGTGTTAGGTCATGACTAGCTCCTATGCCAAAAATTGCAAAAATTTATAATTTAAATCTTTTTCTAAAAATGTTTTTCTATTTCGAGCGCAGATCTACATAAGTGATTTTTCTTGTTAAATATATGTATGTTTTTGACCCCAACTTGTGCACACTGTCTTTAATACCAAAACACACATCTTGTGAATTAATCCCGATTTTTGGATTGGCGTAAATAACTATTCTTGATTTATGCATGTTTTCCTTTGTAAATTAATAAACCAAGTTCAGAGAGATTCCATGTGAACATGCCGGCGTTTTAGACTTGTTTAGGACCGGAGAGCATGCACAAGAAATTTTGGATCATTTTGAGGCCTATTTATTTTTATATGCATTTAAATTGAATCACTAGCTAGTCTTTGTTATTTTCAATAATATTTAATTTCCTAGCATCCAACACTTACGTGTGGGTCCAATGGACCAGGACAGGTGCTAGTAGGCTTAAGAAACACTTCTTTAATTTTTGGTAATTTAATTGCTTAATAAAAAGCCTAAAACCCTTTTTAATATTAAAGGGAAATTAATTAAAGAAAAATCCTTATTTAATTCTTTTTTTCCTTTTTGAAAAGTATTATTTAATACAATTAAAAGATAATTAATTATCATCACTAATAAGAAATTAATTCTTAAATAAAAATAGTAATTACACCTTTATTGGAGAAGATAAAAGGAAATGAAGCTTTCACATGAAATGATAAGTGTAATAAGAACCTTTATTCAAATGTTTAATAAAGAATTGCATATTGTTCCTTTTGGAAGAGTATGCTAAATGTATTCTTATCTAGGAGAATGTGTCCAACTAATGCACCCTATGGTTGTCGGCTTATGGTTTGTGGTTAATTAAATCAAAAATCATCAAATAAATCTTGCATTGCATCCTCATGTAGATCTCCCGAACGGTAGCCGTACGCGTGTGCCGAAGGAGGAGACGGAGGAGCCGGCGGAGACGTGCACCACGTCGTTGTAGAGCAAGACCTGGACCAAGTCCGAAGGGCCCAAGGCCGCCTTGCCATCGAAGGCAAGCCCCGGATCATTAACCCCGTCTTTTAAACTTATGCAATTATGTTTGCTATGATTGTGCATTTACGTTTCAGGAGTTGAATTGAAACCCTAGACGCATGATCCCTAGGTACCTATGCTCTATCACTAGTATGCTAGGTCGATAGCCGCTATGCTATAGGACCCGGTAGAAGTCGAGTGATGTTCGTCACTCGCGAGAATAGGTTCTTATGTTGGAATCATAAGATCTTTATAAATGGATTGCTCATGTGGTAAGAGCATGGGATTTGGGCTCCGGTCCAGTGGATTTCGTGGGCTAAGCTTTTGAACGTACTAAACATATGCCGGGTATGGGACCGGTAAGCCTATTACCCGATTGACGCGGTAAGGGAACCTTTCCCTACTAAATGCGGGGCACTTGTGTCCCCCCCGCTTGCAACAAAGGTGGTACCCGAGTGAGTCTAGACGTTCGTGTGGGAGCGATCCAAGAAACCTTGTACCAAGGAATGTAGGTTCCGCTCCCGAGCCGAAGATCGACGGAAACGGCCCGTGAAAGTTGTCCTTGCGGGGCAGCTTACCGTGTGTTTGGGTCTACCTTGCAAGGTTTAAATCAATCGATTGTCGTCCTCTCACCATTATCCGAGACTGCTTAATCAATTGGCCATGATATCCCATAATGATGGAACTTGAGAAATATGGTTGGATGAATTAATTGCTTGCCCAATTCTTGATTGAATTAGTTGGCACATGTAGAAATGGTAATCAACTAGAACTTGTGCTAAAAGATTGAAAATAAGGATCTACTCTTAGTAGCTGTTTAACAAAAGAAACTCCACCGGCCAAAAGCCTTTCATGTCTAGAGGTTGGTGATGTAGTCATCACTCGACGGTTCGCAAAAGAAACTCCACCGCCAAAAGCCTTTCATGTCTAGAGTTTGGTGATGTAGTTATCACCCGACGGTTAAGTCTTGCTGAGTATTAGTATACTCAGCCTTGCTTTAAAATTGTTGTTGCAGGTGTGATTGATCGGAAGGGTGACGACAAGTGATGGCATCACGGGTGGCCTCCTGTGATGTCTACCGTTGCGCTAGTTTATTTTATTTCCGCTGTATTTTCGAACTCTGAACCTTTACTCCATGTCATGAACAATGGTTTGTAATAAAATGTTTAATTCATGTTGTACTGACTCTCGCCTTCGCGTGAGTTTTAATGCATGTGTCGATCCTCTCGTTCGATGTCCAAGTGATTTACCGGCGTTAACCCGGCAACCAACGACAGGATGATACTTTACTATTACTTAATGGCCAAAGTGGATCGGTCTTAGGCGATAGTACGGTATTTTCCTAGGCGGGTTGTCACAGCTGATATCGTAGCCGGTATCGAGCGACCGCATGCACCCGAGCCTAATTAACAATCTTAATCACATGATTTTTGAATAAAACTTGCCAAGATTGGTTGTGTTTACAAAATGCGTTGGTCCGTTAAGGATGAAATAGACCGAGAGGCCCTAGAGGGAATTTTGGGTTCTTTCGTGTGGCTTATTAAACTTATGGTTTATTTTGCTAACTTCCAACACATTTATTCTCGTCGATTTACTTTCATGCACAACCATGCTAGTTCATCACGTTTTGCCATACGTGGTGGTACCACGAGGAAGTCCCGTGAGGGACTAGTGGGACCTATTCCAATGGGTGTCACGTCGCGTTTGAGTCTCGTCACGTTTTGCCATACGTAATGGTACCACGGGAAAGTCCGTGAGGGATGAGTGAGGCCTATTCCAATGGGCACTCACGTCGCGTCGAGTCTTAAATAGGATGCTCGTCCATGCGCGCTTAACGCATGGATGCCGTTTCTATAGTGAACGGTAATGTATGGGGACGCTTTCATGAGTGCCGGCATGAAAGGTTCATTGTGTTCTCGTGATCTTCTCGGATACACTAACCACGTTCGTAAGTCGCTAAGCAAGTACCGATAGTCTCGACTAGTTATTATTGGGAGAGACGTAATTGTTGCCTTGCCACCGCATTAACTCCGATTTTTGGTTTAATTGCTTGGTGAGGACGAATAGGTCGTTCTTGCATCATGATCAAAACCTGCTGAATAATAAAAGGGTCACATGTGTGGTTTTCCTTAAGTAATAATCTAATAACAACAATAACAACCTTTAAACCGAATCTAAAGTGTTGTTGAACCGTTTAGTCGACTCGTTGTCGTGACATCTTCTTAGACCTTTACGCGAGTTTCCGTAATAGTGATCTACACCCAAGTGCTCCCAATCTATCCAAATCCTTGTCGAGAAGTATTTGCACGATCATAGGTTTTCAAATCTCAAGCTGTGCTCAAATAGTAAACCTAGATCTTGCCATCTTTCCGGAACACGTCATTCCGAATCTTGCACCTTTGCGCCTTGTTCCTGACTCGTCTAGCTTAACCCTTGACTACCAAGTTTGTTCTTATGAACCTACCGAGTTGCCAGGAAAAATTTGAACATTTCGGAAACTTTGGTTTCGAATGTTGGAAATTGTCAATTCGATGCAGTGCAACTGTCTCGAGTCTATCTATTTGGTCAATTTGAGTTTTCGTCGTACATGTTCTACTTGTTGAACAAGCTTACGAATGTGTAACTTATGAAAACTCGAATTTTTCAGATGGTGGGCTCGACACGCAACACTCCGAATGGTTTCGGTGATCCTAGTGGCCGCAACCAGCCGCCACATCGCCAGACCCGACAATAGTGGCTACTCAAACCGAGATGATGCGCCAAAGTCTCTTATATCTACAGCAGCAATCTCAGCAGCAGCAGCCTCATGGGAATCAGATTAATGCCCGAGGTCAAGTAACCGAGTACAAGCACTTCCTGGATATGAATCCTCCGCAGTTCAATGGGACGGAAGAACCCTTGGATGCTGATGCCTGGATTCGAGCCATTGAAGCTATGTTTGCGGTGTTTACCTTGCCATGTTCGAAGGACACAAGGCTAAATTTGCGGCATTGCGGCTTCGTGGTTCCGCTTTAATGTGGTGGGAACACTACAAATCCATGCAACCACCGCAGTATGAGATCTCTTGGGAAGAATTCAAAAAGGCTTTCGAGATCATCACCTTCCTAAAGCACTTACCGATAGGAAAATGAGAGAGTTATTGGCTCTCAAGCAAGGGTCGGACACGGTGTACCGAGACGCGCGAAGTTTAATAACCTCTCGCCGGTATGGAGATTATCATGTGGATACCGACACGAAGAAGATGGAGCTTTTTCGTGAAGGTCCGAATAGTAAACTGGCGAATGGTCGAACCCGGTAAAGTTTGACACTACCTACCCCATGCTAGTGAATAAAGCTATCTCCCAGGAAGATGCCATGAAGAGAGCCCAAGCCGAGAAGAAACGAAAGGCTGACTCCATGCCCAATCATGCACAGCGTTGCAAGATACGCATTATGCGGAAGACCTTACCAGACTTCCAGCAGGCTTCACAGTCGGAAACGTTGTTGGCTTAGTTGTCCCGGGATCGGACTCAAGAAACTCTTTGCCTTCCCAACACGCAACGGCCGACTCCCAAGCCTATTGTACCTAGTCCTAATGGCAACAATGAGCGTTGTTGTTTCAAGTGTGGTGAACCGGACACTTCACTAGGTCATGCCCGCAACCGTGCCGGACCAACGAGTGTGGCATCGACTAACTCGGCCTAATCGGAGACAAGTTTCCAAACCCATCAAGAAGGGCAAGAAGAAGATTGCTCAAGTCAGGGAGGGCAGACTCAGTTTCACTTCTGTGGGCGATATTCCAGAAGGAGCACCAGTAATGATGGGCACATTCGCTATTCGAGGCAAACCCATCCGTGTGTTGTTTGATTCTGGCGCTACCCATAGTTTCATGAATGCTAAGACGCTGAGCAAAGTAGGACTGAACTCCTGCAACACCAAGGACTCTTTTACAATCAAAACGACGGGAGGGAACATCTCTTCCGAGCCGGTGACCAGGGGAGTACTCTTGGAATTAGGAAGCAAAACAATTGACACGGACCTTATCATTTTGGGATTAGAAGGTATGGATGTCATCCTAGGAATGGACTGGATGAACCGTCATAAGGTAGTACTGGATATTTCAGAGAGAGTGGTAGAGATTAAACTCACCAATTGTTGGAGCCACGACTCTATATTTACCTTTCAAGGATGGTGTGAATCCTTGTTCTTATGTGGCAATCACTTCTCAGCTGGAAGAAATTCCAGTGGTTCGAGAGTTTGCGGATGTTTTTCCCGATGAATTGCCGGGTATGCCACCCGACCGAGATGTTGAGTTTGTCATCGAACTTCAACCGGGCACAGGCCCCATCTTCAAGAGACCTTACCGCATGCCACCCAAGGAATTAGCAGAATTGAAGACCCAACTTCAAGAGTTGCTAGATAAGGGTTATATTCGCCCAAGTTTTTCACCTTGGGGTTGCCCGGCTTTATTTGTGAAGAAGAAAGATGGTAGCCCGAGGTTGTGTGTGGATTACCGACCTCTCAATGCGGTAACAATCAAGAATAAGTATCCTTTACCCCGCATCGATGTTCGTTTGATCGGTTAGGTCGGAGCCAAAGTTTTCTCCAAGATTGATCTTCGGTCGGGGTATCATCAAATAAAGATTAGGCCATGTGATATTCCCAAGACAGCCTTTCTCCACTCGATACGGTCTTTACGAGTATTTGGTAATGTCCTTTGGTCTTACCAATGCACCCTCGCTTATTTCATGTATCTCATGAATTTTGTATTCATGACGGAGTCGGACAAGTTTGTAGTGGTATTCATTGATGATATCTTAATATATTCCAAGAATGAAGAAGAACATGCGAACATCTCCGAATTGTTTTGCAACATTTGCGAGATCACAAGCTTTATGAAAAGTTCTCCAAATGTGAATTTTGGTTGGATAGTGTGAAATTTTTGGGGCACACTATTTCCAAGGAAGGCATATCTGTGGACCCTAGCAAAGTACAAGAGGTTATGGATTGGAAACCACCCAAGACCGTACATCAAATCCGAAGTTTTCTGGGTTTAGCAGGCTATTATCGTCGTTTCATTCCGGATTTCTCCAGGATCGCTAAACCTATGACTGAGCTATTAAAGAAGGGAGTTAAGTTTGTGTGGAGCAAAGATTGTGAAAAAGCTTTCCACACATTGAGGCAACATCTGACTACAGCCCCAGTGCTAGTGCAGCCGGATAATTCTAAACCGTTTGAAGTCTTTTGTGATGCTTCGGGCACTGGTCTCGGTTGTGTTCTTATGCAAGAAAATCGAGTCATTGCCTATGCCTCACGATCGCTTCGACCCCATGAAGTGAATTACCCGACCCATGATCTTGAGTTAGCAGCGGTTGTTCATGCTCTCAAGATTTGGAGGCATTATCTTATGGGAAACCGTTGTAATATCTTCACCGATCACAAGAGTCTCAAGTATATCTTCACCCAATCGGAATTGAACATGAGGCAGAGAAGATGGTTGGAATTGATTAAAGACTATGATCTAGAAGTACACTATCATCCCGGAAAAGCCAATGTTGTTGCAGATGCACTTAGCCGAAAGGTTCACTGCAACTGCTTAACCGTGGAGTCGTATGGTGAGACTTTGTGTGAAGACTTGTGGAAGCTCCGATTGGAAATTGTGGAGCAAGGAAGCTTGAATGCTATCTCACCGAGTCCAATCTATATGACGAATCGTTTTGGCTCAACTCAATGATGAAGGTGTCCAGCTAATCAAACGCAAATTAGCGGAAGGGGACCCCAAATATAGTTGTTTCCATAAGGATGCAAAAGATGTGGTGTGGTTTGAGCAACGTCTCGTAGTTCCCGTTGATCCGGAACTCCGAAAGGAAATTTTCGACGAAGCTCATCTTTCCAAATTCTCCATTCATCCCGGAAGCACCAAAATGTATCAAGATTTGAAGAAAAACTTTTGGTGGTCAAACATGAAGGTAGACATAGCCAAATATGTGGCAGAGTGTGATACTTGTCATCGAGTCAAAGCCACCATTTGAAATTAGCCGGTGTACTTCAACCGTTAGCTATACCTTTGTGGAAGTGGGATGACATAAGTATGGATTTTATAGTGGGATTACCCCCCGATCGCCGTAAAGAAGGATTCCATCCGGGTTGTAGTGGACCGATTGACCAAGATCGCTCATTTCATCGCAAAGGCACACCACTTACTCCGTCCAAGATTATGCGAACTCTATATCGATCAAATTGTGCGTCCGCACGGATTCCCAAGACCATTGTTTCGATCGAGGTACTCAATTTGTGGCTCGTTTTTGGGAACAATTGCATGAATCTTTGGGAACCAAACCGATTCGTTGTTCAAGTTATCATCCTCGGACGTATGGTCGGACCGAGCGAGTCAATCAAATTGTGGAAGACATGCCGAGAGCGAGCATTATGCATTTTGATAAGAGTTGGGACAAGTGTCTATCTCTCGGCAGAATTCTCTTATAACAATAGTTATCAAGCTAGTTGAAGATGGCACCATTTGAAGCTCTTTATGGACGAAGATGTCGAACCCCTTTGAATTGGTCGAAGCGGGAGAGCGAACGCTCTTTGGTCCAGATTTAGTTAAAGACGCGAAGAGAAGGTGGAAGTGATCCGAGAAAACTTGAAGTTAGCTCAAATGAGACAAAAGAGTTACCATGACAAAGGGACAGCACCCCGACATATGCAATGGGTGATTACGTATACCTCAAGGTTTCTCCGACCAAAGGTGTCAGAGATTTGGCGTCAAAGGGAAATTAGCCCCACACTATATCGGCCCATACGAGATCATTGAGATATGTGGACCGCCGCTTATCGTATCCGACTTCGGATCGATTCTCGGCGGTGCACAATGTGTTTCATGTGACACAATTGAAGAAAGGTGTGAAAGTACCCGAGACAGAAGTGATCACGGAAGCGAACGCTTGGATCGAGCCGCATCTTTCGGTGGTCGAGCATCCGCCGAGAGTGCTAGATCAAAAAGAAAGACAAACTAGGAGACATACCGTGAAGATGTACAAGATACAAGTGGAGTCACCATACCGAAGAAGAAGCTACGGGGAGACCGAGCACTTCCTCAACACCAAGTATCCGAGTTTTCTTCAATCGCGAAACGGTAAGAACCTTACCCCTACCTTTGTCTTTAATTTTCGAATCTCGGGTCGAGATTCCTTTTAAGGGGGGTAGGCCGTGACGCCCCCGCTTTTCTAATTACCGTCATTAGCGCTAACAACCGGTTCGGCCGAGTCAAACCCGCCGGCAATGGTCAAACCTAGGTCAACCCGGGTCATCACCCCAAAAACCTCGCCGTTGAACCCTATTGAACCCCTTGACCGAGCCTGCACACACCCGTGGTCAACCCGTGGTCAAAGACACGGTCAAACCCCGCTTAACCGTTGACGTCAGCGGATGTCGTCCGGAACTTTTGCCGCGTTCTCCAAAATTCACCTAAACACTTCAAAATCTACCTTTATGAAAGTTGTCCGTCTTGTTGAGGGACACAACTTTCATGTAGATGGGCATTTCAATTTTTGAGTGGAAATTAGCGAAAAACTTGGTCAACCGCCGCACCTCTCCCGTTTTCCGGAACAAGCCGACATTCAAAGTTGGCACGACGTTCCTGCAAAATCCGTAGAGAAAAACACCCTAGAGCCTTTGTGAAAGTTGTAGAGGGTAGTAAGATCTACAACTTTGGTATTCACCGCTCGGTGCACTTCGCTCAAGTTTTTGGAGCAAATCTCGGTCAAAGCGAGTGCTACACCGACACGTTTGGGCAGCCTCGTGCGCTCCCGCGCGCAGCCGCGCCGCGCCGCGCCCGCGCGCGCGCCGCCCGCCGCGCCGCCGGCCCACGCCCCGAGGGCCGCCCCCGTCCCGAGGCCGCCCCGCGCCCGAGGTCCCCGCGCCCCCACGTCGCCTAAGAGTCCGTGCCGCGGTGTGATTTTTTTTTCCCCGCGACGTCGTACCACGGACGGCGCCCCCCGGAGACCGACGGTCCGAGCGCCGCCGTACGGCGCGCAAGCTCGCGTATAAGAGCCGGCCTCCCCGCCCTCGCGCGTGCACACGCCCCTTCCTTCCCTTCCCCGCCTCCGCCCAGCCCCCGGCGCAGCCCCGGGGTGAGCCGCGGCCACGGCCGCGGTGGCCGCTACCCCCGGCCGCCGGGAGCACGCCACCGCCGGCGCCGCCCCCGCACCGTACAACCCCCCGAAATCGGTGCGTGGTGAGCCCCTAACCCTCCCCCCTCCCCTTTCCCCGGCCGTTTCCCCCACCGGCCCGCCGCCGGAATTTGGGCCGGCACCGCCGCCCTCCATGGCCAGGGGTCGCATTGCAAAGGGGGAATTATTTCCTGGGGGCCTTGGTGCAAAAAAGAAACTCCAATAGTAAAAACTGTTTTGCTGTTTCTTGTAAATTGCGTAGAAAATCACAGAAAAGTCAGAAAAATCGAAGGACAATTTTTTTTGGATTCGTGGTGAATTATTCTACAACTTTTGTTATTCCGGCCCCGAGCTAATTCCCGTTAGTTTGTGCATGAAAAATACAAATGTGAAAACCCTAGATCTGCAATATCTCAAAAACCATAAATCCTCTGTAGTTAATTTTTGGATATGTTGTGTGGTAGGTCATGACTAGCTCCTATGCCAAAAATTGCACAAAGTTATAATTTAAATCTTTTTATAAAAATGTTTTTCTATTTCGAGCGATCCGCATAAGTGATTTTTCTTATTAAATATATGTACGTTTTGACCCCAACTTGTGCACACTGTCTTTTAATACCAAGACACACATCTTGTGAATTAATCATGATTTTTTGATTAGCAGAAATAATTATTCTTGATTTATGCATGTTTTCCTTTGTAAATTAATAAACCAAGTTCAGTATAGATTCCATGTGAACAGGCTGGCTTTTTAGACTTGTTTAGGACCAAAGAGCATGCACAAGAAATTTTGGATCATTTTGAGGCCTATATATTTTTATATGCATTTAAATTGAATCACTAGCTAGTCTTTGTTATTTTCAATAATATTTAATTTCCTAGCATCCAACACTTACGTGTGGGTCCAATGGACTAGGATAGGTGCTAGTAGGCTTAAGAAACACTTCTTTAATTTTTGGTAATTTAATTGCTTAATAAAAAGCCTAAAACCCTTTTTAATATTAAAGGGAAATTAATTAAAGAAAAATCCTTATTTAATTCTTTTTTCCTTTTTGAAAAGTATTATTTAATACAATTAAAAGATAATTAATTATCATCACTAATAAGAAATTAATTCTTAAATAAAAATATTAATTACACCTTTATTGGAGAAGATAAAAGGAAATGAAGCTTTCACATGAAATGATAAGTATAATAAGAACCTTTATTCAAATGTTTAATAAAGAATTGCATATTGTTCCTTTTTGGAAGAGTATGCTAAATGTATTCTTATCTAGGTGAATGTGTCCAACTAATGCACCCTATGGTTGTCGATTATGGTTTGTGGTTAATTAAATAAAAAATCATCAAATAAATCTTGCATTGCATCCTCGTGTAGATCTCCCAAACGGTAGCCGTACGCGTGTGCCGAAGGAGGAGACGGAGGAGCCGGCGGAGACGTGCACCACGTCGTTGTAGAGAAAGACCCGGACCAAGCCCGGAAGGGCCCAAGGCCGCCCTTGCCATCGAAGGCAAGCCTCGGATCATTAACCCCGTCTTTTAAACCTATGCAATTATGTTTGCTATGATTGTGCATTTACGTTTCAAGAGTTGAATTGAAACCCTAGATGCATGATCCCTAGGTACCTATGCTCTATCACTAGTATGCTAGGTCGATAGCTACTATGCTATAGGGCCCGGTAGAAGTCGAGTGATGTTCGTCACTCGCGAGAATAGGTTCTTATGTTGGAATCATAAGATCTTTATAAATGGATTGCTCATGTGGTAAGAGCATGGGATTTGGGCTCCGGTCCAGTGGCTTTCGTGGGCTAAGCTTTTGAACGTACTAAACATATGCCGGGTATGGGACCGGTAAGCCTAGTACCCGATTGACGCGGTAAGGGAACCTTTCCCTACTAAACCTGGGGCACTTGTGTCCTCCCCGCTTGCAACAAGGTGGTACCCGAGTGAGTCCGGACGTTCGTGTGGGAGCGATCCAAGAAACCTTGTACCAAGGAATGTAGGTTCCGCTCCCGAGCCGAAGATCGACGGAAACGGCCCGGGAAAGTTGTCCTTGCGGGGGCAGCTTACCGTGTGTTTGGGTTTACCGTGCAAGGTTTAAATCAATCGATTGTCGGCCTCTCACCGTTATCCGAGACTGCTTAATCAACTGGCCATGATATCCCATAATGATGGAACTCAAGGAATATGGTTGGATGAATTAATTGCTTGTCCAATTCTTGATTGAATTAGTTGGCACATTTAGAAATGGTAATCAACTAGAACTTGTGCTAAAAGATTGAAAATAAGGATGTACTCTTAGTAGCCGTTTAGCAAAAGAAACTCCACCGGCCAAAAGCCTTTCATGTCTAGAGGTTGGTGATGTAGTCATCACCCGACGGTTAAGTCTTGCCGAGTATTAGTATACTCGGCCTTGCTTTAAAATTGTTGTTGCGGGTGTGATTGATCGGAAGCGTGACGACAAGTGATGGCATCACGGGTGGCCTCCGTGATGTCTACCGTTGCGCTAGTTTATTTTATTTCCGCCGTATTTTCGAACTCGAACCTTTACTCCATGTCATGAACAATGGTTTGTAATAAAATGTTTAATTCATGTTGTACTCCGGATTCGCCTTCGCGTGAGTTTTAATGCATGTGTCGATCCTCTCGTTCGATGTCCAAGTGATTTACGGGCGTTAACCCGCAACCAACGAAAGGATGATACTTTACTATTGCTTAATGACCAAAGTGGATCGGTCTTAGGCGATAGTACGGTATTTTCTGGGCGGGTTGTCACATTGATACCCTTGTATGATCTTTGAATGGTATGCATGTTTGTGGCTCAAGTGTGAAATGGATAGGCTTTTACATGTGAAGCGAGCCTTCTTTTAGTAAAACTGCTTAAATCCGAAAATTTTGCCTTGTCACATGCTTGTATATTCATATATTACTTGTGGCAATGCTTTGACTATGCTATGATTCATATGTGTGATCTTTGTCTCATTTTTAGCCTTTGACACTAGATTTGGCCTATTTGTGAAGCTCATGTAGATGTTTATATGTTTTGTTTTGCATTTCGCATTTTTTCACCTTGATTCATACATTATCAACAAGGGGGAGAACATGTGAGCTTAATGAAAATTCGAAGAGGTGAGCTAAAATTTGGGAGCTTGCATCCACATGTTCGGGGGGAGCTTGCATTTGTTCGGGGGGAGCTTTCTTGCTGTTTTCGGTGTGGAGTTTGTGCTTTGCTTGGCTTGTGACCTTTCTTCACCTTTCTTTGGTTTTGGTCATGAGTTGAGCTTCTTTGTTTTTCTTTCTTCTTCCTTTCTTTCTTTCTCTGAATTTCATTTCGCGTTGTGTGTTGTCAATGCACTCATCAAGGGGGAGATTGAGGACCAGGAGCGTCCCGGTGGTCGATGGATGACCGCTCCTCAGTGATGAGTGATTGACAACGGGTGTTGGACTGACTCTTGGCTTAGTGCGCGGTGTAGGCCGCGGCCTAGTTCGTGTTGTTGCGGGTGAAGAACGGGCACGAAAGGTCTTCGGCCTTGAGGGGCCTCCGGGAGATGGAGAGACAAGTAGGCTCGGTTCGAGGGACCCGGTGGACGGCGGGACCCGGGTGCGGGGCCACATGGTGGCGACACGAGCAAGACGAAGTCATGGACAATCGAGCCGGTGCACGGTGGCGGTCGAGTCAAGTGGTTTGGCGGGGAGGCCGGACCGAGCACGCGGGCTTTGGTGGTTTCCCCACAAAACCATCGGAGGACGGTTTCTTGGTTTGGGCCTCAAAACCAAGTCCAAGGGCCCAACACGACGGAGACGGGATCCGGCGTGTCGGGAAGCTTCGAAGCGAAGGACACGCGGAAGGATCGCATGGCTTGCGTCGGGAGGACGCGGGGTGCGGCAAAGGCATGGCCGTCGAGGACCATGTGTGGTTCGAGGACCGGTGGATGGTCGCTTCCTTGTGTGATGAGTGATTGACAACGTTGTGTGGACCGATTCTTGGCTAAGTATTGCGGGTGCGAGGTTGCGGCTTGACTCGTGTTGGTGCGGGTGAAGAACAAGCGCGAAAGGTCGTCGCCGGTGAGGCCTCCGGGTGTGGAGAAGACAAGTAGGCTTTGTTCGAGGGACCCGGTGGCCGGCGGGGGTCAAGTGCGGGCCGCATGGTGGCATGAACAAGAAGATGAAGTCGTGGACGGTTTCTTGGTTGAGCCTCAAAACCAAGGTCGAGCCGGGACTACGTGGGAGCCAAGTCATGAGTGGAGATTGGCGGAGGCTACACCGAGTTCGCGGGGTTTCCGGTGGTTCACCGTAAAACCACCGGGTTCCTTGGTTGATCCACAAAGCCAAGACCGGAGAACCGAAGACGGAGGTGCGGCGGCACGACCGGTCCCGACCGGTGGGTCTGACCGGTCTGACCGGTGGGGACCGGCTCGGACCGGTGAGGAGCACCGGTCCGACCGGTGTGCGACGACGCGGTCCGAATCTTCGAAGCGGAGGACACGCGTCGGGATCGCATGGCTTGCGTCGAGGCTACGCAGGGTGCGGTCGCCGGCATCCGTCCGATGGTGAAGACATCAAGAATTCCAAATCCGCCCTTGAGGGGCTTGTATCCCTAGTTAGTAGAGAAGGGCGTTTTAGACATTCGGTTGCCTCCATATAACCCAAGAGGTGAGAGGATGGCAGCCAACTCTTGGAACCCTAGCTCATTAGTTTTCCTATTTTCCACCTATTTTCTTTAGGTTTTCCTTAGGACTAGCAAGAGAGCTTCACGGAGAGATCTTGTAGAGAGGGATGGATGATCGGGCGGCTTGCTAGACCTTGTACGAACCTTTGTTTCATGTATAGATGATTCGGCGTGGTTCCTCAAGGTTTGGATGTGTTTTCCCCGGTTGTTCTTGGTGGTGATTTTCGGAGCCCTCTCTCGGTGATTTCTTTAGGGTATTTTCGGGGCTTTTCTCTTGGGGATTTGATGGGGGAAATTTGTGGGAACCCTTCGTGGTTCTTTGGGTTGTGATTCCCCTCCCAAATCCGTGAGAAAAGGTGCTCGATTTTGGGGTTTCTTGAGTTCTTGGGTTGGAAGTGCTTTCGGCGGGATTTCTTCGATTCCTCCTCTTTGGACGAGATTTGGTGGGATTAAACTTGGCTATGGATTCCTCATGAGGTGTTCCCGATATTCCCAAAGTCTTGTTCAAGTCCGTGGAGCGATTCGGGAGATCGAGATTTGGATTTGGGGGTGTTGACCCGCGGGTGCTTCGTTCATCACGAGTCGCCCGGTGCTACACCGGTCGACCGGTGCTCTTGACCGGTCCGACCGGTGCGAGCCCTTGTGGGTTTTTGCTCGGGTGAACGTCTTGGTGTGTTCGTTGTTGTCCCGTGTTGCTGCTTGTTTCGAGTTTGGGTCCGTTTGGTGGTCGGTTGGCTCGTTTGGTGTCTTGGGGGCTTTTAGGCTGCCATCGGTCCGACCGGTGTGTCTCACGGTCCGACCGTGTAGAGCCACTTAGTGGAAGTTGCTCGGTTTCACCGGCGAGGGACCGGTCTCGACCGGTGGTGCTCACCCGGTCCGACCGGTGTGGGTCTGTAGACTCGAGGTTTGGTTTTTCCGCCGCGTTTCTCGGGTCGGAAGGTTGCGTGTTGGTTCCTAGGTCCGGTGGCACTCCGGTGGCTACGTGGGCTTGACCAACCTTGGTAGTGAGTCGGAGACGTGTGTTGGAAGCCGCGTTCGTCTTGTTGGAGTTTTCATCTCCTTCGAGAAGAATTTTTTATCGGCTCCCATTCACTCCCCCCCCCTCTCGGTTCGCCGTATCGGTCCTTCAAGTGGTATCGAGCCGGTTTGGGTCTTTGTTGACTCTAACCGCCTAAGATCCAAGGATGGCGTACCGGGAACGGGGTTCGGGTCCTCCACACTTCGATGGCAAGAACTACCGGATGTGGAGCAAGCGGATGGGTGCGTTCCTCCGCGGAAAGGGTCGGGGCCGCTTTGGGATGTCACGGTGGACACGAGGCTATGTCCAGCCGATGGATTTCCTTGCTCCGGGGTCGAGGGACGATTCGACGCCAACAATAAGGCGGTCGACTACTTGTTTCGTGCTTTGTGTCGGCCGAGTTCGATCGGGTGCACACCGAGCACTTGGCTTGTAGGATTTGGGCGGTGTTGAAGGAGGCTCATGTTGGGAACGCCCGTGTTCGAGCACGGTTGTATGCGACCTACGGAGAGAGTACGAGAACTTCACTCATCTCCCCGGTAGTCCATCGATGCCTTGTTTCGAGAGGTTCATGGTGGTGGTGAACAACATGAGGGCCAATGTGGACGTGCTCCCGTACGATGATCATGATAGAGCGGTCAAGCTCTTACACTCTTTGGATCGTACGATATGGGGCGGAAAGTTCGAGGCCATAGTCGAGTTGGAGAGGTATGATACTCGACGGTGAACGAGTCCGTTCTCGAAGCTCAAGTCGGCCGAGGTGGATAGGGGCATGATCGCCAAGCTCGAGGGACCGACTGATTCCCATAGTCTTGCCCTCGTTGGTGGTTCCAAAGGAAAGACTAACTCTAACCCATCCACCAGGATGTTCTTGTTTTCCTCTTTGATGTCTATGCCGGATGAGGAGTTTGATGACCTTGGAGAGGACGAGCTGGCGCTGTTGACGAGGCGGTTCGAGAGGCTGCACGAGAACCGCGTGAACATGAGGAGGAACACGAGGACTTGCTTCCAGTGCGGCAAGCCGGGACACTTCGTCGCCGACCGCCCGAGAAGGCCGAGAACAAGGACAACTACAAGCACAAGCCGAGGATGAACGATGGCAAGTACCGTTCGAGGCGCGACCACAAGAGCAAGCACAAGAACAAGTACAAGGACGAGCGACGATCGAGGAAGAAGGAGGGCCGAGGCAAGGCCCGAGCGATGGTTGGAGCGAGCGACGTCGACTCCAGTTCCGCGTACTCCACCTCGAGCTCGAGCAGCAGCGAAGACGAGGGAGATCGCCACAAGAACAAGAAGTCGTCCAAGAACCTGAGCGGGCTAAGCTGCTTCGCGAGAGATGGCTTCTGCACCATGGCGTTGAGCTCCGGCAGCAAGAAGAGCACACAGAGCAACTCGGACTCTGAGTCCGACGACGAGGTGCGTGATGAGCTTCCCTTCTTGCGCCAGGAGAATGAGAGGCTTGGCTCTTTGCTTGATAACCGTGATGACATGCTTAGAGAGGCCAAGAAAATGAGGAAAGAACTTAGGGCTTCACTCGAGGATGCTAGGACTAGAGTGGCTGAGCTAGAGACACGGGTGCTTGATAGCAAGCTTGAGATTGATTCGCTTAAGGCTAGCCCCGTTGTTTCGATGAGAATGATTGTGCTTGATTGCTCCATATTCCTTGCCGATCTTGCTTTGTTTAAGGAGAAGCATGCCTCCAAGTGTGAGGAACTAGATGTGCTTAGGGTTGAAGTGGCGAGCTTAAGTCTAGACTGCTTTGCTAGGTGCTTGCACTTCTTGCCCTGTTTTGCATGCTAAGATTGATGAGATGCATGCTTACACTAGTTCACTCGAGGCTAAATTGAAGGAACCCATGCCTACATCTTGCTCTACCTGTGAAATGCATGCATTGAAAAATTTGGAGCTTGCACATTATGTTGATCGTTTGCAGGATGAGAATGATGATTTGAGGAAGTTGATGGGTTGGTCGTCCCGTCACGAGCCTCAGTTGAGAATGATGATCGAGGCCTTTAAGAGGCAAGATGGTGAGGGGCTTGGGGCAAACAAGGTTGGTGAGGGAAGTGGAGAGAATATCCGGAGCCACCAAAAACCCACCACAAAAATGATTTCCCACCAAAACCTAACCATCTAAGGAACCGACTAGACACAACCCCGGCTCCACCCATGTTTCCTACACCCACAAATGACCTACAAAAGCCTATCAAGTTTGTGAGCACTTCGGGGAAAGTGTTCTTCGGGAAGGAGAGTGAGAAGGCAAGTGGTGAGAAACCGGTGGAGGGTTTGAGTGGAGAGAAACCGAGTGAGCGACCACATCCCAAGCCAAAGCCTAAGCTTGTGAGGTTCCATTGTGGCTATTGTGGGAGAGATGGCCATAAGGAGGAGTTTTGCTTCAAGAGGAAGCGAGAGGAGAGAATGGAGAAGGAGTGGGCTAACAAGGACAAGTACCACCCTTCCAATGGTGTACTTGAGCCTCGTATGCAGATGCCCAGGGGCAAGGCGATTGTGAGGACAGTTCGGGCTTGGGGAGAGAAGAAGGCTGCAGGTGGTGTTGCTGCCCAGGTCACACCGGTCAGACCGGTGTGGAGCACCGGTCAGACCGGTGCAGGCCTGGACAGACAGCTGTTCGGGTTTCGAGCTCGTACAGGTGCGAGGGTTGTTTCTGGTGGTCGTGGTTCGGTGGTTGGGCCGGGAAAGGCCGCAGGTGGTCCGTTTGCTAGGCGTTCTCCTCCTCGTGCTCAATACGGGGATTGGAGGAGTCGTGGCGTTGAGTTGGAGAGGAAGGACGTTCCACGGGCTTTCTTGCATGGATTTGGTCCTCCTCCAGGCAGAGAGGGGTGGTTCCCTCAGGGTGGTTACCGTGGTGGTGTTCGTGGAGGTAGTTTTGGTAGGAGAGATGCCTTGGTTGGTGCTGGCACTGGTTTTCCTCTTTTGGTACTAACCCCAGTGCTGAGTCGTTTGTTCGCTCACGTGCCTATTTTTGATTTTCAGGTGGGAGACTTGAAGAACATTTGGTTGATTGACTCCGGTTGCTCGAGGCATATGACCGAGACAGGGGGTGGTTCTCAAGTCTCGTCCCGGTGGTGACGAAGAGGTACATCACCTTTGGGGACAATGGGCGTGGGCGTGTGCTTTCAAAGGTGAGATAAAAGTGAGTGACAAGATCACTCTGAGGCGTGTTGCTCTTGTTCAATCTCCGGGGTACAATTTGCTTTCTCGTGTCCCGGTTGTTGGATGAGGGCTTTGAGGTGTTGTTTCGGCCTCGGTGGTTCTCGGATTGTGGACTCTCGAGGGGACCTTGTTTGTATGGTCGTTCCCGAGGGTCAGGTGTTTCGTGCTGATTTTTCTCAGTCTTCGGGTGTGGAGCGTTGTTTCTTGGCTGGTTCTTCGAGTGAGTTGTGGAAGTGGCATAGGAAGTTGGGTCACTTGAGCTTTGACCTTTTGTCTCGCTTGAGTAAACTCAATTTGGTCCGAGGATTGCCACGGTTGAGGCTTGAGAAAGAGTTGGTTTGTGCGCCGTGTAGGCATGCCAAGATGGTGGCCTCTTCTCACCCGCCTCTCACCGATGTGATGACTGAGCGTCCATGCGAGCTGCTCCATATGGACCTTGTTGGCCCATCTCGTGTGCGATCTGCGGGTGGGAAGTGGTATGTCCTTGTTGTGGTGGACGACTATTCTCGGTATGCGTGGGTGTTCTTTCTCGAGGATAAGGGGGAGACGTTTGGTTTTGTTCGAGATCTAGTCTTGAGGTTGAGGAACGAGAGGCACGGAGATGCCATACGAGCTATCCGCGGTGATAATGGCACGGAATTCGGGAACTCTCGTTTTGAAACCTTTTGCCATGACTTGGGTCTTGAGCACCGAGCTTTTCCGGTCCGTATACGCCTCCCCGGAATGGTGTTGTGGAAAGGAAGAACAGGACCTTGTGCGAGATGGCTTGGACGATGCTTGATGAGCATAGGACTCCGAGGAGGTATTGGGTGAGGCGGTGAATACCGCATGCTATGTGTCGAACAGGGATATACCTCAGAGTGCACAAGAAGAAGACATGCTATGAGTTGATGCATGGTCGCACACCCAAGGTGAGTCACTTCCATGTCTTTGGTTGCAAGTGTTTCATTCTGAAGAAAGGCAGGAAGTTGGATAAGTTTGAGGCTAGATCTGTCGATGGCATTTTCTTTGGTTATGCATCTCATTCTAGAGCATATCGTGTGCTCAATCTTGAAACTAACCGGATCGTGGAGACTTGCGAGGTAACCTTCGACGAGACGAGCCACGTAGTCGGCCTTGTTTTTGAGTGTGTAGGTGATGATGAGCTTGGCGAGGAGATCTTTCGGGAGGAGGAGCATGAACATGGTGATGATGAGGATGGTGGTGCGGTGCCCCCGCCGAACATGTACCCACTACTTCGACTACGATGATGGATGGACCCTCTCGCTACACCTACGACGACAAATCAAGAACGAGGAGAAGCCGATGTTGAGGGGGAGGTAGCTTCGAGGCGAGAACCTCCCCCGGCGAGTTCAAGTGGATCACCCGGCTTCGAGGATCATCGGCGACATGAATGAACGCACTACACGGTCGAGGGTTCGAAACAATTCCCATTTTGCTCATGCTGCGTTTGTTGCTTCTTTTGAGCCCAAAGACATTGGACACGCACTATCCGATCACAATTGGGTTAACTCGATGCATGAGGAGTTGGAGAACTTTGAGAGGAATCGGTGTGGGGAGTTGGTTGACCTTCCCCCGGGGTGTAAGCCGATTGGTACCAAGTGGGTGTGGAAAAACAAAGAGGGAGAGAAGGGTGAGGTTGTGAGGAACAAGTCGAGACTTGTTGCCCGGGGGGTTCGGTCGGAAGGAGGGGATCGACTACGAGGAGACCTTTGCTCCCGTAGCCCGTTTGGAGGCGATTAGGATCCTTCTAGCCTTTTCTCGTGGCTAAAGGGTTCAAGTTGCACCAAATGGATGTGAAGAGTGCTTTTCTGAATGGAGTGTTGGAGGAAGAAGTGTATGTGAGGCAGCCTCCGGGGTTTGAGAGTGAGAAGTACCCCCACCTTGTGTACAAGTTGAGGAAGGCGTTGTATGGGTTGAAGCAGGCGCCTAGAGCTTGGTATGGCAGGTTGAGGGGGTTCTTGTTTGAGAGAGGTTTTGAGATGGGTAAGGTCGATCAGACCTTGTTTTTGCTGAGGCAGGGCAGAGATATCCTGATTGTGCAGGTGTACGTGGATGATATTGTCTTTGGTGGCTCGTCTAACTCTCTTGTTGCGAGGTTTGCAGATGATATGAGCAGGGAGTTTGAGATGAGCATGATGGGTGAGTTGCAGTTCTTCCTCGGGCTAGAAATCAAACAATCAAAGGAAGGAACATTTGTGCACCAGGCTAAGTACACCAAGGACATTGTGAGGAAGTTCAAGATGGAGGACTCCAAGGCTATGACGACGCCGATGAGTACGACTACAGCTCTAGATGCGGACGAGGAAGGTGAACACGTGGATCGAAGGAGTACCGGAGCATGATCGGGTCACTCCTCTACTTGACGGCGACGAGGCCGGACATACAGTTCTCGGTGTGTCTGTGCGCTCGTTTTCAAGCGTCTCCGAGGACTTCGCATCGGCAAGCAGTGAAGAGAATTTTCAGGTACTTGCGTCACACTCCCGACTTCGGCCTTTGGTACTCCGCGTCCTCTTCTTTGGCGCTTCATGGCTTTTCAGACGCGGATTTTGCCGGGTGTCGGTTGGATAGGAAGTCAACTTCGGGACTTGCCGCTTTTTGGGTTCTTCTTTGGTGTCTTGGTCTTCCCGCAAGCGGTCGAGCGTAGCTCAATCCACGATCGAAGCCGAGTATGTTGCCGCTGCTAGTTGTTGCTCTCAGCTCCTTTGGATCACCTACACCATGAGTGACTTTGGTGAGGAGTATACCCATGTCCCACTTCAATGTGATAGCACCAGTGCCATAAGCGTTGCAAAGAACCCAGTGCTCCATTCCAAAACTAAACACATAGAAGTGAGGTACCATTTTCTGAGAGACAACGTTGAGAAAGGAAAGATAGCTTTGATCCATGTACCCACACATGACCAACTAGCCGATATTTTCACCAAACCCCTAGATCAAGCAACTTTCACTCGTTTGCGGGGGAACTTGGTGTGTGTTTGATTTCTTGAGTTGGGTGTGTGGGAGCTCTCTTTTGCCGGTGGTGTCGAGCCCGTTTTGCCTCCCCTCGAGGAGCCGGTTTGTAGCATATGTATAGCTTTCCTTTGTGCATTTCTTACATTTGGCATGGCATATGTAACATGATGTATAGGCATCCTTGTATCTTAGATTGCATGCATTTTGTATCATATGCATTGGTTAGGAGAAGCTTCTCTCATATACATTGTTCACCATGGAATGAGATATATGTCTTTGTGAGCTTGTTTGGTATGCTACGGTTAGTTTGGCTTAGCTCTTGATGATCTTGATGAATAATCCATGGTTGATAGCTATGCTTTTGAAAAATGTCACATGTATGCTCTCTCATGTGTAAATGCCTTTACATGCTCTTGACATGTTTTTGTGGCCTTGCTATGCTTAATTTGTGGTTGGATAGCTAGTTTATTGATCATATGGGGCCAAAGGCTCATTTGCCATCATGAATGTTTAGCCCTCTTGACTTATCTTGTGGAGGAGCATAAGTTCCTTTTTGTCGCAAAGACATTTCATGTACCATTTACAAATCTGAAAATGAAATGAAAAATGCTTGGAAAATATGTTCCCATGTCATATGTGCTGAATTTAATTTGCTTTGGGTGCTAAACCGTTGCATGATGCCTACCAATGAGAAGTTTCATACATAGAAGTAGGCACATGGCTCGGTGGCTTTGACATGACATGAGGTGCTTGTGGGTGTTTGTGATGGTCTTATGATTAGAATGGCTGTCCTAGCATGAAGTTTGTGTGGCTTTGCCATTTTGATATGCTTTGATCATGTTTAGGACTTTGCTCATGAGAGGCAAGTTTTTCGCAAAATTGCCAAAATCCTTCTTAGCTTCGTCCAATGGTTGTGAAACTTGGTGATCATGTAGTTGAGATCGATACGAAGCCGTAGAGTATCTAACTTGCTCATTTGGACATGTGTAGCATCCTATGTTGAATTTTGTATATTTGAGAAGCTCTAGGTTGAAAGTTTTGCATTTTTGGCTTGATTCATGCATTGCCAACAAGGGGGAGAAGTTTGAGCTTGAAATGGCTTGTTGGGCGCGTTTAGAAGGTTTTCAGGTGGTTTCGAGCCATTTACGGGCTTCTGTTGTACACCGGTCCGACCGGTGATGAGCACCGTCCGACCGGTGTGAGTGCTGGTCCCGTACATATGTTGGGCACCGGTCCGACCGGTGGTGATGACCGGTCCGACCGGTGTGAGCCGAAGTTGCTTTGCAGTACCCCCGTTTTATGTGGTTTCTTGCATGCATTCGTCCGGGGGAGTTGCATTGGTTCGGGGGAGTTTGCATGTGTGCGGGGGGAGCTCTTTGAGAGTTTTCGAGCTTTGTTTCGGTGGTTTGTGCTCTTTGCTTGAGCTTTGCTTTGTCTCGGATGTGTCGAGCCGTTGCCCTTGCCTAAGGGGTCCGAGACTTGTCCTCTTCAAGTGATCTTGCTCTTTGCCTTTGTTTGGTTTTCGATCGCTTGTTGGAGTTTCTTTTTGTTCGTTTCTTTTCTTTTTCTTTTCTCTCTTGTTACTTTCGTGTGGGTGTTGTCAATGCACTCATCAAGGGGGAGATTGAGGACCATGTGTGGTTCGAGGACCGGTGGATGGTCGCTTCCTTGTGTGATGAGTGATTGACAACGTTGTGTGGACCGATTCTTGGCTAAGTATTGCGGGTGCGGGTTGCGGCTTGACTCGTGTTGGTGCGGGTGAAGAACAAGCGCGAAAGGTCGTCGCCGGTGAGGCCTCCGGGGTGTGGAGAAGACAAGTAGGCTTTGTTCGAGGGACCCGGTGGCCGGCGGGGGTCAAGTGCGGGCCGCATGGTGGCATGAACAAGCAAGATGAAGTCGTGGACGGTTTCTTGATTGAGCCTCAAAACCAAGGTCGAGCCGGGACTACGTGGGAGCCAAGTCATGAGTGGAGATTGGCGGAGGCTACACCGAGTTCGCAGGGTTTACGGTGGTTCACCGGAAAACCACTGGATTCCTTGGTTGATCCACAAAGCCAAGACCGGAGAACCGAAGACGGAGGTGCGGCGGCACGGACCGGTCGACCGGTGGGTCTGACCGGTCTGACCGGTGTGTGACGACGCAGTCCGGAATCTTCGAAGCGGAGGACACGCGTCGGGATCGCATGGCTTGTGTCGAGGCTACGCAGGGTGCGGTCGCCGGGCATCCGTCCGATGGTGAAGACATCAAGAATTCCAAATCCGCCCTTGAGGGGCTTGTATCCCTAGTTAGTAGAGAAGGGCGTTTTAGACATTTGGTTGCCTCCATATAACCCAAGAGGTGAGAGGATGGCAGCCAACTCTTGGAACCCTAGCTCATTAGTTTTCCTATTTTCCACCTATTTTCCTTAGGTTTTCCTTAGGACTAGCAAGAGAGCTTCACGGAGAGATCTTGTAGAGAGAGATGGATGATCGGGCGGTTTGCTAGACCTTGTACGAACCTTTGTTTCATGTATAGATGATTCGGCGTGGTTCCTCAAGGTTTGGATGTGTTTTCCTCGGTTGTTCTTGGTGGTGATTTTCGGAGTCCTCTCCCGGTGATTTCTTTGCGGTGTTTTCGGGATTTTTCTCTTGGGGATTTGATGGGGGAAATTTGTGGGAACCCTTCGTGGTTCTTTGGGTTGTGATTCCCCTCCAAAATCCGTGAGAAAAGGTGCTCGATTTTGGGGTTTCTTGAGTTCTTGGGTTGGAAGTGCTTTCGGCGGGATTTCTTCGATTCCTCCTCTTTGGACGAGATTTGGTGGGATTAAACTTGGCTATGGACTCCTCATGAGGTGTTCCCGATATTCCCAAAGTCTTGTTCAAGTCCGTGGAGTGATTCGGGAGATCGAGATTTGGATTTGGGGGTGTTGACCCGCGGGTCTTTCATCCCGAGCCGCCCCGGGCTACACCGGTCGGACCGATGCTCTTGACCGGTCGACCGGTGCGAGCCCTTGTGGGTTTTTGCTCGGGTGAACGTCTTGGTGTGTTCGTTGTTGTCCCGTGTTGCTTCTTGTTTCGAGTTTGGGTCCGTTTGGTGGTCGGTTGGCCTTGTTTGGTGTCTTGGGGGCTTTCGGGCTGCCATCGGTACGACCGGTGTGTCTCCCGCCGGTCGGCCGGTGTAGAGCCACTTAGTGGAAGTTGCTCGGTTTCACCGGCGGGGACCGGTCCGACCGGTGGTGCTCACCGGTCCCGGCCGGTGTGGGTCTGTAGACTCGAGGTTTGGTTTTTCCGCTGCGTTTCTCGGGTCGGAAGGTTGCGTGTTGGTTCCTAGGTCCAGTGGCACTCCAGTGGCTACGTGGGCTTGACCAACCTTGGTAGTGAGTCGGAGACGTGTGTTGGAAGCCGCGTTCGTCTTGTTGGAGTTTTCATCTCCTTCGAGAAGAATTTTTTATCGGCTCCCATTCACTCCCCCCTCTCTGGTTCGCCGTATCGGTCCTTCACCGTCCGATGGCAAGACCCACAAACATTACTTAAATGCCCCTGCGTGGGTTGTATCGCCAGTAGTTGAGTTAGGGGTAGTCGAGTCATTTACCACTCCGGTGGGACCCGATATATAAGCCATGAGGGTGTGTGAGTGGCTCGCTCTCTCCGTGACTTAGGGTTTCATTTCTCCCCTCCCATTTCTCATTTTCGTAGCTATTTTTTCTTCTATTTTCTCTAGGCTAGCATGAGAGCTTCATGAGAGATTTGTTGAGAGGGATGGATGCTAGGGCGGCATGCTAGACCTTGTGAATCTTTCCTGGTTTGTATAGAAGATTCGGAGTTGTGTTTTTCGTGGTCTTTTTGTGCTGGTTTTCGTGCCTTTGTTCTCGGTACGATTCTGCGGATTTGAGTGGGTTTCTCCCCGGATTTCTTTGAGGCAAACATGGATAGATGTCTCATGCATCTTTATGATTGATCTTGTGCCCTCAAACGCCGGGAAACCACTTCGATTCGAGGATTTTCGTTCGGTGCTCTAGCTTTTGGTGGTGGTCAAAGGATTCGCGATTCCCGGTGATTTAGGGAGTTAGGAGACAAGATTTTTGGGCTATAGCATCCTTGTGTGACGCTTTTTAAGTCCCCAAACCCTTGTCTCTACGGCTTCAACCGTTTGGGAAATCCGATGATGATTTGGGGGAGTTGACCTTCGAGGTCGGGCTGTTTTTCTGCTCTTCGTCCGTGCCTCGCGGACGGTCGCGCGCGTCCGGGCGGACGGTCCGCGCCGCACGAGTTCGTCAGGTGTTCTTCGTGTTCTTGCTCGGCTTTCGTTTCGATCCATCGCGTTTTTGAGTTTTGGTTGGACGGAGTTTCGGACGGTCCGCAGTAGTGGGCGGACGGTCCGTGGGTGCCTGGCGGACAGTCCGTGTGCTCCCCGCGGACGGTCCGTTTTTCTCGGGTCGCTTCTGTTGGTTCTGTTTGCTTTAACGGACGGTCCGCGGCTAAGGCCAGACAGTCCGCGGCAAGGGTGCGGACGGTCCGCGGTACCTTGCCGGACGGTCCGCGCGGTTCATCGCGGACGGTCCGCACTTGCCCGGCCGGACGGTCGCCGAGCTCGTGAGCTTTGCTTCTTGGTTCGATTCCTCCCTTCCTTTCTCGTGCTTCGGCGTGTACTTCAAGGAATCATTCCTAAGTCTAGAGGTTGATCCATAACCTCGTTGTCTTGGCGATTGGTGTGTGATTCGATCCATCGCTTGTGTGTGTGGCCGGGATTTGACTAGGGCATAGGCGGGTTCTTTGGGAAGAATTTTTACCGGCTCTTATTCACTCCCCCCCCTCTCTAGTCGCCATCGATCCTTCACCCTCCGATGAGCAAAGACAGTGCAATCCATTAAACTACTGAAGAAAGCTTGTTCTTGCATAATGGTACGAAAATATAGATTATATGTGTCACGAGGCTCATTATAAGCATTTGCATTCCTAGCAATAGCAAATTCCTTTTGGGTCCACTTCATCCTAGGGACTATGTAATTGAGCACATCGATAATGTCAGCAATGTTACTTCCCCCTTGATTGATCTCCTCTTTATCTACCATGAACGATGCACTTGCACTTTCATCAGCCGGATCAAAATCGTTGTCATTTGGATTATCAGGCTCTTCTTCTTCCTCAGAAGTATCATTTTTACGACGCCTCTTGGATGTGCCCACATCCTTGTTTTTTTCTTTGAAGTAGCCTTTTTACTGACCTTCTTGGTAATCATTGCAATAGCCTTGCGAGCACTGTCATAAATCAAGTATTTGATGAGTATCAACAATATATAGCAATGATTAGTGGAGTACAAGTCCAAGTCATGATACTACATGCTACACACGCGGCACTGCCGGGGGCCGCACGGACGGTCCGCGAGGAGGCGGCGGACGGACCGCTAGGTCCCGGACCGGCACCCTCGAGTGAACAGTAGGGTCCAAAGATTTCAACCCCATTACTCCATAATTACCAAGTGCCGATCCACCAAAAAATTGTCTATAGCATCATAGGAGTATCCCAAACACATTCACCAAGCCAAAGATTCAAATCCATGAACGAGTTTTAGATCACAACATCAAACCCTAACCACCTTCTTGCTCAAAATCCGAGAGAGAGAGAGAGAGAGAGAGAGAGAGTTAATCAATGAAATACCCGGATGACATGGTGGAGAACCTCGTAGAGAGTCCGTGGACATGCTCGGACGGTCGGGGAGTGCCCCAATCGAAATCCCCAAAGAGGGGTTCCATTATTGACAAAGAGCAAGAGAGAGGGAGGTGGAGAAGTGCCTTTGTGGGTTGGGAAGAAAGGAGGATGGCATGTTGACTTACTTGCTCGCGCCCCCGGTCCCACCCGTGTGCGACACGCACGGACGGTCCGCGATGCACCCGCGGATGGTTCGGGACCTCGGCGGTCCGAAATTTGCTCCCGAACATCCGGTACCTCCCCGCGCCTCTCGTGACCCTCGCGGACGGTCCGTGGGGTACTCGCGGACGGTCCGCCCGGTACCTCCGGACGGTCCGGCCCTCTACCACGGACGATCCGAACCCCTTTGCTTTTCGGCTTGAGATATTTTGAGATAAAGATTGGAATGATGAACTTGTTGGGATCATTGCTCATAAAACATGAAGTGAACTTGCCATGTGATGCAATGCACTTAGAATGCAAGACAATTATGCGAAAAACAAGCTTCACAAAGATTAGAGAACAAAAGACAAAAAGTAAGCAAGAAATGATTAAGACATATAAAACAAGGATAAAGCATATGAAGAAACACATGTGCTAGTCTCAAGCCACATTTGATAAGTCAATGACATTTAGCTCATTTCTCAATTTGCAAAACCGAGATTCATCCAAAGGCTTGGTAAATATATCCGCTAATTGATCGTCCGTGCTCACTCCACCAATCTTGATATCCCCTTTGCTCACATGATCTCTAAGAAAATGATGCCGAATATCAATATGCTTGGTTCTAGAATGTTGAACCGGATTGTTGGCAATCTTGATGACACTTTCATTATCACATAGGAGGGGGATTTCCTTGAATTTTACCCCATAATCTAGAAGACTTTGCTTCATCCATAACAACTGAGCACAACAACTTCCCGCCGAGATAGAGCCACAGAATTTTGCTTCTTTGATGACCAAGATACAAGTGAACATCCAAGAAGTTGACAACCACTAGAACTACTTTTCTATCAACCTTGCAACTGGCATAATCGGAGTCTGAATAACCAACCAATTCAAATTGAGCACCCTTTGGATACCAAAGGCCAACATTAGGAGAATACTTAAAATATCTCATTATGCGCTTTACAATGGTCAAATGACATTCTTTAGGTGCGGTTTGAAATCTAGCACACATGCACACACTAAATATGATATCGGGCCTAGATGCAGTAAGGTAAAGCAAACTACCAATCATAGACCTATAAAGCTTAAGATCAACTGGTTTACCTCCCTCATCAAGATCAAGATGTCCATTAGTAGCCATAAGAGTCTTGATGGGTTTTGCATATTCCATGCCAAATTTCTTCAAGATGTCCTTCACATATTTAGATTGGCAAACAAATGTGCCCTCCTTCAATTGTTTCATTTGAAGACCAAGGAAGAAGCTCAATTCACCAATCATAGACTTTTCAAATTTCCTAGACATCATTTCTCCAAATTCTTTACCAAAATCTTCATTTGTTGAACCAAAGATAATATCATCAACATAAATTTGAAAAATAAAGATGGCATTTTCAATCTTCTTGGTGAACAATGTAGTATCAACCTTTCCAATTTTGAAGCCCTTTGAAAGAAGAAAATACCTAAGCCTTTCATACCACGCACGAGGGGCTTGTTTCAACCCATATAGAGCCTTAGAAAGCTTATACACATGATTAGTCTTTGTAGGATTTTCAAAACCGGGAGGTTGCTAAACATATACTAGTTCACTAATTTTCCCATTCAAGAAAGCACTTTTGACATCCATTTGATATAGTTTCATATTGCAAAAACAAGCATAAGCAAGCAAGATCCTTATAGGTTCAAGTCTAGCTACGGGAGCAAAAGTTCCATCAAAATCCAAGCCCTCCACTTGAGTGTAGCCTTGAGCAACAAATCTAGACTTGTTCTTCACCATAATACCATCTTCATTTTCTTTGTTTCGGTAGACCCATTTAGTACCAATGAAATTATGATTTTTGGGTCTTTCAACCAACTCCCAAACTTAATTTCTAGTAAAATTATTTAATTCTTCTTGCATGGAAATCACCCAATCTGGATCATCAAGTGCTTCATCTACACACTTAGGCTCATGAAAAGATACAAAAGAGTAATGTTGACAAAAAGAAGCAACACGAGATCGAGTTTGAACAGCCTTACTAATATCACACATAATTTGGTCGATGGGGTGATCTTTGGCAACTTGATGATGAACTCTAGGTTGATCAACCGGTTCTTGAGTTGATGTAGAAGGGGTAGTCATAGAGGCCATTTGATCGTCTTCTTGAGGTGAGTCATTGTTGCTTGAGTTACCCTCTTGTTGATTTTGATCATTTGTTGTGGAAGTAGATGGATTTGCTTGAATAGAAATTGATGGACCTTCATCATCATGTTCTTCTCTAGGCATGATATCCCCAATAGCCATGGTCTTCATTGCCTTAATCAATTCTTCACCTCTCACATCATCTAAATTTTCTTTCTCATCTTGAGAACCCATTATTTGATCAAATTGCACATCATAAGCTTCCTCAACAAATCCCTTGGACTTGTTGTACACTCTATAGGCCTTAGAATTTGAAGAATATCCAAGAAGAAATCCCTCATCATACTTTCTTTGGAATTTAGATAACCGAGAGCCTTTCCTCAAAATGTAGCATTTGCAACCAAAAACCAAAAAATAAGAAATATTTGGCGTCCTTCCATTGAGAAGTTCATACGGTGTCTTGTTGAAGAATCTATGACAATATAGCCTATTTGAAGCATGGCAAGCGGTATTGATAGCCTCGACCCAAAAGAATCTAAAACTTTGTACTCATCTAGCATTGATCTTGCCATCTCAATTAAGGTCCTATTTTTTCTCTCAACTACACCATTTCGCTCCAGTGTATATGTAGTTGAGAACTCATGTTTGATCCCTTTCTCATCACAAAACTCTTCAACATTTGTGTTCTTGAATTCACTACCATTGTCACTTCTTACTTTCTTCAATTTTATCTCAAATTCATTTTCGGCCCTTCTCACAAATGTCTTGAAGATGTAATAAGTATTAGATTTGTCATGAAGAAAGAATACCCATGTGTATCTTGATTAATCATCCACAATCACAAGACAATAGGTATTTCCACCAATACTTCTATAGGTAGTGGGACCAAATAAATCCATATGTAATAATTCCAATGGTCTTGTGGTTGACATAATGCTCTTGTTTGGATGTGAGTTGGCAACTTGCTTTCCGGCTTGACAAGCACTACACACTTTATCTTTATGAAATTTGACATCTTTCAAGCCAAGAACTAAGTCATGCTTCACTAGTCGGTTGAGTTGTTTCATGTCAACATGACCAAGTCTTCTATGTCATAACCAACCCATAGAGGCCTTTGAGAATAAGCAGGTAGTCAAACTAGCCTTATTACATGAGAAATCCACTAGATATAAGCTCCCATGACGAAAACCCTTACAAATAGAATCTTTCCCATCAAGTGAGGTGACCTCAAAATCATTGCTAGTGAATGTGCATTTATAGCCATTGTCACAAAGTTGAGCAATAGATAGCAAATTGAAATTGAGATAATCAACTAGCAAGACATTAGAGAGATTGTAATCCTTAGAGATAGGTACATCACCAATGCCTTTTACACTTCCCTATCATCTCCAAAAGTGATGTTGTCGAAGTCGGAAATATCTTCATCAAGATGAGAGAACATTTTTCTTTCGCCGGTCATGTGGTTTGTACAACCACTATCAATAACCCAATGTCTTCCTCTGGCTTTATATTCACCTACAAAAGAAATTACTTCGTTTTAGGTACCCAAATTTTCTTGGGTCCTTCAAAGTTAGTGATCAAAATTTTTGGCACCCAAATAGACTTATTTTTATTACTACGACGAGAGCGACCAACAAATTTAGCACAAACAACACCCTTAGAATCTTTCTTAAGAATATAGGAAGGATCCAAGGATACGGTCTTCTTGCTCTTGCATTGGTGATTCACGTCAACTTTTGCCTTGCACTTATGACACATCTTGACTTCTTCTTCCTCATATGTCACATTTGAAGTCACAAAAATTTTCTCGTTAGGAATGAAAGCCTATTTTCCTTTCTTGGGCAAATAACCAAGCTCATTTTTCTCTAAGGTGAATTTTTTATTGGTCCAAATATGATTAAACCGCACATGACTTCCAAAATACCGTGCAAGATCTTTTGACAAACACTCAATCTCCTTCTTCAAAGATTCATTTTCCAACAATAAAGAATCACAAGACATATCTTCACTAATGCAAGAGCTAGTGCTTGTGCTACAAGATGAGTTAGTTGCACATGGAGAAATATTCAATATATTGCATTCAACACCCATGCTTATTTTTCCTTGGACCTCTTGAGCAAGGAGAGAGTTGTGAGCTTCCTTAAGCTCCTCATGCTTCTCTTTAAGAGTTCCCCACGAAGTGTTAAGTGTTTCATGGGAAATCTTAAGATTTTCATGAGTAGTCTTTAGCTGCTCAAAAGAATTTTGAAGTGAAATATTTTTCACCTCCAAATCCCTCAACTTTGGTCTCTCCATGCGCAATTTGTCATCAGACTTAATAACCATGGCAACCAAATCATCATAAGATAAAGCATTATCATCATCACAACCATCACAATCATCATCATCATCATCCTCGATTGTTACCTTTGATTCACCTTTTGCCATGAGACAATATGGCTTAGAGAAGAGTGAAGGAGCTTCCTTGATAGCAACCCCGGCAAGACCCTTTGAAGACTTGTCATCATCATCTTCATCGGAGCTTGCATCGGAATCCAACTCAACAGAATAGGCTTGGCCATTCTTCTCTTTCTTGTAATATTTCTTCCTCTTATGCACATTTTTCTTATCTTTCTTCTTTCCATATTTGTCTTCTTTCTTGTTTGGACAATTAATTGATATATGTCCAATCTCACCACAATTGAAGCAATCTTTACCCTCAAAAAAGGATTCTTCTTTGATGATTGTCCCTTCTTGCCAAACTTACTCTTGTTCATAATTCTTTTAAGCCCTTTTAAAATAAGATCCATTTCTTCATCGGAGTCAATCTCTTGGTTCTTACCATCTTACTCTTCTTGAGTGACCTTGGCATTGAGAGCAATGTTTTTCTTCTCTTCATTGGTTGATTCACCTTGACCCTCCTTTTGTGATTGCTTAAATAAGTCATGAGTTAGCACTTCACCAAGCACTTCTGTAGGTGTCATTTTCTTCAAATCAGACCTCACAAGCAAAGTCACAATTGTCTCATATTTCCCCGAAAGGCATCTAAGAAACTTATGAGATAAGTCTTTATTTGTAACATCAAAATAAAGACATTTATGTTCATTCACAATATCATTCAACCGGTTGAACATGGTTGATACATCTTCATCCTTCTTCATAGTGAACTCATTGAACTTGCCCTTGTACACATAGAGCTTTGCTTCTTTCATGGTGGATGTTCCTTCATAGATTTCCATAAGCTTCTCTCATATCTCATTTTCCTTTTCAAGTCCCTTCACTCTATTGAATTCACTAAGAGCGAGAGCATTGTAGAGTACACTCAAAGCTCGATCATTGAGTTTTTCATTTTTACCATCATCATCCATCTTATTCTTAGGATCTAAAATGGCATATCCTTCCATTAAAATTCTCCACAATTTTCTTCCCAAAGCCTGGAAGTGAATCTCCATTCTTTTCTTCCAATAATCATAATTGTTCCCATCAAAGACCGGAGGCTTCCCAACATGAAACTTTTCTTTGTCAGCCATGTACCGAGATGGTTAAATCTCTCAAATAAGGAGTCCTTAGCTCTAATACCACTTGTAGGATCTAGGATACCGACTAGAGGGGGGTGAATAGGAGGTTTAAAATCTAAAAGAACAACACTAGAGAAATTTAACTAGAACCACAAAGAGGATTAAATTTCTAGCTATTCTATTCCTATGTTGGGGGTTTGCAACCTAGAGTGACAAGATATAATTCAATATCTAGAAAGTAAAAGATCAAAGTAAAGAACTTGAGAGGAAATTGAGCAAAGAAATAACTGAGCACAAGAGATGAGTTTTATCCCGTGGTATCGATGACTTGCCGGTCACCCCCAATCCATGTTGAGGTGGATTCAATGTTCAACCACTCCTCTTGTCGGTGCGGAATATGGTCCCGACACTAACCGGTAGAAAGCGCCGAGGTCTATCCCTCAATGGTCGATGCTAAGCAACAAGTGACACGAGAGATTTTATCCCGGTTCGGCCGGGGGGCGTACGTCCGGCGGTGGCGTGCTCGAGGCACTATATTACTTAGCACCGGGGTGCCCGTAGTGGGGCGGCTACAAGCAAGGCGGGAGAGGAAGCGTGGCTTCCAAGTCCCCGGTGGAGTGGTCGAAGATATTGTGGGAGAATTGGAGAATGAGTACGTGGTGTGCGGCGTGTTCTGTCTCGGATGCTTTGCCGAGTCTCTCCCCCCGCGGCGGGGGGGTTCGCCCCCCCTTTTATAGATCAAAGGGGAGGCGGATTACATGTGCGTCGCGCTACCTAGCTACGTGGGAAGCACGACGTGCTATCTTTGTAGAGTGGGCGGCCGTCCGGACGATCCTTGCAGCGATCTGGCCATGATGGCCTACCTTGTACCCGAACAGTGGCGATTCGAGGGTAGAAGGGCGGCAGATGGTGGCGGTGTCCTCTGATAGGCTCGAGGGAGGTGCTGACGTCGGCCTGTACGGGGCACAGGAGTAGGTAAAACGGCATCCCTTCCCAACGCGCTTCACGGTCCGGGGTTGTTGCTACGGCGCCGGCGTGCGCATGCACGCGCGGGGACGGCGGCCATGCTTTGTTACGGTGGCGGGATGGCGATCCACCGGCCTAGCGCCTCCACCTAACCCCCGTAGGGTCACGAGAAAGTGAATCGAGGGTGCACCCGGCCCCCTTCGAGGGCCCGGCGCGTTAGCCGTACTCGGAGCGGACGCGCGGTGTCACGGGACTGACACCGGCCGCTCCGCACAGTCCCTCCCCACAGTGATGGGGATGGGCTCCTCCCTGGGGAGTTGGTGCGGCGGCACCGGGGCGCGAGCCCCGGGCGCATGATGGCGCCGCCCCGCCGGTGTCGGGGCGTTAAATGCCCGTGTACGGGGCCGGCGCACGCGCGAGGGGCGCCCTCGAGCGAAGCGGACTCCGATCGAGGGCGAGGCGGACCCTCGAGCGAGGCGGAGTTTGCTCGAGGGGGAGCGGACCCTCGATCAGGGCGAAGCCCGCTCGAGGGGAGCGCACCCCCTCGAACGGGACGGAGCCCGCCCGAGGGAGGCATGTGTCCTCGAGCGGGGCGAAGCCTGATCGAGGGGATCCTCGAGAGGGTTGCCTTGGTGGGCCGTTGACGTCCTTCGCAGCGTGGGCCGCACCCTGCATGGTTAGGCACCTGCATGGTTAGGCTAATCGTGTTTTGCTTCGTTGCAGGTTTTAAGTGAGGGTTTCCCCGTCGTTTAAGGGGACCCCTAGGGCTGTCCCCGACAGTAGCCCCCGAGCATCTGTGGGTTTGCCATTGAGGCTCCCGCAGATGTTGGAACCTACTGATAGGACGTTCTTCCCTCCTTGTTTTGCGAACGCTTCCGTGGGGCCGCGTCGGCGGACCCGCGGGTCTAGCCTCCCGAAGCCTGCGGGGGTGTGGGTGCTCCGCGGGGGGTTAACCGCGAGAAGTGGTCGAGGGCGTGGCACATGTTCCAACCGGCATCGGCGGTGTCTCGGCCGGCTTCGGTGGCGCACGCGGCGCCGGCACGGCTCTCCGGCGGGTGCAATTTCAAGGAGGTGTAGCCGTGCGTCAAGCCCCCGAGCACGGGCCCGTTCGAGGCGATCGGGTAGGGCTTTACGACTTGTTTTCTTACGCGCCCTCGCCGTCCCTCCGCGGGACGGAGGGTGAGGTTTCCGCAACCCCCATCGAGCGGGTCGCGAAATGCGGATTCCTCGTCGAGGCGCTAGCGGGTGGTTCAAGTGGACGCCCATGCCCCGTTCGATAAGGGTAGGCCGCGCGGTCCGGAGACACGTCCATGGAAGCGCTTGCGTGGGTTTGCTAGGTGGGGCTCGGTCCCGTTCGATAGGGACCGAGGGCGCGGAAGCTCTCCCTCGGTGGGATCCCCCCGCTAGCTGCCCTCGGCGGCTCTCGAACACGACATGTGGGGCACCCTCGAGCCGACGGGCTCGAGGAACGGCTCGAATGCGCGTGCCCTCGTCGTCCCCGACTCGCGATGCGGGGCGCCCGTTCGAACCCGTCGAGGGTCAGGCTTCGAACCTCTGATCAGTAGAGCCGTGCGGGGCCGCGCCTGGACGGCCCCGTCTTTTGCGTTTGCGGCCGTCGAGGGATCTGGGCGAGCCAGCCCTCGAGGCGCTGGTTGTTAGCACGGCGCGGCATGGGTGCTTGCGGTGCCCTTTTTAGAGAATTGATTTTGTCTCGAGCCAGGGGCTCGTGCCGCTCGAGGGTTTTACGTGGCATGGGTACCCGCGGTGCACCTTTACATTCCGCCGAGGCCCGGGCGGCCTTCTCACGTTGATGTCCCTTCGAGGGTTGACATCGTCTCGAGCCATGGGCTCGTGCCGCTCGAGGGTTTTGCGTGGCATGGGTACCCGCGGTGCCTGCTTTACATCAAGCAGGCCCCGGGCGGCCTTCTCACGCCGATATCCCATCGAGGGTTGTTATCGTCTGGAGCCAAGGGCTCGTGCCGCTCGAGGGTTTTGCGTGGCATGGGTGCCGCGGCGCACCCGCTTTACTTCAAGCGAGGCCCCGGCGGCCTTCTCACGCCGATATCCCATCGAGGGTTGTTATTGTCCCGGAGCCAGGGCTCGTGCCGCTCGAGGGTTTTGCGTGGCATGGGTGCCGCGCGTGCTGCTTTTACTTCAAGCGAGGCCCGGGCGGCCTTCTCACACCGATATCCCTTCGAGGGGCTGTTATCGTCCGGAGCTAGGGGCTCGTGCCGCTCGAGGGTTTTGCGTGGCATGGGCGCCCGCGGCGCCGCTTTACTTCAAGCGAGGCCCCGGCGGCCTTCTCACGCCGATGTCCCTTCGAGGGCTGTTATCGTGCGGAGCCGGGGGCTCGTGCCGCTCGAGGGTTTTGCGTGGCACGGGTGCCGCGCGCGCACCGCTTTACTTCAAGCAGGCCCCGGGCGGCCTTCTCACGCCGATATCCCATCGAGGGTTGTTATCGTCTGGAGCCAAGGGCTCGTGCCGCTCGAGGGTTTTGCGTGGCATGGGTGCCCGCGGCGCCTGCTTTACTTCAAGCAGGCCCCGGGCGGCCTTCTCACGCCGATATCCCATCGAGGGTTGTCTTTGTCTCGAGCCGGGGGTTCGCCCCGCTCGAGGGTTCTCCTTGCTTGGCAAGGGATCGGGTCATTAAATGCCTCGCAGTCGAGGCTGCGGTTTTTGCAGCGCGGACGCGCCTTTTTAGGCGTCGTGGCCGCGCGCGCGCGTAGTGGGCGGCGTGGCAGGCGGACGTGACCGCTTCGCCTCGGTCCCTGCAGGTCTTTGCCGTGATGATGGCCCGTCTGCGGTGATGTGGCCGCTGCAGTCGTGGTGGGGCCCGTTCGTCGGTGTGAAGGAAAGATTCCCTGCAGTTAATGCGCGCGGGACATCCGCCCCGAGAGCTCGCTCGCGGCTTATAAATCTGAGGGGAGGGGGAGACGGCGGTTTCTTACCTTAACGCCTCACCATTTCAGCCCCCTGCCCCTTCGTCTTCGTCTCGCCTTTGCCACCGTGCGGTGTCGCCATTAGAGCTTTTCTTCCGTTTCTCGTCCTCTGCTCTCGCTTTCCTTCGCCCTTCTTCATGGCGCCGCCTCGGCCCCTCACGATCTTGGACCCATACGCACGAGAGAGGTCGTCGGTGACCGGCCCCGGCCCTTGGCGGCCGGTCGCCGCCGGCCGGCGGCGGCCAATGAAGATGGACGCCGGCGGAGTGGATAGTGCCGGCGGCGGGGGACCGCGCGCCCAACCTTGTCGGAGGGCTACGTGGTGAGCTTCATCCGCTACCACGAGCGGGGCTTCAACGCGCCGGCAAGCCGCTTCATGCGGGCGATGTGCCACTACTACGAAGTGGAGCTGCACAACTTCGCGCCCAACGCGATTTCGCAGGCGGCCACGTTCGTGGGCGTCTGCGAAGGGTACCTGGGGATCCCAGTCAACTGGGAGCTCTGGGTACACCTTTTCCGCACGGAGCTCTTCACGCAGCCCACGACGGAGCCGAGGGACCCCGCGCGCGGTGCGCGCGGCGGGATGTCGCTTGCCCTGCGGGGGCAGTTCAAGAACGTCTACATCCCCTGCACCATGACGACGAACAACGCCGGCTGGGAGCGGGGATGGTTCTACTTGCGCAACGCCGAGCCCGGCCTCCCCCCTACACCGGTCGGGTGTTCAAGGAGAAGCCCGACTCTTGGGGCTACGGGGTGTCCACGCCCCAGCATCGGAGGCGGCAGGAGTCGGTCCTGGCCGCCCTGCAGAGCCTGGCGGCGCAGGGGCTGACCGCGATGGGCGTCCTCGCCTTCCTCCATCACCGGCGGGTCGTGCCCCTGATGGAGAGGCCGCTCTGCATCTTCGAGATGACAGAGGCGGCCAACCCCGTCGATCTGGCGAGGTCGCGGATGCTCCCGACGCCTCTCGAGTGGCCATATGCGCTCACTCGGGCGCGGAGCGCCGTCGACACCGGACACCGATGCATCCGGACCGGACCCCATGGGACCTCGAGATGCTCCCCACCGGCCCGCCGGGTGAGTTTGGTTCTTGATTTTGTTTTGGTTCTTGGTGTTGCTTCGCCTCCCCGACGCATCCTTGATGCTCCTGTGTGCGGTCGGTGAGCTTTACCGCCTCAAAGTCCGTTCCGCCCACCCCCGACTCCCGCGCGCTTGGCGGGCGGCGCGGCGGGGGAGCGAGGAGCGGGCGGCGCGCGGAGGGGAGCGCGCGAGGCGACATCGGGCGCACCGCGACCGACGAACGCGGAGTACGGCGGCGCGAAGAGCCGGGGCTCTCCTCCCCGGGGACCGAGGAGTACTCATCCTCGGAGGATGACAAAGAGGAAGAGGCCGAGGGGGAGGGCCCCTCGATAGGTGGCGACGCGCCCGTCGCCGGAACCGGCGCCGGCGGCAAGGGCGGCATCGCCCGGGGCGGGCGTAACGGCGCCCGCCGCCAGGCAATCGACATCGGGGCGGCGCGCGCCGCGGAGGTGCCGGCGCGCGCCACGGAGGCGCGCGCGGCGCGCGCGCGCGTGCGCGCATCAAGCGTGCCGCGCGCGGGGGCGAGCGCGCTGCGCGCGCGGGCGAGCGTGCTGCGCGCGCGGCGGCGTCGTCGGGGAGGCGCTACGGCAAGCGTGCCCGCACGCGGGGCGAGCGTTCTGCGCGCGCGGCGGCGCCTTCGGGAGGCGCGGCGTCGGGCGTGACCGCGTGCGGGGCGGGCGCGCCGCGCGCGCGGCGGTGCGCGTCGGGAGGCGCAACGGCAGGCGCGCCAGCTGCACCGGCCTCATCCGCTGAGGCCTCGAGGAAAAGAAAACGTGCCTTCTCCTCTTCGAGGTAAGGAGCTCGACCCTTGGCTTGGTTTGATTTGATTTGTTGACGGTCGGGCGTTCTAACCCTCTGTTTGTGCCTGCGCAGGGTGGTGCCAACCGTACCTCCTCTCGCACCGGCTAAGGTGCTGAGGACGGACGCGTCCATCACCACCCGGCGGCGCTCGTCGAGGGCGTCGCGGGCGGGGGGGCAAGCACGGCGGCGGCGGGCGAGAGCTCGCAAAGCCCGGCCGAGGCTTCGAGGCCTCGGTCGGCGGATCGACTCGCCCGCGGCGCGGCCGGTGGTCGGCGAGGAGCGGCCGGCGCGCCGGCCGTCGTAGGAACGCGAGGCCGCGGCGGCGACCGTGGTGGAGGTGCAGCCGCGGAGGGGCTGCCGCCGCGGGGGCGCGGCCCGTGGCGCCGGTTGCGGAGGAGGCGGAGCGAGCGCAACTTGCGGCGGCGTCCGTGGACGCGGCGGCACGGCCGGAGGTGGTGGCCGCGGCGCCACGGCCGGCGCTCGCGGCCACGGAGGCACAAGCGGAGGCACCTGTGGAGGCGGCGCGAGGGGCGGTGCCGCCGGCGAGTTCCGGGCGGAGGTGGTGGAGGTCCCGGATGACGATTCCCCGCCGCCGGGTGGGATCGGTGGGCTAGCCTCCCCACACGCTCCCCCGAGCCCCAGGAGGGGGCCCTCGTGAGGCGGCACGAGGGTCACATGGTGGCGGGAGACCGAGGACACGGCGCGGAGGCCTCGTCCTCCCGCGCCGGCCGCCCCGCCCGGGTGGAGGGGGCCGTCGACGATCCCCCTGCGTTTGCCGACGCCAGGGGGGAGCAGGAGCTCTGGGGCGAGCTCTAGAGCCACGGCGCCACGCTCGACCGCGCGTTGAACGAAGCGCTGCAGGTCCATGGCGGCCCTGCATGGTGCGTATTCCAGGTGGGGCGTGGTTGCTTGTTTTTCTTCTATCTCTCGTTTTTGCGTGCTGCCTCCATGTCGCAGCGCTTATGGGTTTTGATTTGTGGGTGTTAGGAGCTCGAGCGTCGCGCCCACGACAAGTACGACGCCTTCGACCGGGTGAATGCCGAGGTCCACCAGCTCCGGGAGCGGTGCAGCGCTTTCGACGCGCTTGCTGACGCCCTCAGGACGCCGGACGGTTGGGCGGCGTGCGGGCCATGGCGTGGCGCGACGAGCTCCCCGAGAGCTCGAGGCGGGACCCGGCGCGCCGCTCGGCCTCGAGCGGGTCCGCACGGCTCTCATCGATCGTGATGAGGCGCTGTGGCAGGCGCGCTCGGACTTGGAGAAGACGCGGACGGCGGCCGCCAACCGGGAGGCGGAGGTGGCCAACGTCCGCGGCGAGAACCGGGAGCTTCGCTCGTCGCTCGAGGGGGCGCAAGCGCGGCAGGCGCCGGGGGCCGAGGAGCGGGCGCGCGTGCCGAGCAGCGGGCCAAGGAGGCCGACGACTTGAAGGCCGCCCTCGACGCCAAGGTTGCGGCGCTCGCCATCGCCGAAGTGCCGCTTCGGCGAGAGCACACCGCCCGCCAAGGAGCCGAGGGGCGGCTCCCGGCGAGAGCAAGCCGCCCTCGTCGACGCCGGGCGGCGGCGGAGCGAGGAGCGTGTCGCGCGTGAGGCGGCGCGAGAAGTCGTTGGAGGAGCGGGACGACAAGCTCTCCAAGGCCGAAGGCGAGGTGATTATGCTCAGCATCACCAGCGCCAATCAGGAGCTGGCCCTCCAGGAACAAGGCGAGGCCGTCAAGCGCCTCGAGCGCGACAATCGAGGCCGGTGCGCCGCGACTTCGAGGCGGAGAGGAAGCAAGTCGAGGGTGAGGGCGCGCTTGACTTCTTATTTGGTTGGTTTTTCGTTAGAGGGCTCACTTCCCCCTTTCGATTTCTTTCTGTCTTGGCGGTTCCGGGCTTGTGCCCTTTCTGCGGGGCACGCAGCTGAGCGGGCGAGGCGGCTGCAGGGGCTTCTTACAACTCCTCCGAGCGGGAGGCTGCAGGAATTGCACGATGCGGCTCTCGAGACCCTGCCGTACCATGGAGGAGGGCGAGGCTCGAGGCCGGAAGCTCGGCGGCCGGCCGCCCGCGCGCCCTTGGCGGCCACGTCACCGAGCGGATGCGCCGGGCGCCGCATGCGGGGCGTCCGAGAAGGCCCTCGGAGTGGTGCGGTCCCACTACGAGGTCAACTTCGAGGCGCTGGCAGAGGGCTACATCGTTCCCGAGGGCGTCGAGGACGAGGTGGCAATGGAGCGCGTGGACGCGCTCGCTGCTGACGCCGCCGGGTCGCTCGCTGAAGCCTTCGAAGAATTCCTCTTCCCGGACGCCGCTGACGCTGCCGCTCCACCTGCCTGAAGACAGCTGGGCACTTGGCCCAGTTTTATGTGTATCAGTATTTTGGCCTCGTGGCCTTTGTAAATAAGCACATTATCTCAATCGTAAACATCTGATGATACGAAATGAAGTGTTTTGCTTATTGCGCTTTTTTGTTTCTCCTTCTTCCTGAGTGGATTTTACTTAGGGGAGTTCGATTTTCGGCGGGGGGCCCGCCGGGTTGGAGGCGAGAGAGAAGGGAGAGGCCATATCCACGCGGCGTAGGCTATCTCCGGCTCGCACGCTCCTCCCCGGCCGGGCCGCCGCGCCTGTTCAAATCGTTGCTCGTAGTTGAAGTAGAAAACAAATTTAGCGCGCGTGAGTTGTTTTTATTTTTGCGCAAAAAATGGGACCATTTTGGGGGGGGGGGTGCCCCCTGCGGTAGCCCCCGAGGGTAACTTGGGTTTCGGGGGAAAGTCGAGTTGCCCTTTTATTAGACTTGAAGCATTTACATAGTTGTTTACCAAGCGGGGCGTCGGTCGTACGGTTTTTACAACAAAAGTACTTGGAAATCCTAGCTAAGGGTAGAAGCGACGTAGGTGTTGGATGTTCCAAGCGTTGATGAGCTCTTCACCGTCCTCGTTGGCCAGCTTGTACGTGCCCGGCTTGAGTACCTTCACCACGACGTAGGGTCCCTCCCATGGGGGCGATAGTTTATGGCGCCCTCGGTTGTCTTGGCGTAGCCTTAGGACCAAATCCCCTTCATTGAAGTCCCGTCGACGTACCTTGTGTGCTTGGTAGCGTCTTAGGGACCGTTGATACCTTGCGGAATGCATTAAGGCTACGAGGCGTGCCTCGTCCGGAATGTCCGGCGAGTCCTCGCGGGCTCGGCTGGTTAGCATCCTCGTCATAGCCTCGAACCACGGGCGATCCGTATTCTAAGTCCGTGGGGAGGACGGCCTCCGCGCCATGGACTAGGAAAAACGGGGTGAACCCGGTGGCTCGCTCGGGGGTGGTCCTTAGGCTCCACACAACCGGCGGTAGTTCTTGGAGCCATTTTCGCCCGCATTTGTTGAGGGTGGTCGAAAATTCGGGCTTGAGGCCCCGTAGGATCATGCCGTTGGCACGCTCTACTTGGTCGTTGGTCGTGGGTGTGCCACGGCCGCCCAATCCACGCGGATGTGGAATTTGTCGCGAACTCCAAAAACTTCCCGCCCGTGAAGCTCGGGACCCATTGTACGTGATGATGGAGTTTGGTACTCCAAAGCGATGAGACGATGTCGGTGAAGAATGTTACCGCTTTGCTCGCCCTTAGATTCGTGATGGGGCGCACCTCCACCCACTTGGAGAACTTGTCGATCGCGACCGGCAAGTGGGTGAAGCCCCCGGCGCCTTCCGCCGGGGGCCGAGCGATGTCCGGCCCCCACACGGCGAATGGCCATGTCATGGGGATGGTTTGCGGGGCATGGGCGGGTAAGTTGGACTTGCGAGCGTAGAACCGGCACCCTTCGCGGTGCGCACGATCTCGGCGGCGTCCGTGACCGCGGTAGGCCGGTAAAAGCCACCGGCGGAACGCGTTGCCGACGAGGGTGCGGGGCGCGGTGTGGTGGCCACGGTCCCCGCGTGAATGTCCCGTAGGAGCTCGCGCGCTCGGGGAATGGGCACGCACCGCGCAGGATGCGGAGGCGACGCGCTTGTACGGCTCGCCGTCAACGATGGCAAAAGACTTAGCCATCCCGGCTATGCGCCCGGCCGCGGCCCGGTCCGCGGGGAGTTCCCCCTCGAGCGATCCGGGCGATGTATTTTTCGCGCCCGGTCCTCTCGGGCGGGGAGGGCGGCTCGATGTCCATCACGTCGGCCTCGTGGGAGTCGTACCCCTCGAGGAGGGAGAGCACGTACGCCTCGTTCGAGGGGTCCTCGTCCATGGGTTCCGCACCCGCCCGGATTCGAGGGAGCCCCCCGAGGGTCCGTCGTTGCTCGAGGGGTAAGGCTCGAAGACGACCGAGAGTTGCGCGATGTCGCGCGCGAAAACGTTCGGGGGAACGGTGATCCGCCGGACGCAATCTTGGCCAATTCATCTGCCTCCTCGTTGTACCGGCGGGGCACATGGTTGAGCTCGATGCCATAGAACTTGTCCTCGAGGGCCCGCACGGCCTTGCAGTAGGCCTCCATCTTGTCGTCATGGCAGCTCGCGTTCTTCATGACCTGATCGATCACGAGCTGCAAGTCCCCCCGTACGTCGAGGCGCTTGACGCCCAACTCAATGGCGATTTTGAGGCCGCAGAGTAGGGCCTCGTATTCAGCCATATTGTTAGACGCGGGGAAGTGGAGGCGCACCGCGTAGCGCATGTGCTCCCCAAGGGGTGACACGAAGAGCGGGGCCCGCGCACCGCCCCCGTTTTCATCACTGAGCCATCGAAGAACAGAGTCCGGCCTCCGCTTGGATGCCGCGGCGGCGGTAGGCTGCGTGTCTGTCCACTCGGCCGACGAAATCCGCCGAGATTTGCGACTTGATGGCCTTGCGCGGGGGCGTAGGCGAGCGTCTCGCCCATCGGCTCCACGGACCACTTGGCAATCCCGCCGCGGCGTCGGGGTTGCGGATGATCTCTCCTAGCGGAAAGGAGGAAACCACCGTGACGGGGTGGGCCTCGAAGTAGTGGCGGAGCTTGCGCCGCGCAAGGACTACCGCGTGGAGCAACTTCGGACCTAGGGGTAGCGCGTCTTCATGTACGACGGGACCTCACCGATGTAGTAGACCGGCCCGCCGTACGGGCAAGGCGTGCCCTTCCTCCTGTGCGCTCCCACGACGATTACGGCGGCCCGACCACCCGGTGGTTGCGGCCACGTAGAGCTGCGGGGGTTCGCCATCTTGCGGCGGCGTGAGGATCGGGGCGTGCGTTAGAGACGCCTTCGGCTTGTCGAGCGCATCCCGGGCCTCGGTGGTCCGGGGAGAAGCGCTCGTGCTTCTTAAGTAGGCGGTAGAGGGGCGAGGCCCTTCTCACCGAGCCGCGAGATGAAGCGGCTCAAGGCGGCGAGGCACCCCGGCACCTTCTGCACCCCTTTGAGGTCCGGATCGGACCCATTCGTTCGAGGGCCGCGACCTTTTCGGGGGTTGGCCTCGATTCCCCGGCCGGGAGACAATGTATCCCGGGAGCATGCCTCGCGGCACTCCAAAGACACATTTTTCGGGGTTTAACTTGACCCCATTGGCCGTGGCGGTTGAACGCGACGCCAAGGTCGCCAACCAGGTCGTCCGCCTTCTGGTTTTACGACGATGTCGTCTACGTATGCTTCGACCGTCCGTCCGATGTGATCCCCAAAAACGTGCTTGCATGCAACGCCGATATGTTGCACCCGCATTTACGAGGCCAAACGACATCGTGACGTAGCGAACGTCCGAACGGCGTGATGAACGAAGTCGCGAGCTGGTCGGACTCCTTCATTTTTATTTGATGGTATCCGGAGTAAGCATCAAGGAAGCAAAGCAATTCATACCCGGTAGTTGAATCAATGATCGATCAATGCGTGGCAAAGGAAAAGGAACTTTAGGACATGCTTTATTAAGACTAGTGTAGTCTATACACATCCGCCACTTCCCATTATTTTTCTTTACAAGCACGTGGTTTGCTAGCCACGTTGGGTGGAACACCTCCTTGATGAATCCGGCCTCGAGAAGCTTCCGCGGCTCCGCTCCGATTGCCGGTCGCCGCTCCTCGTCGAAGCGGCGCGGCCGTTCTTGCACGGCGCGGGCGTTTGGCGAGGATGTCAAGGGAGTGCTCGGCGACTTCCCTCGGGATGCCTGGCATATCCGAGGGGCTCCACGCGAAGATGTCGGCGTTGGCGCGGAGGAAGTCGACGAGCACCACTTCCTATTTGGGGTCGAGGGTGGAGCTGACCCTCAACGCCTTGCCCTCGGGGGCGATGGGTCGAGGGGACCCCCTTGGTGCGCTCCGCGGCCTCGAAGGTGCCGGCGTGCTTGGCGGCGGAGTCGAGGTCCTCGTTGACCATCTTCTCCAGCGTGTTCACCAGCGCTTCATCCAGCGCCAGTGCCTCTGCGTGCTCCACGCACTCGACATCGCAGTCGAACGCGTGCTCGATGGATGAGCCGACGGTGATGACGCCGTTCGGTCCTGGCATCTTCATCTTCAAGTAAGTGTAATTGGGGACCGCCATGAATTTGGCGTAACAGGGTCGCCCAAGTATAGCGTGGTAGGCCCCCTTGAACCCCACCACCTCGAAGGTGAGGATCTCCTTGCGGAAATTCTTCGGGGTGCCGAACCAAACTGGCGGTCGATCCGCCCAAGGGGCTGGACACCTTGCCGGGCGCGATGCGGTGAAACGGCTTCGTGCTAGGCCGCGGCGGTCCAACCCGATCCCCATGAGGCGCAACGTATGCGCGTAGAGAATGTTGAGGGCTGCCGCCTCCGTCCATGAGGACCTTCGAGAACCGGGCGTTCCCGATGATGGGGTCAACCACCGGCGGGTGCGGCCGGGGTTGGGGACGCGGTTTGGGTGGTCCTCCCGGCTAAAGGTGATGGCGTCCTCCGACCAATTGAGGAAGGACGGAGGCGCCCTCTTCGCGGCGAGGACCTTGTGCCGCTCCTTCTTGCGGCGGCGGGTCGACATGTCGACGGTTGGCCCCCCAAAGATGAGGAACACATTTTCAACGGCGGGGGAAGCCGCCCGCGTCGCCATCGCCTCCGTCTTTCTTGGCCTCCCGCCTCCTTCGCGGCGGCGCGGCCATAGAATTTCTTGAGCATATCGCCTTTGCTCAAGGGTGTGGTTCACTGGGGTCTTGTGGTAAGGACATGGCTTTTTCAGCATGTCGTCGAACACCCCCGGGCCTCGAGGGGCCGCTCGAGGGCCCCGTCGAGCCGGGTCGACGGCAAGGGCCTCGGCGTTGCCGCCGTCGCGCCCCGCTCGCGCGCCTCGCGGCGCGGCTTCTTCCCCTTCTTGCCCCGCTTGTCGGCTGCGGTGGGGCTCCTTGGATTTGCTGCCCTCCGCGGGCGCGTCCTCCGAGCGCTTGCCCTTCTTGCCGTCGAAGATTGCCCCCACGGCCTCCTCTCCCGAGGCGAAGGCGGTGGCGATGTCGAGCCGGCTCGTTGGAGTCCGCGGGCGGGCTGCGTCCCAGCTCCCGCACGAGGTCCCGGCACGTGGTGCCCTCGAGGAAGGCATGCACGATCTCGGGCTTGCGCCACGGTGGGGAGCTCCGTGCAGCGCTTGGAGAAGCGCCGTATGAAGTCCGCGGCGACTCGCCGGGCCCCACGTGTACGGGAGCGCAGGTCCCAGGAATTCCCAGGGCGCACATACGTGCCCTGGAAGTTGCCCACGAACGTGTGGACCAGATCGTCCCAGTTGTGGATTTGGCTAGCGGGCAAGTGCTCGAGCCATGTTCGGGCCGCGTCGCCGAGATGCAGGGGCAAGTTGCGGATGATGACCTCGTCGCTGGTGGCCCCGCCCAGCTGACAAGCCAAGCGGTAGTCGTTAAGCCACACGCGGGGGTCCGTCTCCCCGTTGTACTTGACGATGGTCGAGGGTTGGCGGAAGCGTTGGGGGAACGCCGCCGCGCGCGATCTCCCGGCCCGAACACACGGGTGCACGGGGGCTCGGCGTCGGGGAGCGGTCCTCGCCGGCTGTCGTAGCGTCCACCCCGTCGAGGGTGGTAGCCCCTTGCTTGCTCGTGCGTCCGCCTCCGCTCGTGCGCCTGGCGTTGATGACGTTGCGGGCGTCGCCATCCCGGCGCCTGCGTGCGTCAAGGAGCCGTTCCTTGGCCGGCGCGCGTCCTTGGTCGGCGGGTTGCCCCGCCGGTCCCCCTGCGTGCACCGAGGGTTCGCCTCCCGGTGCGTCTTCGTCGCCCCGCGCATCTCCCCGTTGGCGGATGCGCGAGGCCGAGGCTTTCGGCCTGGCCGGACGGCCGCTTGCTCGATGAGAGTTTGCACCTCGCGGTGCGGGTCTCGAGCCTCGGGGGTCGAGGGTGCGGCATGGCCCGCGGCGGCGTCGCGGCGGCGACGAGTTTTTGGCTCGCCGCGGGGGCGCGTCCGCGTTGTCGACGTTGGGGACGGAGTTGATGCGGTCGCGGACTCCCGTCGGCCCCGGCTCCCCGCGCGCGTTCGCCGCGCGCGGAGGCTTCCCCCGCCATTGAGGCGCGGAGCGGCCGCACCGTCCGTATTCCTCCGCCGGCTTGGCCTCGAGCTCGCGGGCTTGGGCCACCTGCGCGTCGGCGTTGGCCCCGGCGGGAGCGCTTGGCCCCGCGGCCATGTGCGCGGCGATCCCCAGGGCGAGGGGGTGATCTCCCCGTCTCTCCGGCGCCCGCCGCGCCCGGCGGGCATTGGGCTGGGTCGTTGGTGATGACGGCGTAGCACTCCCGCGCGGGGTCGTAACTCCCGGTCTTTGGAGTCGTCGGAGCGGCCCGAACCGGTGGTCCGTAGCGTCGAGGAAACGCTCGAACATGGCGGGTCGCGCCGGAGAAGTCCCCGTTCTCGCATAGCCGTGGCGGTTGGCGGGCGGCAACGCATCGAGGGAGCCCGGAGACGACTCGTCGGCCAACGAGGCGCCGGGGATCCCCGGCGACGAGGACATGGCAGCTGGCGGGACCCTGCGCATCGTGGTGTTGATGTTGGCGTTGTAGGCCGTCGTGGCGCCACGCGGCCGATGGGGATGCGTGGTCGAGACCGCGCGCCGTCTCGGCGCCGGGGCGGTGGCGGTCGTGACGGTGGAGGGCGCGCGCGCGTTGAGAGGCGGCGCTCGGCTGCCGTCGCTCGGACCGCGCTTGGCGTGAACGTAGCCCGGAGCGGCGGCGGCGTCGCGGCGTCGACGGGCCGCGGCATCCGTGCCCACGGGCGTACGCGCCGTGGCGGCGCGGCGGCGGGGACCGCGAGCGGACTCGGCTTTGGCGGCTCGTTAACACCAAAATTTGGTAAGGAGTCGACCACGTGGGTCCGGGTCGAAAAAGAGTCCATCTGGTGGAAGGAAGGATATTTTCGAGAGATTTTCGGCAAAGAGATGCTGCGATCGGCTATACGCTCCGATTCGGCAAAGGAACGATAAAGCCGATTTTGCGGGATTGGACGGTGACGTGGCTCAAATCGGGGAGAGACGAATGGATGGACGGACGATCGAGTTTAGTTAGGCAATGAATCCATTCGCGGTTGTACTCAACGGGGGTATAAATACGACCCTGGATGTATGTAACGGACAATCATTTCAATACACACCGGCCTTACGCCAAACCCTAGAGTCCTTGTCGTGTCGTCGAGTTCTTCGAGAGGGCCAATCGATCCGTCGACCTCCGTGAGTACGGCAACCTTGTATCATGTCTAGTATCATGCGGTGGATTTAGATGCGATGCAAGTAGTCTTGTTACCATGCTTCGTGTCATGCGGTAGATTCAAGCTTGGTTCAAGAGGGTTTCTTGTTAGATCATGAGCCATACGGTGGGCTAAGATCTAGCTTGAAGCTAGTTATCGGCTCTATTGGATTTTGGCAAGATCCAATAGATTCATTAAGTTATCCCGTGTTAACTTGAGTTTTACTTCATGTTTTAATTCATGTAACACATTTACTTGCCCAATCTAGATGGGTTTGGATCGGCTATATCCCTTTTATGATACTTGTTCGAATAGGTTTCATGTTTCAACACGTGGATCTTACGCTTTCCGATAGCCGAAACCGAATCGATCTAGGTTGTTACGTGTTGCGGGTTCAAGTTTATCTTGCGTTCGTTAAATCTTGAAAGAGCCGGGTATCATGCGGTAGATGCAGGTTTTTGGGTTGCTTTGGAGCTAGTCATCCGGTGGATTAGATTTCCAAATCAGCTGATAGATTTATTCACACGGTAATATTTGTTCCTTCTTCATGGACCCTGGATCGGTCTGTTCAGCCGTATTCGGTTATATCTTCACGAGTAGATCACGTGCGTTATTTATGTTTTAAATGATGTATGCTTTTGGCTTTCCATATTTAGATTGTATCATGCGGTGGATAGATCTATTTGTGGAAAGTGGTGCGTTTTTTCTTGCAAGTCGTATCATGCGGTGGATAGATTTGTTTGATATCGTGCCCGACGGATCTTAAAGTAACTAGACATGCGGTAGACTAGTGCTTTGGATCTATGCGTGCTTATTTAATACATGATCATGTCCGTGCTTTACTTTATTTGTCTAATGTTAATTTTCATGAAGATCGGTCACGACTTCGCACATGCATCTATGTTTATCCAAAGACCGATCGTTGTCATGCTTACGTCATCCATTCGGCAGTGTTCTTTTTCCCTTTGCGGTTACCCGAATGGTCGTGGTTCTTTGACGAGATAGCTTTACATAGCTATGTGTCATCTTGCTTGGCTCTTTAGCCGTAAATATGGAAGCATGCCGGTACCACCGGCAAGTTCCAAGCTTTGGTATTTAAGCGCTTTATCTTTTGTTAATTTTCGGGAAAAATTGAGCGGCACGTCATTTGCTCTCGCGCGTGTGAAGCTAGCTTTCCGGCTTGCTGTGTGATTGGCGCTGAGTGCACTTTTTGCGTCAACACACTTTTTGGCACGCCCAGTGGGACCACAGCCGAATTGGTTCAAGATGCCTGAAATCTCAGACCTCCTGGATGTCAACATCGAAGAGCTTTCTCCAGAGCAGCATCAGCAGCTCCTAGACGCCGTGAACCAGTTTCAGCAAAAGTGTCTCATGTCGTTTAAGAAGAATCGAAGTGGTGTACCGTATCTAAAGAATGACCTGCCCAGAGTGCTCTGTGCACGGGAGAGAGCGATCCCACAACCCAACAAGAGAAGGAGGAATGCGCGCGGATCTTCCAAGAGTCGGTAGACGACATGCTCACCAAGCACAACAAGGCTTTCCTCGGGTCGCTCTAGCGGATGATGGTGGCCCTCTTTGGCCGGGCGCGGGGCAAGCATTCGGGGAAGGCGCCGCCGGAAGAGCACCGTGGAGCTAGGTGAATCAAGCTCTCGGCCGCCGCTACGGAGCCGATTGCGGCGGCCTCCTCCTCAAAGCTCCCGGAAGCCAAGCATTCCAACCTCCTCCGCGAGGCGGCGGGGGCGGCCGGTTCGGCCCCCGTTGCAAGCTTCGGGAAGTCAACCAATCCCCGCCGCCACCACGGAGCGGCACGGGTCGGCCCGTGCAACGGCCGAATCCGTGCCGGCCTACGTACGGAGACCTAGCGTTCGGCTCATCCGGGCCCCCACTTGACCCCGGTCGAAGAATAGCTCCGTCGACCAACGGCTCCCGAGAAGAATTTGTACGGCGTTGGTTATCATGAAGTGGGAAATTACGGGGCGTTCGACGCCTTCCCGCACCCGGGGGTACGCGCCGAGCTGCCCGGGGGCGCGCAAGAAGATGACGCCTTAGCGCGCAAGATGGCCGAATTGATGCGAGAATCGGTTCGGCCTCAAGCCAAAGATGCGAGGGCCCCACCTATAGGCCGCCGTTCCCGCAGTGGTACTATAACGTGCTCCCCGCCGCCGAGGGTGAAGGCGCCGACGGAATTCACAAAGTTCTGCGGGCGGGGACGAGACAAGCACGGTCGAGCACGTCGCCCGTTACCTCATGCGGCTTGGGGAATGCTCGGCCGAGGAGGCGTTCGGGGTTCGCTACTTCCCCGCCTCGGCCGACGGGTCCGGCTTTTCGGTGGTTCTCGTCCCCGCCGCCCGAATCGGTGGCCGGATGGAAGGATTTGGAGCGTAAATTCCACGCTCATTACTTCGGCGGCGAGTTCGAGAAAAAGTTGATTGATCTCGCCACCCCGAAGCAAAGGCACGGCGAAACACCGTTGGAGTTTCTTAGAAGATTCGGGGAAGTCAAAGGCATGTGCTTCTCGGCCGAACTTGCCGGACGATCGGTGGGCGATATGGCCGTCGCCGGGATGTTGCCGGCCGTGCGTGAGAAGCTATTTGGGATGGAGTTTGAGAACCCAGGGCCGCCTTTCACAAAAGTTATCTCGATGAGCAATCGGCATATGGCCTCAAGAAAGACCCCAAGTTTGGCAAGCGACACGACGTCGGCGACATCTACAACCGGTTCTGGACAAAGCCGATCCGTTCGAGGATTCCGACGATGAATTGGAGGTAGGCTGCAGCGGAAATCATGTGGGGTAAAGAGCCCTTGACAATGAATCGGTGTTGGGTCGGGCGGACCAAAGGAACTTACGACTTTGACATCACGAAGGCCGATAAGTTGTTCGAGCTCTTGGTGAAAGAAGGTCGAATTAAGGCTGCCCGAGGGGCATTCTATGCTTCGGCCCCGATGGAGTTAAAGCGAAGCGTTCTTGCGCGCTTCCATGACGGGGACTCGCACTCCATCAACGATTGCGGGGTCTTCGGGATGAAGATCCGAGAAGGCTATCCGGGAGGGACACCTCAAGTTCGATAACAAGATGAAGTTGGATGGCCACCCCTTTCCTCGAGAACATGCTCGGCTTTTCGTCAATGCGATAACGGCGAAGAGAAGGGGAAGGTCAAGGTCCTGACCTCAGCCAGGTCCAAGCAAGGTGGATCAGTGGACCCGGAGCGCCAGGTGACCCTAGAGCAAGTGCAGGGCGACGCCCCCCGCGTTCTCAAGAGCCACATCGAGATTGGGGAATCGTCCGGGCCTAAACCCAAGGTGACGTCGCGCATTCTCCTCAACAAATGGCAGCGCCAGATGGAGAAGGAGCGCTACCAGAAGCGTCGTCACGAGGAGGAGCAGCGCAGGGCTGAAGAGGAAGCGCGCAGAAGGGACCGAGAACAGTACACGCGCGAGCGGAGCGCGCCCACCGGGGGTGCGCCTTCTTCGAGCACTGCTTTGGAATGAGGGCCTAAAGCTGCCCACATTGAAGAACGTCCTGAATGCAGCGACAGATATGTTGAGTACAGGCGAGGAATCGCCAATCGCCGATCCGTCCACGAGAGACTTGGAAGGATCCACCCGAACGGGGATCGGCGTCAAAAAATTGAAGTCATAGATCACCCCAGGAAGCGCCAAGCTGATCTCAGGAGGGCTGATCAGGAAGAGGACGAGGATGTCTACGTCTGGCAGAAGGGGCAGTGGTGCCCGCCCGGTCTACGCAAGAGCCAGAAAAGGCGGGTCCAACGCTTGAGGAACCGCGAGATGAAACAAGCCGGGATCCAGACGAGGCAGAAGTGGCGCCCCAAGGACCAGCCGGAAGGATCGAAGCGTTCGGCTCCTACATGCATGGTATACTTCTCGCCGAACGAGTTCATGGCTCCCGCTAACCGGGTTATGCGGGGAGGAAGTTTCCTTCGACGACGAGCACGCCGAGGAGATGATGGCACAACTGGTGCTTGCCAAGCAGGCCGTCTTCGACAAGCCGGCCAAGAATCGCCATATGAGGCCACTGTACTTGAGGGGGTACGTCAATGGCAAGCCATTGACCAAGATGTTCGTCGACGGTGGGGCGGCAGTCAACGTGATGCCGTACACCACCTTCAGGAAGCTTGGCATGGGCCCAAGCGATCTGACACCTACAAGCATCATCCTGAACGACTTCGCCGGGAACCCCTCAGACACCAAAGGATGCGCTCACGTGGACTTGATGATCGGGTCCAAGACGCTGCTCACCACCTTCTTTGTCATCGAAGGCAAGGGAGCCTACAGCTGCTTTGCTTGGGCGGGACCGGATTCACGCCAAGCTGCCGCGTCCCATCCACCATGCATCAACGGCTTATCCGGTGGGTGGATGATGAGATCGAGGTCGTCCGGGCGGATGACTCCGTGAGCGTGGCCAACATGGAACCGGCCTTTCCGGGAGTACCAAGGCATCGATTGCTTCTCGGGGAAGGATCGGGGAGAAGGTCTCGTTGAACTCGTCGGCGGTGACCAACGGCCCGATTCAAGCAGTCGGCTCTTACAGTAATTTTTAATGGAGAACCCCGTGGATGGCACTGATGGCAAGTTAGGGCGAGGATTCATGTCGGCCGATAAGCTGGAAGAAGTTGACATTGGAAGCGGTGATAAGCCAAGGCCGACGTTCATCAGTGCAAATTTGCAGCCAGATTTCAGGGGGAACTTGATCGAGCTTCTCAGAGAATATAAGGATTGCTTCGCCTGGGATTACTCGGAGATGCCTGGATTGGATCGTTCCATCGTCGAGCACCGGTTGCCAATCAAGCCTGGTTTCAAACCATATAAGAAACCACCCGGAAAATCTACAAGGATGAAGTATTGGCCGATGTGAAGAAGGAAATCGAGAGATTACTTGACGCAAACTTCGTTCGGCCGTGCGGATATGCGGAGTGGATTTCTAACATCGTCCGTGTGTATAAGAAGAATGGGAAAATGAGGGTTTGCATAGACTTCGGGGACACGAACGAGCTACTCCCATGGACGGATACCCGATGCCTATTGCCGATTTGTTAATTGACGCCGCCGCTGGACACAAGGTGATTAGCTTCATGGATGGCAACGCGGGATACAATCGGATCTTCATGGCAATAGAAGACATATCGAAGACGGCCTTTAGATGCCCCGGGCATATAGGCCTATTTGAATGGATAGTCATGACATTTGGGTTGAAAAATGCCGGTGCAACCTATCAACGGGCCATGAATTACATTTTTCATGAGTTGATCGGCAAGGCTGTGGAAATCTACATCGATGACGTGGTGATCAAGTCCTTAAGTCATGACACCCATCCGGAAGATGTGAAGAAGACCTTGGAATGCACCGGAAGCATGGTGCGAAGATGAATCCAAACAAGTGTGCATTTGGGGTATCGGTGGAGAGTTCTTGGGGTTTTTGGTCCACGAAGGAGGAATCGAAGTTGGCAAAAAGAGCATGAGAGCCATTGATGAAGTCGCTCCTCCAACCAACCTCAAGGAATTGCAATCAACGCTCGGCAAGATCAACTTCGTGAGAAGATTCATCTCAAATTTATCACGAAGGTGTTGCCATTCTCTCCACTTTCGAAGCTAAAGAAAGATCGAGAAATTCACATGGGGCGACGAACAACAAAAGGCTTTTGATGAGATCAAGCGAGTACATGAAGGGGCCGCCGGTCTTTGGTTCCTCCCCGGCTAAACAAGCCTTTCAAGTTGTACGTGGCGGCCGATACCCAAACTATTGGATCGGCCCTTATTCAAGAATTCGAAGGAAAGGAGCGGGTAGTAGCTTATCTTAGCCGAAAACTACTTGATCCCGAAACCGAGGTATTCGGCTATAGAGAAAGCGTGCCTTTGCGTATACTACTCGTGTACAAAGTTTCGGCACTACTTGTTGAATGCCGAATGCACCGTATACTCGAAGTTTGATGTGATAAAACATATGTTATCTATGCCGATTTTGAATGGTCGGATTGGCAAATGGATTTTAGCTTTATCGAATTCGAGTTGAAGTTCGAATCGGCAAAGGCCATCAAAGGTCGGGTTATTGCCGATTTTATAACCGAACATCGTGACCCGTCAATTGATCTCGCTTGAAATTACCCCTTGGGCTTTATTTTTTGATGGGTCATCGTGTGGAAAAGGTGGGGGAGTAGGGATCCTACCGATTTCGCCCCGGAGGTGAGATGTTTGAATTCGCCGTTCCTATACGACCCCACCGTCACAAATGACCAGGCTGAGTACGAGGCACTACTTCGAGGGCTTCAATATTTGAGAGAAGCTGGGGCTGTCTCAGTTGAGATATATGGAGATTCAGAATTGGTAATCAAACAATTGAACGGCCAATACGAGTGCAGAAGCGAAGCGCTGAGGAGTTACTACGAGGAGTGCAGGGAGATCTTGAAGAATTTCCCATTGGTGACCCTACAGCACATTCCTAGAGAGCATAACGAGGAAGCAAACAGGCTAGCTCAGAGCGCCTCTGGTTACAAGGAGAGTCAAGAAGCGTTTGCTGCAGAAGTGTGTGCACTAAGGGCGGATCTTGCAGAAGATGATTGGAGGAAAGAAATCGTTGATTACTTGAAAGATCCATCCCGAAAAGTCTCTAGGAAACTCGGTACAAGGCAATTAAGTTCGTTCTTCCGGATGATAATTTATTCTATAAATCATTAGATGGGGTATTGCTACGATGCCTCGGGTCCCGGAAGAAGCCAAGAGCATGATGAGCGAGGTGCACGATGGGATATGTGGAGCGCACCAATCGGCCTATCGGATGAAATGGGTTATTAGACAAGCTTGGATGCTTTTGGCCGACGATACTAGAGGATTGCTTTGAATATTACAAGGGATGCCAAGATTGCCGCAGGTTTGGGAATATTCAAAGAGTCCCCGCATCGGCATTGAATCCCATCATCAAGCCATGGCCATTCGGGGGCCGGGGTATAGACTTTATTGGCCAAATTAATCCGCCGTCTAGCAAGGGGCATAAGTTCGTGCCTTTGGCTACGGATTACTTCACCAAATGGGTCGAGGCAATCCCACTGAAGAAGGTGACATCAGAAAACATGATCGAATTCGTCAAGGAGCACATCATCTATCGATTTGGGATCCCTCAGACGATTACCACTGACCAAGGGGCACAATTCGTGTCATTGGAATTCAGAGACTTTGCCGAATGCATGGGAATCAAATTGTTTAATTCCTCTCCATATTATGCCCAAGCTAATGGTCAAGCGAGAGGCTTCTAACAAGATCATGATCAAGCTGATACGAGAAGAAGATCGATCGAAGCCAAGGAGGTGGCATTCGGTACTCGGTGAAGCGCCGTGGGCTTACCGAATGGCCCCCCATGGAGCTACAAAGACCTCTCCTTACGAATTGGTTTACGGGCACCATGCAATCCTACCTTGGGAAATACGATCGAGTCAAGAAGAGTTGTGCTGCAAAACGAGTTGAGCTCCAAGGATTACAGTGGCCTAATGATGGATGAGTTAGAAGATTTGCATATGATCCGTCTTAGGGCCCTGGAGAACATCGAGAAAAACAAGCCGCGAGTCGCCAAGTACTATAACAAGAAAGTAAAAGTGAGGCAATTTGCGAGAAGGCGACCTGGTTTGGAAAGCACTATTGCCGATTGGAACAAAGTACGGCGAATTCGGCAAATGGTCTCCTAGCCGGGAGGGGCCTTTTCGTGTGGTCGGATGCGTTCCTGGTAATGCATACATATTGAAGACCTTGCTGGGAGAAGAATTTTCCGCCGCGATAAATGGGAGATATCTGAAGAAATATTATCCTAGCGTTGAAATCGATCGATGATTACACGCATCTGGCACAAAAATAGCCGGCGCTCAAGGATGATGCCGCCTTTAGAACAAAGTCCATGAACAAGAGAAAATGGCCAGTGCCTAGATGCATTGCCCTTAGCTCAATACTACATTACAACTGCTTCTTGCAGGATCATATCTAACAACCCCGATGGTCAAGTCCCCAAGGAGGTGGGAAGCAGAAGGCGTGGCGGAAGAAGCGAAAGTATGATACAATCTTTTCTTTACTTCTTCGGTCTGCCCCCTCTTCGGTTGTTCCGGGACCACCGTGACGGCAACTTGGAACGCACGAGGATGACCATGATTGGCGGCCTCTACCAAGCTATCCCAGGCCGCCTTCAGGTTGCTTTGTACCCGTCGAGAGACATCCGAAGCAGAAGAATCAGGGTTAGAGGCAAGAAATCCAGAGGCAAGCATGAAGGAGTCAGGAACATTTACCCCCCACTAGCGCTTTCGAGCCATGCGACGCTCGCGCTCGGCTTGGCAACGGGCGGACATATCCCCGAGGCCATGCTCCGGGTGCGGACGCGGCGGCGCGGTCGATGATTGGTCCTCTGTTCGGGCGTGGCATCCTCTCGCTTCGAAAGAGGAATCGGAGGAGATGTACTCGGCACATCTTCCGTCCCGATGACTTCTTCGGGGAGCAAATCAAGGCCGAAAAGGACGAGAGGAAAACATGAAGCGCAAGATCAAGTGGGAAAACAAAGAGCGAGATCAAGAAAGAACTCACTTCCGAATCGTACGCTTCCTTGATGAACCGCTCCCCCGAGGTTGTTTACCCTTGTCCATGGCGTTGGGGTTTTTTCCTCTAACGAGCGGGGGAAGAGACGAGAAATGATGGAGGAGTGTGCGAGTGGATTTGCATAGCACCCCACGGGCTATTTTATTGACCAAGGAGGCGCATTGGGAGTGATGATTTGGCCGGTACACACTTTGTTGGAATACCAAGCGGCGGGGTTTTCCACCGGATGCGAAGGGTTTTCTCTTGAACGGTGTTTACGGATTGCCGAATTGGGATCCTCTCGTGGATTTCACGCCATGGGGCGGTTGTTCTCACGCGTTCGGCTAAAGATAGTTCCGGATGCATTCAAAGGAAAATTCGCGGATGCAAAATGCAAAAGGGAGTCATCGCAGAACAAGTGCAGAATTCAAAAGTTCCTCATATATTGCCGACATTTACACGCCCCTAGTACAATCTAGTCGAAGAGCCTATTCAACACAGATTGGGGATGGGTAATTTCGGCAATGGCGTCGCCGTGGCCATCAAGGCGCTCCAGGATAAGCTCGATCTCGTCGATGTCCTCCGGCGCGCCACCCTGAAAGCCACGCGGCCTGGTGGAATAGTCGACGTCTGTATGCGTCGCCATCGCAGCCAGGCCCAAGGTGGTGCCCAAACGAACGCCATGGACGGCCACCTCGTCGACACGGCGCTCCACCGCGGCCAGGCGCTCCGCCGGCGTGTCGCCATGGGCATTCACCTTCTCGGCCAATTGCTCTACCGCGCCTTTAGGCGGTTGAGCTCGGCATCACGGGCCGCAAAAGACAAACGAAAGGATTAGCATCAAAGGCCGGGCCGGGTCAAGAATCAATCTCGCAGCCATACCGTCGATAGCCTCCGGCGGTACCGCTTGCGCCGGTCCTCCCATTCTAGCTCGGCCACGCCCGCTTTCTTGGAGACGTCCTCCGGCTCGCGACGGGACGCCTCTAGCTCCTCCTTGAAGCGAATGGCATGCGCTTCCCCCGTACGGTGCGGGGAGTGGCCATCGGACTCGAAGAGTCATCCGGGAGGGGCCGATTGGCCGCGCGCAAGGCGGATTCCACCGAATCAACTCCGGAAAAAGGGGGATGATCGTCAAGGCAAAAGAAGATCAAGATTAGAATCAAAGAGGAGAAATTGATGATCATCACCGCCGCGCGCATTAGCGCTGCTCCCCTCGGCCTCGTCGGAGCGCGGCGGCGGTTGAGGCGGCGCACCATTGCGGTTTGGGGATGTGCCTTGTTTGCAAGAAGGCCAAAGATTGGCAAAGATTCGTGAGCTAGAAGGCCCGGTGGAGAGCTAGGGGCACCTATGTTAACATTTATAGGCCCGACGGGATGAATCGTGGCTTCGAGTCGTGGCCGTAGATCGTGGCGCATATCCCAAGAAAATCGGAAGGTGGAAAGGTTTCCTTGGCCGGCCCGCCGGCGGGTCGTTTGGAGTTCTAAGGCGAGCCGCGTGCAGATCGATTGGTTCGGCTAAAGGAAATCAAAGTGTCGTTCGGGAGTTGGCATTTCACTACCGAATGGGTCGTTCAGCATTACATCTAAAAATGCGCAAAAGAAAGGAAACGAATCACAAGGAGATATTACAAGAACGACCAATTCAGGTATACATCAATAAGGACATTCAAGCATTCAGAAGTTTGGCAAGTACATGACGAACATTGGATATTATCAAATGGGAATTGTCTAGCATCTCTTGGCAGTCCTTTTGGGCACCGGATAAGTCAGCGAGTTCCGCATCGCAGTGCTCTATTTTGGTGATAGCCGATTCTACTTCCGCTTGGGTCTTTGCTATTAATCCAGGGAGTTCGGCTATTTTCTCTTTGTCAATCTCCATCTCCGCTGACAGGCTTCTCAGTTCGGCTTCTAGAGCAGCCTTCCTAGCGGCTTTCAGATCGTAAGAAGCTTGCAGGTTAGCCAATGCATCTTTATGGTTCTCTGCTTGGGATTGTGCCCCGTTCATGGCATGTTCAACATCGGTTTTCCTCTTTTCAATGGCCGGACGGGAGCGCAATTTCCTCCAAGCGCGCCTTAAGGGAACATAGAGGGGCTCCAAGTCATAGACGGATGATAGAGAAGCTCTGATGTCTTCAGGGAGTTGTTGGCTAATAGCTTCAAACATCTCTTCGAAGTGGTGGAGATCATTGAACTGATCCTGAGCATCCTTTTCTAGCCGAGGCGGCAATTTCTTTGAGCTTAGAAAACACTTCATCCGGCAAAGGCCCAGGGGATACTCCTTCCATCACCTCGGCGACTTGATTGCTCTCGATGGCAGGCTTGGTAATGGTGGAACCTGATCCTGATGAAAAAACATTGCCGAATTAGGATGCTGAACATCGAGGTACCAAAATTAAGTGCGGATGGTTACCTCATGGCTGATTTCTTGAGTAGGGGCGATCACAGGTGAAGAAGACGCCCCAAGCAGAGCCGAAACTTCCGAGCTAGGAGGTGCCGATGCGGCCACTGGCAGCTCGTGGGTTTCTGGCTGAAGAGGAGTCGGGTCTGCTGTCTCTGTTGGGTTGGTTATCTCTACTTGAACAATAGGTGATGGCACCCTAGGAGAACTTGTTGGCTCCAGTTGAGTTGGGAGATTCATCTCGGGAGAGTTTATTGCTTCTGCAGAAGGTGATGAAGATGAGATCTCCACTGGGATGGGTAATTCAACCCTGGATGGGCTCGCTTGTTGAACCACTGGAACATCTACAAGCTGTTCTTCCACGGCTTCTTCTGCAAATGTCCAATTGAAGGGATAAGTGCCAGTGCTCATCCTTGAGAAAGAACAGTAAAGGTCATACCAGTGGATGGGGCATCGGCGAGTACGGCTCGAAGGCCGCCGGGCTTTGGTCCGAAAATGCATAATGATGTGATCCATCAAGAACGAGTGACCCGGTAATCAAGAAGGTAAAGGGGTTTACCTCAACAAGCACTTTCTTGACGCTTCTTCTCCTTTTAGCATTTGGAGGGGCAATCGGATGCGGACCTTGCCTCCTCGTCTACGGCAAGGCTAGAAAGGCCGGGATCCGTGGTAGCATACCCGGCCATTAGTTGATGCGGGGGGTTGTGGATTTGAACCCCGATGCTGAAATTGGGCCTTCGGCATTATAAGCAATTGCCCTGACTCGAGGGGCAGGCACTGTATTCTGTGAACAGGAAGATGAAGGTTAGAACCATGAGTAAAGAGGAAGCGTTTGGTCCGAAGGCTCATTGTATTACCTCTGAAGTCGGCAGGAAGTCAGGCACCAGCTCTGCACAGAATACATGAACAGGCTCACTGAAGATATGGTCGTGAAATTCTTGCCACCAGGAGTTGAAGGTGGGGTGAGCTATGGTTGTGGGCACAAAAGGACATGTGTAGACCGTGGGACTGCACACATAGTTGAAAACTCTCCGCCCCGCATCGCTTCTTTGATTTCCTCCCTGGGTTTGAGGAATTCATGCAGGAACAATCTTGGGGGCATCTGGCCGCATCCAAGTTGTCTGGCCATTACATTAGGCTGGTAGTATTCATAAGTGCTGACATTCTGTCTCCCTCCATTGAATTCGGCCGGCAATATGCAGGGACGGATTATGATATTAAAGATCTCCAAGAAATTCCTATCCTGATGGCCGGGCTCAAAGGAAAATTCAACAGGAAAGGTCAAGGTGTCGTTGCCTAGGTAAGGAAGCCAAAGAGGATTGGGGAAACCTCTGAAGAACAGCTCGAAGAGCCGGCCGATGTCTCGTTGGATGAGAACGATTGAAGCCGCTTCTCCGTAGTTTTGGCATCTTACGGTGGCTTGAGGCTCTCCTTCGGGGTGATTGGACAAAGGGAAGAACCTAGAGTTCAAATCGACACCGACAATCGATGCATGTGGAGCCGCAACCACATTTGGATGAACCACCAAGGGCCATTGACACATGATATTCTTTGGCCGGTATACATCCGAGTAACGATCGGTGAAGCATGTGGTATACACCGCCGAGGAAGAATTTTCCAAGAGGGAGGCGGTTGCCACCGGCCAAATGAGATGCCATCGCGATATGGTTCAAGGTGGGCTCATTGGCTTTCCCACAAAAAACGAATCCGCATAGCCACATGTTCGTAAAGGCTCTATATTCAACATCGCCAAGGGGATTATCCTTCATGTGTTTCACGATGTATTGCTTGTATCCGTTCCCTGGCTTCACCCCTGTCTGGCGTGAAGAATTTTTGAAATTCCAAGGCTGAACAGATCCTGCAATGTCAAGGCCGGTGATCATATATACATCGGCCAAGGTGGGAGACATTGGGCCATGCCCAAAAAGGAAGGCGTTGACTCCATTTGACCAGAAGTGGCATGCGGCTATCAGAAGGTCTTCATTCTTGGGGGTCTCAGCCACGGATAACTCCAGGCATTGAGCGATGCGGAGAGCATCCAGGTTGGTCAATCCACTTTTATCTGCAAGGATCCTCCGGTACCAAGTCTTCCAACCTGCAATTGGAGGTAAAGGCCAGTTCTTGAACGCATCTTGCCACTGAGGAGGTGGAGACAAAGCTGCTTTGAAGGGGATTCTCCGAGGTTCGGCGAAGCAATAAGATCTCGAGGGTCAGGATTCCCCACAGGACCAAGGTAATAAGATTGCGAATTGGCCTCGATAGGAATCAAAAGAGCAAGAGAAGGTTCTGGAAAAAGGTGGAAAAGGAAAATCTCGGGTAAAATTGAAAACCTAATGCCGAACAAGGTTTGCGGGGGGATGAATTTACTCCGAGCGACTTGGTTCCGAGTTGCCATTGGAGGATTCGAGCTCGGAACGAAGGGGATCTAGGGTTGGATCTGAACGAAGATTCCGGCGGATTGCGAAGAGCAGGAGTTGACGAGAGTTAACTCAAGGATTCGTGGGCGGAGTCAATTGTGGAACAAAATTACTTTTATCCCACAATTGAAGGGGCATGTGTTAACACCAAAATTTGGTAAGGAGTCCGACCCGTGGGTCGGGTCGAAAAAGAGTCCGTCTGGTGGAAGGAAGGATATTTTCAGAGATTTTCGGCAAAGAGATCTGCGGTCGGCTATCTGCTCCGATTCGGCAAAGGAACAATAAAGCTGATTTTGCGGGATTGGACGGTGACGTGGCTCAAATCAGGAGAGACGAATGGATGGACAGACGATCGAGTTTAGTTAGGCAATGAATCCATTCGCAGTTGTACTCAACAGGGTATAAATACGACCCCTGGATGTATGTAACAGACAATCATTCCTCAATACACACCGGCCTTACGCCAAACCCTAGAGTCCTTGTCGTGTCGTCGAGTTCTTCGAGAGGGCCAATCGATCCGTCGACCTCCGTGAGTACCGGCAACCTTGTATCATGTCTAGTATCATGCGGTGGATTTAGATCTGATGCAAGTAGTCTTGTTACCATGCTTCGTGTCACGCGGTAGATTCAAGCTTGGTTCAAGAGGGTTTCTTGTTGGATCATGAGCCATGCGGTGGGCTAAGATTTAGCTTGAAGCTAGTTATCGGCTCTATTGGATTTTGGCAAGATCCAATAGATTCATTAAGTTATCCCGTGTTAACTTGAGTTTTACTTCATGTTTTAATTCATGTAACACATTTCCGCCCAATCTAGATGGGTTTGGATCGGCTATATCCCTTTTATGATACTTGTTCGAATAGGTTTCATGTTTCAACACGTGGATCTTACGCTTTCCGATAGCCGAAACCGAATCGATCTAGGTTGTTACGTGTTGCGGGTTCAACTTTCTTCGCGTTCGTTAAATCTTGAAAGAGCCGGGTATCATGCGGTAGATGCAGGTTTTTGGGTTGCTTTGGAGCTAGTCATCCGGTGGATTAGATTTCCAAACCGGCCTGATAGATTTATTCACACGGTAATATTTGTTCCTTCTTCATGGACCCTGGATCGGCTGTTCAGCCGTATTCGGTTATATCTTCACGAGTAGATCACGTGCATTATTTATGTTTTAAATGATGTATGCTTTTGGCTTTCCATATTTAGATTGTATCATGCGGTGGATAGATCTATTTGTGGAAAGTGGTGCGTTTTTTTCTTGCAAGTCGTATCATGCGGTGGATAGATTTGTTTGATATCGTGCCCGACGGATCTTAAAGTAACTAGACATGCGGTAGACTAGTGCTTTGGATCTATGCGTGCTTATTTAATACATGATCATGTTCGTGCTTTACTTTATTTGTTTAATGTTAATTTTCATGAAGATCGGTCACGACTTTGCACATGCATCTATGTTTATCCAAAGACCGATCGTTGTCATGCTTACGTCATCCATTCGGCAATGTTCTTTTTTCCTTTGCGGTTACCCGAATGGTCGTGGTTCTTTGACGGATAGCTTTACATAGCTATGTGTCATCTTGCTTGGCTCTTTAGCCGTAAATATGGAACCGTCCGGTACCACCCGCAAGTTCCAAGCTTTGGTATTTAACTCGCTTTATCTTTTGTTAATTTTCGGGAAAAATTGATCGGCACGTCATTTGCTCTCTCGCGCATGTGAAGCTAGCTTTCCGCCTTGCCTGTGTGATTGGCGCCGAGTGCACTTTTTGCGTCAACGGTCGCGCGCGGAGCTCCTCACGGTTGGTGAGGCGCATAAGATAGCCGTTCCCCGTGGCCCGAAAGTTCGGGTCCCCGAAGCGAATTTCGAACCCGGGCCGAGAGGGGGTCCGAGCTACCCATGCGATAGCGTGTACCACGGTACTCAGTGCGGATCACCATGGAGGGAGTTGTCGGAATGACCTTAGGCGCTCGATTGCCCCACGGTGGGCGCCAACTGTCGGTGCGGAATATGGTCCCGACACTAACCAGTAGAAAGCGCCGAGGTCTATCCCTCAATGGTCGATGCTAAGTAACAAGTGACACAGAGATTTTATCCTGGTTCCGGCCCGGGGGGCCGTACATCCAGTAGTGGCGTGCTCGAGGCACTATATTACTTAGCACCGGGGGTGCCTGTAGTGGGGCGGCTACAAGCAAGGCGGGAGAGGAAGCGTGGCTTCCAAGTCCCTGGTGGAGTGGCTGAAGATATTGTCGAAGAATTGGAGAATGAGTACGTGGTGTGCGGCGTGTTCCTGTCTCGGATGCTGCTGAGTCTCCCCCCGCGGCTGGGGGTTCGCCCCCCCTTTTATAGATCAAGGGGGAGGCGGATTACATGCGCGCCACGCTACCTAGCTACGTGGGGAAGCACGACGTGCTATGCTTGTATAGTGGGCGGCCGTCCGGACGATCCTTGCGGCGATCGGCCATGATGGCCTACCTTGTACACCGAACGGTGGCGATTCGAGGGTAGAAGGGCGGCAGATGGTGGCGGTGTCCTCTGATAGGCTCGAGGGAGGTGCGCGTCGGCTGTACGGGGCACAGGAGTAGGTAAAATGGCGTCCCTTCCCAACGCGCTTCACAGTGCTGGGGTTGTTGCTACAGCGCCTGGCGTGCGCCCCCGCACGCGCGGGGACGGCGGCCATGCTGTTACAGTGGCAGGGATGGTGATTCACCGGCCTAGCGACTCCACCTAACCCTGTAGGGTCACAAGAAAGTGAATCGAGGGTGCAGCCGGCCCCCTTCGAGGGCCTGGCACGTTAGCCGTACTGGAGCAGGCGCGCGGTGTCACGGGACTGACACCGGCCGCTCTGCACAGTCCCTCCCCACAGTGGTGGGGATGGGCTCCTCCCTGGGGAGTTGGTGCGGCGGCACCGGGCGCGAGCCCCGGCGCATGATGGCGCCGCCCCGCCGGTGTCGGGCGTTAAATGCCCGTGTACGGGGGCCGGTGCACGCGCGAGGGGCGCCCTCGAGCGGAGCGGACTCCGATCGAGGGCGAGGCGGACCCTCGAGCGAGGCGGAGTTTGCTCGAGGGGGAGCGGACCCTCGATCGGGGCGGAGCCCGCTCGAGGGAGCGCACCCCCCTCGAACGGGACGGAGCCCGCCCCGAGGGAGGCATGTGGCCTCGAGCGGGGGTGAAGCCCGATCGAGGGGATCCTCGAGAGGGTTGCCTTGGTGGGCCGTTGACGTCCTTCGCAGCGTGGGCCGCACCCTGCATGGTTAGGCACCTGCATGGTTAGGCTAATCGTGTTTTGCTTCGTTGCAGGTTTTAAGTGAGGGTTTCCCCGTCGTTTAAGGGGACCCCTAGGGCTGTCCGCGACACCTCTATCAAGACACCTCTTGATCTTGAGCTGGTTAGAACAAAAAAACCACTCCACACCTCGAATTCACTAGAGTTTCTCTTCACTGCTCCGGCGAGGTGAGCACAAGACCTCTCACAACAAGAGATCCGGAGCCACGCATAATCTTCTTGCGAGCTTCAATGGATTCTTTCACCACCAAGCCGTCTAGGAAGTGGCAACTTCCAAGAGTAACAAATCAATCACTTGCTTGATGATTCCCTAGTGCCTCAAAGATCAAAACCTTGATGCAATGCACTAGATGCTCTCAATCTCACCAAAGATGCAACCACTAAGCAAAGTGAGTGAGAGAGAGGAGAGGGAGAGCTCTACAATGGAATATGAACCTTTCAAAGTGCCAAGAGAGACTCCCCCAACTCCGACATGGAGTATTTATACTCCCCCTTCCCGTTACTAGCATTATGTCAAAAACACGAACCTCGTGGACTGTCCGCGTTTGAATTCCAACTGTAAAAATGTGAAGTCAACAACCGTAAGAGATGCTCGTTGGGCCGGACGGACTGTCCGCCGGGACCCCACGGGCCGTCCGCCAGGGCCTTGCGGACCGTCTGCGGGTAGGCCGCGGACCGTCTGCCCGGTCCACCCGAGCTGCGCACCGTTCTATCTGTTTCGAGCTTAATTTCAGACTGTCCGTGGAAGACTCACAGACTGTTCGGCCGAATGGGTTTTTTCTTGAAAAACTTTCCCAAAAACCTAAGATATTAAATAAAACTCAGAGCCCGCGCCGCCCAAAGGGCCCAGACTGTCCGCCCCACAGTAGAAAACTGATTTTTCTCAAGATTTTCAACAAAACCTTATCTTTTGAAAGCGCAACTCATCTAAATGCAATGCATGTAAATTCTTGGTCAAAGTGGCACTATGGAAAGTCAAGCCAATGAAATTGATCCCTCTTGATAGCACGACTATCTATCCTATCAATCCGGTCATTTATCATCTTCTAACCACCTTATGACAGCAAAAAATAAAAACACTAGCTTTTATTTTTGCCTTGAGCTCCTTTTCCAATGTATAACATATAAGGCATCTTTTTGCATATCTCATGAGCTCATCATTTCATCAGACTAACCTATTCTTATATCTCAATAAAAATGTTAGTCCACGATGATTGTCATTAATTACCAAAACATGAATTAGGGGCCTAGATGCCTTCAGACTCGATCCCTGGTTTAGTTGTCATTGCGAAGTGGTAGATCGTCGTTTGTAAGGTGGGGGCACGCGAGTGCACCTGCCGTGTGTAGCCCCTGAGACTGCAGGGGAGTCGGAGACTTGCTCGCGGGTTTAGTGATCTTGGAGTTGAACATCGTTTCGTCGGAGGCGTCGTTGCACCCGAGCTCGCGGAAGGACGATGAACTTGGTGACCTCGCCCGACGCGAGGCATGGGTCGGGGAGTCGGTTTCCCTTTTCGTTGTGTCTCCCTCGCGCACCCTTTTCATTAGGAAGGAGGGGCTGGGTGACGTCAAAACTTGCCTCGCTGGCCGAGCCTTGTCACCCCATGAGATGCGTGCAGGTGAGCTCGAGTGAAGCCTTTCACCGGGTTCCGAATGGATCAGCTCGTGATTGACCACAGATTCCTGACGGGGAACTCATCTAGTTACCGAGCCCGTTTGGTTAGACTCAACAGCTCGTTGCCTTTCCGTCAGGGAAAAACCATGACCTCATTTTCCATCAAGACCCGAACGCAGTTCAGGTTGCCCACGGTGCTCGTGCGCCTGAGTTCCAGCCGCTAGGGGCCATCACTCACCACCCCTCGCTTGGGTGTCCAAGAGCGATTTTCGAACCCTTCGACGGGCCAGCCTTCGAACTCCCGCTCATCGGGGTGTGGCGCCGGTCCTCGGACGCAGAGCCGCGAGGGGCCGCTGGGGCCATCGGAAAAGTGCGATGTTGTCATCATGATGGTCAAGTAGTTATCGCCCAGCCCCCGAGCGCGATGGCCGGGTAGTAGTTGTCTAGCCCCCGAGCATGGGGGCCAGGTGGTAGTCGGTGTCTCCCAGTCCTCGAGCGCGAGAGCCGAGTCTACGAACCTGTTCCTGTAGAAGAAAAATCGGAGGAGAGCAGTACGTGGTGCGACAAATACCAATTCTGAGGAAAAAGCATTTGATAATTTATAACAAGAATTATAAGTCCAACTCTTTTAAGTCTATTTAATTTCCTTAGGCAGTGTTTCTGTTGTGTTTAAGCACCTGACCCCCGACAACCGCATCTGTAGTGTAGGGAGTTGGCCGCATGCACGAGTGGGAAGTGTAGGTGTGGGGTCGAGGTTTCACGGTTTAAGGTGTGTGCTCCCCGAGTACTTTTAGTGACTTATGCGAGAGAGGAAAAAGAAAGTGTGCTAATGTGTCCCGGCGACGTGTGTTGGGGGTGTGTTATAGCTGGAAAAACAATGGTGCTAGGATGTTGACGGTTAATAGTTGTATCAAAGTTCGTTTAGACTTGCAAGCGGACAAGTCTCCCGTCGTAGTCAAGGGACCCTTCTTCCCTCGAGTGGTGAACCCAAGGTATCGAATCCGTGGAACAAATGTGTGATGCAAAAGATGATCTAGTAAAGCCAAGCAACTTAGATCTTCGGTAAAAGAGAAACCCTAATGCATCTAGATAAAGAGGACAAAACTAACTAATCTACTAAGGACCAGAGATAACAAAGTAAGATTGGGTAGATAAACCGATCTAGAGAGATCGGGTTAAGCCTTTTGTTGAAGTTCCAAGCAAGAGAAGAAGTAGCAAATTGAATCTTATTAGAAGCCTCTTTAAACCGTGGTTTCCCATCTAACTCCGAAAACATCCGCCTTTCGGAACCCCCGTTCTGTCACAACGTATCCCTACTCATGCGGGGAGTCTAGGGCAAGTCAAAAGACAAGTCGAGATTCTTTCGGAAGATCCGGCGTGTAGCTCTAGCCACCGCGGCTACAAGAACATCCTATGTAATCTATCTCGAGAATTGATTTAGAATAAGCAAAGCCGATCGAAAAACGAAATCTTTGAGGAAACACTTGATCGCTAGGAATAGATTCAACTTGATAAATCAACTATGACAATGATACATAAACAAGATCACCACCGGGATCCTACCTTGATCTTGCTTCTAGCTCCGGGAACTCCGATGTGGTCTTCCGTGCAAGGTTCCCACGTCGGCTAGGGAGACCCTAGTCAACTAGCTCGACCCTCTCCTATCCAAGATGGTGTCCCTCTCTTCTCTTCTCCTCGACGGCCGATGACGAATTGGATGATGCGTGGCTCTCGACCCTTGGGGCTATAAATAGCCCGAATGGCGGCTAGGTCAAAGGAGGGGGCGAATGGGCACTTTGGACGGGCCGGCCGGCCGGCCGGGCCCATCCGAGGCCCGGCCCCGCAGCCTCCTTTGCTTCATGTCGGTTCCCGTGTCTTCTAGATGCTTCCCCCTTCGCATGTAGGCCCTTATCGTCGGTTTCTCTCCGAATTGGACATAACTCCTTGTCTTGCAAGATTCGGCACTTTTACGGTTAGGTCCTTGGAGTTTGTCATCTTCTCGGATCAAGTCCCCGACTTCTTGGAGTTAAGTTTGCTTCGTTGCATGACTTGTACGGGCTTCAAGGTCTTGTCATAAGGTGCTTGCTGAACTTATCCCGAAAGTCTTGCTTTCAACGCTAAAACCCCGCATAAACACTAAACTCCAAAACCGACATGCGCAAGTGAACTTGTTATACCACGGGGGTTAGTACCAATGGATAAGGTATAAAACTTATGCCAACATCGAAGGTAAACTCATGGCTAGGTTGACGGATTTTCACCGTCAACATCTCCCCCATGCTTAAACCTTGCTCGTCCTCGATTAAGCCTTCGATGGATATCATTGTTGCCCATCAATGTTTAAACCTTGCACTTGATCATACATGAGAAAACATAATGCTCTCGAAATTTTAATTCTTTAAAGTTCCATAATGTACTAGCCTTCATCTCCACGAAGGGTAGATTCTTAATTAAGCTTATCCCACAAGTATTAACATGCTCACAAAGTTTAAATAGATCTTAGAATTTTTGAAATAAAGAACGAGATAAAGAAAAGCTAGACCAAGTTCACAAATTTAAATCATCTTTCATATTGCTCATAAACTCTCATCTCATCTTGTCTCTCAAGCCTATATATTCTACTCCTTTCCTTCTCATAACATATATGTGTGGTAGGCTTTATATGGAGCTTTTTGGGAAAGTTTAGTCCTACCAAGATTTTATAAATGAGGTGTTGTCAAAACAAGACAAGCTTCTCATGGTCTTATCAAGACTCGTCAAAAAGGTCATTGGAAAATGATGTTATATCAAGGACGGGAAAGAGAAAAAATACACACACTTGAGATGGGTGGACATGTGCAAATGGCAAAGAGTGATCCCGAGGCACCAAGGAAGTCCTCGTTATCGGATTGCACATGGTTGGAAAATTGAGTATGGATCTTTTAATCTTGAAGCCTTGAAATTCCTAATGCACTTTAGAGAACCGGGGAGTTCACTTTATTTTTATTTTTATACATACTCATATATATTTTTTCGTTTTCTCACATTTCTCTTTCTTTCTTTCTCTCTTTTTCTCATATTTTATTTCTCTTTTTTCTTTCTCATATTTTTATTTGCTCCCCTTTGAACTCTAAAATTGCATCGTACCTACCTCCTTCCCCATGCTTAGACGTTGCTCGTCCTCGAGCAAAGAGGCGATAAATAAGGTAGGTATCGGAAATATTTTTCCTTGGAGAGATACTTGAATTCTTCAATGTTGGCACCGTCTTGCGATCTTCCTTGAATTGATGATCCATTCTCAACGATAGGTTGTGGTCAAGGAGATAATCACAAAAGATGATATTTGGTTTTAAGGGTGGATATCCGGCGAGGTTTGTGAGATCTCCGATGCGGGGATACACAATGCACGTATGAAAGGCTAGCAAAAAGATAGATACGCAAAAATGGAATGACTAGCTTCTTAGTCTCGGGCCGGAGAAATCATGGCCTGCAATAACTCACTCAAAAATAAATCTTGTACGGAAGGTTTATGCACTCAAATATATATTAGGCTCTGGATAGGTTGAGCACACACAAGTGATATTTATGACAAGGTTAGCGATATTTTTTGAGCATAAAAACTATCTTCAATCTATTTATAACTTGAGAGCACATAAAACACTATGAGTCTTTATTTTAATCATAACCTCCGCGAAAGATTAAGCTAGCATTTAGATAAATTCAGATTCGTATTTTAAGAGAGCACTAGCTTTAACATGCATAAATCAATTACAAAGATAAACAAAGCGGCAATTGTAATCATATATCATCATGGCACAAATTTTGTAACTTTTCCAATGATGTAAACAAGGTGGTGTCTTTATTAATAATGAAATCAAGCTGAAATACAAACTGAAAATAAACTAACACACTTGCTGAAATTTGAATGAAAACTGAAAATATTACGCAAACACAAACAAACAAAAGCTGAAAATTACAGAGAAAGGGAAAGGAAAAGAAAACTAAAGTTCCTTAATCTTCCTAGTCCTCCGCCGGTGGTTGGTGTTGATAATCTTGATAGTAGTACCCTTGCTCGTAGTATGGTTGGACATCCCCTCCAACGAATTGAACCGGCTCCACTAGGTGAAAGCGTCCAAGCTCATAGGCAATATTTGCATTGCCCTCACCAAGTTGAGCCGCGTTGGCTTGGATGGCTGCGACGTTTTGCGTATTTCTCGCAACATACCCTCCAATTATGGCCACACTTTGTTGCGGTTGGGGATACTGTGCATAGGGCTCCGCGAAGGCTACGTTGGGCACCACATAATTTGGTGGGGGTACCGGTGCACCACTCCCCCATGCTTGCTCTTGTGGCCCTCCGTAGTAACTTGGCGGAGGAGGGATCCCGCCGAAAGGTGGCACAACATTGGGTTGTACACTACCCGCTTGTGCAGAGGAGGATCCCTCCTCTACGATCCTTCCTCTTTTATTTTTCTTTGCCGGGACAAGGAGTCCCTCTTCCAACCAATCTTCCCTCCCTTGGATGAAAAGCCTAAGCCTTGCATCCGGAAGGGGTGTAGGTTCACCGTGGCCAAACTAAAACCTCTTCTCTCATCTCCACTACTATATTTGCCTTGTCGCAAATACTCAATGCCGAGAGAGGTCCCACGCAAAAGATGTTCGGGGTTTCTTGTGATCCCCGTACGTAGGGAGATGGCCAACATAGAGAGGTAGCACCCGAAGCAATATCTCCCACTCCCGATGTTGCCTCGCAACACCAACGGTTGATCATAAGGTATGAGGGGTCTAGTGGCTGCTTGGCAATTAAAGCCGAGTAGAGCCAATTCAACTCCGTGTCGGTCACCTTCGTCTCCCTCATCCTCCCCAATACCCTCTTGCACATCCAAGAGTGGAATACTCGGATAATGGGGTTTCGGATGCAATTGCGTTGTTGGTGGTCTTCTCCGGAGATCAAATTCCAAAATCCATCTAACATGCGGGCGGCACGTCAACTTTCTCCGGAGCTCCCTTATGGAACCCAAGTAGCTCCCTAACATGCTCGTAGGGAACCACTTGTTGGACCTCCTCCAAAGGCGAATGATAAACTTTGCACCCCATCATCAAGGATAGGTGCAATGGTCATCAAGATTTCCAAGGCAAACTCCTTGTGGGTGTCCGCCGACACTCCGTTGGAGAATTGCACCCATCCAAGGTGCCCCAACATATAACATATGTCGATGCCGAAACCCAAGTAGTTGAGTGCTTGATCGTCGAAGTCGACGTTGGGCACAAGTCTCTTCTCAAGACGAGAGAGCTTCTTCTCCTCCTCCGATAATATGATAAAGCCATACGAGGAATATATCGGAGTGTATGGAGGTGGCGCGGTTGAACGGGTCGATCGTCGAGGTGGAACAGGCGGCTCCTCCGTGTGCCCTTGAGGTTCAGTAAACCTCATGGACGTGCTCCTTGTTGCCCTGCCACCGAGAAGAAGAGCGTCGTTCCTCCTTGGTGGTGCCGTATCCTCCTCCATGCTCCGAGGAGACTCGGAAACCGAGTGCCTCCTCGAAGACGTCGTCGTCGACGGCTTGGATGACGATGAACCCTTCTTCTTGGAGAAGAGACTTGTGGTTTTCTTCCACATGGTTGCAGCACTCATCTCTCTACTAAAACTCCGGGTTGCAACCGGTAACTAGGCACTTAAAATCTTACTTCGGATGTGGACTTTGAGTGGATTAAGGTTGTGGATTTTTTTGAGCTATCAAGCTTGGGAAGGTTGGCTATGTCTACGGAGGTTCTGGGCACACAAACTTGAACACACAAACTGAGGAAGGAGAGGGAAGCTTGCTCGCAGAAAATAGGAGCCGGGGGCTCCTTAAGTAGGGGAGGCCGGTCGGCTCGGGCCGACCGGCCCGGGTGGGCCGCTCGCTCCTCCCCGCCTCGGCTTTCTTCCCGCACGATCATCTCCTCCATGACTTCCTTGCCCGTGTGCTCCACGAGTTGCACCGCCCAAACGCTCTCGTCCACTCCTTTTCTTGCATTATTGGTCCTTCCACTTGATGCTTCATGCTTTGAGTCATGTCCATGCTCCCTTGCTCCAATTGCTTCACATGCCATCATGAAATTCCTGCAAAGTCATGCTTGCTTCCCACCCATGCTTGTCCTTTGCATGTGGTCTTGATGAAAGTTGATGAAAGAGTATCTAATGGTGCATGCATGATTAATTTAAACTAGATTGCCTCCCTTTAGGTATGTTTAAGGTTAACCACTCCTCTAATTCGAAAATTAAAAATATTTTCAGAGCTACGGAAGAGCTCAAGCATAAATTTAGAGAAGTTTTTAAACCATTAAAGACAAATGTAAGTCAAAAATATTTTCCGACTACGTTGATATCGGTCTCACCGGTATAGTTTGCCTTCATTGGTTGAGAGCAAACTTTTCCCGGCTTGATCATGGGGGCATAGGTTTAGGTTCTAATTTTTGCCAAATGAGAGAGATTTTGAATAAAAAAATTTAAATGAGGCTTAGAAAAATTCTAATCTTAGAGAAACCAAGGATATAGATTTTTAAACCAACCAAAAGTTTTGTTTCTAGGTTCACGCGAGTCCTACCACGTGCTGAAATCTAATTAACACCTAGGTATAAGTCGTGGCTCTACTCGTGTGGTTTTAGCATGAAAAATAAGTCAACCACAACACCATAATAAGGATGAAGGGTTGAGTTAGGTTCTGAAATTATTTGGTTGTGGTTTCTTGAAAAAGAACAAACAAACACATTGGAGGGTTCATGTAAAGGGTTTATGATAAAGCAAAACATTCAACCAAGAATTATGTCTCTAATATTGTTCAACCAATTCTAAGTCTAATGTCTTTGCGTAATAAAATTCAAAACTAAAATTTTTAAAAAGACTCCAAAAACCTGGAATCGGGTTGTCCTCCCGGTAGCTTATTCTTGGTCGACGAAACGGGTTACCTCCCGCCTAGCGCTTCGTTTATAGTCCATAGCTAGACTTCTTCACTTGATTACTTCGGATCAACACTCTTTGCGGGCGTTGCAATCTTGGGTACCCACTTCTGCACCATCATGGGTGCGGGCTTATCTTCCGGCTTAGTCATTTTTTTGGTCTTCACAGGCGGCTTTTCTTCCTTTGTCTTGACGGATGCAACACCTTCCTTGATTTTCTTTACGTTCATCTTTTTCGGCTCTTTCTTCTTCTTCAGCCCCTCCTTCTTCTTTGGTTCTTCCTTCACTCCAATCATGTTGCATGCCTCGAGTCGTGGTCGGAACTTGAAGGAACTCATTTCTCCATTGATATCGAACATGATCTCCCCCTTGCCAACATCAATAGTAGCTCCCACGGTCTTGAGGAAAGGTCTACCAAGGATGAGCGACGGCTTCTCCCTCTCTCCCATCTCGAGCACCACGAAGTCGACGGGGATGAAGTGGTGTCCGACCTTCACGGGTACATCTTCAGCAATGCCCAAGGGATAGCGAATGGAGTTATCTCCCAACTCCAAACACATATCCGTAGGCTCCAATGGTAGGCGTAGCTTCTCGAACACATCCTTCGGCATGATGCTCACACTAGCCGCAAGGTCGCACAACGCCTTCTCGAAGTTGAATGAACCAACGGAACATGGAATAGTAGGGCACCCGGGGTCCTTTTGCTTCTCTAGCCCATTAGCAATAGCGGCACTACACTCCTCGGACATCGTGACATGACCTACCCCGAGTGTTGCTATCTCATATTTGTTTGCAAGTATGTCTTTAAAGTAATGAGAATATGTAGGTACATGTAGGGCATCTAATAATGGCATGTTGATGCTTAGTCTTCGCACAACCTCCACAAACTTCTCAAAGTGGTTGTCAAGTTTACCTCGGAAGTAGCGTGGCTTGAGTTGTGGTATCCTCGTGTCTTCCTCCGGCATCTCAAATTTGGAATCTTCGGTGACGATCCCCATAACCTTCTCTTTAGCAACTCCTTCCACCTTGGTAGATGGTTTAAGCTTCCTTGCTCCCGCGGAACGTTTCGGATCTTCAGTCTCCTTTCCCGAACGTGTTTGAATGGCCTTCGCCGATTCAGGACTTTTAGGATGTCCCGGAAGCTTCCCTTCATCATTAGTGAGGAGCCCCGCAAGTTGTCCAACTTGCGTCTCGAGCATCTTCATCATGTTGAGCACTTGATGGTTGGAACTTCCGACCTCTGTCACCTTGCTATCGATGTTCTCCAACACCTTGTCTATGGTCTTGAACTTGGTGACGGTGTCCTTGTTGATCTTAGCTTGCTCGTCCATGAATTCCTTCAATTGTATACGAAGCGGAACCGAATTCGGAATAGATGAGCTTGCATTAAATTGAGGTCTACCTTGCCCGTAGCGGAAGTTCGGCAATTCTCCCTTCCTCATGTAGTCGAGCGTTTTGGCTTCCTCCGGACAATCTTTGCGGACATGGCCATACTCTCCACATTCTTCACATGTGGATCTTGCTTCGGCGGCCTTCAAGTCTTGAGCCTCTTTCTTTTCTATCTCCATCTTCTCCAACCTCCTCATGAGCGAGTCGATCTTGCCTTCAAGTATGTTCTCCTTCTCCACTTGCAACACTCCTTTGACGTTCCCCGTGGGTTGAACCGGATGTAGGCGCCCGGATGACGCCCATGTGTCGTTATCCACGACCTTCTTGAATAGAGTGAAAGCTTCTGTCTGTGTAAGCTCGATGATAGATCCTCCCGCCGATGCATCAATGATCGTCCTTGACGCCATGGTGAGTCCTTGATAGAACTTTTGCACGAGGTCTTCCTTCGGGAACTTGTGATGTGGAACCGCCCGAGTGTACTCGTTGAAGTGCCCGAATGCCTCCGAGATAGTTTCCGTAGGATATGGAACAAAGGTGGAAATCTTATTATGCAAGCTTTGAGTTTTACCCGGCGAGTAGTATTCCTTCATGAAAGCCTTCATCAACGTGTTCCAATTTTGCACCGTCTCCTCCGGTTGAGAGTGGAACCATTGCAAAGCCTTCCCGAGTAGTGAGAATGGAAAAAGCCTTGCCCTCATTTGATCTTGAGTCACCCCATCCATGTTGAAAGTTTCACATAGTTGAATGAACGCTTGGAGGTGAAGGTTCGGATCCTCTTTACCGGTGAAGGGTGAATGTTGCACCATGCGGATTGTCAAGGTCTTGATCTCGAACGGTCTTCCGATCTCCTCAAGGTTCAAAATTGGTAGGTCGATGATGTCCGGGGTGCATAGCTCCCCAATCTTGCGCTCTTGCGGTTGGTCACACATCGGTGGAAGTCGATTCTCCCGAGGACTTTGAGGTGGTGAATTCTTCGGAGATTCGTTCCTTGGTCTTCCGACTTCGAATCTACAAAATCCAGCTTTTTAGCTTGATGTGCTTCGCGTCTCCTTATCCTGTAAAGTTTTTCTGGATCATCCACAAAATTATCGGGTTTGTTGGAGAGGTAGCCGTCCATCTCTCGTTAGGGTTAGCAATAAACAAAATATGCTAAAACTAGAAAGTAAAAATAAATCTATGAAAACTAGGGTTAGACAAACTAGATTAGATGTATTTTGAGGATGATCAAAGTTTAGTAGATGCAAAAAGAAAAACTAAAAGAAAACTGAAAATTACAAGAAAAGGCAATAAAAAAATCAAATCTTGATCACTTGTCCCCCGGCAACGGCGCCAGAAAAAGGGGCTTGTTGACGGTTAATAGTTGTATCAAAGTTCGTTTAGACTTGCAAGCGGACAAGTCTCCTGTCGTAGTCAAGGGACCCTTCTTCCCTCGAGTGGTGAACCCAAGGTATCAAATCCGTGGAACAAATGTGTGACGCAAAAGATGATCTAATAAAGCCAAGCAACTTCAATCTTCGGTAAAAGAGAAACCCTAATGCATCTAGGTAAAAGACACAAAACTAATCTAATCTACTAAAGACCGGAGACAACAAAGTAAGATTGGGTAGATAAACCGATCTAGAGAGATCAGGGTAGGCCTTTTGTTGAAGTTCCAAGCAAGAGAAGAAGTAGCAAATTGAATCTTATTAGAAGCCTCTTTAAACCGTGGTTTCCCATCCAAATCCGAAAACATCCGCCTTTCGGAACCCCCGTTCGTCACAACGTATCCCTACTCATGCGGGGAGTCTAGGGCAAGTCAAAAGACAAGTCGAGATTCTTTCGGAAGATCCGGCGTGTACCTCTAGCCACCGCGGCTACAAGAACATCCTATGTAATCTATCTCGAGAATTGATTTAGAATAAGCAAAGCCGATCGAAAAACGAAATCTTTGAGGAAACACTTGATCGCTAGGAATAGATTCAACTTGATAAATCAACTATGACAATGATACATATGCAAGATCACCACCGGGATCCTACCTTGATCTTGCTTCTAGCTCCGGAACTCCGATGTGGTCTTCCGTGCAAGGTTCCCACGTCGGCTAGGGAGACCCTAGTCAACTAGCTCGACCCTCTCCTCTCCGGGATGGTGTCCCTCGCTTCTCTGCTCCTCGGCGGCCGATGACGAATTGGATGATGCGTGGCTCTCGACCCGGGGCTATAAATAGCCCGAATGGCGGCTAGGGCAAAGGAGGGGGCGAATGGGCACCCTGGACGGGGGCCGGGCGGCCGGCCGGGCCCATCCGAGCCCGGCCCCCGGCCTCCTTTGCTTGATGTCGGTTCCCGTGTCTTCTAGATGCTTCCCCCTTCGCATGTAGGCCCTTATCATCGGTTTCTCTCCGAATTGGACATAACTCCTTGTCTTGCAAGATTCGGCACTTTTACGTTAGGTCCTCGAAGTTTGTCATCTTCTCGGATCAAGTCCACGACTTTTTGGAGTTAAGTTTGCTTCGTTGCATGACTTGTACGGGCTTCAAGGTCTTGTCATAAGGTGCTTGATGAACTTATCCCGAAAGTCTTGCTTTCAACGCTAAAACCACCGCATAAACACTAAACTCCAAAACCGACATGCACATGTGAACTTGTTATACCACGGGGGTTAGTACCAATGGATAAGGTATAAAACTTATGCCAACACCGAAGGTAAACTCATGGCTAGGTTGACGGATTTTCACCGTCAACATAGGAGTATTCTTAGCTCGATTTTGTTCGCGTCGGGGGAGTCGGCGTGTCGTTCCCGAGCCCGTCCTGACCAACCCCCGAGCTTCGTGTCGCCCGTGGTGGTCGAGCGGACGACTGTCGAGGCGGTCGGCGATTTGTTGGAGTCGTCATTGGTTTAGCGTGGGAGACGTCACAGGTTCGTTGAGGCGGCTGCCAGATGGCTGCCAGCGCCATTCACCACTGTTGTTGATGGTGGCACTGCGGTCGGTGGTGAGAAGAAAAGCTTGGTGGCAGCTGTCGGGCATACTCCCGGGTACCCATGCAAGGAAGGATGAAGACAGACTCCTACTAGAATTCCCCTATAATCCTACTAGGACTCATTCCGTGTAATCCTACTAGGACTCCTGCCTTGTAACCGACTAGGAACCCGCCCCCTGGACTATATAAAGGAGGGCCGAATACCTAGCCGGGCACCTGATCTCAACCAACACCAAGCGCAGGGCGCCATACTTGATCCCCCAAACAGGACGTAGGGCTCTCCGCCTTGGCAGCCCAAACCTGTATAAATCTTGTGTCACGTGTCCTTGCGCATACCTTTGAGTTCTCAGTCTCCCGATAACGATCCTCCACCACACAATCTACTACCTAGGGTACCCCCTTGGTAGGTTTGCCTGTCTAAAACACCGACAGCTGGCGCGCCAGGTAGGGGTGATCATCGCCACCGGGCGAATTCGAAGGACCCTCGTCAACAAGGTCAATCTACTCGTCGACTCGCCGAGATCCATTGAAGCAAGTCGCCTTGCTCCTGTCAAAGCGTAATCAATTTTCCTACGCCACGCGTCCGGTTGCTTCAGCACGTCACGCGGCTCGTCGTCGACTACTTCGACTACGCCGCGCGTTCGGGTGCCTCGGCTCGTCACACGGCTCGTCATCGACTACTTCACCTACGCCGTGCGGCTTGTTTCGTGACTCGTCGTCGACTACTTCGTCTCGCGCAGGCTCGTTGTCTACTATTTCGACTACGCCGCGCGTTCGAGCGCCTCAACACGTTGCGCGGCTTGTCACGCGGCTCATCATCGACTACTTCGACTACGCCACACGTCCGGGTGCCTCGGCACGTCGCGCGGCTCATCACGCGACTCGTCGCGCCGCTTGTCGTCGACTACTTCACCTACGCCGCGCGTCTGGGTGCCTCGGCATGTCGCGCGGCTCGTCACACGGCTCGTCGTCGACTACCCGCGTCTGGTCGCTTCGGCACGCCGCACGGCTTGTCGCGTGACTCGTCGTTGACTAGTTCGTCTCGCGCAGGCTCGTTGTTGACTATTTTGACTACGCCGCGCATTCGGGTGCCTCGACACATCGCGCGGCTCGTCATGCGGCTCGTCGTCGACTACTTCGACTACGCCGCATGTCCGGGTGCCTCAGCATGTCGCGCGGCTCATCACGCGACTCGTCACGCCGCTTGTCGTCGACTACTTCGCCTACGTCGAGTGTCCGGGTGCCTCGGCACGTTGAGCGGCTCATCACGCGTCTCATCGTCGACTACTTCACCTACGCCGTGCATCCGGTCGCTTCGGCACGTCGCGCGGCTTGTCGCGTGACTCATCATTGACTACTTCGCCTCGCGCAGGCTCATCGTCGACTACTTCGCCTCGCGCAGGCTCGTCATTGACTACTTCGCCTACGCCGCGCGTCCGGGTGCCTCGGCACGTCGCGCGGCTTGTCACGTGACTCGTCATCGACTATTTCACCTACGCCGCGTGTGCGGTTGCTTCGGCATGTCGCGCGGCTAGTCGCGTGACTCGTCGTCGACTACTTCGCCTACGCCGCGCGTCCGGGTGCCTCAGCACGTCGCGCGGCTCGTCACGTGGCTCGTCGTTGACTACTTCACCTCGCCTAGGCTCGTAGTCGTCTACTTCGCCTACGCCGCGTCCGGATGCCTCGGCATGCCGTGCGTCTCGTCACGCGGCTCATCGTCGACTACTTCACCTACGCCGCACGTCCGGGTGCTTCGGCACGTTGCGCGACTCGTCACGCGGCTCGTCGTTGACTACTCCCTGCGCCGTGACTTCCTCTTGCGGCCACACTGGCTCTACTTCAGCCACACCGTGCGTCGCGACTACTTGTCTCGCGGCAACACAAGATCTACTTCGAGTACTCCGCGTGCCGCTACGACGTCATCTTCCGGTCGCATCACGTCGACCATTCATCTCGACTAGTTTTCCAAACTAGTCGAGAACGGCTGTCACGCCCCCAACAACTAGTCGGAATCAACTCTGACTAGTCAACTTCAGCAACAACCATCGTAGCTCCATCGTCGATCGCCACGGCTTCATTAACAGTCTGCCCAGGCAGCAACAACTAAGTCATTTATTTAAATGATTACTGTTTTCTTTTCTTGGCTTGTTCTCCTCATCATGTAGGACTACTTGCTGGCTACTCATTTGTGTACGCTTCCCGGGGGTTTTCACGGGAGCTACACTCTGCTGACTACTCTTGTGGTTTATCAATCAAGTCGCCATGAGCCTACTTCATCAACTCGGGGGCTATCCCAAGGAGGCAGCTTCTAAAGTCCGCTACGTGTGGCAATCTAAAGTCGACTTCTTAAGTCGCATTGTAAAGTCCGCTCCATGCGGCAACTTAAAGTCGACTCCAGTCGCATCTTCGCCTGCTTCGGTGGCATACTACATGTGTAAGCTTCGATGGAACCTAGCTGTAAGTGGCCCTCGGGTCCTGGCGACGATGGAACCTAGCTGCACATGGTCTTCACGCTCTGTACCATGGGTCCAAGTACCCTATGTACTCGCGCACCGTACCTTGGGTCTGAAATCCATGGCCCAGGTACACAAGTCGATTTCGGTCACACCTTCAAGCCCTCTCTGGTGGCAATCGTACCTTGGGTCTGAAATCCATGGCTCAGGTACTTAAGCCCACTCTGGTGACACAAGTCGACGCTAACAGTCGCACCCAAGCCCACTCCGGTGGCACAAGCCGACTTCGATCACAATCTTAAGCCTGCTCCGGCGGCAAAACTACTCGTTTTCTCTGATTTTTCATTCGCTTTGGCTTTCCGTAAAGTGCTTTTCGTTTTTTGCATCTTAAGTCCACCTCACGTGGCACAAAGTCGACTACTGTAGTCGCATCTAAAGTCCGCTCCGTGCGGCAATCTGAAGTCGACTTCGGTTTTCAAGTCGCATATCAAAGTCCGCTCCACGCGACATCCTAAAGTAGACTTCGGTTTTCAAGTCGCATCTCAAAGTCCGCTCCGCGCGACACAAAGTCAACTTCGGTTTTCAAGTCGCATTCTAAAGTCCGCTCTGCCGACATCTAAAGTCGACTTCAGTCGCATCTAAAGTCCGCTTTGACGGCATGGCTACTTTTCAAGCTACACGGCTCGATGCTAAATTACTACTCGGAATCTCTCCAGCTCGGGGGCTGTACTCAAATTACTACTCGAGGATAACTTCAGCAGGCTTTGCTCGCTCTCAAGCTCGTGGGCTCTACACCAACAACTACTCGACGTAGCTCATACGACTCTCTTATCTCAGGGGCTACACACTGCAAGAGTACTTGGATGATGGCTTTTGCGAACACTGAGGACCCTTGGATTGATTACCTAATCATTTTAAGGCTCGGGGGCTGCTAGGCTACACCCACCGTTCAAATTTTTCAAGACAGAAGATTCGGAATCAAGATTGACCCTCAGCTAGAGTCTACGACTCAACCTAAGGCTCGGGGGCTACTCCATATGGAGTGCGATTTTGCAACCGCACTTCCATATAATCTCGACTTCAAGACTGATGAACAGGACCACCTTCCAGCCTCGTGGCAGTTCAAGTACTATTGAAGACTTCTCCAAGCAGTACTCGAGGATGCTCAAGAACTACTCACAGAGGCTTCAAGACTACTCGAACTACCACTCTCGACTACAATGTGCTCGGGGGCTTGTCGGGCATACTCCCCAAGTACCCATGCAAGGAAGGATGAAGACGGACTCCTACTAGAATTCCCCCGTAATCCTACTAGGACTCATTACGTGTAATCCTACTAGGACTCTTACCTTGTAACCGACTAGGAACCCACCCCCCGGACTATATAAAGGAGGGCCGTGTACCGTTGACGGATAAAAGACGTATCCCTCTACGATCCGCAAGCGTACGGACCCCACACCTTTTTCACCACGGGATTCCCAAGGTTCTTGTCAATCCGCGGAGCAAGGGGATTACAAGCGTTCGATCAACAACGACACACTAGCTACTAAAACCCTAACTACTATTATACTAGAAAATACTTAACTACTCTAGAGAGAATGATAAACGATCAAGAGAGAAGACACTCGCCCACGGGTCTACGATACTAGAGCATGCAATCGCTTAAAGACATGAAAAACCAATCTAATCTATCGGGGTTGTGACCACGGTTTCGCCCTTTCCCTCCTCTCGTACTGTCACTACGCGAAGGTATTCATGACTAGACCTTTGATGGCCACGGCGTATTGAATGGATCCAAGGAAGCATTGGAGCTCTACTCCCTCTATGGCACGGTTGCAAGCCTTAAGCATTAAAGTATATTCAACACAAGATGATAGATAGATAAACCAACAAAGTGCGATTACATCTCAATATCGATTACAACCCATGGACGAATGAGAAGATTACCCCATCAAGGTGCTGATCATGGCACCGTTGATCATGGTTTCCCTTCCGCTCGTGTCTTCCTTCTTCTCCACGAGAGGGTGCTTCCTTCGAGGTGGTTGATCCCCCCGCCGGAGATCCTCCTCCTCTCTCTCTAGCTTGAAGATGGCCTTCGGTGCGAATAACTCCTCTCTCCGCGTTGGCGGCGCGTCGGGGGTTTTAGGGTCGAAGATCCTTCGAGGGCAAGGAAGACGGGACCGAACCGGTGCCGAAGTGGGCCGGGCCGGCCCGCCCGGGCCGGCCGGCCCGAGCCCGGTTCGGCCCGGTTCGGTCGCCCTTTTTGCTCCGTGGGTCCTCGTGCACTTATCTACTTTGCCCCCTCCACTTGGATGATTTTGACGCCGTTATCCTCGCGATCAAGATGGAGGCTCTCTTTGCATGAAATTTGATCTTTTACGCTTCAATCCCCGGGGTGTTCCTCGTAGCACTTCGGTCCTCACCACCATTGGAAGTAATTTCAGCGAGCTCATGAACACGAACAAGACTCCATGAATTCTCCTTTGAACTTATTGCGAATCCGTCCTTTATGTCCATGATTTCCTACATAAACACAACACTTCCAAATGCATGCACAAAGATGAACTTGTTATATGATTAGTGTGCCTAGTGGCGAGTTAGTTCCATAATCAAATCCAAACCAAAGTGTAATGAACATGCTAGGTGCACCAAAATACACCGTCAACATCTCCCCCACACTTAGCTCTTGCTCGTCCTCGAGCAAGTACTCGTAAAAGAACTTCGTCCAAGGAGTGTAATCGTGTACCACTTATCCTTCTTCACAAGTTAGTCAATCCCTTCATCTTTAATACATAAACACAAGGTAATGATAATCAAACATAAACATGGGCGTTTAGAATTTTTACCACGTCAAGATTCACCCCACAACTCAAACCCTTCACTTGAAGTCTTCAATTTCAGCCATGCTTACTCCTTTGCTTCCATCGGAGGGTTTTTATGGTTTTCAAAACAAAAATTCCTGCAACAAGTATTAGACAAAAACCTTTCTCCAAGCTCTCTCAAGTCACTCATATGAAGTGTCTATCCTAACCAAATTTTATAAAACTCTCACCTCCCATTAATCTCTCATATATCATGTAAAAGTGGAGCTATAGGTAGGGCTAGCGCAATCAACACAAGTATTGTCAAACTAAGAACTTCCTCTAATGGTTGTCTACCTTTCAAAGCCAATGATCATGAGAATTAACCATATGTAGGGATATCAAGGATGAGAAGATTTAGAATGGTGGACATGTGCAAGGGCAAAAGAAAATTGTGACTTCAAGGCACCAATGATGTCCTCGTTGTCGGATTGCACATGGTTGGAAATAGAGTAAAAGTTTCGTCTCACAATCAACGTGACATCCTTCCTTACACTTTATTATTTTTTTTCTTTCACTTGATCCATCCCTCTCATATCTTCATTGCTAACTCATCTTTCTCTCTTTCTCTTTTCTTCTTTCATTCACATATGATTTTTCTTTCTTTCTTTCTTTCTTTCTTTCTTTCTTTTCCATACACATACTTTTTCTCTTTATTTTTCTCTCTCTTGACAACTTTTCAAAGCTTTCAATTCTCCCTTTTCTCGCATGCATACAATCTGAATTTTTTAAATAAATCATGCTAGAGACGAGACGAAACTTTGAAAATAGGTTGTGTTCAAGGAATACGATGTACAAAAGAGATGTATAGGGTTGGGTATGGAATCCAGTGATATACATGACTTTCGTTGCGAAAGTCATGAACTGAATATATGACGAGGCTAGCAACAAAAGATAAGCACAAGGACATGATCATTGCTCGAAATTAAAACTCACCAAGAGAGAAGGGTCCTAGCCTAACTCATCGTGCTAATCACACTTATGGTGGAGCGAAAAAAATAAACTTGGCTTTGGATAGGAATTTTTTCTTACTCTCAACTTGGAAAAAGAGGTTTTGCTAACCTTTATTACAAGGGTTTTAATATAATTTTCAGAACTGAAATCCTCCAATTTTTAGCATCGAAAATAGCACAACTAGCATGTGAAGCTCAAGATCGAAGTGCGGTATGGGTACTTTAAGTAGTAGCGATTCCACTAAGCACCACGGTAAATGATTTTCAAACCACATACTTGTGCTCATATATCAAGAATCAAAGATTAAACAAACAAGTAAATAAAGATAAACAATACATAAAACACAAAGATGTATATAAAGACTCTTTTTATTTGATTTTCTTGACTCAACACTAATTTAAGACACTTGCAAAAATTTTAAAACGAGACTCAAAAACTAGAGACTCATTAAAACACTAAGACTCTCACACGAAGATTAAACCGAACCTAAACTTGAAGTTCAAAAGCTAAGGCTAGCGAGCTAGCTCTCCCCCACACTTAAAACATACGACGTCCTCATCGTATCTTACAAAAACCAAAGGGGAAAACTATATCTAGTGGTACTTTGAGCAAGCTTTGCACCACTTGCCTCTCATGTTTCCAACCATGCCGAAAAGTTTGCGCACGTTACGGTTAAGGAACTTGTAGTCATCTTCAACTACGCGCTCCAAGTCCTCCATACGGCCGCTTCATCGCTTCCATGGTTTGAAGACATTCGTCGGCCGACGCGTAGAGAGCTGCGATGGATTGACGGCAAACTCGACGACACACCGGATGCAATCCGAAGGGGTCGTCGTCGCCATAATCTCCACCGTTGTCACCACCGTCGTCGCCACCTCCATTGTTGTCGCCTTCGCCACCGCCGTTGCCGTCGCCATTGGGGCCCTCGGGAGTCCTTTCATAGGGCCGCTCGCCCCAATCGTCATCGTCTCTACCGGCGGCCGCCCACGAGCTCGGGCTACGATCGTCGGAGTAGTCGCTATCCCCATAATCCTTAGGCTCCGGCGACACCTCCTTGTAATCTTTGCGCTTGATGCCTTGGAGGCGTGCCGACCTTCGAACGGGTGTAGGGACCTTCTCTCCTTTGACGGGGTTGCGAGATGCAAGAGCTCCGGTCGGGACACGTCCTCCGCAACGGATACGTGCGGTCCTCTTGACGGGTAGCTTGACCTCGCATCGCATCGCCTCCTCCATCGATGGCTTCTTGGCTTCTACCTTCAACTCTAAGCTTTTTTGGAGGCTCAATGGCGCTACAAGGGTGCAACACATTGCTTGAAAGGTTTGATTCTCGAGCTCCCAATTCGGCCAAATATATAGTCCCGAGAGAAAAGCCCGGGAACCTTATTTTCCTTTTTTACACTTCCCTTAAAATTTTCCGACCAAACAAGGAAGTCAAAAAGGAGCAATTCGGGCGAAATTCGGGGACATCGGGCGTCGGGCCACCCCCCGGGCCGATCCGGCGGGACCGGCCGGCCCACCCCGCCTCGGGGGCGGGCCGGTCCGATTTTTGCACACCGCCCTATTTTTTTTCGTCCTCGGCCCATGGGAAAAAGTTGGCCCGGTTAATCTTCGCGAAAAACTCCGAAAAGCTAAAAGAAAAATTATTTACGAGAAGTTGGTGCCTTGTTTTTCGTCCTAGGCGGGACGTTCGGGCTCTTCCTCCATGGTAAAGACGTCAACATGATGAATGGGCACGACGTCGGGTTCGTAGTAAACCTTAAGCCGCTGCCCATTCACCACAAATTGATCGCCGTTTATATCCATAATGGTTACCGCTCCGTTGGAGAACACCGAATGCACAACATAAGGTCCGTCCCACTTGCTTTGCAATTTCCCCTTTCCAAAGGTTTTAAACCTCGAATTGTAGAGGAGGACCTTATCTCCTTCTTTAAATTCTTTTTTCTTCAATCTTTTATCATACCACCTTTTGATTCTCTCCTTGTATATGCTTGCGTTTTCATAAGCTTTCAACCTCAACTCCTCTAGCTCGCTTATTTGAATTCTCCGTTTCACCACCGCGGCATCGAGATCAAGGTTCATCTCTTTAATCGCCCAATAGGCTTTATGTTCTAACTCAACCGGAAGGTGGCAAGCTTTTCCATAGACGAATTGATAAGGGGTCATACCTATCGGTGTTTTAAACGCCGTTCGATAAGCCCATAAAGCTCCGTCTAATTTCTTTGACCAATCCTTGCCTCCCTTCTCTATGGTTTTGTTAAGTATGCTTTTTAATTGCCTATTTGACGTCTCCGCTTGTCCGTTGGTTTGTGGGTGATAGGCCGTGGAGACCCTATGCTCAATTCCCAATTTGGACAAGCACCTTTTGAAGTTCTTCCGGTGAAATGAGTTCCTCCATCACTTATCAAGATTCTCGGTGTCCGAAACGCGGAAAAATCACGTTCTTGATCATAGTGATGGACTCCTCCGTGGAAGCTTTACGACATGGTATAGCCTCTACCCACTTGGATACATAATCGACCATAACAAGTATATACTCGAATCCAAATGAGTTTTTAAAAGGCCCCATGAAGTCTATGCCCCATACATCGAATATGTCGATTTGCAAGTTGTATTTCAAAGGCATAGAATTTCTTTGAGAGATGTTTCCGATTCTTTGGCATTCGGGGCATGACGCAACATATCTTTTAGTATCTTCATGCATCTCCGGCCAATAGAATCCGCTCGACCATACTTTGGCTTCGGTTCGAAAATGGCTATAGTGCCCACCGTACTCCGCCGAGTGGCACTTCCTTAGAATCTCGAGCCTCTCTTCTCTTGGCACACATCTTCTCATTACTCCATCATTGCCAAGCTTGAAGAGGTATGGTGCATCCCAAAAATATTTCTTACTTTCAGAAATTATCTTCCTTTGGGTGTTTTTGTCTAGATGATCGAGGGGCATCTTTCGAATTGCTCGAATGATGTCGATCATCCAAGTATCTTTATCAAGAACTCTATAGAGGTGGTCATCTCTCATCTTATCTTCTATGGGCTCTTTATCATCTTGCCCACGATTCATCCTAGACAAATGATCGGCCACAACATTTTCCACCCCCTTTTTATCACGAATTTCAACATCGAACTCTTGGAGAAGAAGGATCCAACGAATCAAACGTGGTTTAGCTTCCTTCTTAGCCAAGAGATACTTGATGGCTGTGTGATCGGTGTAAACAATGACTTTTGAGTTCACGATGTAAGATCTGAATTTTTCGAAAGCGAATACCACCGCTAGCAACTCTTTTTCCGTAGTAGCGTAATTTAATTGTGCCCCACTAAGAGTTTTGCTAGCGTAGTAAACGGCGTGAACTCGGCCTTCCTTTCTTTGTCCCAAGACCGCGCCTACGGCGTAGTCACTTGCGTCACACATGATCTCGAAAGGTTGGCTCCAATCCGGGGGTTGGATGATGGGAGAACTCACCAACGCATTTTTCAAGGTCCGGAATGCCGCTAGACACTTCTCATCAAAGTCGAAAGCCACATCCTTTTGAAGAAGGTGTGTTAAAGGATTAGTGATCTTCGAGAAGTCCTTTATAAATCTTCTATAGAATCCGGCATGGCCTAGAAAGCTCCTTAAGGATTTAACATCCGTAGGAGGTGGGAGTTGCTCAACCGTCTCTACCTTAGCCTTGTCCACTTCAATTCCTCTCTCGGATATAACATGTCCGAGCACTATGCCTTGCTTAACCATGAAGTGGCACTTTTCCCAATTTAAAACCAAATCTACCTCCGCACACCTTGTAAGGACCTTTTCTAAGTTTGCTAAGCAATCCATGAACGTCTTCCCGTAAACGAAAAAATCATCCATAAACACTTCAACAATTTCTTCGATGAATTCCGAAAACACGGCCATCATGCAACGTTGAAAAGAGGCGGAGCGTTGCATAGGCCGAAGGGCATCCTCCTATATGCAAACGTTCCGTAAGGACATGTAAATGTTGTCCGTTGACGGTGAAAATCCGTCAACCTAGCCATGAGTTTACCTTCGGTGTTGGCATAACTTTTGTATCTTATTCATTGGTACTAACCCCCGTGGTATAACAAGTTCACTTGTGCATGTCGGTTTTGGAGTTATGTGTTTACGCGGGTTTTAACGATGAAAGCAAGACTTCGGGATAAGTTCATTAAGCACCTCATGACAAGATCTTGAAGCCCGATACAAGTCAAGCAATGAAGTGAACATGACTCCAAGAGCCCAAGGACCAAGCCCGAGAAGATGATAAACTCCGAGGACCGAACCGAGAAAAAGTCTTGAATCTTGCAAGACAAGGAGTTGAGTCCAATTCGGAGAGAAACCGACGTCAAGGGCCCACATGCAAAAGGGGAGAACATCTAGAAGTCGTGGGAAGCAACACCGGCGAAGCAGCCGCGGGATGGGCCGAATTGGGCCCGAGCCGGCCGGCCCAGGCCGGCCGGCCCGGCCCGGCCGGCCGGCCCGGCCCGGGCCGGCCGCCCGGCCCGGTCGGGGCCCAATCGGGCTCTCCTTTGACCTAATTGCTTCTCGGGCTATAAATAGCCCCCCGACCGAGAGCCACGCGAACGGAAGTCGTATTCCGCCGCCGAGGAGCGAGAGAAGCTTGAGGGACACCAACTTGAAGATGAGGGTCGTGCTAGTTGTCTAGGGTTTCCCCGGCCGATGTGGGAACCTTGCATGGAAGACCACGTCGGAGTTCGGAGCGAGGATCAAGATCGAGGGAGGGCCCGGTGGTGATCTTGTTCATGTAATCATTCATGGTGAAGTTTGTAAGTGAATCCGATTTCTAGCGATTAAGTGCATTCTCGATGATTTTGTTTTCTTCTTGGTTTTGCTTCTTCTACGATCTAGTTTGCGACTAGATTACATAGGGTGCTCTTGTAGCCGCGGTGGCTAGAGGTGCATACCGGACCGGCCAAGTGATTTCAACTTGTTCTATCGAACTCGCCCTAAGCTCCCCGCATGAATAGGGATACGTTGTGACGAACGGGGGTCTCGAAAGGCGGATGTTTTCGGAGTCGGATGGGAAGGCCACGATTTAAAGATGCTTTTAATGAGATTCGCTTTTCTATCTTCATCTATCTTGTTTGGAGCTACAACATAAGCATGATCTAGATTCTCTAGATTGGTTATCTCTTGCTTTCTCTTGCTACCTCTTTAGTAGATTAGATTAGATTCGTTTTCTTTATGAGTTAGTAGATTAGATGCAACTTACCTTCATAAGATAGCTTACCTTGCTTTACTAGATTGAATCCTTGCGTTGCACATTGTTCCACGGATTCGATACCTTGGGTTCACCACTCGAGGGAAGAAGGGTCCCTTGACTACGACGGGAGACTTGTACGCTTGCGAGTCACGAACGAACTTTGATACAATTATTAACCGTCAACAAGCCCCTTTTTCCGGCGCCGTTGCGGGGAACAAGCAATCAAGATCCGATCTAGTATCGCTTATCTTTCGAGCTTTTTCTTTTGATTTTCTTTTGCATCTCTTATGTTTGATCATCCTCGAAAAGAAAAAAAAATCAATCTAACCTAGTTTTGATTAACCCTAATTTTTCTTTTCTTTTTAGATTTTTGTTTTATTACTAACCCTAACCGGAGATGGTTGGCTACCTCTCCAAGAAACCCAAAACTTTTTTGTGGATGATCCGGAAAACTTTACGGGGAAAAGGTGACGTGCAACACAAGCTCGAAGGACCATCAAAATCTCCAAGGGAATCACCACCTCCAAGTCAAGACGCCGGAAGGCCGTTCAAGATCAACGAGGATGGAGAAGATGGAGATGGAGAAAGAAGCTCAACACCTAAAGGCTACCAAGGCAAGATCCACATGCGGGGTGTTCATCGTGATGAAGATGTTAGAGACGCAAGTGGGACAACTTGCCGGACAACCGATTGGTGACAAAGAAGAATATCCGAGACAACTCCAAGGTCCCAAGACGGCGAAAGGCTACTCAAACTCATTCGGGAGAGATGAAGGATCACACTAGAGACCATGAAGATCACGACCGAAGGACCGGAGTTCGAGATGCCGAGCCACAAGGAAGATGTTGCATCCGTCAAGACCAAAGGACAAAGCCGACTGTGAAGACCAAAAAATTTGACTAAGCCAAAGTGGGTACCCAAGATTGCAACGCCCACAAAGAGCGTTGATCCGGAGTAATCAAGTGAAGAAGTCTAGCCATGGACTATAAACGAAGCGCTAGGCGGGGAGGCAACCCGTTTCGTCAAGTCAAGAATAAGCTACGGGAGGACAACCCGATTCCAGGTTTTTCAAGTCTTTTTAAATTTAATTCAGTTCTGAATTTTACTACGCAAAACCTTAGACTTAGAATGGTTGAACAATATTAGAGACATAATTCTTGGTTGAATATTTTGCTTGATCATAAACCCTTTACATGAACCATCCTATGTGATTGTTTGCTTCTTTTTCGAGAAACCACAACCAAAAAAAAAAAATTCAGAACCTAACTCAACCCTTCACCCTCATTATGGTGCTGTGGTTGACTTGTTTTTCATGCTAAAAACACACGAGTAGAGCCACGACTTGTATCTAGATGTTATTTAAATTTCAGCATGTGGTAGGACTCGCGTGAACCTAGAAACTTGATTTTTGGTTGGTTTAAAAATCCTCATCCTCGGTTTCTCTAAGATTAGAATTTTTCTAAGCCTCACTTAATTTTATTTCATTCAAAATCTCTCTCATCTAATTAAAATTAGGACCTAAACCTATGCCCCCATGATCAAGCCGGGAAAAGCTTGCTCTCAACTAATGAAGGCAAACTATACCGGTGAGACCGAAATCGACGTAATAAAAAAATATTTTCGACTTGCATTTGTTTTTAATGGTTTAAAAACTTCTCTAAAATTATGTTCGAGCTCTTTCATGGCTCTGAAAAATATTTTAAATTTCGAATTAGAGGAGTGCTTAACCTTAAACACACCTTAATGGAGGCAATCTAGTAATCATGCATGCACCATTGGATTCCCTTTCATCAACTTTCACCAATTCCACATGCAAAGGACAAGCATGGTGGGCAGCAAGCATCAACTTTGTAGGAATTTCATGGTGGCATGCGAAGCAAGTGGAGCTAGGGAGCATGGACATAACCCAAAACATGAAGCATCAAGTGGAAGGACCAATAAGGAGTGGACGAGAGCGTTTGGGCGGTGCAACTCGTGGAGCACGCGAGGCGGGGAAAGTTGCGAGAGGTGAAATGATCGTCTTTGGAAGAAAGACGAGGCGGGGAGGAGCACCGAGGCCGGCCTCACCTACATAAGGAGCCCCCCCGGCTCCCGTTTTCTGCGAGCAAGCTTCCCTCTCCTTCCTTTGTTTGTGTATTCAAGTTTGTGTGCTCAAAACCTCCGTAGACATAGCCAACCTTCCCAAGCTTGATAGCTCAAGAAAAAAAAATCCACATCCTTAATCCACTCAAAGTCCAGACTCCAAAATAATATTTGTGTACCTTGTTACCGGGTGAAAACCCCGGATATATATTTGTGAGGGAGAGTGCTGCAATCATGGAAGAAAACTACAAGCCTTTTCACCAAAGAAGAAGGGATCATCGTCGTCTAAGCCATCATCGACAACCGCTTCGAGGAGGCGCTCGGTTTCCGAGTTTCCTTGGAGCATGGAGGAGGACACGGCACCACCGAGGAGGAACCACACTCTTCTCCTTGGTGGCATGAGGGCCACACAAAACTCGTTTATGAGGTTCACCAAACTTCAAAGACATATGGAGCAGCCGCCCGTCCAACCTCGCCACTCGACACGATCATCCGCTCCACCTCCATACGCTCCGCGGTATTCCGAGGGGTATGTCATCATGATGGAGGAGGAGAAGAAGCTCGCTCGCCTTAAGTAGAGGCTTGTAGCGAATGTCGACATCGACGACCAAGCTCTCCACATATTGGGTTTCACACGGGACACGGTGCAATTCTCTAACGGAGTGTCGGCAAACACCCACAAGGAATTAGCCTAGGAAATTTTCGTGACCATGGCGCATACCCTTGATGAAGGAGTGCCTGAGTTTCTCATTCCGTTGGAGGGAGCCCACGAGTGGAGAAGAAGGAAGACACCGTCGGAAGGGTAACCTCGATCAATGATGCTATTTCTAGCACCTTGATGGGGTAATCTCCTTTCATCCATGGGTTGCAATCGGTCTTGAGATGTAATCGAACTTTGTTGGATTATCTATCTATCATCTTGTGTTGAAAATACTTTAATGCTTAAGGCTAGCAACCATGCCATAAAGGGAGTAGGGCTCCAATGCTTCCTTGGATCCATTCAACACAATCCCCGATAGATCGATTGGTTTTCATGTTCGAAACGATTGCATGTCTAGTATCGTAGACCCATGGGCGAGTGTCTCCTACTTTCAAAAGGGAGCTCCGGAACAAGTATGTGCATGAAGGCACATGGGAAGGCTTTTGGAGTATGATCACGAGAGGAGACCATCAACGAAAAAATACTATCCGGAACCCCATCATCCAAGTGTGTACTTTTGTGCAAGTGGATTTTTGGGGAGAATAAGAGAGACATAGATAACCAACACGGAGTTGAATTGGATTTACATGGCTTTGATTGCCAAGTGGCCAATAGACCCCACTCACCTATGATCAACCGGTGGTGTTGTTAAGCAACATCGAGTTCGGAAGATATTGGTTCGGGGTGTTGCCTCTCCATATTAGCTATCTCTTTAAAACCGGGTATTACAAGGAACCCAAATCATCTCCTACCCGGACTTCCCTAGGAATATATGAAGAAAGGAAAATATAAGAGTGAAGATGAGAGAGGAGGCTTCCAAGTGGCCTAGGTGAATTTGCCCCTTCCGGATTGAAGATTAAAACTTTTTTTTGAGAGGAAGAAGATTGGTTAGAGGAAGGACTTCTTGTGCCGGCGAAGAAAAAAATAATAAAAGAAAAGAATTATAGGAGAAGGATCTTCTATGACCCAAGAAGGAGGTGCACAACAAAATTATGTTCCACCATTCGGAGAAATTCCGGCATCGCCAAATTACTACGGTGGTGTACCAATGCAAGCATGGGGGAGTGGTGCAGCCATACCCCCACCATTTTTGCGGTGCCCAACGTAGCCTTTGCGGAGCCATATGCACACCTTCCTCAACCACAACAAAATGTGGCCACCATTGGAGGATACACTGCAAGAAACATGCAAAATATTGCAGCCATCCAAACCAATGCAAACCAAATGGGTGAAGGTAATGCAACATTCGCTTATGAGCTTTGACACCTTCACCTAGCACCGTCGGACAATTCATAGGAGGAGTGGTGCATTCCTATTACAAGTAAGGGTACAACAACCAAGACTATCAACATCAACCGCCGGCGGAAGATTAGAGAGAGGAGAAGCTTTAGTTATCTTTCCTTTACCCCCTTTTCTTTAATTTTCAGCTTGTTTGCGCCTATGTTTGCGTAGTATTTTCAGCTTTGCTTTAATTTTCAGTTTTTAGTTTAATTTTCAGTGTGTATCTTAGTGTTTATTTTCATCATGAATAATGTCACCACCAAGTTTTTACCTTTGGTAAAGTTACAAAGTTTGTGTCATGATGATATATGATTATAATTGCCGCTTTGTTTATCTTTGTAATTGATTTATGCATGTTTGAACTAGTGCTCTCTTAAAAATACAAATCTGAAATTATCTAAATGCTAGCTTAATCTTCAGCGGAGGTTATGATTAAAATAAAGACCCATAGTGTTTTATGTGCTCTCAAGTTATGAATAGATTAAAGATGTCTTTTATGCTCAAAAATATTGCTAACCTTGTCATAAATATCACTTGTGTGTTGCTCAACCTATCCAAAGCCTAATATATATTTGAGTGCATAAACTTTAGTGTACAAGATTTATTTTTGAGTGAGTTATTGCAGGCCATGATTTCTCTGGCCCGAGACTAAGAAGCTGGTCATTCCGTTTTTGCGTGTACCTATCTTTTTGCTAGCCTTTTATCCGTGCATTGTGTATCCCCACATTGGAGATTTCACAAACCTCGCCGGATATCCACCCTTAAACCAAATATCATCTTTTGTGATTACCTCCTTGACCACAACCTATCGTTGAGAATGGATCATCAATTCAAGGAAGATCGCAAGACGGTGCCAACGTTGAAGATTTCAAGTATCTCTCCAAGGAAAAATATCTCCGTACCTACCTTATTTTTTCGCCTCTTTGCTCGAGGACGAGCAACGTCTAAGCATGGGGGAGGAGGTAGGTACGGTGCAGTTTTAGAGTTCAAAGGGGAATATTTTAAAAAAAATGATGAAAGAAAAAAAATCCAGTGATATTCATGACTTTCAAGGTATAAAAAATCAAAACTTCGTTGTGAAAGTCATGGACTGAATATATGACGAGAAAAAAAATGAATGAATGAAAGAAAGAAAAGAATGAGAAATATGAAAGAGAAAAAATATATGTGCGTAAAGTAAACTCCCCGGTTCTCTAAGAGTGCATTCAAGGCTTCAAGTTAAAAAGATCCATTCTCATTTTCCAACCATGTGCAATCCGATAACGAGGACTTCCTTTGTGCCTCGGGATCATTCTTTGCCATTTGCACATGTCCACTTATCTAAAAGTGTGTGTATTTTTCTCTTTCCCCTCCTTGATTTAACATTATTTTCCAATGACCTTTTTGACGAGTCTCGGTAAGACCATGAGAAGCTTGTCTTGTTTTGACAACACCTTATTTATAAAATCTTGTTAGGACTAAACTTTCCCAAAGCTCCATATAAAGCCTACCACACATAAATGTTATGAGAGGGAAAGGAGTAGAATGTATAGGCTTGAGAGGCAAGTGAGATGAGAGTTCATGAGCAATATGCAAGGTGATTTAAATTTGTGAACTTGGTTTAGCTCTTTTCTTTATCTCGTTCTTTATTTCAAAAATTACGAGATCTATTTAAACTTTGCGAGCATGTTAATACTTGTGGGATAAGCTTAATAAGAATCTACCCTCCGTAGAGGTGAAGGCTAGTACATCATGGAACTTTAACGAATTAAACTTTTGAGAGCATTATGTTTTTTTTCATGTATGATCAAGTGCAAGGTTTAAACATTGATGGGCAACGATGATATCCATCGAAGGCTTACTCGAGGACGAGCAAGGTTTAAGCATGGGGCAGATGTTGACGGTGAAAATCCGTCAACCTAGCCATGAGTTTACCTTCGGTGTTGGTATAACTTTTGTATCTTATTCATTGGTACTAACCCCCGTGGTATAACAAGTTCACTTGTGCATGTCGGTTTTTGAGTTATGTGTTTACGCGTGGTTTTAACGATGAAAGCAAGACTTCCGGGATAAGTTCATTAAGCACCTCATGACAAGATCTTGAAGCCCGATACAAGTCAAGCAATGAAGTGAACATGACTCCAAGAGCCCAAGGACCAAGCCCGAGAAGATGATAAACTCCGAGGACCGAACCGAAAAAGTCTTCGAATCTTGCAAGACAAGGAGTTGAATCCAATTCGGAGAGAAACCGACGTCAAGGGCCCACATGCAAAAGGGGAGAACATCTAGAAGTCGTGGGAAGCAACACCGGCGAAGCAGCCGCGGGATGGGCCGAATTGGGCCCGGGCCGGCCGGCCCAGGCCCGGCCGGCCCGGCCCCACCCGGGGCCCAATCGGGCTCTCCGTTGACCTAATTGCTTCTCGGGCTATAAATAGCCCCCCGACCGAGAGCCACGCGAACGGAAGTCGTATTCCGCCGCCGAGGAGCAGAGAAGCTTGAGGGACACCAACTTGAAGATGAGGGTCGTGCTAGTTGTCTAGGGTTTCCCTGGCCGACGTGGGAACCTTGCATGGAAGACCACGTCGGAGTTCCGGAGCGAGGATCAAGATCGAGGGAGGGCCCCGGTGGTGATCTTGTTCATGTAATCATTCATGGTGAAGTTTGTAAGTGAATCCGATTTCTAGCGATTAAGTGCCTTCTCGATGATTTTGTTTTCTTCTTGGTTTTGCTTCTTCTACGATCTAGTTTGCGGCTAGATTACATAGGGTGCTCTTGTAGCCGCGGTGGCTAGAGGTGCATACCGGACCGGCCAAGTGATTTCAACTTGTTCTATCGAACTCGCCCTAAGCTCCCCGCATGAATAGGGATACGTTGTGACGAACGGGGTCTCGAAAGGCGGATGTTTTCGGAGTCGGATGGGAAGGCCACGATTTAAAGATGCTTTTAATGAGATTCTCTTTTCTATCTTCATCTATCTTGTTTGGAGCTACAACATAAGCATGATCTAGATTCTCTAGATTGGTTATCTCTTGCTTTCTCTTGCTACCTCTTTAGTAGATTAGATTAGATTCGTTTTCTTTATGAGTTAGTAGATTAGATGCAACTTACCTTCATAAGATAGCTTACCTTGCTTTACTAGATTGAATCCTTGCGTTGCACATTGTTCCACGGATTCGATACCTTGGGTTCACCACTCGAGGGAAGAAGGGTCCCTTGACTACGACGGGAGACTTGTACGCTTGCGAGTCACGAACGAACTTTGATACAATTATTAACCGTCAACATTGTCTTATGTTGATCTTCCGGTGAATGGGAATTTGCATGAACCCCGAGTATCCATCGAGAAAGCAAAAATAAGCGTGGTTTGCTAACCTCTCGAGCATCTCGTCTATGAACGGTAGGGGGAAGTGATCTTTCTTCGTCGCTTTGTTAAGCTTACGGTAATCAATACACATCCGCCACCCGGTCACGGTTCTTTGCGGTATCAATTCGTTCTTCTCATTCTTCACCACGGTCAAACCTCCTTTCTTCGGTACACAATGTACCGGCTCACCCATTCGCTATGTGGAACCGGGTAGATGATTCCGGCATCAAGTAACTTGATAACCTCTTTCTTTACTACCTCTCGCATGGCATGGGTTAGCCTCCTTTGATGGTCCACTACGGGCTTACATTGGTCTTCCATTGGTATACGATGAATGCAAAAGGTCGGGCTAATACCTTTGAGATCATTAATTGAATATCCAATCACCTTCCTATGTTTTTTTAATAAAATCAGCAACGCTTCATTTTCTTCGGGGCTCAACTCGTCGCTCACAATGACCGGATAGGTTTTGTCTGGGCCCAAAAATTCATATTTTAATCCCTTGGGCAAAGGTTTAAGGTCTACTTCGGGCACTTGTGGCTCCTCGAGTTTGATTTCTCCTATGTCTTCGAACTTCTCTTCCTCCACGCTACCATCATGCGGCTCTAAGCCTTTTGTTGCTTCCTCTAGTTCTTCATCTTGTTGATTACTAATTTGATTTTCCATCGCTCTTTGCAGCGGGTCTCTAAGGGTTTCAACAAAACAAAGACTATCTATCTCTTCTATTTCTTCATCTTCGGGAGGAAAAGGAGTAAGGTGTTTAGAAGCACGAAGAAAGTTATATGTGTACTTTGTTCCATTAAGGTTCATTGTTACTTTGCCTTCTCCGCATCTAACACGGCATCAACCAACTTAAGAAAAGGCCTACCTAAGATTATATGATCGAATTACTATGGTAAGCATCAATAACAAAGAAATCGGTTGGTATGTAGTTTCTAGAGATTTTTACTTTCATGTTGCAAGCAATACCTAGAGGTTTGATAGTTCTACCATCTCCCATAATTAATTTCGTTGATGTTGGAGCTAAGTCTAGGTTGTGGTATTGAACTTTATCATAAATTTTAGAAGATAGAACACTTACTTGGGCTCCGATTTCGCATAAAGCTTTGCATTGAACTCCGTTGATCTCGCAACTCAAGTGCGGCGTCATCTTCTCTTCTTCTTCGGATCCGATCGAATAAATTTCAGCAAGGAGAGCGTATGGTGATGCTTCGGGCTTGATCCCCATGATCCTCTTCACCTCGGCAATATGTTCCGGATCCACCACGTCATCTCCAAAGAGCTTTTCAAAAATCTCACCGGTGGTTTCGAGGTCGTATGAATTTTCAGCTTTCTTCTCCGGTGGGAAATCGACTTCCAATGCTCTTGCCATCCCCTTTTGATTAGGGAACGGTCTTCTCTTGTCGAATACTTCTCCGTAATCAATAGGAACCCAATCCATTGGCTCGAACTCCCTTAGTGGCTTCGCGCTTGACATGCTTCTCTTGTTCGTCTCATTTGGCGCGGCGAAGTCGACGTTTGGTGTAGTTCTTGACTTGATGTGTTCTTGTTCAAGCTTCTCCATGATTGGCTCCTCTTTCGTGACTTCCGGGTTGCCTCTTTAGAAAAATCAGCAAGCTTTTTCTTCCTTGAATTGAATTCCGGCTCTTCCGCAAGTCTTGTTTCCCAATCTCTTCGCATGGCGCTACCGCTTTACTAACTTTTTGTAGAAGTTGGGCGGCTTCCGTGAGTGTTTTCTCCATGAGATCCCCACCCGCACACATTTCGACGTGTCGCATGCAACTAGGGGTTAGGGAAAAGAAAAATGTATGCGGGGAGTACGTCACCGGTGAAGCCGAGTTTTGGTCCTTGTTCGATTAATTCATTAAACCTATCCCAGGCTTGGTCTATCCCTTCCTCTTCTCCTTGCATGAAATTGATCACTTGCCTCCTTAGATGTTGAACCTTGCTCATTGGAAAGAACTTCTCGCAAAACTTCTTTGTCAACTTGTTCCAATTGCCTTCAACTTCAAAGGACGCAACCGAATACCATGTCTTTGCTTTGCCGGCAAGCGAGTAGGGAAAGAGATTCCATTTGAACCATTCATCGGGAACTCCTTCTTGACGCACCGTGTTGCATATTGTCGTGAAATCCCTTATGTGTCTATATGGGTTCTCCGTAACCATCCCTTCAAATGGGTTTTCCGCCACCATCTTCATGATCTTGGATTTAATTTCATACTTGGTCGCTTCGAGCTTCGAATCCGACTCTTGTACCTTTATGTCTTCACATCGAGGGCTAGCGTAATCCCTTAATGATTTCTCCGGTTCTTCCACAGGTTGATTAACGAACTCCATCTAGACAATAAGATAAAAACAAAAACAAAAAAGAAACAAGTGTTTTTCTGATAATATATGTTAGATATAGCAAATAAAAGATAAACTAAAATATAAAACTAAGTTAGATGCAAATCAAACGATGTAAACTAACTCGCTCCCCCGCAACGGCGCCGGAAAAAGGGGCTTGTTGACGGATAAAAGACGTATCCCTCTACGATCCGCAAGCGTATGGACCCCACACCTTTTTCACCACGGGATTCCCAAGGTTCTTGTCAATCCGCGGAGCAAGGGGATTACAAGCGTTCGATCAACAACGACACACTAGCTACTAAAACCCTAACTACTATTATACTAGAAAGCACTTAACAACACTAGAGAGAATGATAAACGATCAAGAGAGAAGACACTCGCCCACGGGTCTACGATACTAGAGCATGCAATCGCTTAAAGACATGAAAAACCAATCTAATCTATCGGGGTTGTGACCACGGTTTCGCCCTTTCCCTCCTCTCGTCTCGTCACTACGCGAAGGTATTCATGACTAGACCTTTGATGGCCACGGCGTATTGAATGGATCCAAGGAAGCATTGGAGCTCTACTCCCTCTATGGCACGGTTGCAAGCCTTAAGCATTAAAGTATATTCAACACAAGATGATAGATAGATAAACCAACAAAGTGCGATTACATCTCAATATCGATTACAACCCATGGACGAATGAGAAGATTACCCCATCAAGGTGCTGATCATGGCACCGTTGATCATGGTTTCCCTTCCGCTCGTGTCTTCCTTCTTCTCCACGAGAGGGTGCTTCCTTCGAGGTGGTTGATCCCCCGCCGGAGATCCTCCTCCTCTCTCTCTAGCTTGAAGATGGCCTTCGGTGCGAATAACTCCTCTCTCCGTGTTGGCGGCGCGTCGGGGGTTTTAGGGTCGAAGATCCTTCGAGGGGCAAGGAAGACGGGACCGAACCGGTGCCCGAAGTGGGCCGGGCCGGCCGCCCGGGCCGGCCGGCCCAGCCCGCTTCGGCCCGGTTCGGTCGCCCTTTTTGCTCCGTGGGTCCTCGTGCACTTATCTACTTTGCCCCCTCCACTTGGATGATTTTGACGCCGTTATCCTCGCGATCAAGATGGAGGCTCTCTTTGCATGAAATTTGATCTTTTACGCTTCAATCCCCGGGGTGTTCCTCGTAGCACTTCGGTCCTCACCACCATTGAAAGTAATTTCAGCGAGCTCATGAACACGAACAAGACTCCATGAATGCTCCTTTGAACTTATTGCGAATCCGTCCTTTATGTCCATGTTTTCCTACATAAACACAACACTTCCAAATGCATGCACAAAGATGAACTTGTTATATGATTAGTGTGCCTAGTGGCGAGTTAGTTCCATAATCAAATCCAAACCAAAGTGTAATGAAAATGCTAGGTGCACCAAAATACACCGTCAACATGTACCTAGCCGGGCACCCGATCTAAACCAACACCAAGCTAAGGACCGGGAGCGTCCCGGTGGTCGATGGATGACCGCTCCTTAGTGATGAGTGATTGACAACGGGTGTTGGACCGACTCTTGGCTTAGTGCACGTGTGTAGGCTGCAGCCTAGTTCGTGTTGTTGCGGTGAAGAACGGGCGTGAAAGGTCTTCGGCCTTGAGGGGCCTCCGAGAGATGGAGAGACAAGTAGGCTCGGTTCGAGGGACCGGTGGATGGCGGGACTAGGTGCGGGCCACATGGTGGCGAGACGAGCAAGACGAAGTCATGGACGATCGAGCCGGTGCACGGTGGCGGTCGAGTCAAGAGGCTTGGCGGGAGGCGGGCCGAGCATGCGGGGTTTGGTGGTTTGCCCACAAAACCATCGAAGGACGGTTTCTTGGTTTGGGCCTCAAAACCAAGTTCCGAAGATCCAACACGACGGAGACGGGATCCGGCGTGTCGGGAAGCTTCGAAGCGGAGGACACACGGCGGGATCGCATGGCTTGCGTCGGGAGGACGCGAGGTGCGGCGAAGGCGTGGCCGTCGATGGCAAGACCCACAAACATTACATAAATGCCCCCGCGTGGGTTGTATCGCCGGTAGTTAAGTTAGGGGTAGTCGAGTCATTTCCCACACCGGCAGGACCCGATATATAAGCCATGAGTGTGTGGATGGGGTTCTCTCTCCGCGACTTAGGGTTTCATTTCCCCCCTTCCATTTCTCTTTTTCCTGGACTATTTTCTTCTCCACTTTCGCTAGGCTAGCATGAGAGCTTCATGATAGATTTGTTGAGAGGGATGGATGCTAGGGCGGCATGCTAGACCTTGTGAATCTTTCCTGGTTTGTATAGAAGATTCGGTGTTGTGAATTTCGCGGTCTTTTTCGTGCTTGTTTATGGTGCCTTTGTTCTTGGTGTGATTCCGCGGATTTGAGTGGGTTTCTCCCCGGATTTCTTTGAGGGATACATGGATGTATGTCTCGTGCATCTTTGTGATTGATCTTGTGCCCTCAAACGCCGGAAACCACTTCGATTCAAGGATTTTCGTTCGGAGCTCTAGCTTTTGGTGGTGATCAAAGGATCCATGATTCCCGATGATTTAGGAAGTTAGGAGGCGAAATTTTTGGGGTATAACTTCCTTGGTTGATGCTTTTCATGTCCCCAAACTCTTGTCTCAACGGCTTCTACCGTTTGGGAGATTCGTTGATGGTATGGAGGGGTTGACCTTCGGGGTCGAGCAGTTTTCTGCTCTGTCCGTGCCTCGCGGACGGTCCGCGTGGACCTGGCGGACGGTCCGCGCCGTGCTCGTTCATCGCGTGTTCTTCGTGTTCTTGCTCGGTTTTGCTTTCGATCCGTGGTGTTTTCGAGTTTTGATTGGGCGAAGTTTCGAACGGTCCGCGTGTGCGGGCGGACCGTCCGTGGGTGCCGGCGGAGCGGTTCGCGTGCTCCCCGCGGACGGTCTGTTATTCGCGGTGCGTCTCCGGAGGTTCCGTTGTCTTTTTCGGACGGTCCGCGGCTCGGGCGGACGGTCCGCGGCAAGGGTGCGGACGGTCCGCGATACCCTACGGACGGTTCGCGCGGCCTTTGCGGACGGTCCGCCCCGCCCGGCCGGACGGTTCGCCGAGCCCGGCGGCTTTGTTCCTTGGTTCGATTCTCGCCTCGTTTCTTTCGTGCTTCGCGTGTGCTTCAAGGAATCGTTCCTAAGACTTGGGGTTGATCCATAACCTTGTTGTCTTGGCGGTTGGTGTGTGATTCGATCCATCACTCGTGTGTGACCGGGATTTGTGTAGGGTATAGGCCGGGTTCTTCGTGAAGAATTTTTACCGCTCCTATTCACTCCCCCCTCTCTAGTCGCCATCCGATCCTTCAATTGGTATCAGAGCTTGGTGCCGGATTCTTTGTGACTTTGACAAGTCTTGAATCCTACGATGGCGTACGTTGAGCGGGGCGGTCCGCCGCACTTCGATGGGAAGGGTTACCACAAGTGGGCGGCCCGAATGATGATCTTTCTTCGTGGCAAGTTGTTGGATTTCATTGTGCTTGACAAGACCTTTGCTATTCCGGCCAACATCCATACTCTTATGGTGACCGATGCCGGTGCTAAGGCCAAGTATGAGGCAAATGCAAAAGCCATTGATCACTTGGTCCGAAGCTTGTGTGATTCTAAGTTTGAGTGTGATCGCCATTTAAATCTTGCTTGTCAAATTTGGGAGAAGTTGTTGGATGCTCATGGTGGTGATAACCATGTGAAGGCTCGCCTCTTTGTTTTTTACCGGATGCAATATGAGAACTTTACTCAACTTCCCGGTGAGGACATTGATGCGATGTTTCAGAGGTTCACCGCCATCGTGAACAACATGAAGGCCAATGTTGAGGATTTCCCTTACACCGAGCATGATCAAGCTTTGAAGCTCTTGCATATCTTGGACCCAAATATTTGGGATGCTAAGGTTGAGGCCATCAAGGAGTCCGGGCAATACTTGACTATTGAGTTGGATGACCTCTTTTCTAAGCTCAAGTCGGCTGAGGTTGACAAGAAGTTGCAATCCAAGCATGAGGGCTCGACTGATCATAGTCTTGCTCTTGTGGGCGGATCAAAGGGCAAAGCTAACGCTTCCCGTCGACGCTTTTCCTTGTCTTCTCTTATGTCTATTCTAGATGAGAAGTTTGATGTGCCGGGCGAGGAGGAGGCGGCCTTGCTCTCAAGGAGGTTTGATCGACTACATGAGAGCCGGAGGAATGCAAGGCGGAGCTCGGGGACATGCTACAAGTGTGGCAAGCATGGACACTTCATCGCCGAGTGCCGGAAGCGGAGGAGAACAAGTACAAGATGAGCGAGTACAAGGCGCACCCAAGGCGTGAAGACAAGTACTCCTCCAAGGGCAAGCACTTCAGCAAGTCCAAGAGCAAGGACAAGGACAAGCGGCGACCGAGCAAGGGCGTCTACAAGAAGGACAAGGCAAGAGCCATGGTGGCCGGTGCAAGCGACGTCGACTCTAGCTCAAGCGACGCGCAGTCAAGCTCAAGCAGTGAAGATGAAGACGCCGGGAGGCGCAAGGGCAAGAAGTGTGCAAGTCGGAACCTCGGTGGATTGAGCCGTGTGGCGCTTGAAGGCTTTTGTGGCATGGCCCATAGCTCAAGCGACAAGAAGAGCGAGAAGGAAGACGGCGACTCCGACTCGGAGGATGAGGTAAATCGTGATCCCGACTCTTTGCTTGCGGAGATCACTAGGTTGAATGGCTTGATTGACAATCATGATAGTGTGCTAAGAGATGCCAAAAAGATGAGGAAAGAACTTAGGGCTCAACTTGAGAACGCTAGTGAGAAAGTAGGAGAGTTAGAGGCTAAATTGCTTGAATTGAAACTTGAGAATGACTCTTTGAAACTTACTCCTACCATTTCGATGATGTTGAATGTCCCGAATGTGATGCCTTGTTGAATGAGATCAAGTTGCTTAATGAGAAGAATGCTTCCACTTTGGCTAAACTAGATGCTCTTAGGACCGAGTATGATGAGCTTAAGGCTAGAACCACTTTGCTTGGTGCTTGTAAATCATGTCCTACTATGCATGCTAAGCTTGTTGATGCTCGTTCTACCATTAGCACTTTGGAAGCTTCTTTGAAATCTCCTGTTATCAATGCATGCACTAGCCGTGATGAAGTTACTTTGCGCAATCTTGAACTTACTTCCCATTTGGATGTCATCTATGAGGAGAATGATTATTTGAGAAAGGTGTTGGGTTGGTTGTACGGGCGGGAACCTCAATTGAAAATCATGATTGAGGAGTTCAAGAGAGCGAATGGTCGTGGTTTGGGTTTTGAGAAGTTGGGTGAGAAAGTGGGAGAAAACGAGTGGGGAGAGTGTGTATGAGAAGTGCGTTGAGTCTAACCCCGAGTTTGAGGTGATCGGAGACATCCAAGTCCCACTTCCAAAAGCACCCAAGAACTCTTTCACACCAAATCCCAACCACCTTTGCAACAAGCTTGACACAACCCAAGATCCACCCAAATTCCCACCTAAAACAAATGATTTCCGAAACCTAGGTGAAGTTTGTGAGTGAGAAGGGTGAGAAACTTAGAGAGAAGCCAAAGCCAAAACTAAAACCCATCCCCTTCGGTGTGAGTATTGTGGCAAAGAGAGACATCTAGCGAGTTTTGCTACAAGAGGAAGAGGGATGAGAGGCTTGCTAGGGAGCAAGCAAACCGGGAGCAGTATCACCGCTCTTATGGTATTCCCGAGCCTAGAGTCCGGTTTCTTCGGATTCTCGAGGTGATCTTGTTTGTATGATCATCCCCGAGGGTCGCATTTTCGTGGCCGATTTCTCTCATTCTTTGGGTCCTGCTCGCCGTTTGATGGCCGGTCCTTCTTCGATTTGTGGAAATGGCATAGGTGGTTGGGACACTTGAACTTTGATTTGGTTTCCCGCTTGAGCGATCTTGACCTTGTCCGAGGATTGCCGAGGTTGAAGCTTGAGAAGGATCCGGTTTGTGCTCCGTGTAGGCATGGCAAGATGGTAGCCACTCCCCATCCACCCCCGACCGATGTCATGACCGAGCGTCCGACGGAGCCGTTGCACATGGACCTTGTTGGGCCGGCTCGAGTTCGCTCGGTGGGTGGGAAGTGGTATGTCCTTGTTGTGGTGGACGATTATTGTTGCTATACCCCGGGTGTTTTTCTTGGAAGACAAGAGTGAGACAATTGGTTTTGTTCGAGATCCGATCGTGAGGTTGAAAAACGAGAGGCATGGGAATGCCATTCGAGCTATCCGCAATGATAACGGCTCGCAGTTCAAGAACTCTCGTTTTGATGCCTTCGTTGTCATCTAGGTCTTGAGCATCGCTATTCGACCCCTTATGTGCCCCCTCAAAATGGAGTTGTGGAAAGGAAAAATCGGACTCTTTGTGAGATGGCTAGGACGATGCTCGATGAGCACAGGACTCCTAGGAGGTATTGGGCTGAGGCGGTCAATACGGCTTGTCATGTTTCCAACGGGATTTTATTGCGAGCTTTCAAGAGGAAGACCCGTTATGAGCCGATGCATGGTCGAGCACCCAAGGTGAGTCATTTCGAGTTTTTGGTTGCAAATGCTTTATTCTTAAGAAAGGAAAACTCGACAAGTTTGAGGCTAGGTCTAGTGATGGGATTTTCTTTGGATATGCTAATCATTCTAGAGCCTATAGGGTGCTTAACCTTGAGACTAACAAAATCATGGAGACTTGCGAGGTAACCTTCGATGAGACAATGCCATGTACTTCTCTTGGCTTTGAATGTGCGGGTGATGAAGAGATGGCCGAGGACCTCTTTGAAGAGGAGAAGGATGAAGTCGGAGATGATGATGGAGAGAACCATGCGCCCGAAGCCGAAGGCATACCCACTACTTCCCCTACGACCACTACGGAGGGTGGACCGTCTACTTCATGGACAACGACGGTGCGACAAGAGGACCAGGCGAGAGAAGCTGAAGTTGAGGGGGAGGTAGTCTCGAGGCGTGAGGCTCCCCGGCGAATTCAAGAAGTGCATCCCCTATCGAGGATCATTGGGGACATCGACGAACGTACCACGCGGTCAAGGTCTAGAAATTCCTCTCATCTCGCTCATGCTGCATTTGTTGCCTCCTTTGAGCCCAAGAACATTGGACATGCTTTATCTGATGCAAACTGCGTCAATTCTATGCATGAGGAGTTGGAAAATTTTTAGAGGAACCAGGTGTGGGAGTTAGTTGAACCACCTCCAACTTTCCATCCTATAGGAACCAAATGGGTTTGGAAGAACAAAGAGGGTGAGAATGGGATAGTTGTGAGGAACAAGTCCAGACTTGTTGCTCAGGGATATAGTCAGAAGGAGGGGATCGACTATGAGGAGACCTTTGCTCCCGTGGCCCGTCTTGAGGCAATTCGAATCCTTCTAGCCTTTGCCATGGCTAAAGGGTTCAAGTTGTTTCAAATGGATGTGAAGAGTGCTTTTCGAATGGGTCATAGAGGAGGAGGTGTATGTGAAGCGACCACCGGGGTTCGAGAGTGAGAAGTATCCACACGGGGTGTACGGGTTGAAAAGGGCTCGTATGGGTTGAAACGGGCGCCCGGGCTTGGTATGGGAGATTGAGAGGTTTTCTCGTTGAGCGAGAGGGTTCGTGATGGGTACCGTGGATATGACCTTGTTTCTCCTCAAGCATGGAAATGACTTGTTGATTGTGCAGATATACGTGGATGATATTGTCTTTGGTGGCTCACCACATAACCTTGTTGCCAAGTTTGCAGATGAGAAGAGCAGGGAATTCGAGATGAGCATGATGGGCGAGTTGTAGTACTTTCACGGGTTGCAGATCAAGCAAGTGAAGGATGGAACATTTGTACATCAGACCAAGTACACGAAGGACATGCTGAGGAAGTTTCAGATGCAAGATGTGAAGCCTATGTCGACACCCATGGGGAGTACGGCTACTTTGGATGCGGATGAGGACGGAGAACCAGTGGACCGGCGGGAGTACGGAGCATGATCGGCTCCCTCCTCTACTTGACGGCGACGAGGGCCGGACATACGGTTCGGTGTGTGTCCGTGCGCTCATTATCGTGCTTGGCCGAGGACATGACATCGACATGCCGTCAAGAGGATCTTCGGTACCTACGGTCCGCCCTCGGTCTTGGCTTTTGGTATTCTTTCTCCTCGACTCTTTCTCTTCATGGTTTTTCCGATGTGGATTTTGCTTTGGTTGTCGAGTCGAGAGGAAGTCTACTTCGATTCTTGTCGGTTTCTTGGGTCCTCGTTGGTTTCGTGGTCTTCCCGCAAGCGCTCTAGTGTAGTTCGGTCTACCACCGAGGCGAGTATGTTGCGGCCGCGAGTTGTTGTTCCCGACCGTTGTGGATTTCATACACTTTGAGAGACTTTGGTGAGGAGTGCACCCGCATCCCACTTCTTTGTGATAGCACCGGTGCCATAAGCGTAGCGAAAAACCCGATGCTTCATTCCGGAACCAAACACATAGAAGTGAGGTACCATTTCTTGAGAGACAATGTGGAGAAAGGGACCATTGCATTGAGCCATGTCCCTACCCAAGATCAGCTTGCGGACATTTTCACAAAGCCTCTCGACCAAGCTACTTTTGTGCGCTTGCGGGGGAACTTGGGGTTTGTTGCCCTTTCTAGTTGATTCTTGGGGTTTTTACCTTTGTACCATATGTATCATACCATATTTCCTTTGATGTATATACATGCTTTGCTTGATGTATAAACCATGGTAGGATAGCCATCTTGTAATATATCATGTTGCATTTGTATCATATTGCATTTTAGGATGATGAGCTTCTTTCATATGCCCTATCTGAGTTTCTTTGGCTACTTGTGAGATATTGGTCATGTGTGTGGAGAAATGGCTATGTGAGGCTATGCTCTTGGAATATTTGAGATATATGTGTTGTGAGATAGCCCTTTTTGAATCAAATGCTAATCTTGACTAAATTTGATGAAATGTGCTCCACTCATGTGTAGTAGTGTATCCATGTCACGTTTTGGTCTAAATGTGCTTTCTATGCTTAGATTGTGCTAGGATGTCTTTTTCTTGCATTTGGGCCAAAGGCCGATATCATTGTGAATGTTTAGTCTATGTTGCATTCATGGAGGAGCATAAGCTTCTTTTTGCCGCAAAGGCACTTCATGTACCATGAAATGAATTAATTTTGAAAAGAAGTGTGTATGCTTGAAAAATGCTCCATCCATCATGTTTAAGCTTAAAATGTCTTATCTTTCACACATGGGTGCCAAACATGTTGCATGATGTTCACCAGTGGAGAAGTCTCCCCGAAGTGGACACATGGCTCATGAGCTTTAACATGACATGCTTTGCTTTATGGGTGTTTGCAATGATTGTTTGTTGAGAATTTGATTTCCTTGTATGATCTCTGGATGATATGCGTGCTTTTGGCTAGAATATGACATGGATAGGCCTTTACATTTGAAGTGAGCCTTCTTTTGATAAAACTGCTAAATCTGAAAATTTGCTTTGTCACATGCCTATATTTCCATATATTACTTGTGGCAATGCTTTGACTATGTTATGGTCCACATATGTGTGCTCTTTGTCTCATTTCTAGCCTTTGACACTAAATTTGGCCTATTTGAGAAGCTCATGTAGATGTTTATATGCTTTTGTTTTACATTCCTACATTTTCACCTTGATTCATACATTGTCAACAAGGGGGAGAAGAGGTGAGTTTAATGCAAATTCGGAAGAGATGAGCTAAAATTCGAAAAATGCATCCACATGTTCGGGGGGGAGCTTGCATTTGTTCAGGGGGAGCTTTCTTGCTGATTTCAGTGTGGAGTTTGTGCTTTGCTCGGCTTGTGACCTTTCTTTGCCTTTCTTTGGTTTTGGTCATGAGTTGCGCTTCTTTGTTTTTCTTTCTTCTTACTTTCTTTCTCTGAATTTCATTTCGCGTTGTGTGTTGTCAATGCACTCATCAAGGGGGAGATTGAGGACCAGGAGCGTCCCGGTGGTCGATGGATGACCGCTCCTCAGTGATGAGTGATTGACAACGGGTGTTGGACTGACTCTTGGCTCAGTGCGCAGGTGTAGGCTGTGGCCTAGTTCGTGTTGTTGCAAGTGTAGAACGGGTGCGAAAGGTCTTTAGCCTTGATGGGCCTCCGGGAGATGGAGAGACAAGTAGGCTCGGTTCGAGGGACCCGGTGGACGGCGGGACTAGGTGCGAGGCCACATGGTGGCGAGACGAGCAAGACGAAGTCATGAACGATCGAGCCGGTGCACGGTGGCGGTCGAGTCAAGAGGCTTGGCGGGAGGCCGGGCCGAGCACACGGGGTTTGGTGGTTTGCCGACAAAACCATCGAGGACGGTTTCTTGGTTTGGGCCTCAAAACCAAGTTCCGAAGATCCAACACGACGGAGACGGGATCCGGGCGTGTCGAGAAGCTTCGAAGAGAAGGACACGCGGCGAGATCGCATGGCTTGCGTCGGGAGGACGCGAGGTGCGGCGAAGGCGTGGCCGTCCGATGGCAAGACCCACAAACATTACATAAATGCCCCCGCGTGGGTTGTATCGCCGTAGTTAAGTTAGGGGTAGTCGAGTCATTTCCCACACCGGCGGGACCCGATATATAAGCCATGAGTGTGTGTGGATGGGGTTGTCTCTCCGCGACTTAGGTTTTCATTTCCCCCCTTCCATTTCTCTTTTTCCTGGACTATTTTCTTCTCTATTTTCTCTAGGCTAGCATGAGAGCTTCATGAGAGATTTGTTGAGAGGGATGGATGCTAGGGCGGCATGCTAGACCTTGTGAATCTTTCCTGGTTTTTATAGAAGATTCGGCGTTGTGAATTTCGTGGTCTTTTTCGTGCTTGTTTTTGGTGCCTTTGTTCTTGGTGTGATTCCGCGGATTTGAGTGGGTTTCTCCCCGGATTTCTTTGAGGGAAATATTGATGGATGTCTTGTGCATATTTGAGATTGATCTTGTGCCCTCAAACGCCGGAAACCACTTCGATTCAAGGATTTTCGTTTAGAGCTCTAGCTTTTGGTGGTGATCAAAGGATCCGCGATTCCCGCTGATTTAGGAAGTTAGGAGGCGAAATTTTTGGGGTATAGCATCCTTGGTTGATGCTTTTCATGTCCCCAAACTCTTGTCTCAATAGCTTCTACCGTTTGGGAGATCCAGTGATGGATTGGAGGGGTTGACCTTCGGGGTCGAGCGGTTTTCTCGCTCCGTTCGTGCCTCGCGGACGGTCCGCGTGGACTCGGCGAACGGTCCGCGCGCGTGCCTCGTTCGTCGCGTGTTCTTCGTGTTCTTGCTCGGCTTCACTTTCGATCCATGTTGTTTTTGAGTTTTGATTGGGCGAAGTTTCGGACGGTCCGAGTGTGCACCGCGGACGGTCCGCGGGTGCCCAGCGGACGGTCCGCGTGCTCCCCGCGGACGGTCCATTATTCGCGGTGTGTCTCTCGGAGGTTCCGTTGTCTTTTTCGGACGGTCCGCGGCTCGGGCCGGACGGTCCGCGGCAAGGGTGCGGACGGTCCGCGATACCCCGCCGGACGGCCCGCTCGGCCTTTGCGGACGCGCTCCGCCCCGCCCGTCCGGACGATGCGCCGCAGCAGCTCGGCGGCTTTGTTCCTTGGTTCGATTCCTCCCTCGTTTCTTTCGTGCTTCGGCGTGTGCTTCAAGGAATCGTTCCTAAGACTTGAGGTTGATCCATAACCTTGTTGTCTTGGCGGTTGGTGTGTGATTTGATCCATCGCTTGTGTGTGACCGGGATTTGTGTAGGGTATAGGCCGGGTTCTTCATGAAGAATTTTTACCGGCTCCTATTCACTCCCCCCCCTCTCTAGTCGCCATTCAATCCTTCACAAGCGCAGGCGCCACACTTGATCCCCCAAACAGGAGGTAGGGCTCGCTGCCTTGGCAACCCAAACCTGTATAAATCTTGTGTCCCGTGTCCTTGCGCATACCTTCGAGTTCTCGGTCTCTCGATCACGATCCTCCACCGCACAATATACTACCTAGGGTACCTCCTTGGTAGGTTTGCCAGTCTAAAACATCGACACCGACGTCTTTCGAGATGATTCGGGGTGTGCTCGTGAGCGATGAAGGTGCGAGCTGGGTTGCCGCGGCGAGGTATGTGAGGAAGGATGAGGTACGAGGACGAGCAGTGACGCAGTGGTTGGTCCCGGCTTGCCGCCACTCGTCGCGTTGCTCGAAGCGGCTCGATCCTGATCAGGGTGGCGAGCGGCCGAGGTTGTAGTTTGTTGCCTACACACAAGAACTTGGGTACAGACAAGAAAATCATGTTTTCAGGTCAGAAAGGCGATGTTCCCGAGTGGGAACTTCATTTGTTCAAGTTGTTTTTCCATTCCTGAAGAGTTTCTCGGATTAGGCTCGTTCGCACAACTTCCTTCCGCCTCGCACAAGTACTCTCTGCCTCGCACGAGAAGGCCTCCAAGAAGTTTCCGCCTCGCACGAGAAGCCCTTCCGAGGTGTTCCTCCGAGGAGCCCTTCCGAGAAGTTTCCGCCTCGCACGAGAAGCCCTTCCGAGAAGTTTCCGTCTCACACAAGAAATCGTTCTTTGGAGTTCCTCTAAGCAGGCCTTCCGAGGAGTTTCCGCCTCGCACAAGAAGGGCCGCCTCTCCGAGAAGGCTCCGAGAAGTTTCCGCCTCGCACGAGAACTTCCCGCCTTTGATTAGGAGTGAACTCGCACAAGGACTTTACGCCTCGCACGAGGACTTTCCGCCTCCAAGCAGTTACTTTGAGTACACGACCCTGTAAAATAGCAAAAAGACGCACCCCTCGAAGGTGGATGGCTCACCACAGGGGATGAAGATGTGAGCATGCCCGGTCATGAGGGACCTCTGCCGCGACCTTGTCCGCCCATCTCGTCGGTAGGGACCAATCCCGCCTATCTCGCTGCCGGACCTCGCCTTCTCTGACCTCGAATTGCAGGGGAGGCGCAAGGGAGAGGCTGCCGTCAGGAGCGCCCGCCGGTCGTTGAGGCAGAGTCGGGGCAGTGGGCGCTAGTCCGCCACACGACGACGAGCAGAGGTGGACGCCGGCCTCGAGGACGAGTGTCGCGCGCGGGCGGCCGCGCTCCCGCCGTAGAGCAGCAAGAAGAAGAGGTACACTGCCATGCAGTTGAGGGCAAGGAGGCGGGGCGGAGGTGCTGATGGAGTGGAGGGGCCACCGACACAGGTCGAGCCTCCACGCCGGAAGTATGCCGCGTTTGCTGGTTGGGGCCCCGTGCCAGGAGGCCGCCGCGCCGGATGTGGCGGTGGCGGATGTTGACAATCGTTAAGTCCTTATTTTCGATCGTCAACTTTGGATAAAAGTTACTCCATGAAAGTATGCACCATAGCTATAGAGTTATAATCTAACAAATTTCACAAGCTTTGGTATATATTCAGTTGTAGGTGCAAATGAGCAATTACAGAATAAGAAATGGCTTTATCACAAACAACCTCAAATGCCAATTTGGAATGCACCTTTGTGACGGGTTCATTGAGAAGATCGAAATGGACATATCACTTGCCTACTTTGGAGTTCGTATGAAGACGATAGGAAAAGGGCAAGATTGCTGACGTCATGCGGGACCCACACTTGATCCGCCGTACCGCAGCTGCGCAGAGGCCACCAGCGGGCGACACGTGGCGGCCGGGCACTGGACAAAGCCGGTGCCATGGTGACGCGCACACGCACGCGGGGGCGGCCCGCTAGGCCACGCGGCAAGCGCCGGTAGGCCGACCTAGGCGAGCGCGCGGACGTGCGGACGGGCGCGCGGTCGGCCCCGGCCGGGCGACGTGGCGGGCCGCGGTTGGCTGCCCTTCTCCGCACGTGGGAGCCCGGGCGCGCACGGGTGAGCCGTCCGCCCGAACACGTGGCAGGACCTGGCTGGCTGGCTGGAGTCAGTTGCATGGGCCGCCTGGGTTTTCCCATTTTCTGCGCATTTCAGCAACCCAGGCGCCAGTTCAGGCCCGGTTCGACCCCCTAGGGTCCGGTTCTTGACCGGTTTCCACCTCCACTGCCTCAAGCACATTCCCCTGCGTGCTACAATGTTGTGGGAAGGCTGGTTGCGCCCCACGAAAGAGGGGGTTCCTCCACTCTCCCAAGTCTCCTCCCCCTATAAATAGAAGCCATCCTCCTCACTTCAAAAGACACAAGAGAAGAGCTTTGAAGAAGCGAAGCACTGCCACTATTATAGTTAGAAAATAGGGAGAGAGTTGAGGTGAGAGTATCCGGGAGGAGCCGGAGTGTCGGCCCCTCCTTTAGCTCGCGCCTCGACGGATGCGGCTCTTCTTCTAGTAGCTACATCCGGTTCTTGTCTTTGCTTATCATTTGTCGTTAATATCATAGTAAGTTTATCTTGCTCTGAGTGATTGCTTTGCTTGAGCGCTGAGTGAAGTAGTGATCGCTAGTGTAGGCACGGTGCCTAGACTTGAGGTTACCTTGAAATACACCTAGCCCCAGGGACTGCTTGTGGTAGCCGGCGGGTAGTGACAGCCCTGTCTGACCTCTGTATTCCACCACGTGAGAGTGACTAGTCCTGTAGGCATTGTAAGAGTGGTGTACGTAATGACTCCCTTCTCATCCCTTTCCGTAGCCGAAGTGTGCATCCCCCGATCAAGACAAGTGCAAGTAATATCCTAATCGCTTGATTAGTTGAGAGCTGAAGTTCTCGTATAAAGTACCCTCTCTACCCTCCTATCGTTCATCTCTCTTCTCTTCATCATCCTTTTATCCACACTTTCCCCCAAACGAATCAGCTTAGGACTAGAGTACTTATCGTTCCCCATGGAAATCGATATAAACCCGGTGCAACGCTAGAGAGTGTCAAAAAGCTTTCGGCGCCGTTGCCGGGGAACGGTAGCTATTCTAGTTCCGAACCTAGTTTGTGTACATATTATCCACCTACCATAATGAATTCCTCTCCTACCCTTGCACAATTTTCAGCTCCAAAAAAACATGCCCGTGACATCCTTTTATCCACTCTCCCGCTGCATTCCTTCTTCCCCATTCTAGCACCTATGCAACTCGCTTTGGTCCGAAGCTCCAAAGACACCGTCCGTGCTTTGCTAACCTCTTCCCCGTCGAATCCGGCCATGATGCCGGCGGATCCGGTTGCTATGGGGAGGATTCCGTCCGGTTCGTGATGGGGGGAGCCACTCCAATGCCATGGGGCGTGTCGCCATCGCGGCGGCGGCGGCGGTGCTCGTGCCTTCGGCGGCCGCATCCGGCGGCGGTCACCCTTATTCCATCCCCACCTTCATCTTTGTCATGGCATCCTAGTGCTCTTTGTGGACCATCACCGGTGTCGAGCCCGTTGGTGCTTCCCCTAGATCCGGCCTCCACCGGGTGCCTCCGCTAAGATCCGACCTCCAAAGGCCTAGATCGAGAGTGCCCCATGGTGGGGGGGGGGGCTTGGTCTTCGGTTGCCAAACTTGCCGCGAGCCCTCGCCGGTCACGGTTGCCGAAGTTGCCGCGGCACCGCCGCCAAACGACGTCGACCGCAGCCCCGCCGACTACCATTGTCATCTTCCACCGCCCCCTCGGCACAACACCCTAGAAGCATTCTCCCAGCTGCGTTGGCCACGAAATCTGGTCGGAGGTAGCCCAGATCCATGGCCTCCTGCCGTTGCCGCTGCCGGTGAAGCCTTAAAGACATCTAGGCCCTAAGTGGGTTTTGGTGTATTGAATGACAACTATATTAGAGGTATAATATCATTGTTAATCATGTGAGCAGGTTGCTATATAAAAAACAAAGCATATTGTATGACATTGGTTATCTACATGATGAAAACAAACTATGTGTATACAAGACAAGTTAAGGCATGATTTTAGCCTCATATTGTGAAATGGCTTGATTCAATGTTGAATGTCATGATATTCGATATGTATGATCCCATGAAGCATATAGATGGTATGACAAGCTAATGAAGGTGAAGATAGAGGCATATTGATATTGGAACATTGGATGGTCTCTCATTAAAGAAAGAAACTTGCTATAATCAATGGGGGTATTTTAATTTAAAACAAGGCATAATCTCGCTTGTATCTCACTCTTGATGTTGAATCAAGCTAAACTCAAATTAGCAGTGAATGAATAAAGAAATCAAGCAAGAGATTAGCAATGAGGTACTAAGTTAAGGTTGGCCAAGTAGTGACTTGGACCATGTGCTTGGCTAGGGTGAAGTGGCTAGAGCATGGAGAATTTCGAGATATCAAGTCAAGCCTAATCAAGTGGAGCAATGAGGATGCAACAAATGTTGTTTAGATCATGTGAAGGGTGACTTGGCATCTAGAAGTGGACTTCATTCATATGTGTTGAATATTGATCCAAGTCACTAGCTCAAGGTTGAAGTGCTCAAATCAGTGAGACATTGATGGATGGATCTTTTAATATTGCATTTATATTTCATCTTGAGTATATGTTTGTCGTACTATCAATAGGGATGCATCATAAGGAGTCATGAAAATGTTTTAGTGCTCAAGTAACCCATGTGATTTGATGAGAGACACAGAAACCACACGCACATGAAACCTAGTGCCACCGGTGTTGTGTCAGCCTGCCCAAAGGCTAGTTGTTTGAAATCTCAATGGCACTGGTTTTCACTAAGTTTGTAATGACTAGTTTTTGGGGAGTTGGATATTTACACCCTCGACCCTCATAGTTGCAAGCTGCTGTTTCTGAGGTTGCTGGTGTGCTTATTTGTTATTCCTTGTGAGAGACATGGGTACCCATGGGTCCCCATCGACCAGGGTCCCGGAGGTCCCTATCAAGTGGACCCGATCTGCCAGAAGCCCCGCCGACCTGCAAGTGGGCCCAAAGACCTTATCCACAACCCCGGCGACCTTGGACAACCTCATCCAGATTCCGGAAGACTTGTCGGGCTTGTGGCGCAAGTTTCCCCCCTAGATCGCGGTGCAACGCTCCTAATAGGCCCGAGAATCACGGGATCCCCTTTGTAATCGCGGAAGGAGACCTTCCTAATCTGTAACTGACCCTGATGAGGGTCCACCAACCTCGAATGGGAGCCCTAGCCCACCGGCCATATAAGGATGCCTAGAGCTCCATTCGAGGCGACTCCCCCATTCACGCCTAATTCCACCACCAAACTGGACGTAGGGTTTTACTCTTCGGAGGCGTGAACCAATCTAAACCCTCGTGTCCTTTTCCATTCTCGCCGAGTTCAGAGTTCCATCTACGAACTACCACCTACGCTCTTAGGTTCTGATCCCCCATTAATCAACCTGCAACCGCTTAGGTAGCCCCCTTGCAGATCTGTCAGGTCTCACCCCCTAACAGTTGGCGCGCCAGGTAGGGGAGATCGGGAACTCACTATGCAGCATGGTGGCCCGATCTGGTGTCATCTTCCTAGTGAGCATGGCGGACATCCTCACCAACCCCGTGGAGATCTGTTTCAGCTCCTTCACGATGACCTCAACCACGCTGGCAGCGACGACCCCCGACGGCCTCCGTGAAGGCTCCGCAACATCCGCCGCCACCCCGGCTCCGGCAAGAAGAAGTTGAAGACCCACCCACCCAAACCCTATGACATCGTTCAGGGAATGGAGCGAGTCATCGACATGATGGAGGAAACCCTCCAGATCTTCGAGAGAGCTTAGCGCTCAACGCAGGACGCGTCGCGCCTTAAGACCTTCCCTTTCGGTCTACGACCATCCAGTGACGCATACGCTTGTCAGGCGGCCAAGTCCATCCAGATCCAATCTGGGCAACGATAGCCATCTGGCGACCTGAAGATCGAACCTCGCGCCACCGCGACCCACTCGACGTACCGTGCACCTACCATAAGGGCGCACGACACACTCTCCGTGGCTGCCGGCTACGGAAGAAGATTGACTAGGAGCGTGACGTTTCACGTGCTGCATGGACCCCCACATCTCCGGACGTCGGCGAGTTCCAAAAGGCCTGGATTCGCATCTCTCCCAACGACCAAAGATCCACCCGGCGACGCATCCAGGTGGTTTCGGCGAATGACCAGATGGCTAGCTGAGCTGCCTCACATGATATGGGGTCTCCGAACCTAGGTCAGCTCGGCTACAAGGTACTCACCCTTCTTTCTTGTGTATGGGTCGGAGGCCGTCCTGCCCACCGACCTAGCCTTTGGTGCTCCGTGCATCCAGCAGTACGAGGAAGGCACAACCGAAGGGACACGCAAGGTCGACCTTGACAACATCGAGGAACATCGCGTGGCCGCGCTAATGCGGCACATGCGAAAGACGAGCAGCAGCTACTCCGCTACCATGACCGCAATGTGTGAGAGCGGTCCATCAACGTGGGAGACCTGGCCCTGCGTCGCATCCAAACCACCAAGGGAATGCACAAGCTCTCCGCCCCTTGGGAAGGCCCCTTCATCGTGATGGAAGTCGTCAACCTGTCGACCTACCGCCTCCAGTGGACTGACGGTCAAGGTGTTCTCAACGTCTGGAATATTGAGCACTTGCGTCGCTTCTATCCTTAGAAAATCTGTATCAGAATAAAGGTATGTACTCTCCCCCTTGTAATTTTGATATAATAAAGAAAGAGATCTCCTGTTCGGCAACCCCTCTGTCGACCTGCTTTTCAATCTCCTTTTTACTTTTAGTTTTTCCCATTCCCCCTCAAAACGCTCGGGGGCTTGGTCTAGGTTAGGCCCCGAAGCACTTTGGGGCTTGGCTTTGCCAACCTAAGGTTCTCACAACCCATGGTGTTCCATGGTGTTGTAGGATCTTGTCATGTTAACGCCGAACCTTTTTTCATTTATATTGATAATGCTTTGATGCCTAAGGCTAGCTACCATGCTTAATGGGAGTATGGGGTTCGCTGCTCCCGTAGATCCCATCAACATATCTTTTGTACGTTTAGCTAAAGTGGCCTCATGTTCACACCTCATTAGTTTAGCTTCACCTTGATAGGTGGTTGCATGTTCAAGAATCCACAAACCCTATGGGCTATGTCCATCCTATCTTGTGCACCTCACAGAAAAATAAAAATCATAATAATAATAAACCCCACCCTCCATATACTTCCCTTGTGTGTTTTTCCCACCGGCAAGCAACCCTCGGTGCACTCGTTGTGAGTTAGTGCAACAAAAATGTGGAAAATGCACACCAATTTCTTCACCAAAAAGACATGAGCATTGAAGGCTCCATCATCGAGCTCTTTGAGGAGGCACTCGGTCTCCGAGTCTCCTTGAATCATGGAGAAGATGTGGCACCACCGAGGAGCGACATGCTACCCCTCGGTGGCATGAGGAGTACACGAAGTTCATCCATGCGGTACACCGAGCCGCAAGGACACACGGAACAGCCACCCGTTCCACCATGATGCTCAACTCGTTCATTCGCTCCACCAATATACACTCGGAGGTGTTCCAATGGATGTATCATGAAGATGGAGGAGGAGGAGAGGCGTATTCGTCTTGAGAAGTGGTTCGAGCCAAATGTTGATTTCGATGACGCCCTCCAAGTGTTGGATTCTACTCAAATCTTAAGCAACCTTGGATGGGTGCGATTCTTTAGGGAGTTGGTGCATATACTCACAAGGAGCTTGATTCGGAAGTTCTTATGACATTAGCACTGGTCATTAATGAAGGAGTGTCATGCCTCTTATTCCGCCTTGAAGATGAAGGACAACTAGTTCCTTATGGATATATTGGAGAACTACTCAGTTACAAGAAGGAACCCCGGAGCAAGTTGATGTTAGAATGATTTTTGGGGAATGATTTTGATAGAAGATACAAGGAACCCAAAATTTCTCCTTGATGGGATTTCTTTGGGATCGAGTACATGAAGCAAGGAAAATAAATTAGTGGAGATGAGAGGAGAAGGTACAAGTTGATGAAGGTTATTATTCCTCTTTTCAACATGGGGCTGAATTCATTTGTTGAATGGAGACAAAATTTGGTTAGAGGAAGGACTTCTTGTGCCGGCAAAGAAGAATAAAAAGGAAGAATTGTTGAAGAAGGATCATCCTCCATAGCCCAGGGTGAAGGAGGGGCTGCACATCAAGCTAATAAACAAACACATGGAGGGATCCCGATGCCACCACCTTATGGAGGAATACCAATGCCTCCACCATATTTTGAAGTATGTCAAATGCAAGCATGGGGGAGTGGGGCAGCCACGCCACCACATCCTCCACCATACATATTCCTCGCGAAGTTTTCATGGCGTTCCATCCAACAAATGGAAGAAGAAGGGACCGCAAACATCGCCTATAAAATAGGTCGCCTTCACCATTGGAGCAATTTAGAGGAGGACCGACGCAATCACAAAACAAGCAAGGATACAACGCGCCGGACCATCAATATCAACCACCGGAAAATAAAGGAAGAAGGAGGAAGAGAAGAAAATAATAATGGTTCCAAATTCGGTTCGATTTTCTCCTTTTCCTTTTCTCTATTTTCAGCTTTTGTGCAAGTTTATATATGCGTAGCATTTTCTGTTTTTATTTATTTTCAGCATGTGTGATAATAGTAGAGTTAGTTTAAGATCACCATGAATAAAGTTTCCCACCTTGATCAACCTTTGGTAAAAATATTAAGTTGATGCCATGATAATATATGATGAAAAGTTGCCACTTTGCTCAACTTTTGTACTTGTTTTATGCATGATTAAGCTAATGCTATCTTTAATATGAATCTGAAATTAATTAAATGCTAGCTTAATCTTTTGTGGAGGTTATGATAAAAATAAGACCCATAGTGTTATTTTTATGCTCTCAATTTTGGATGAGTTAAAGATGATTTGTTCTTAAAAATATATATGCTAACCTTGTCATTAATGCTACTTGCATTTTGCTCTACCTATCTAAAGCCATATACATATATATATATATATATATTGAGTGCATAAACCTTAGTATACAAGGATTATTCTTGGGTGAGTTATTTCAGGCCTTGATTTCTCTGACCCGAGACTAAGAAGCTAGTCCTTCCGTTTTTGCGTATCTATCTTTTTGCTAGCCTTTCTATCCGTGCATTGTGTATCCCCACATCGGAGATTTCACAAACCTCTCCTGATATCCACCCTTAAAACCAAAAATATCATCTTTTGTGTTTACCTCCTTGACCACAACTATCATTGAGTATGGATCGTCAATTCAAGGAAGATCCCAAGATGGTGCCAAGGTTGAAGATTTCAAGTATCTCTCCAAAGGAAAAATATTTCTAGTAACTACCTTATCCCTATCACCTCTTTGCTCGAGGACGAGCAAACATCTAAGCATGGGGGAGGAGGTAGGTACAATGCAATTTAGAGTTCAAGGGGATCAAATAAAAAATGATGAAAGAAAAAAAGAAGAAAAAATGTGTATAAAGAAAAGAAAAAAAAGTGAAGAAAAATATGTATGAGAAAAGAAAAAATATATGTATGAGTTTATAAAAATAAATAAAGTGAACTCCCCGGTTCTCTAAAGAGCATTAGGAGTCTCAAAAGTTTCAAGATTCAATATCCGAACTCATTTTTCCAACCATGTGCAATCCGATAACGAGGACTTTCTTTGTGCCTCGGGATCACTCTTTGCCATTTGCACATGTCCACCTATCTCAAAGTTTGTGTATTTTTCTCTACCCCTCCTTGATATAACATTATTTTCCAATGACCTTTTTGACGAGTCTCGGTAAGACCATGAGAAGCTTGTCTTGTTTTGACAACATCTCATTTATAATATCTTGGTACAACTAAACTTTTCCCATCTAGCTCCACATAAAGCCTTCCACTATATATATTGAGAGGGGAAAGGAGTAGAATGAATTGGTTTTGAGAGACAAGATGAGATGAGAGTACATGAGTAAGATGCAAGGAAGTTTATTTTTGAACTTGGTTTAGCTCTTTTTCTTCATCCCGATCTTAATTTCAAAATTTCTAAGATTCATTTGAAATTTGGGAGCATGAGGTAATTACTTGTGGGAAGTGCTTAAATTAATATCTATCCTCCATAAGGGTGAAAGCTAGTACATTATGGAACTTTAATTATTAAATCCTTGAGAGCATTATGTTTTCTCATGTATGATCAAGTGCAGGGTATAAGTAATGAAAGGCAACGCTGATATTCATTAAAGGCTTACTCGAGGACGAGCAAGGTTTAAGCATGGGGGAGATGTTGACAGTGAATTTTTGTCAACCTAGCCATGAGTTTACCTTTAATGTTGGCATTTAATTATTATTCTAACCACTGCGTATATAACAAGGTCACTCTTGCATGTCGATTTTGGAGTTTATTGTTTATGCAGGAAATTTACACTAAAGAGGAGACTTTCGGGATAAGTTCATCAAGCACCTTGGAAGAAGATCATGAAGCCCGACAAGAGTCAAGACACGCGATAAACATGACTCCACATGACCCGAGGACCGAAGCATCAACATGCAAATCTTCAGGGACTCAATCATGAAACGACAAGGCTTGGATAGCAAGATTCAAGCCTTAACCGTGAAGGAAACGACGTCAAAGGCCCACATGCAAGTGTACAAAAATAAGGAATCGTGTGAGAAGCAACTGTGGAAGAAACCGGGGCCGAACCGGCCGACCGGCCCAGCCCATTCCGGGCCCGGTTCGGTGCCCCCTTTGACCTAGCCGCCTCTCAGGCTATTTATAGCCCGCTGGCTGAGAGCCACAGAGAAATACATTCGTCATCCGCCGTCGAGGAGCAGAGAAGAGAAGGACAACATTCCGGAGAGGAGAGGGTCAAGATGGTTGACTAGGGTCCCCCTAGCCGGTGTGGGAACCATGCATGGAAGACCACGTCGGAGTTCCAGGAGCTAGGATCAAGATCAAGGTAGGATCTCAGTGGTGATCTTGTCCATGTATTACTTCTATGTTGAATTAGTAGATTGAATCCGATTCTTAGCATCAAGTGCTTTCGTTGTGATTTTGTCTTCGTTGGGTGTTTTCCTCCTCGATCTATCCCACGGGTAGATTGCATATGATGTTCTTGTAGCCATGGTGGCTAGAGGTGCATACCCGATCTACCAAACGTTTTCATCTTGTTCTTCTTGAACTCGCCGAGTAGTACCAACCCGTAAGTTTATCCCCCGTAGTGACAAGAAGGTAAAGGAGAAAAACGGGCGTCCTCGGAGTCGAACGGGAGCCATGCTTTCTCGTTAACACCAAAATTTGGTACGGGAGGGAGTCCGATTTGTGGACCCAACTTGGTGAAAAATCCCGTCCGGCGGGGGAAGATTTTTTCGAAGATTCGGCGGGGGTGCTTGCGGTCGGCGGTTGCTTCCGTTCGGCAAAGGGACCGTTTGCACCGATTTCGTGGGATCACATGGTGACGTGGCCCGAGCGAAGGGACGAATGGATGGATAAGCATTCGCATTTGGGCGTTAAATTAGGTATCAAATATTGTGCTCGTAGTCCACCATGAGTCATGCCACGACCGGGTATAAATATGAACCCTGGATGTATGTAATTGTAGTCGAAAACATTCTCATAACAAACCGGCTTTACGCCAAACCTCCGAGTCCTTTAGTCGTGTCGTCGAGTTCTTCGAGAGGGTTCATCGATCCGTCGACCTCCGTAAGTACCGGCAACCTTGTATCATGTCTAGTATCATGCGGTGGATTCGGATCGTGATGCAAGTAGTCTTGTTACCAAGCTTAGTATCATGCGTGGATTTAAGCTTGGTTCAAGAAGGTCTCTTGTTAGATCATGAGCCATGCGGTGGGCTAAGATCTAGCTTGGAGCTAGTTATCGGCTCTATTAGATTTTGGCAAGATCTAATAGATTCATTAAGTTACCCCGTGTTGCTTTGAGTTTTACTTTATGTTTAAATTCATGTAACACTCTCTTGCTCAATTTAGATTGATTTGGATCGACTTCATCTTGTTTGGTGATCTTTACGTTGCACGCTCACATCTTGGTTCAATAAGGCACGTGGATCACGTGTTTCCCAAATAGCCGAAACCGAACCAATCTAGGTTGTTACGTGTTGCGGGTTCAAGCTTGTTAATCTTGCGTAGATCTTGACGAACCGGGTATCATGCGGTAGATGTAGGTTTTTGGGTTGTTTTAGAGCTAATCATCCGGTGATTAGATTTCGATTCAATCCGATAGGTTTACCATCTTTGGCAATGTTCGTTCCTTCTCCATGGACCCCGATTCGGTACTGCATGTACCCATATTCGGTTATGCTTTCATGAGTAAAACGTGTTTATAAGTTATGTTTTAAATAACACATGCTTTTAGCTTTCCATATTTAGATTGTATCATGCGGTGGATAGATCTTTTTGTGGTCAGTGGCATGATTTCAAACAAGTTGTATCATGCGGTGGATTAACTTGTTTGGTTTCGTGCTTGACGGGTTTTAAAGTACCTAGACATGCGGTAGACTAGTGCTTTGGGCCTATGCATGCTTGTTCATTACATATTTATGATCATGTTTTACTTTATTTATTTTTACTTGTTATTTATCCTCGAGGATCGGTCATGATCTTGTGTACGGCAACGTTATTTATATAAAGACCGATCTATCATCATGCTCACGTCATCTATTCGGTTATGTCCTGTTTTACGTTTTAAAGCTCCCGAATGGTTTCTAACTTGTTGGCGACATGCCTTTCTCATAGCTATATGTCATCTTACATGGCTCTTTAGCCGTAAATATGGAACTGTCTCGGTACCAAACGACAAGTTCCAAGCTTTGGTATTTAACTCGCTTTGTCTTTTGTTAATTTTCGGGAAAAATTGATTGGCACGCTTTGGAATCGCTCGTGTGTGAAGCTAGCTTGTTCGGCTTGCCGTGTGTGCTTGGCGCGGGGTGCGGATTTCGCGTCGGCAGGAGAAAGAACGCTACCAAAGGCGAAGACACAAGGAGGAGAGGCGCGAGGTTTGAGGAAAGAACTGGAACAGTACACGCGGGAACAGGAGCGTGCACATTGGGGATGCGCATTCTTCAGACACTGCTGGAACGAGGGCTTAAAGCTTCCCACATTGAGAAACTGCCCTGAGTGCAGTGATCGATATTCTGAATATAGGCGGGGAGATCGTCAATCGCCGATCCGTCCATGAGAGAATTGGAAGAATGCATCCTAGTGACGATCGGCGTCAAAAAATTATTGAGGTCATTGATCACCCCGGAAAAGGCAAGCCGACCGGAGATGGGCCGATCAAGAGGAAGAAGAACACGAGTACATCTGGCAAGAAGGACAGTGGTGCCCGCCTGGCTTGAGGAAAAGCCAAAAGAGAAGGGTTCAGCGCTTGAGGAACCGGGAATTGAAGCAAAGCGGGGATCCGGAGAAAGCAAGTATGGCGCCCAAAAGACAAGCCTGAAGGATCGGGTCGTTCGGCTCCGGCGTGCATGGTATACTTTTTGCCGAATGAATTCATGGCTCCCGCTAACCAAGTTGTGCGGAGGAAACGTCCCCGGATATCAATGATGATGAACAACTTGGGGTATTAATGGCGCAACCGGTGTTGGCTAAGCGGGCCACCTTCGACAAACCGGCCAAGAATCGACACATGAGGTCGTTGTACTTTAAGGGATACGTCAATGGCAAGCCATTGACCAAGATGTTTGTTGATGGCGGAGGCTGCGGTCAACGTGATGTCGTACACTATCTTCGGGAAGCTTGGCATGGGCCCCGGGGACTTGACGCCAACGAGCATAATCTCGAATGATTTTGCGGGAATCTTCGGATACCAAGGGCTGCGTGCACGTGGACTTGATGATTGGATCCAAGACATTTCTCACAACCTTCTTTGTCATCGAGGGCAAAGGAGCCTATAGCTTGCTGCTTGGGCGGGACTGGATCCATGCCAACTGCTGCATCCCATCTACCATGCATGAACAGCTCGTTCAGTGGGTAGATGACGATATTGAAGTGGTCCAAGCAGATGATTTAGTGAGCGTTGCAAACATTGAACCAGCTTTTCGGGAATATCAAGGCATCGATTGCTTCTCGGGAAAAGACGGGGTGAAGGTCCCGTTGAACTCCGTCGGCGGTGATCAATAGCCGATTCAAGCGATCGGCTCTTATAGTAATTTTTAATGGACAATCTCGTTGATGGAACCGATGGAAAGCTAGGGCGAGGATTCATGTCGGGCCGACAAATTAGAAGAAGTTGATATTGGAAACGGTGACACGCCAAGGCCGACATTTATTAGTGCTAACTTGGAGTCGGGTTTTAGAGAAGGGTTAATTAAGCTATTAAAAGAATATAAAGATTGTTTTGCTTGGGATTATTCGGAGATGCCTGGTTTGGATCGTTCTATTGTTGAGCATTGGTTGCCAATTAAGACCGGTTTTAGGCCCTATAAGCAACCTCCCCCGAAAAATCTACAAAGACGAAGTGTTGGCCGATGTGAAGAAGGAAGTTGAGAGACTACTTGATGCAAACTTCATTCGGCCATGCGGTACGCGGAGTGGATCTCTAACATCGTCCCCGTCTACAAGAAAAATGGGAAGATGAGGGTTTGCATAGATTTCGGAGATTCGAACGAGCTACTCCTATGGATGGATACCCGATGCCTATTGCCGATTTGTCTTTGGTTGATGCTGCTCGCTTGGACATAAGGTAATCAATTTCATGGATGGTAATGCGGGGTACAACCAAATTTTCATGGAAATAGAGGATATATCGAAGACGACCTTCGGATGTCCCGGTCACATAGGCCCGTTCGAGTGGATAGTCATGACATTTGGGTTGAAAAATGTCGGTGCAACTTATCAACGAGCCATGAATTATATCTTTCATGAGCCGATCGGCAAAATTGTTGAAATTTACATTGACGATGTCGTGATCAAGTCTTTGAGTCATGACTCACACTTGGAGGATGTAAAGAGAACTCTGGAGTGCACCCGAAAACATGGGTTGAAGATGAATCCAAACAAGTGTGCCTTTGGAGTATCGCCTAGAGAATTCTTGGGATTTCGGTACATGAAGGAGGGATCGAAGTTGGCAAGAAAGCATGAAAGCTATCGATGAAGTTGTCCCTCCAACCAATCTCAAGGAATTGCAATCACTTTGCTTGGCAAGATCAATTTTGTGAGAAGGTTCATTTCAAATCCGTCGTGAAAGGTTTTGCCCTTTTCTCCGTTGTTGAAGCTTAAGAAGGATCGAAGTTCATATGGGAAGACGAACAACAAAAGGCTTTTGATGAAATTCAAGCAATATATGAAGGAACCATTGGTGCTTTGGTGCCACCGCAACTTGAACAAGCCTTTCAAGTTGTACATGGCGGCCGATACCCAAACCATTGGATCAGCCCTTATACAAGAATTTGAAGGAAAGGAGCGGGTAGTAGCGTACCTTAGCCGAAAATTACTTGATCCCGAGACTAGGTATTCGGTGCAGAGAAGCCGTGTTTATGTGTGTACTACTCGTGTACGAATTTTCGGCATTACTTGTTGAATGCCGAATGCGTTGTGTACTCCAAGTTTGATGTAATAAAACACATGTTATCTATGCCAATTTTGAATGGAAGGATTGGCAAGTGGATCTTAGCTTTATCCGAGTTTGTGTTGAAGTTCGAATCGGCAAAAGCTATAAAAGGTCATATTATTGCCGATTTTATAACCGAGCATCGTGATCCATCGGTTGATTTGCTTGAAATTACTCCTTGGGCTTTGTTCTTTGATGGATCATCATGTGGTAAAGGTGGGGGAGTAGGGATCTTATTGATTTCACCCGCAGGTGAGATGTTTGAGTTTGCCATCCCTATCCAAACCTACCATCACAAACAATCAAGCCGAGTACGAGCCATTGCTTAGAGGGCTTCAATATTTGAAAGAAGTCGGGGCAGTTTCGGTTGAGGTTTATGGGGATTCAGAACTCGGTTATAAAGCAATTGAACGGCCAATATGAGTGAAAGAGCGATGCCCCGAGGAATTACTACAAGGAATGCGGGGAAATCTTAAAGAGTTTTCGCTTAGTGATTCTACAAGATATTCCTAGAGAACACAATGAAGAGGCAAACAAAGTTGGCTCAAAGTGCTTCGAGCTATAGAGAAAATCAAGAAGCGTTTGCCATGGAGGTGTGTGCTTTCGGAGGGGATCTTGCGGAAGATGATTGGAGGAAGGAAATTATTGACTATCCGGAAGATCCATCCCGAAATGTTTCTAGGAAGCTCGTGTACAAAGCCATAAAATTTGTTCTTCCGGATGGAAGTCTATTCTACAAATCATTGGATGGGGTATTGCTGCGATGCCTAGGTCCGGAAGAGGCAAAGAAAATGATGAGTGAGGTGCATGATGGGATATGTGGAGCACATCAATCGGCCTATCGTATGAAATGGGTTATTAGGCAAGTTTGGATGTTTTTGGTCGACGATGTTGGAGGATTGCTTTGAGTATTACAAGGGATGCCAAGACTCGTCGAAGTTTGGGAATATTCGAGAGGGTTCCGGCAAAGACAAGACCGAATCCCATTATCAAGCCATGGCCATTCGGAGGTCGGGGTATAGACATGATTGGCCGGATTAACCCACCATCTAGCAATGGGCATAAATTTGTGCTTTTAGCAACAGATTACTTCACCAAATGGGTTGAGGCAATTCCATTGAAGAAAGTAACATCGAAAAACACGGTTGAGTTTGTTAAGGAGCACATCATCTATAGGTTTGGAATTCCTCAAACAATCACAACCGACCAAGGAGCCCGAGTTCGTGTCCTTAGAGTTCGGGGAGTTTGCCGAAAGCATGGGGATCAAATTGTTTAATTCTTCTCCCTATTATGCCCAAGCTAATGGTCGCGCAGAGGCTTCTAACAAGATCATGATCAAGCTTATACAAAACAAGATCGACCGAAAGCCAAAGAGGTGGCATTCGGTACTCAACGAGGCTTTATGGGCTTACCGAATGGCTCCTCATGGAGCTACAAAGACTTCTCCTTATGAATTGGTTTACGGGCATCCCGTTGTTTTGCCTTGGGAAATACGATCGATTCTAGGAGAGTGGTTTTGCAAAAGGACTTAAGCTCCACAGATTATAGTAGCTTAATGATGGATGAATTAGAGGATTTGCATATGATTCATCTTAGAGCCCCGGAAAACATTGAAAAGAACAAGTGCGAGTTGCTAAATATTACAACAAGAAAGTAAAGGTCGACAATTTGCGAAGGAGATTAGGTTTGAAAAGCATTACCGCCGATTGGAACCAAATACGGTGCATTCGGCAAATGGTCCCCGAACCGGGAAGGACCTTTTCGGGTGGTCGGATGTGTGCCCTGGTAATGCTTACATGTTAAAAACTTTACTAGGAGAGGAATTTTTTGCTGCGATAAACGGAAGATATTTAAAGAAATATTATCCAAGTATTGAAGTTGATCGTTGATCATAAGCACTAGGATTACAAGCATTTGGCACGAGAGATAGCCGGCGTTCAAGAAAGAAGCCGCCTCTAGAGCAAAAAATCCTGAACAGGGAAATGGCCAATACTAAGATGTATTGCCCTTAGCACGAAGATACATAACATTACAAATGTTTCTAGCGAGATTTTATTTAACAACCCAAATGCTCGGGATTACAAGGGGGTGGGAAGCGAAGGCCTGGCGAAAGTATGCTTCAATCCTTTTTTCTTTGCTTCTTCAGCTCCTCCCTCTTCAACTGTTTCGGGGCCACCGTGATGGCAACTTGGAAGCTTTGGGGATGACCGTGGCTCGCAGCCTCCATCAGGCTGTCCCAAGCAGCTTTCGGAGTTACCTGTGCCCGTCGGAAACATCCGAGACGAAGAACGGTTGTTAGGAGCGAGAGATCTAAGCGCAAGCATGGAGTCAAAATAAAGATGGAAGTTTTACCTCCTACCAACGCCTCCAAGGTCATGCGACGTTCACGTTCGGCCGGCAGCCGAGCGGTGATGTCTCGCGGATCGTACTCCGGATGCCGAACGCGGCGGCGCAACCGGTGGTTGATCCTCTCGTTCGGCGTGGCGTCCTCTCGCTTCAAGGGAGGAGTTAGAGGAGATGTACTCGGCGTTTCTTCGGTCCCAAGGATTTCTTCGGGGAAGCGAGATCAAGGCTAGAGAAAAACAAGAAGGGGTAAACATGAGATTGCATACGAGAGCAAGAAGCGAGGTTAAAAGAAAACTCACTCTCGAACGGTGCGCTTCTTTGGTGGGGTGTTGTCCTCCTCGATGGGTTGCTTCCCTTTGTCCATGGCCTTGGGTTTTTCTCTTCCGGAGCGAGGGGAGGAGATGTGAAGTGATAGATGAGTGTGCGAGTGGATTTGCGGGGGCATCCCGGGGGACTATTTTATTGACCGAGAGGGCACATTGGGAGTGATGACTTGTTGGCGTACGTTATACCAAGCGGCATGGTTTTTCTCTCGAATGCGAGGGGTTTTCATTGAACAAGGCTTATGGATTCCCGAAGTGAGGATTTTCTGCGGGTTTTGCACCAAGGGGCACTTACTTTCGTGTGTTCGGCTTAAGCAAAGTTCCCGAACGCATTTAAGAAGAATAAGGCTCGCAGTTGCAAACACGAAGGAATCATCACAATACAAGCATGAAAATTGAAATTATTTATTTATTGCCGAAGATCAAACATCCCTAGTACAATCTAATCGAAAAGCCCGTTCGGCACAGAGGCGGGGATGAGTGAGTTCGGCAATGGCGTCGCCGTGGCCATCGAGGCGCTCCAAGATGACCTCGATCTCGTCGATGTCCTCCGGTGCGCCGCCTTGCAAGCCGTGCGGTTGGATGAAGTAGTCGACGCCGATATGCATCGCCATGGCGGCCAAGCCCGGGGTGGTGCCCGGGCGGATGTCGTGAGTAGCCACCTCGTCCACGCGGCTTTCCATCGCGGCAAGGCGCTCGCCGGCGTGTCTCCACGAGTGTTCACCTTGTCGGCCAATTGCTCCACCGGCATTTTCAGTGGTCAAGCTCGGCGTCGCGGCCGCAAAGTTGCAAAACAATGGCGGTTAGTATCAAAAGCTGAATTGGATTGGGGGCAATCTAAGGGGCGTACCGTTGATGGTTGCCGGCAACCGTTTGCGCCGGTCCTCCCATTCAAGTTCGGCGATGCCGGCCTTCTTGGAGACATTTTCTAGCTCGCGCCGGGCCACTTCGAGCTCCGCCTTGAAACGGAGGGCGTCGAGCTCCCCGTAGGGCACGGGGGAGTAATGGTTCGACTCCGAGGAGTTGTCCGGCATGGGCCGATTCATGGCCGGCGCGGGGCCGGGTTCCAGTGGATGAGCCTGAAACAGAGGGGATCGTCAGGAAAAGAGAAAAAAATCTAGAAGGAATCATAAGAGAAGATGACGATCACTGCCTCCGACGCGAGCCCGCACGGCTTCCTTCCGCCTCGTCGGCGGCGCGGCGCCTGTTGTTGCTGCCCGCCATGAGTTCTTGGGGCCGCGCTGGTGATTGGAAAAGCAAGCTTGAGTTGGCAAAGATTTGAAGGCTAAAGGCTTGGTGAGAAAAGCTGGGGGCATCTACGGTTTTATTTATAGGACTGGTGAGAAGATCGTGGCCTTGGATCATGGCGCATACCCCGAGAAACTTGGAAGGTGGAGAGGTTTCCTTAACCGATTCGCCGTCGGGTCGTTTGAGATTCAAAGCTGAGTCATATTCGGTTAACTGGCTCGGCTGAGTTGCGGTCGGAGTGTTGTTCGGGTGTAGTACTGTTTGACCGTTAGTTACCGGATGGATCGTTCAGAGTTGTGATCAAAGTCATGCAGAGAAAAGGAAGATGAAATCTATAAAAGGCAAATATTACAAGGACAATTAATTCGGTTACACATTGCTCAGTACAACTAAATGTTCAAGTACTTTGCAATTACATTAGAGGCATTTGATATTGTCTGATTAATGTTCTTCATCCGTTCCTGATAATCTTTCTGAGTGTTGGACAGACAGTGAGCTCGCCTCGCACCGATTTGCTTCGCTTATGGCCGATGATGCTTCCTCTTGGGTTTTCTCTATCGGTCCGGGGAGCTCGGCTATCTTCTTTTCGCCGGCTTCTATTTCGGCTCGACAAATTCTTCGGCTACCGTTTCCGGTGTAGTCTTTCCGGAAATTTTCAATTCGAGGGCGGCATTGCGGATTGGTCAACATTTCCCCGTGGCTCTCGGTTTGGGTTTGTGCTCCCTTCGCGGCTTGTTCGGCTTTGGCTTTCTTTTGCTCAATGGTCGGTCGGGAGGATTGGCTTTTCAAGGCTCGCCTTGTTGCCACATAATGAATGTCCGGACCGAGAGATGGGCTCCAATGAACCTTTGATGTCTTCGGGGAGCTTTTGATCGATGGGTTCAAGCATTTCCTCCAAATGATCAACATCTCTAATTTGATCTCGAGCATCCTTTTGCAGCCAAACAAAGATTTCTTTGAGCCTTGCCCGAATTTCCTCCGGTAGAGCCTCGATTTTGAGTTCCTCCATCTCCTCGTTTCGGCGGTTGGATCATTCACCACAAATGAAATCGATGATGATGCGGTTTGATCTCGAAAAAGAAAGATTGCCGGGTTAGGAATGGTTTGTTAAAAGAAGGTAACAAAGTTGGGTGCATGTGCTTGCCTCATGATCGATTCCCCGAATCGGGGCGGGGAACTTGTTCGAGTTCGGGGGGAATTTCTTGGGCCACCGGTGGAAGAGGAGTCCGAGGAGCTCTTGGTAAAGCCGAAGCTTCTACTTGAGGGGAGGCCGGTGCATTCTCTCGGTAAATTTGAAGCTTCGGGCCGAGGTGAAGGTGGATTTACCTCTCGTTAGACCGGGATTTCGCTTGGCCAAGGGGAGGTTGAACCCTTAAAGGGCTTGAAGCTTCGGTTGAATTAATGTGTTCATCTCCGGTGAAGTTGGCACTTCGTTTGAGAAGGGGGTGACTCGGGTCTCGATGAAGATAAGGTCTCCACTTGAACGAGAAGATGGTTCGGCCCTTGGTGAACTTGCATCCGAGGGGGGAGAGGTTTCCACGGATGGACCACCAACATTTCTTCGCAAATGTCGGATGAAGAGTAAATGCTAGTGTAAATAATGATCTTTGAGGGAGAAAGAAGTGACAGAGGTCATACCAATAGATGAAGCATTGGCGGGTTCGAAGCCGATGGCCGCCGGGTTCTAGTCTAAAATTGCACAAGATGAAATTTGTCGAATAAGAGTAATCTTGTGTTCAAAGAAGAGGAAATCTTACTTCAATAGGGACCTTTTTGGTGGTTCTTTTCCTCTTGGCAGTGGAGGCGCAATCAAGGATAGGACTTTTCTCTTGTCGGCGGTGAGAGCCGAAGAGGATTGGGTCCATTGTAGCATATCGGCCATCGGTCGAGCCGAGTTGGGGATTTAAATCCCGCAGCTGAAATTGGATATACCACATTATAAGCAATTGTCCTGGCTCGAGGGGCGCAACCGTATTCTGCAGAGATGATCAAAATCATGGTTAGTGGTGAAAGGAATGCCCGATCAAAGGGAAAAGAACAAGTGTGTTACCTCGAGGTTGGTCGAAAGTCGGGCATCAACTCCAAGCGAATGAGTGCACCGGCTCATTGAAGATATGGTCATGGAATTCTTGCCACCGGGAGATGAAGGAGGGATGAGCTATTGTTATGGGTGTGAAAAGCCGGATATAAAGAGTTGGGCTGCATTCATACTCCAAAAACCCTTCTAGCTTGTATGCTATCCTTGATTTCCTTTCCGGGTTTGAGGAATTCATGAAGGAATAATATTGGGGGCATTTGGCCACATCCAAGCTGTCGGGCCATCATATTTGGTCGATAATACTCATAAGTGCTTTGTGATTTAACCTCCCTCCACAAAATTCTGTCGGCAAAGCACATGGATGGATGAAGATATTGAATATTTCTACGGATCTTGCATCATGGCATCCGAGTTTCAAAGGAGAATTCACGGGGGAGAGTTAAATTATCATTGTTCGAGTAAGGGAGCCCAAGAGGATCGGGGAAGCCTTTGAAGAAGAGCTCGAAAAGCCGATCGACATTTTGATCAATGGAAACGGTTGAAGCAAACTTCCCCATGGGTTTGGCATCCTCTCGGTGATTGGAGCTTCCCCTTCTTTGTAGCCGGATGAAGGGAAAAACCGGTACGTTGAGGTTAATGTTGACAATCCGGTGCATGTACAGTTGCAGCCACATCTGCACGAACCACCAAGGGCCGTTGACACATAGTATCTTCTAGCTAGTGTGCATTTGAGAGATAGTCTGATGGAGTATATGATACACACTCCCCAGGAGGTATTTTCCAAGAGGAATGCGATTACCAGCAGCCAAACATGTAGCCATTGCAATATGATTCAAAGTTGGCTCATTGGCTTTGCCGCAGAAAATGAATCTACATAGCCACATGTTCAGGAACGCCCTGTGTTCGACTTCACTTAGAGGGCCATCTTTCATATGATTCTGGATATATGATTTGTATCCGCTTCCTGACTTCACTCTTGTTTGCCTTGTGGAGCCTTTGAATTCCTAGGGGTACACGGATCCTGAAATGTCGAGGCCGGTGATCATGTACACATCGGCCAGAGTTGCGGACATTGGGCCATGACCAAAGAGGAAGGCGTTGACGCCATTTGACCAAAAGTGGCAAGCTGCTATCAAAAAATTTTCATTCTTTGGGGTATCGGCCAAGGATAATTCCAAGCATTGAGCGATGCAGAGGCTGTCCCAATTCTGGTCTTGGCACTATTATCTGCAAGTATCCTTTTATACCAATTTCTCTAGCCTCGTAATCGGGGGCAAAGGCCGCTTCTTGAAAGCATCTTGCCACGGGGGAGGCCCCGATAAAGCCGCTTTGAAAGGGATTCTTTGGGATTCGGGCCGCAATGAACTCGCGGGGATCGGAGTTCCCACGGATCCGAGGAAATAAGATGTCGAATTGGTCTCGGTACGAATCAAAAGCTCGGTGGAAAGCTCCTATCAAGAAAAGACGGAGGGAGAAATCGAGGTAAGAATCGAAAAGGGTAATGCCGAATGAAACTTATGGGGATGAAATTTACCCGAGCGACTTGATTTTGACCTCGCCATTGAAGATTTAAGCTTGGGGAAAAGATGACCTAGGGTTTGGATCCGGACGAGAGACTCGATGGATTGCGGGGAGAGAGAATAGGTGTTGAACGGATCTAACTTGGAGACATTGGCAATTGGAGTCAATTTCGGAATAAAATCACTTTTATCCCGTAATTGAAGGGGCATATGTTAACACCAAAATTTGGTACGGAGGGAGTCCGATTTGTGGACCCAACTTGGTAAAAAATCCCGTCCGGCGGGGAAGATTTTTTCGGAAGATTCGGCGGGGTGCTTGTGGTCGGCGGTTGCTTCCGTTCGGCAAAGGGACCGTTTGCGGCGATTTCGCGGGATCGCATGGTGACGTGGCCCGAGCGGAAGGGGCGAATGGATGGATAAGCATTCGCATTTGGGCGTTAAATTAGGTATCAAATATTGTGCTCGTAGTCCACCATGAGTCACGCCACGACGGGGTATAAATATGAACCCTGGATGTATGTAATTGTAGTCGAAAACATTCTCATAACAAACCGGCTTTACGCCAAACCTCCGAGTCCTTTAGTCGTGTCGTCGAGTTCTTCGAGAGGGTTCATCGATCCGTCGACCTCTCGTAAGTACCGACAACCTTGTATCATGTCTAGTATCATGCGGTGGATTTAGATCGTGATGCAAGTAGTCTTGTTACCATGCTTAGTATCATGCGGTGAATTTAAGCTTGGTTCAAGAGGGTTTCTTGTTAGATCATGAGCCATGCGGTGGGCTAAGATCTAGCTTGGAGCTAGTTATCGGCTCTATTAGATTTTGGCAAGATCTAATAGATTCATTAAGTTACCCTGTGTTGCTTTGAGTTTTACTTTATGTTTAAATTCATGTAACACTCTCTTGCCCAATTTAGATTGATTTGGATCGGCTTCATCTTGTTTGGTGATCTTTACGTTGCACGCTCACATCTTGGTTCAATAAGGCATGTGGATCACGTGTTTCCCAAATAGCCGAAACCGAACCAATCTAGGTTGTTACGTGTTGCGGGTTCAAGCTTGTTAATCTTGCGTAGATCTTGACGAACCGGGTATCATGCGGTAGATGCAGGTTTTTGGGTTGTTTTAGAGCTAATCATCCGGTGATTAGATTTCGATTCAATCTGATAGGTTTACCATCTTTGGCAATGTTCATTCCTTCTCCATGGACCCCGATTCGGTACATGCATGTACCGTATTCGGTTATGCTTTTCGTGAGTAAAATGTGTTTATAAGTTATGCTTTAAATAATACATGCTTTTAGCTTTCCATATTTAGATTGTATCATGCGGTGGATATATCTTTTTGTGGTCAGTGGCATGATTTCAAACAAGTTGTATCATGCGGTGGATTAACTTGTTTGGTTTCATGCTTGACGGGTTTTAAAGTACCTAGACATGCGGTAGACTAGTGCTTTGGGCCTATGCATGCTTGTTCATTACATGTTTGTAATCATTATTTACTTCATTTATTGATTATTGTTATTTATTCTCGAGGATCGGTCATGATCTTGTGTACGAGCAACGTTATTTGTATAAAGACGATCTATCGTCATGCTCACGTCATCTATTCGGTTATGTCATGTTTTACGTTTTAAAGCTCCCGAATGGTTTCTAACTTGTTGGCGGATAGCTTTCTCATAGCTATATGTCATCTTACATGGCTCTTTAGCCGTAAATATGGAACTCGTCCGGTACCACACGACAAGTTCCAAGCTTTGATATTTAACTCGCTTTGTCTTTTGTTAATTTTCGGGAAAAATTGATCGACACGCTTTGGAATCCGCTCGTATGTGAAGCTAGCTTGTTCGGCTTGTTTGTGTGCTTGGCGCAAGGTGCGGATTTCGCATCAGCACTTTCAATGAGATTTGTTTTTCTACATTCTTCTTTACTTTGAAACTTCAAGAAAAGACCCGATCCAATTCTAGATTGGTTCTCCCCTCTCTTTCTCTTGCTACCTCCAGTGTGCGGTAGGCTAGATGAGTCTTGATGATGATCTAGTAGATTAGATGCAAAACCCCTTTTCAAGATCAAAGCTTTTCCGCTTATTAGATTGGATCTTGCGTTACACATTGTTCCACGGATTCGATACCTTGGGTTCATCACTTGAGGGAAGAAGGGTCCCTTGGCTACGATGGTGGACTTGTCCGCTTGCAAGTCTAAACGAACTTTGATACGAATATATACCGTCAACAACAGCCCAGGGTTGACGTCCCTGCGCTGCGCCACTACGCAGCGGCCGTGTTGATCCAGGTCGACACGGTCCTCTTCGTTAGTTGTTACGACCTTCTTAAAGTTGGCATGCTGCTACGACCTTGCTGGAGCCTTGGCCACGCCACTGTCGCCCCGGGCACCCAAATTACAACAATCATCGCACATCAATCGCTGTACAAAACATGTGTATAAAAGCTTTGGAAGCTACAAAAGACCTTGGCCCAAGGCTAAATTACAAGATACAAACATATTAATGGTCCTTATCAACCTTACATGGTACCTGCGGCGCAAACTAGACTGATAAAGCGCGTCGCAAGTTTTCTTCTAGCACCAGGACCTACTTGGAGATCTCCACCGCAGATGGAGCCGAGGCTGCCACATAGCCACCTCTATCCTAGCCCCAGAAGGTTTCTTGTGGAGTCCCATCTTTTGCTAGGGTTCTCTCACAAGATTCCTAATGGAACCAGCTCCACCTCAGGCCTCCCCCGGCGCAACACAGTGGCCTCCAACACCATATTAGGCGCCTGCTCACAAGGTTCGTCAAGGCATGTACTGCCCCATGCTGCACCCGGATTCTTCGCTAGGTGAGGGCACAGAGGTTGGTGGAGTTCTCCCAACTTCGCAAGCATTCTTCTAGCTCCAAGATATGACACCTTAGCTCCATGCTCAGGTGGACGCACACAAGACCAGGGCATGACTATATTATCAAGCGGTGTTGCCATGGTGTTCTTACTTGGTTCAGGAAGCAAGGATCCATGCCACCTATTTATAGCATTGGAGCTCAGCATCGGTCACTGTTCACCTTACAGACAGTGTGGCAACCTTATCTGCAACACTGTATGCACGTGGAGCACGAGGCTCTTGTCCACTACCAGAAGCACTGACACATCTGTCGTGGGTCTGCTAACATCTTTTCAGTCCTTGTCTTCTAGCGGCAGTAGCAGCATCTCCGCCTGGGACAAGTTCTATGCCTGCACAGTGCACCCGTGGGTCGCTACGCGACAGGAAGCCTTGATGATCGATGTTCCCATGTGAAGATTCCCGTTGCCTTGTCTCATTCATTGAGATGAGTATCTGTTTCCTCAAGCGGAAGGCTGTAGGTTCTCGACTTGTTCTTCGAGCATCAACCTGACCTTCCAGGTCTCCTTACTGCTGAGGGCTACTCCACGAGTTCTGGTGACACCCTCTTTCTTTGATGTTGCCTCGACCTGCCAGAAGCCTGCTTCCGTTACATCTCTGCTTGACCTCCTTTTGATCGGCACACAGACCTTCCTTGAAGGTGTGATGGTCTTACCTGATTTCGGTTAGGTCGGCGGTTCTTCAAGCAATGACAATGCCTTGTCTTCACTTCAAGCCCCTGTACCTTTTCTTCAGAAGCTTGATGTTCGCCTTCATATGCGCTCAGGAGGATTTTCTTTTTTGATCTCCGTGCACTCTACGCGACCTCACTGGCGCCACGTCGTCACTTCGCATCGACATGACTTCGTCTCCGCCGCTTCACCTACATGTCGATCGGGGCTTGAGAGACATGGGTACCCATGGGTCCCCACCGACCAGGGTCCCGGAGGTCCCTGTCAAGTGGATCCGACCTGCCAGAAGCCCCGCCGACCTGCAAGTGGGCCCAGAGACCTTATCCACAACCCCGGCGACCTTGGACGACCTCCTCCAGATTTCGGAAGACCTGCCGGGCTTGTGGTGTGTTGACGGTTAATAGTTGTATCAAAGTTCGTTTAGACTTGCAAGCGGACAAGTCTCCCGTCGTAGTCAAGGGACCCTTCTTCCCTCGAGTGGTGAACCCAAGGTATCGAATCCGTGGAACAATGTGCAACGCAAGGATTCAATCTAGTAAAGCAAGGTAAGCTATCTTATGAAGACAAGTTGCATCTAATCTACTAACTCATAAAGAAAACGAATCTAATCTAATCTACTAAAAAGGTAGCAAGAGAAAACAAGAGATAACCGCTCTAGAGAGTCTAGATCATGCTTATGTTGTAGCTCCAAACAAGATAGATGAAGATAGAAAAGCGAATCTCACTAAAAGCATCTTTAAATCGTGGCCTCCCATCTGACTCCAAAAACGCCCGCCTTTCGGAACCCCCGTTCTGTCACAACGTATCCCTATTCATGCGGGTAGTCTAGGGCGAGTTCGATAAGAACAAGTTGAAATCACTTGGCCGGTCCGGTATGCACCTCTAGCCACCGCGGCTACAAGAGCACCCTAAGCAATCTAGCTATAGATAGATTGGGGAAAAAGCAAAACCAAGAAGAAAACAAAATCATCGAGAAGGCACTTGATCGCTAGAAATCGCATTCACTATAAAAACTTCACCATGAATGATTACATGAACAAGATCACCACCGGGGCCGTACCTCGATCTTGATCCTCGCTCCGAGCTCCGACGTGGTCTTCCATGCAAGGTTCCCACGTCGGCTAGGGAGACCCTAGACAACTAGCACGACTCTCATCTCCGAGATGGTGTCCCTCAAGCTTCTCTCGCTCCTCGGCGGCGGATGACAAATTGATAGATGCGTGGCTCTCGGTCGGGGGGGCTATAAATAACCCGAGATGCAACTAGGTCAAAGGGGAGGCCGATTGGCCTCCGAACATGCTGGGGCCGGCCTAGGCCCTTCCCGGCCTAGTCCGTGGCTCCGCTTCGCCCGTGTTGCTTCTCTCGTCTTCTAGATCCTCTCCCCTTTTGCATGTGGGCCCTTGTCGTCGGTTTCTCTCGAATTGGACGAAGCTCCTTGTCTTGCAAGATTCAACACTTTTCTCGGCTAGGTCCTCGGAGTTTGTCATCTTCTCCGGCTTGGTCCTTAGGCTCTTGGAGTCATGTTCACTTCATTGCTTGACTTGTACCGGGCTTCAAGGTCTTGTCACAAGGTGCTTAATGAACTTATCCCGGAAGTCTTGCTTTCAACGTTAAAACTCGCGTAAACACTAAACTCCAAAACCGACATGCACAAGTGAACTTGTTATACCACGGGAGTTAGTACCAATGGATAAGATACAAAAGTTATGCCAACACCGAAGGTAAACTCATGGCTAGGTTGACGGATTTTCACCGTCAATAGCTCCCCCATGCTTAAACCTTGCTCGTCCTCGAGTAAGCCTTCGATGGATATCATTGTTGCCCATCAATGTTTGAACCTTGCACTTGATCATACATGAAAAAAAACATAATGCTCTCAAAAGTTTAATTCATTAAAGTTCCATAATGTACTAGCCTTCATCCCTACGGAGGGTAGATATTTAATTAAGCTTATCCCACAAGTATTAACATGCTCCCAAAATTCAAATGGATCTCAGAAATTTTGAAATAAAGAACAAGATGAAAAAGAGCTAAACCAAGTTCACAAATTTAAACCACCTTGCATCTTGCTCATGAACTCTCATCTCATCTTGTCTCTCAAGCCTATTTATTCTACTCCTTTCCCTCTTATATGGAGCTTTTTGGGAAAGTTTAGTCCTACCAAGATTTTATAAATGAGATGTTGTCAAAACAAGACAAGCTTCTCATGATCTTACCGAGACTCGTCAAAAAGGTCATTTGAAAATGATGTTATATCAAGGAGGGGAAAGAGAAAAATACACACACTTGAGATGAGTGGACATGTGCAAATGGCAAAAGTGATCCCGAGGCACAAAGGAAGTCCTCGTTATCGGATTGCACATGGTTGGAAAATGAGTATGGATCTTTTAATCTTGAAGCCTTGAATTTCCTAATGCACTTTTAGAGAACCGGGGAGTTCACTTTATTTTTGCACATACTCATATTTTTCTCTTTCTCATATTTCTCCTTCTTTTCTTTCTTTCTTTCTTTCTTTCTTTCTTTCTTTCTTTCTCTCTTTCTCTCTTTCTTTCTTTCATTCATTCATTTTTTCTTGTCATTCATTCGGTCACGAGACTTTCACCTTGGAGTTTTGATTTTTTTATTTGCACCTCTTTTGAACTTTCTTTTTTTAATTACTCCCCTTTGAACTCTAAAAATTGCATCGTACCTACCTCCTCCCCCATGCTTAGACGTTGCTCATCCTCGAGCAAAGAGGCGATAAATAAGGTAGGTACCGGAAATATTTTTCCTTGGAGAGATACTTGAATTCTTCAATGTTGACACCGTCTTGCGATCTTCCTTGAATTGATGATCCATTCTCAACGATAGGTTGTGGTCAAGGAGGTAAACACAAAAGATGATATTTGGTTTTAAGGGTGGATATCCGGCGAAGTTTGTGAGATCTCCGATGTGGGGATACACAATGCACGGATAAAAGGCTAGCAAAAAGATAGATACGCAAAAACGGAATGACCAAATTTTCTTAGTCTCGGGCCGGAGAAATCAAGGCCTGAAATAACTCACCCAAAAATAATTCTTGTATACTAAGTTTTTGCACTCAAATATTTATATGGCTCGGATAGGTAGAGCAACACGCAAGTGGTATTTATGACAAGGTTAGCTTTACATTTAAGAACAAAAATAAATCATCTTTAATCCATCTAAAACTTGAGAGCACATAAAACACTATGGGTCTTTATTTTTATCATACCCTCTCGCTAAAGCTTAAGCTAGCATTTAGATAATTTCAGATTTGTATTTTAATAGAGCACTAGTTTAAACATGCATAAAACAATTACAAAGATAAACAAAGTGACAATTATAATCATATATCATCATGGCATAAACCTTGTAACTTTACTAATGGTAAAAACTTGGTGGTGACTTTATTCATGATGAAAATAAAACTAACACACATGCTAAAAATAAACTAACACACATGCTGAAAATTAAAGTAAAAACTAAAAACACTACACATACATAGGCACAAACAAGCTGAAAATTAAACAAAGGGGGTAAAGGAAAGATAACTAAAGCTCGTCCTCTCTCTAATCTTCCGCCGGTGGTTGATATTAATAATCATGGTTGTTGCACCCTTACTTGTAATAGGAATGCGCCTCTCCTATGAATTGTCCGACGGTGTTAGGTGAAGGTGTCCAAGCACATAAGCAATGTTTGCATTTCCTTCACCCATTTGGTTTGCATTGGTTTGGATGGCTGCAATAATTTGCATGTTCTTTGCAGCGTATCCTCCAATGGTGGCCACATTTTGTTGTCGTTGAGGAAGGTGTGCATATGGCTCCGCAAAGGCTATGTTGGGCACCGCAAAAATGGTGGGGGTATGGCTGCACCACTCCCCCATGCTTGCATTGGTACACCACCGTAGTAATTTGGCGGTGCCGAGAATTTCTCCAAATGGTGGCACATAATTTTGTTGTGCACCTTCTTCTTGGGCCATAGAAGATCCTTCTCCTATAATCCTTCTCCTTTATTTTTTTCCTTCGCCGGCACAAGAAGTCCTTCCTCTAACCAATCTTCTTCCCCTCAAGAAAAAGTCTTAACCTTACTTCCAAAAGGGGCAAGTTCACCTAGGCCACTTTGAAGCCTCCTCTCTCATCTTTACTTATATATTTTCCTTTCTTCATATATTCCTAGGGAAGTCCCGGGTAGGAGATGATTCGGGTTCCTTGTAATACCCGGTTTTAAAGAGATATTCAACATGGAGAGGTAACAACCCGTTCTCCCGAATCCGATGTTGCTCACAACACCACCGGTTGATCATAGGTGAGTGGGGTTGATTGGCTTCTTGGCAAAAAGCCGAGTAAAGCCAATTCAACTCCGTGTTGGTTATCTTTGTCTCTCTCGTTCTCCCAAAAATCCACTTGCACAAAAGTGACACACTTGGATGATGGGGTTCCGGATAGTATTTCTTTGTTGATGGTCTCCTCCCGTGATCATACTCCAAAAACCTTCCCATGTGCCTTCATGCACATCCACTTGTTCCGAGCCCCCTTTTGAAAATAGGAGACACTCGCCCATGGGTCTACGATACTAGAACATGCAATCGTTTTGAACATGAAAACCAATCTAATCTATCGGGGGTTGTGACCACGGTTTCGCCCCTTTCCCTCCTCTCGTACTCTCACTACGCGAAGGTATTCATGACTAGACCTATGATGGTCATTGTGTAAGATGATAGATAGATAATCCAACAAAGTTCGATTACATCTCGGAATCGATTGCAACCCATGGATGAAAGGAGATTACCCCATCAAAGTGCTAGAAATAGCATCGTTGATCAAGGTTACCCTTCCGACGGTGTCTACCTTCTTCTCCACTTGTGGGCTCCCTTTAAACGGAATGAGAGACTCAAGACCTCCTTCATCAAGGGTATGCGCCATGGTCATGAGAATTTCCTAGGCGAATTCCTTGTGGGTGTTTGCCGACACTCCGTTAGAGAATTGCACCGGTGTCCCGTATGAAACCCAATATGTGGAGAGCTTGGTCTGTGAAGTCGACGTTCGCTACAAGCCTCTACTCAAGGCGAGCGAGCTTCTTCTCCTCCTCCTCCGTCATGATGACATACCCCTCGGAATACCGCGGAGCGTATGGAGGTGGAGCGGATGATCGTGTCGAGTGGTGAGGTTGGACGGGCGGCTCCTCCATATGTCCTTGAGGTTTGGTGAACCTCATAAACGAGTTTCGTGTAGCCCTCATGCCACCGAGGAGAAGAGTGTGGTTCCTCCTCGGCAGTGTCGTGTCCTCCTCCATACTCCAAGGATACTCGGAAACCGAGTGCCTCCTCGAAGAGGTTGTCGATGATGGCTTAGACGACGATGATCCCTTCTTCTTCGGTGAAAAAGGCTTGTAGTTTTCTTCCATGATTGCAGCACTCTCCCTCACAAATATATATCCGAGGTTTTCACCCGTAACAAGGTACACAAATATTATTTTGGAGTCCGGACTTTGAGTGGATTAAGGGTGTGGGTTTTTTTTGAGCTATCAAGCTTGGGAAGGTTGGCTATGTCTACGGAGGTTCCGGGCACACAAACTTGAACACACAAACCGAGGAAGGAGAGGGAAGCTTGCTGCAGAAAACGGGAGCCGGGGGGCTCCTTAGTAGGGGAGGCCGGCCGGCCCGGGCCGACCGGCCCGGGTGGCTCGGTGCTCCTCCCCGCCTCGGCTTTCTTCCGAGCACGATCATTTCGCCTCTACAACTTTCCCGCCCACGTGCTCCACGAGTTGCACCGTCCAAACGCTCTCGTCCACTCCTTTTCTTGCATTATTGGTCCTTCCACTTGATGCTTCATGCTTTGAGTCATGTCCATGCTCCCTTGCTCCACTTGCTTCACATGCCACCATGAAATTCCCGCAAAGTTTATGCTTGCTGCCCACCATGCTTGTCCTTTGCATGTGGACTTAGTGAAAGTTGATGAAAGAGTATCCAATGGTGCATGCATGATTAATTCAAACTAGATTGCCTCCTCCAATTTCGAAATTTAAAAATATTTTTCAGAGCCATGCAAGAGCTCAAGCATAAATTTAGAGAAGTTTTTAAACCATTAAAAACAAATGTAAGTCGAAAATATTTTCCGACTACGTTGATATCGGTCTCACCGGTATAGTTTGCCTTCATTAGTTGAGAGCAAGCTTTTCCCGGCTTGATCATGGGGGCATAGGTTTAGGTCCTAATTTTGATTAGATGAGAGAGATTTTGAATGAAATAAAATTAAGTGAGGCTTAGAAAAATTCTAATCTTAGAGAAACCAAGGATATGGATTTTTAAATCAACCAAAAATCAAGATCCTAGGTTCACGCGAGTCCTACAACGTGCTGAAATTTAATTAACACCTAGGTACAAGTCGTGGTTCTACTTGTGTGTTTTTAGCATGAAAAATAAGTCAACCACAACATCATAAAGAGGATGAATGGTTGAGTTAGGTTCTGAAATCTTTATGGTTGTGGTTTCTCGAAAAAGAAGCAAACAATCACATAGGATGGTTCATGTAAAGGGTTTATGATCAAGCAAAATATTCAACCAAGAATTATGTCTCTAATATTGTTCAACCATTCTAAGTCTAATGTTTTGCATAGTAAAATTAAAAAACTAAATTATTAAAAAGACTCGAAAAACCCGGAATCGGGTTGTCCTCCCGTAGCTTATTCTTGACTCGACGAAACGGGTTGCCTCCCGCCTAGCGCTTCGTTTATAGTCCATGGCTAGACTTCTTCACTTGATTACTCCGGATCAACGCTCTTTGTGGGCGTTGCTATCTTGGTTACCCACTTCCGCACCCTCTTGGGCACGGGCTTATTATTCGGCTTAGTCGTATTTTTGGTCTTCACGGGATGGCTTTGTCCTTTGGTCTTGACGGATGCAACAACTTCTTTCATGTAGTGGCTCGGCATCTCAAACTCCGGTCCTTCGGTCGTAATCTTCATGGTCTCCCGAATGAGTTTGAGTAGCCTTCGCCGTCTTGGGACCTTGGAGTTGTCTCGGATATTCTTCTTTGTTACCCATCGGGCGCCCGGCAAGTTGTCCCACTTGCGTCTCTAGCATCTTCATCACGATGAGCACTTAAATCCTCGCATATGGATCTTGCCTTGGCAGCCTTTAGGTGTTGAGCTTCTTTCTCTATCTCCATCTTCTCCATCCTCCTCTTGATCTTGAACGGCCTTCCGGCGTCTTGACTTGGAGGTGGTGATTCCCTTGGAGATTTTGATGGTCCTTCGAGTTTGACTTTTGAATCTAGGGTTTCCGATCCTTTAGCTTGTGTTGCACGTCTCCTTTGCCTCGTAAAGTTTTCCCGGATCATCCACAAAAAAAGTTTGGATTTCTTAGAGAGGTAGCCAACCATCTCCGGTTAGGGTTAGCAAAAACAAAAATCTAACGAAAGAAAAATTAGGGTTAATCAAAAACTAGATTAGATTGATTTTTTTAGGATGATCAACCTTAAGAGATGCAAAAGAAAAAAAGCTGAAAAATAAGCGATACTAGATTGGATCTTGATTGCTTGTTCCCCGGCAACGGCGCCGGAAAAAGGGGCTTGTTGACGGTTAATAGTTGTATCAAAGTTCGTTTAGACTTGCAAGCGGACAAGTCTCCCATCGTAGTCAAGGGCCCCTTCTTCCCTCGAGTGGTGAACCCAAGGCATCGAATCCGTGGAACAATGTGCAACACAAGGATTCAATCTAGTAAAGCAAGGTAAGCTATCTTATGAAGACAAATTGCATCTAATCTACTAACTCATAAAGAAAACGAATCTAATCTAATCTACTAAAGAGGTAGCAAGAGAAAACAAGAGATAACCGATCTAGAGAGTCTAGATCATGCTTATGTTGTAGCTCCAAACAAGATAGATGAAGATAGAAAAGCGAACCTCATTAAAAGCATCTTTAAATCGTGGCCTTCCATTCGACTCCGAAAATGCCCGCCTTTCGGAACCCCCATTCCGTCACAACGTATCCCTACTCATGCGGGTAGTCTAGGGCGAGTTCGTCGGTGCGGAATATGGTCCCGACACTAACCGCAGATAGCGCCGTGGTCTATCCCTCAATGGTCGATGCTAAGTAACAAGTGACACGAGAGGTTTATCCCGGTTCCCGCCGAGGGGGGCCATACGTCCGGCGGGGGCGTGCTCGGGGCACTATATTACTTGGCACCGGGGTGCTTGTAGAGGGGCAAATACAAGCAAGGTGGGAGAGGAAGTGTAGCTTCCAAGTCCCCGGAGGAGTGGTCGAAGATATTGTGGGAGAATGAGAATGAGTACGTGGTGTGTGAAGTCTCCTTCCCCTTGTTCGTCCGTCCCTCCCCCCGCGGCCGGGGGTTCGCCCCCCTTTTATAGATCAAGGGGGCGGCGGGTTACATGCGCGCCGCGCTACCTAGCTATGTGGAGAAGTGCGACGTGCTATGGCGTAGAGTGGGCGGCCATCCGAGCGATCCTCGCGGCGATCCGGTCATCATGGCCGACTTGTACCCGAACGAGTGGCGGTTCGAGGGTAGGAGAGCAATGGACGGCGGTGATGTCCTCTGATAGGCTCGAGGGCGGTGCTGACGCAAGCTCGTACGGAGTATAGGGGCAGGCAGAACAGCGTTCCTTCCCAACGCGCTTCACAGTGTCGGAGTGGTTGCTGCAGTGCTGGGCGTGCGCCTGCGCGCGTGGGTACGGCGGCCGCGCCGTTACAGTGGCCGGGATGGCGATCCACCGGCCTAGCGCCTCCACCTAACCCTGTAGGGTCACGGGAAAGTGAAATCGAGGGTGCGCCCGGCCCCCCTTCGAGGGTCCGGCGCGTTAGCCATACTGGAGTGGGTGCGCGGTGTCACGGGGCTGACACCGGCCGTACTGCACAGTCCCTCCCCACAGTGGTGGGGATGGGCTCCTCCCTGGGGAGTTGGTGCGGCGGCACCGGGGCGCGAGCCCCGGCGCATGATGGCGTCGCCCCGCCTGTGTCAGGGCGTTAAATGCCCGTGTACGGGGGCCGGCGCACGCGTGCGGGGCGCCCGTGAGCGTGGCGGGGCCCGGCCGAGGGCGGGACGGACCCTCGAGCGAGACGAGACCCGCTCGAGGGGGGAGTGAGCCCTCGAGCGGGGCGGGACCGCTCGGGGGAAGAGTTGCCCCTCGAACGGGGCGGAGCCGGCCGAGGGGGGCGCGCGCCCTCGAGCGAGGCGGAGCCCGCTCGAGGGGACTTCTAAGAGGGCCGTCTTGGTGGGCCGTCGGGGTCCCGCGGCGTGGGCCGTGTCCCGCATGGTTAGTCACCCGCATGGTTAGGCTTTTTGGTGTGGTTGCGGGATTTAAGTGAGGATTTCCCCGTTGTTTAAGGGGACCCCTAGGGCGTCCCCGACGCAGTCCCTCGAGCATCCGTGGGTTTGCCGTTGAGGCTCCCGCGGATGCCGGAACCTACCGATAGGACGTTCTTCCCTCCTTGTTCTCCGCGAACGCTTTCCGTGGGGCCGCGTCGGCGGACCCGCGGGTCTAGCCCCCGAAGCCCCGCAGAGTGTGGGTTCTCCCCGGCGGGGTTAACCGCGAGAATTTTGGTCGAGAGGCGTGGCACATATGCCAACCGGCATCGGCGGTATTTCGGCCGGCTTCGGGGGTGCACGCACCGCCGTCCACCGTCTCGGCGGGTGCGGTTTCAAGGAGGTGTAGCCGTGCGTCAAGCCCCCGAGCCTTGGCCCGTTCGAGGCGATCGGGTCGAGCTTTACGACTTGTTTTCTTATGCACCCTCGCCGTCCCTCCGCGGGACGGAGGGTGAGGTTTCCGCAACCCCCATCGAGCGGGTCGCGGATTGCGGATTCCTCGTCGAGCTGCTAGCGGGTGGTTCAAGTGGACGTCCATGCCCCGTTCGATAAGGGTAGGCTGCGCGGTCCGGAGACACGTCCATGGAAGCGCTTGCGTGGGTTTGCTAGGTGGGGCTCGGTCCCGTTCGATGGGGACCGAGGGCGCGGAAGCTCTCCCTCGGTGGGATCCCCCTGCTAGCTGCCCTCGCTGGCTCTTGAACATGACATGTGGGGCACCCTCGAGCCGATGGGCTCGAGGAACGGCTCGAATGCGCGTGCCCTCGTCGTCCCTAACTCGCGATCCGTGGCGCCCGTTCGAACCCGTCGAGGGTCGGGCTTCGAACCTCCGATCGGTAGGGGCGTGCCGGGGCGTGGCCCGGACGGCCCCGTCTTTCCGCGTTTGCGGCCGTCGAGGGGTCTGGGCGAGCCAGCTCTCGAGGCGCTGGTTGGCAGCACAGCGCGGCGTGGGTGCTTGCGGTGCCCGCTTTACTTCAAGCAGGCCCTGGGCGACCCTCTCACGCGCGTGCCTTCTTTAGAGGGTTGACATTGTCTCGAGCCGAGGGCTCGCACCGCTCGAGGGTTTTGCGTGGCATGGGTGCCCGCGGTGCTCGCTCTACATCGAGCAGTCCCGGCGACCTTCTCACGTCGATATCCCATCGAGGGTTGACGTCATCTCGAGCCGAGGGCTCGTGCCGCTCGAGGGTTTTACGTGGCATGGGTGCTCGCGGTGCCTCGCTCTACATCGAGCGAGGTCCCGGCGACCTTCTCACGTCGATATCCCGTCGAGGGTTGTTTTTGTTTCGAGCGGGGGCTCGTGCCGCTCGAGGGTTCCACGTGGCATGGGTGCCCGCGGTGCTCGCTCTACGTCGAGCGGGTCCCGGCGACCTTCTCACATCGATACTCCATCGAGGGTTGTTTTTGTTTCGAGTCGGGGGCTCGCCCCCTCCGAGGGTTCCACGTGGCATGGGTGCCCGTGGTGCCCGCTCTACGTCGAGCGGGTCCCGGCGACCTTCTCACGTCGATACCCCATCGAGGGTTGTTTTTGTTTCGAGCGGGGGCTCGCCCCCGCTCGAGGGTCCTCCTTGCTTGGCAAGGGACCCGGCATTTAAGTGCCTCGCGGTCGTGGCCGCGGTTTTGCGCCGGGGGCGCGTCTTTTTAGGCGCCCACTACGCGCGCGCGCGCGTAGTGGGCGGCGTGGCGGCAGACGTGACCGCTTCGCCTCGGTCGGCCGCCGGTCTTTGCCGTAATGATGGCCCGCCCGCAAGGATGTGGCCGCCGCGGTCGTGGTGGGGCCCGCCCGTCGACGCGATGGAGAGATTCCCCGCAAGTTAATGCTAGCGGGGCGTCCGCTCCGAGAGCTCGCCCGTCGGCCTATAAAGGCCGCGGGGAGGAGGGGACGGCGGTTTTTTACCTTGGCATCTCACCATTTTCGGTCCCCGCCCCTTCGTCTTCCTCTCGCTTTTGCTTCCGTGCGGCGTTGCCATTAGCGCTTTTTCCTTCGTTCCTTGTCCTCCGCTCCTCGCTTTTCTTCGCCTTCTTCATGGCGCCACCTCGGCCCTCCCCTCACGATCCCGGAGCCGTACGCCCGGGAGAGGTCGACGGTGACCCGGGCGGCCCTTGGCGAGCCGGTCGCCGCCGGCCGGCGGCGGCTAATGAAGACGGATGCCCGGCGGAGTGGATCGTGCCGCCGGCGGCGGACCGCGAGCCCAACCCGCCGGAGGGCTACGTGGTGAGCTTCGTCCGCTACCACGAGCGCGGTTTCAACACGCCGGCGAGCACCTTCATGCGGGCGATGTGCCACCACTACGGAGTGGAGCCGCACAACTTCGCCCCCAACGCGATCTCGCGAGCGGCCACGTTCGTGGGCGTCCGCGAAGGGTACCCGGGGATCCCGATCAATTGGGAGCTACGGGTACACCTTTTCCGCGCGGAGCTCATCACGCGGCCCCACGACGGAGCCGAGGACTCGCCGCGCGATGCGCGCCGGCGGGATGTCGCTTGCCCCGCGGGGGGCAATTCAAGGACGTCTACATCCCCCGCATCATGACGACGAACAACGCCGGGCCGGGAGCGAGGATGGTTCTATTTGCGTAACGCCGAGCCCGGCCTCCCCCCCCCCTACACCGGCCGGGTGTTCAAGGAGAGGCCCGACTCCCGGGGCTACGGGGTGTCCACGGTCCGGCATCGGAGGCGGCGGGAGTCGGTCCCGGCCGCGGCTGCGGCGCCCGGCGAAGATGAGGCCGAACGCGATGGGCGTCCTCGCCTTCCTTCATCACCGGCGGATCGTGCCGTTGTTGAAGAGGCCGCTCCGCATCTTCGAGATGACGAGGCGGCCAACCCCATCGACCCGGCGAAGTCGCGGATGCTCCCGACGCCCCTCGAGCGGCCGTACGCGCTCACCCGGCGCGGAGCACGGTCGACACCCGGCGCCGCCGCTGCGGGTCGGACCCCATGGGACATCGAGATGCTCCCCACCGGCCCGCCGGTGAGTTTGGCTCTTAATTTTGTTTTAGTTCTTGGTCTCGCTTTTGTTTTCGACGTGTCTTTGATGCTCCCGTATGCGGTGGTGAACTTCACCATCGCCAAGTCCGTTTCGCCCACCCCCCGACTCCCGTGCGCTCGGCGGGCGGCGCGCGCCAGCCAGCGGGGAGCGGGCGGCGCGCAAGAGGGAGCACGCGAGGCGACGTCAAGCACGCCGCGACCGGCGGCCGCGGAGTACCGGCGACGCGAGGAGCCGGGGGCTCTCCTTCCCGGAGATCGAGGAGCCCCTCGTCCTCGGAGGAGGACGAGGAGGAAGAGGGCCGAGGGGGAGGGCCCCTCTCGACGGGTGGCGACTGCGCCCCCGTCGCCGGAACCGCCGCCGGCGACAAGGGCGGCTTCGCCGGGGGCGGGCGCAACGGCGCCGCCGCCGGCAATCGACATCATGGGCGGCGCGCGCCGCGGAGGTGCCGCGCGTGCCACGGAGGCGCGCGCGGCGAGCGCGCCCGTGCGCGCATCAAGCGTGCTCGCGCGCGCGGGCGAGCGTGCCCGCACGCGCGGCACCATCGTCGAGGGGCGCGACGGCGGGCGTGCCCCGCACGCGGGGCGAGCGTGCCTCCGCGCGCGGCGGCGCCTTCGGGAGGTGCGGCGTCGGGCGCGCCCGCGCACGGGCGGGGCGTGTCCGCGCGTGCGGCGGCGCCGTCGGGAGGCGCTTCGGCAGGCGCGGCGGCCGCGCCGGCCTCGTCCGCCGAGGCCTCGAGGAAGAGGAAACGGGCCTTTTCTTCTTCGAGGTAAGGAGCTCCGTCTTTCTTCGTTTGGTTTGACTTGTCGATGATCAGGTGCCCTAACCTTCTGTCCGTGCCTGTGCAGGGTGGTGCCAACCGTTCCTCCTCTTGCACCAGCCAAGGTGCTGAGGACGGACGCATCGATCCCCACCCGGCGGCGCTCGTCAAGGGCGTCGCGCCCGGGGACAAGCACGGCGGCGGGTGCGGGCTCGCAAAGCCCGGGGCCGGGGCCTCGAGGCCCCGGCCGGCGGTTCAGCCCGCCGCGGCGCAACCGCAGGGTTGCCGGGGGCGGCCGGCGCCGGTCGTTGTGGAGACGCAGCCGCGGCGGCGGCGGCCATGGTGGAGGTGCGGCCCGCGAGGTCGCCGCTATGGAGGCGCGGCCTACGGCGTCGGGCCGCAGAGGAGGGTGGAGCGGGCGCGGCCTGCGGGGGCGCCCGTGGACGCGGCGGCACGGCCGGAGGCGGCGGCCGCGGCGCCGCGCCCGGGCGCTCGCGGCCGCGGTGGCGCGAGTGGAGGTACCGGTGGAGGCGGCACGGGCGGCGGCGCCGTCGTCAATGCGGGCGGAGGTGGTGGAGGTCTCGGACGACTCCCCGCCGCCCGGGTGGAATCGCGTGGGCCGGCGGGCCCACGAACTCCCCGAGCCCCAGGAGGGGGCCCTCGTGAGGCGGCACGAGGGTCACATGGTGGTGGGGGACCGAGGACACGGGGCCGAGGCCTCGTCCTCCCGCGCCGGCCGCCCCGCCCAGGTGGAGGGGGCCGTCGAGGATCCCCCTGCGTTCGCCGACGCCAGGGGGGAGCAAGAGCTCTGGGGCGAGCTCCGGAGCCACGGCGCCACGCTCAACCGCGCGCTGAACGAGGCGCTGCGGGTCCATGGCAGCCCGGCCTGGCTCGTCTTCCAGGTGAGCTATGGTTGCTCGTTCTTTTTCCCTTTTCGTTTTTGTACGCTGCATTCAAGTCTTGGCGCTTACGGGTTTCGATTCGCGTGATTGCCGGGAGCTCGAGCGTCGTGCCCATGACAAGTACGACGCCTTCGAACGGGTGAACGCCGAGGCCCACCGGCTCCGGGAGCGGTGCAACGCTTTCGACGCGCTTGCCGACGCCCTTAGGACGCCGGACACCGGCCGGCGTACGGGCCCCGGCCCGGCCCGACGAGCTCCCCGAGAGCTCGAGCGGCAGACACGCGCGCGTCGCTCGAGCCTCGAGCGGGTCCGCGCGGCCCTCATCGATCGCGACGAGGCGCCGTGGAATGCGCGCGCGGACCCGAAGAAGACGCGGACGGCCGGCCGCCAACCGGGAGGCGGAGGTGGCCACCGCTCGCGCCGAAACCCGGGAGCTCCGCACGTCGCTCGAGGGGGCGCGGGCGCAACGGTGCCGGCCGAGGAGCGGGCGCGCGGGTTGGAGCGGCGCGCCAAGGAGTCCGAGGACCCGAAGGCCGCCCTCGACGCCAAGGCCGCGGCCCTCGTCGCCGGCGAGGAGCGGCTCCGGCAAGAGCGCATCGCTCGCCAAGGGGCCGAGGGGTGGCTCCGGCGGAGAGCAAGTCGCCCTCGTCAACGCCCGTGTAGTGCCTTGGAGCAAAGGAGCGCGTTGCCCACGAGGTGTCGCGGAAGACCTTGGCGGATCGGGACGCCAAGCTCTCCAAGGTCGAGGGTGAGGTCATCGTGCTCAGCATTGCGAGCGCGAACCAGGGAGATGGCCCTCCAGGAGCAGAGCGAGGCCGTCAAGCGCCTCGAGCTGGCGGTCGAGGCCGAGCGCCGCGCCCTCGAGATGGAGAGGAAGCAAGTCGAAGGTGAGCCACTGTTTGACTCTTGCTTGTTGGTTTTTCGTTTGGGAACTCGCATTCCCTTTTTCTGATTTCTTTCTTGCCTTGGCGTTTCCAGGCTTGCGCACCGCCCTGGGGCACGCGGCTGAGCGGGCCGAGGCGCTGCAAGGCTTCCTACAACTCCTCCGAGCAGGAGCTGCGGGAGCTGCGCGATGCGGTCCTCGAGACCTGCCGCGTCGTCGAGGAGGGCGAGGCTCGGGCCGGCGGCTCCACGGCCGGCCGTCCGCGTGCCCTTGGTGGCCATGTCACCGAGCGGATGCGCCGGGCGTTGCGGTGGGCGTCTAGAAGGCCCCTCGAAGTGGTGCGATCCCACTACGAGGTCAACTTCGAGGCACGCGGCGGAAGGCTACATCGTTCCCGAGGGCGTCGAGGACGAGGTGGCCATGGAGCGTGTAGACGCGCTTGCCGCCGACGCCGCCGGATCGCTCGCCGAGGCCTTCGAGGAGTTCCTCTTCCCCGACGTCGCAGACGCCGCTTGCTCCTCCCGCCTGAAAGCAGCTTGGGCGCTAGGCCCATTTTTTGATGTGTATCAGTATTCTGGCCTCGTGGCCTTTGTAAATAAACAAGCTGTTTCATAAACATCTGCTGTAAATGAAGTTATTTATTTATCACGCTTTTTGTTTCTCCTTCTTCCTGAGTAGATTTTACTTAGGGAAGTTCGATTTTCGCAGGGGACCCGCCGGGTTGGAGGCGAGAGAGAAGGGCCATATCCACACGGCGTAGGCTATCTCTGGCTCGCACGCTCCTTCCGCCGTGCCTCCCGCGCCCCGTTCGAATCGTGGCTCGAGGTTGAAGTAGGAAACAAACTTAGCGCGTGTTGTTTTGTTTTCTTGCGCAAAAAATGGGACCATTTGGGGGCGGTGCCCCCCGCGGTAGCCCCCGAGGGTAACTTGGGTTTCAGGGGAAAGCCGAGTTATCCTTTTTATTCAGACTTGAAGTGTTTACATAGTCGCTGCCAACTGGGGCGTTGGTGATGTGATTTTTACAACAAAGATACTTGGAAAATCCTAGCTAAGGGTAGAAGCGACGTAGCTGTTGGATGTTCCAAGCGTTGGTGAGCTCTTCGCCGTCCTCGTTGGCCGCCTTGTATGTGCCGGCTTGAGTACCTTCACCACGACGTAGGGTCCCTCCCATGGGGGCGATAGCTTGTGGCGCCCTCGGTTGTCTTGGCGCGGCCTTAGGACCGCATCCCCTTCGTTGAAATCCCTTCGACGTATCTTGCGTGCCCGGTAACGCCGTAGGGACCGTTGATACCTCGCGGAATGCATCAACGCTACGAGGCGTGCCTCGTCCGACCCGGTCCCGGCGAGTCCTCGCGGGCTCGGCCGGTTAGCATCCTCGTCGTAGCCTCGAACCCCGGGCGATCCGTATTCCAAGTCCGTGGGGAGGACGGCCTCCGCGCCATGGACTAGGAAAAATGGGGTGAACCCGGTGGCTCTGCTTGGGGTGGTCCTTAGGCTCCACACAACCGCCGGTAGTTCTTGGAGCCATTTTCGCCCGCTTTTGTTGAGTCGGTCGAAAATTCCGGGCTTGAGGCCCCGTAGGATCATGCCGTTGGCACGCTCCACTTGGCCGTTGGTCCGTGGGTGTGCCACGGCTGCCCAATCCACGCGGATGTGGAACTTGTCACGAAACTCCAAAAACTTCCGCCCGTGAACCGGGACCCATTGTCGTGATGATGGAGTTTGGCACTCCAAAGCGGTATACGATGTCGGTGAAGAACGTGACCGCCCGCTCGGCCCTTAAATTCGTGATGGGGCGCACCTCCACCCACTTGGAGAACTTGTCAATTGCGACCGGCGGTGGGTGAAGCCCCCGGCGCCTTTCGTAAGGGCCCGACGATATCCGGCCCCCCATACGGCGAACGGCCATGTTACGGGGATTGTTTGCAAGGCGTGAGCGGGCAAGTTGGATTTGCGGGCATAGAACTGGCACCCTTCGCAGGTGCGTACGATTTCGCTGGCGTCCGCGACCGCGGTGGGCCAGTAAAAGCCTTGGTAGAACGCGTTGCCGACGAGGGTGCGGGGGTGCGGCGTGGTGGCCACGCATCCCCGCGTGGATGTCCCGTAGGAGCTCGCGCCCCTCGGGAATGGGCACACACCGCTGTAGGATGCCAGAGGCGGCGCGCTTGTACAGCTCGCCATCGACGAGGGTGAAAGATTTGGCCATCCTGGCGATGCGCCCGGCGCGGCCCCGGTCCGCGGGGAGTTCCCCTCGAGCGATCCAGGCGATGTATTTTTCCCGCCAATCCGCTTGGACAGGAGCCGGCTCGATGTCCATCGCATCGGCCTCGTGGGAGCCGTACCCCTCGAGGAGGGAGAGTACGTACGCCTCGTTCGAGGGGTCCTCGTCCATGGGTTCCGCACCCGTTGGATTCGAGGGAGCCCCCGAGGGTCCGTCGTGGCTCGAGGGGTAGGGCTCGAAGGCGACCGAGGGTTGCGCGATGTCACGCGCGAAAACGTTCGGGGGAACGGTGATCCGCCCGGACGCGATCTTCGCCAGCTCGTCTGCTTCCTCGTTGTACCGGCGGGGTACATGGTTAAGCTCGATGCCGTAGAACTTGTCTTCAAGGGCCCGTACGGCTTTGCGGTAGGCCTCCATCTTGTCGTCGTGGCGCTCGCGTTCTTCATGACTTGATCGATCACGAGCCGCGAGTCCCCTCGCACGTCAAGGCGCTTGACGCCCAACTCAATGGCGATTTTGAGGCCGCGAGAGAAGGGCCTCGTATTCGCCATATTGTTGGACGCGGGGAAGTGGAGGCGCACCTGCGTAGCGCATGTGCTCCCCAAGGGGTGACACGAAGAGCGAGGCCCGCGCCCGCTCCCGTTTTCACCACCGAGCCGTCGAAGAACGCAGTCCAAGCCTCTGCTTGGATTTGTGGGGGTGGCGGTGCGTGTCTGTCCACTCTAGCGACGAAATCGGCCGAGATTTGCGATTTGATGGCCTTGCGCGGGGCGTAGGCGAGCGTCTCGCCCATCGGCTCCACGGACCATTTGGCAATCCCGCTCGCGGCGTCGGGGTTGCGGATGATTTCTCCTAGCGGAAAGGAGGAGACCACCGTAACCGGGTGGGCCTCGAAGTAGTGGCGGAGCTTGCGCCGCGCAAGGACTACCGCGTACAGCAGCTTCTGGACCTGGGGGTAGCGCGTCTTCGTGTCCGACAGGACCTCGCTGATGTAGTAGACTGGCCGCTGCACAGGCAAGACATGCCCTTCCTCCGCGCGCTCCACGACGATCATGGCGCTCACCACCTGGGTGGTTGCGGCCACGTAGAGCTGCAGGGGCTCGTCGTCCTGGGGCGGCGTGAGGATCGGAGCGTGCGTCAGAGACGCCTTCAGCTTGTCGAGCGCATCCTGGGCCTCGGTGGTCCAGGAGAAACGCTCGTGCTTCTTAAGCGAGCGGTAAAGGGGTAGGCCCTTCTCACCGAGCCGCAAGATGAAGCGGCTCAAGGCGGCAAGGCACCCCAACACCTTCGCACCCCTTTGAGGTCCCGGATCGGACCCATTCGTTCGAGGGCCGTGACCTTTTCGGGGTTGGCCTCGATTCCCCGCCGAGAGACAATGTACCCCGGGAGCATGCCTCGCGGCACTCCAAAGACACATTTTTCGGGGTTTAACTTGACCCCATTGGCCCGTAGGCACCGAACGTGACGCCAAGGTCGCCAACCGGGTCGTCCGCCTTCCCGGTCTTTACGACGATGTCGTCCACGTAGGCTTCGACCGTCCGTCCGATGTGGTCCCCAAAAACGTGTTGCATGCAACGCTGATATGTTGCACCCGCGTTTCTGAGGCCAAATGGCATCGTGACGTAGCGAACGTCCCGAACGGTGTGATGAACGAAGTCGCGAGCTGGTCGGACTCCTTCATTTTTATTTGGTGGTACCCGGAGTAAGCATCAAGGAAACAGAGCAATTCGCACCCGCTTTGTTGAATCAACGATTTGATCAATGTGTGGCAAAGGAAAAGGAACTTTAGGACATGCTTTATTAAGACTAGTGTAGTCTACACACATCCGCCACTTCCCATTCTTCTTTTTTACAAGCACGGGATTAGCTAGCCACGTAGGGTGGAATACTTCCTTGATGAATCCGGCCTCGAGAAGCTTCCGCAGCTCCGCTCCGATTGCCCGTCGCCGCTCCTCGTCGAAGCGGCGCAGCCCGCCGCCGCACGGCGCGGGCGTTTGGCAGGATGTCAAGGGAGTGCTCGGCGACTTCCCTCGGGATGCCTGGCATGTCCGAGGGGCTCCACACGAAGATGTCGGCGTTGGCGCGGAGGAAGTCGACGAGCACTGCTTCCTATTTGGGGTCGAGGGTGGAGCTGACCCTCAACGCCTTGCCCTCGGGGGCTGACGGGTCGAGGGGGACCCCTTTGGTCTGCTCCGCGGCCTCGAAGGTGCCGACGTGCTTGGCGGCGGAGTTGAGGTCATCGTTGACCATCTTCTCCAGCGTGTTCACCAGCGCTTCATCCAGCGCCAGTGCCTCTGCGTGTTCCACGCACTCGACGTCGCGCTCGAATGCGTGCTCGATGGACGACCCGACGGTGATGATGCCGTTTGGCCCGGCATCTTCATCTTCGGAGTAAGTATAGTTGGGGACCGCCATGAATTTGGCGTAGCGAGGGTCGCCCAAGTATAGCATGGTAGGCCCCTTTGAACCCCACCACCTCGAAGGTGAGGGTTTCCTTGCGGAAGTTCTTGGGGGTGCCAAACCGCACGGCGAGGTCGATCCGCCCGAGGGGTTGAACCCGCTTGCCGGCGCGATGCCGTGGAACGGTTTCGTGCCGGGCCGCGCCTGATCCAACCCGATCCCTATCGGGCGCAATGTATGCGCGAAGAGGATGTTGAGGCTACTGCCTCCGTCCATAAGGACCTTCGAAAACCGAGCGTTCCCAATGATGGGATCGACCACCAGCGGCAGCGGCCGGGTTGGGGATGCGGTTTGGGTGGTCATCCCGGCTAAAGGTGATGACGTCCTCCGACCAATTGAGAAAGGCCGGAGGCGCCCTCTCTGCGGCGAGGACTTCGTGCCGCTCCTTCTTGCGCTGCCGGGTCGACATGTCGACGGTAGGTCCCCCAAAGATGAGGAACACATTTTCGACAGCAGGGAAACCACCCGCGTCGCCGTCGCCTCCGTCTTTCTTGGCCTCAGCCTCCTTCGCGGCGGCACGGCCATAGAACTTCTTGAGCATATCGCACTGCTCAAGAGTGTGGTTCACGGGAGTCTTGTGGTAGGGACATGGCTTCTTCAGCATGTCGTCAAACACCCCCGGGCCTCGAGGAGCCGGTCGAGGGCCCCGTCGAGCCGGGTCAACAGCGAGGGCCTCAGCGTTGCCACCGTTGCGCCCCTGCTCGCGCGCCTCGCGGCGCGGCTTCTTCCCCTTCTTGCCCCGCTTGTCGTTGCGGTGCGGCTCCTTGGACCCTCTGCCCTCCGCGGGCGTGTCCTCGGAGCGCTTGCCCTTTTTGCCGTCGAAGATTGCCCCCACGGCCTCCTCTTCGGAGGCGAAGCTGGTGGCGATGTCGAACAGCTCGTTGGAGTCCGCAGGCGGGCTGCGTCCTAGCTCACGCACGAGGTCCCGGCACGTGGTGCCCTCGAGGAACGCGTGCACGATCTCGGACTGTGCCACGCTGGGGAGCTCCGTGCAGCGCTTGGAGAAGCGCGCGTATGAAGTCCCGCAACGACTCGCCGGCTTCGCGTGCGGGAGCGCGAGTCCCATGAGTTTCCGTGGCGCACGTATGTGCCCCGGAAGTTGCCCACGAATGTGTGGACTAGGTCGTCCCAGTTATGGATCTGGCTGGCGGGCAAGTGCTCGAGCCATGTCCGGGCCGCGTCGCCCAGATGCAGGGGCAAGTTGCGGATGATCACTTCATCGCTAGTGGCCCCCGCCCCCGGTGGCAAGCCAAGCGGTAGTCGTTGAGCCAGACGCGGGGGTCCGTCTCCCCGTTGTACTTGACGATGGTCGAGGGCTGGCGGAAGCGTTGGGGGAACGCCGCCGCGCGGATCTCCCGCCGAACACACGGGTGCCCGGAGGCTCCGGCGTCGGGGAGCGATCCTCACCACCGCCGTAGCGCCCACCCCTTCGAGGGTGGTAGCCCCTTCGTTGCTCGTGCGTCCGCCCCCGCTCGTGCGCCCGGCGTTGATAACGTTGCGGGCGTCGCCATCCCGGTGCCTCGCGCGCGTCGAGGAGTCGTTCCTTGGCCGGCGTGCGTCCCCGGTCGGCGGGCCGCCCCGCCGGTCCCCCTGCGTGCACCGAGGGTTCGCCCTCCCGGTGCGGGTTCGTCACCCCCGCACATCTCCCTGTTGGCGGATGCGTGAGGCCGAGCTCTCGGCCTGCTGGACGGCCGCTTGCTCGATGAGGGTTTGCACCTCGCGGTGCAGGTCTCGAGCCTCGGGGGTCGAGGGTGCCGGCATGGCGCGCAGCAACGTCGCGGCAGCGATGAGCTTTTGGCTTGCTCGTGGCGGAGCGTCCGCGTTGTCGACGTTGGGGACGGTGTTGATGCGGTCACGGACCTGTCGGCCCAGTTCCCGCGCGCGTTCGCCGCGCGCGGAGGCCTCCCCCCGCCATTGAGGCGCGGAGCAGTCGTACCGTTCTGTACTCTTCCGCCAGCTTGGCCTCGAGCTCGCGGGCTTGGGCCGGCTCGTGCGTCGACGTCGGCCCCGGCGGGAGCGATTGGCCCCGCGGCCGGGCGCGTAGCGATCCCCAGGGCGGGCGTGACTTCCCCCGTCTCCGGCGCCTGCCGCACCGGCGGCGTTGGCCGGGTCGTTGGTGATGACGGCGTAACACTCCCGCGTGGGGTCGTAGCTCCCGGTGCTGGAGTCGTCGGAGCAGCCAAACCAGTAGTCCGTGGCGTCGAGGAAACGCCTGAACGCGACTGGGTCCCAAGCACGCCGGAGAAGTCCCACTCGCGTACCCGTGGCGGTTGGCGGGTGGCAACGCGTCGATGGAGCCTAGGGACGATTCGTCGGCCATTGAGGCGCGGAATCCCCGGCGACAAAGACATGGCGGCCGGGGCGGGACCCGGCGCATCGTGGTGTTGACGTTGTTGTTGTAGGCCGTCGTGGCGCCACGCGGCCCGATGGGGATGCGCGGTCCGGAGACCGCACGCGGTCCCGCCGGGGCGGTGGCGGCGATCGTGATGGTGGGCGCGTCGCGCCGAGTGGCGGCGCGCTCGGCCCGCCGCCGCTCGGACCGCGCCCGGCGCGAGCGTAGCCCGAGCGACGACGGCGGCGTCGCGGCGTCGATGGACCCGCGGCATCCGTGCCCGCGGCGCCCGCGCCGGTGTCGTGCGTGCGGCGGAGACCGGAGCGGACTCGGCCCGGCGGCTCGCGCGCGAAGCTCCTCACGGTTGGTGAGGCGCATGAGATAGCCGTTCCCCGTGGCCTGAAAGTTCAGGTCCCCGAAGCGGATTTCGAACCCGGCTGGGAGGGGGTCCGAGCTACCCATGCAGTAGCGGGTACCACGGTACTCAGTGCGGATCACCATGGAGGGAGTTGGCGAAATGACCTTAGGCGCTCGCTTGCCCCACGGTGGGCGCCAACTGCTCGGTGCGGAATATGGTCCCGACACTAACCGGTAGATAGCGCCGTGGTCTATCCCTCAATGGTCGATGCTAAGTAACAAGTGACACGAGAGGTTTATCCCGGTTCCCGCCGAGGGGGGCCGTACGTCCGGCGAGGGCGTGCTCGGGGCACTATATTACTTGGCACCGGGGGTGCTTGTAGTGGGGCAAATACAAGCAAGGCGGGAGAGGAAGTGTAGCTTCCAAGTCCCCGGAGGAGTGGTCGAAGATATTGTGGGAGAATGAGAATGAGTACGTGGTGTGTGAAGTCTCCTTCCCCTTGTTCGTCCGTCCCTCCCCGCGGGCGGGGGTTCGCCCCCCCTTTTATAGATCAAGGGGGCAGCGGGTTACATGCGCGCCGCGCTACTAGCTACGTGGAGAAGCGCGACGTGCTACGGTGTAGAGTGGGCGGCCGTCCGAGCGATCCTCGCAGCGATCTGGTCATCATGGCCTGACTTGTACCCGAACAGTGGCGGTTCGAGGGTAGGAGAGCAACGGACGGCGGTGATGTCCTCTGATAGGCTCGAGGGAGGTGCTGACGCAAGCTCGTACGGAGTACAGGGGCAGGCAGAACGGCGTTCCTTCCCAACGCGCTTCACAGTGTCGGAGTGGTTGCTGCAGTGCTGGGCGTGCACCTGCGCGCGTGGGTACGGCGGCCGCGCCGCGCGTGGCCGGGATGGCGATCCACCGGCCTAGCGCCTCCACCCCAACCCCCCGTAGGGTCACGGGAAAGTGAAATTGAGGGTGCGCCGGCCCCCCTTCGAGGGTCGGGGCGCGTTAGCCGTACCGTAGTGGGTGCGCGGTGTCACGGGGCGACACCGCCGTGCGCACGGTCCCTCCCCCACGCGTGGTGGGGATGGGCTCCTCCCCGGGGAGTTGGTGCGGCGGCACCGGGCGCGAGCCCCGGCGCATGATGGCGTCGCCCCGCCCGTGTCGGGCGTTAAATGCCCGTGTACGGGGGCCGGCGCACGCGTGCGGGGAGCCCGTGAGCGTGGCGGGCCCCGGCCGAGGGCGGGACGGACCCTCGAGCGAGACGAGACCCGCTCGAGGGGGAGTGAGCCCTCGAGCGGGGCGGGACCGCTCGAGGGAAGAGTTGCCCCTCGAACGGGGCGGAGCCCGCCCGAGGGGGAGCGCGCCCTCGAGCGAGGCGGAGCCCGCTCGAGGGGACTTCTAAGAGGGCCATCTTGGTGGGCCGTCGGGGTCCCGCGGCGTGGGCCGTGTCCTGCATGGTTAGTCACCTGCATGGTTAGGCTTTTTGGTGTGGTTGCGGGATTTAAGTGAGGATTTCCCCGTTGTTTAAGGGGACCCCTAGGGCTGTCCCCGACAAGTTCGATAAGAACAAGTTGAAATCACTTGGCCGGTCCGGCATGCACCTCTAGCCACCGCGGCTACAAGAGCACCCTAAGCAATCTAGCTATAGATAGATTGGGGAATAAGCAAAACCAAGAAGAAAACAAAATCATCGAGAAGGCACTTGATCACTAGAAATCGGATTCACTATAAAAACCTCACCATGAATGATTACATGAACAAGATCACCACCGGGCCCTACCTCGATCTTGATCGTCACTCCGGAGCTCCGACGTGGTCTTGCATGCAAGGTTCCCACGTCGGCTAGGGAGACCCTAGACAACTAGCACGACCCTCATCTCCGAGATGGTGTCCCTCAAGATTCTCTGCTCCTCGGCGGCGGATGACGAATTGATTGATGCGTGGCTCTCGGTCAGGGGGCTATAAATAGCCCGAGATGCAACTAGGTCAAAGGGGAGGCCGACTGGGCTCGGAACATGCTTTGGGCCGGTCGGCCTCGGCCGACCGGCCTAGGCCCTTCCCGGCCCCGGTCCGTGGCTCGCTTCGCCGGTGTTGCTTCTCTCGTCTTCTAGATCCTCTCCCCTTTTGCATGTGGGCCCTTGTCGTCGGTTTATCTCCGAATTGGACGAAGCTCCTTGTCTTGCAAGATTCAACACTTTTATGGCTAGGTCCTCGGAGTTTGTCATCTTCTCGGGCTTGGTTCTTGGGCTCTTGGAGTCATGTTCACTTCATTGCTTGACTTGTACCGGGCTTCAAGGTCTTTTCATGAGGTGCTTAATGAACTTATCCCGGAAGCCTTGCTTTCAACGTTAAAACCACGCCGTAAGCACTTAACTCCAAAACCGACATGCACAAGTGAACTTGTTATACCACGGGGGTTAGTACCAATGGATAAGATACAAAAGTCATGCCAACACCGAAGGTAAACTCATGGCTAGGTTGACGGATTTTCACCGTCAACATGGTGCAAGTTTCCCCCATAGATCACGGTGCGACACGCCAACGGGTCCAAGAATCATGGGATCCCCTCTGTAATCGCAGAAGGAGACCTTCCTAATCTTTAACCGACCCCCGATGAGGGTCCACCAACCTCGAATGGAAGGCCTAGCCCGCCGGCCATATAAGGCGGCCTAGAGCTCCATTCAAGGGGACTTCCCCATTCACGCCTAATTCCACCACCAAACTGGACATAGGGGTTTACTCTTTGAAGGTCTGAACCAGTATAAACCCTCGTTTCCTTTGCCATTTTCGCTGAGTTCCGAGTTCCATCTGCGAACTACCACCTACACTCTTAGGTCTCGATCCCCCATTAATCAACCTACAACCGCTTGGGTAGCCCCTTGTGGATTTGCCAGGTCTCACCCCCTGACACCTTGCTAAGTCAAAGCCATTCTTGCTTTCCCCAAAACCCTCTTGGTGAGGTTCCTTGATATTTGATAGATCTATTGTGTTGGGTGGTAGAGAGAAGCCTTTGTGAGCAAACTAGAGAGCATCCAAAGCCTTGAGCACTGTTGGATGTCATCAAACTTGTGTGAAGCATTTGTTACTCTTGGAGGGTAGCCTCCTAGATGGCTAGGCGTCACCTACAAGCTCCCAAGGTGTGGTGAGGTGTGGGGCAGTTTGTGAATGTCGTGCTTCACCTCTGAAATGGAAGAAACTATCTAGTGGATCCGAGAAAGGGTTGAGTGCAACACGGCTGTGGTAGGAGAAGCACAAAATGGAAACTAGGTGGTGGTGAATCTGAACTTCGGTAAAACAAATCACTATGTCTCTTGTTGGTTTACCTCGCATTTACCTTGCTTTACATTCCTAGCTTGCTATTTGTCATATTTGTCGATCTACTCGGGTGTTAGTGTTTGTGAAGTGTAGGCATTGAATATTCCACATAGAACTTCACTCTGAGCTACTCATCCTGCTTGAGTTGGTTTCAAGCAAGCAAACAAGAAGGAGTGCAAAGGGGAGTCACTACCAGGCAAACCTGGTGGCACCGGGTTGGCAAAATTGCATATTTCGCTGCGCAGACGCCTGTCCAGTGACTCCGGAGATCTTTTCAGAATCTCTGGACTTTCCAGAAACTCCAGAAAAAAGTCTAGAGTATCCTGACTTTGCTGATAAAATTGTTTTCAGTGGTGATTTTTCAGGACTCGCCTATTCACCCCCTCTAGGCGACATCAAAATCCTTTCAAAGCCTCTGCCGCCGACGAGGCCCACTGGGACCCAGACGGATCCCTGTGGAGAGGGAAGAGGGTCGCACCGCCACCTTCATCAGGCCCTCACGGGCTTCGGAGGCGGGAACGAAGAAGGGCGGTGGCACTAGGGTTTAGTCGCCTAGCGCTGCCCGAGGCGAGGCGCCTTTTTCCGCGTGTCGGGCTTGGATCGACACTAATGAAATAGTTCTTTGATATACTATCCAAAATGAATGATGGTCCGGCAGGTAATGCTAAGTCAATTCGGGTCAGGCTAATGACTAGTTCTGCATAGCTCCGAGAGGAAATCCTATGCATCTTCAGAACGTAGAGATCAATGTTTTAAATAGTGGGCATAGCTATTTAGCAGTGATATTTTGATATTTTCCAAAAGCTATAATAAATTATAGGGGTTATAGAGGAAGCTATTTTATTTAACAATTTATTAAAAATATGAGAATTTTCGGTCAATCATGCATAGAAACATGGATCCCGATGCGCTACCGAGCCCACTATTGAAGCCGAAGTTCTTGTCCCCGCCGAGACCCCCGCCGCCGCCGATATTTCTCAACCCGCTCTCTCTCGGGATGAAGCCTCCCCCCGACTCGCCAAGGAGCTTGAGCTCACCGTACAAAGGGGGGAGAATCCTACCGAACACGCTCCCTTGGTCAAAGTTCGGGAGGTTGTGCCCAAAGATCAAACTCCCTCTCCTTCTTTGGCGCTTTCAACAAGAGTTTTGGTACGTCTCATCGCGGCAATTTATTAAGTGTTGGCTTCGAGACAACCGGCGTTGGGAGCAAGACTTCTAAAATTTTAACACCGTGGAAATCATCTCGTGATCGTTGATGAATCAGGAGGGGAGAGTTCGGGACAACCTGAAGGAGCTGCTCCGGGTTCTGAGAAAGGGCCTCATCCTACTCCCGAAGCCACCCCTTCGCCTCAGGGTAGGGCTTCTTCTGGTTCGGCAAAACAGGTCACCATGCAGCATTTCAGTAAGCAAGGTTCGTTCCTTCTCACTACTTTTTCATGCTTTTTCCGATTCTTGAATTTTGATCTGAGGCTTTAATCTTGAATTTTTCAGAATTCAAGGATCTTTTGCACTCTTACTCTCCCTCGAAGCTAGCGCGCTTTCAGGAGGATTATGCACTCAAACATTCTATGCTCAGGAAAGTTGCCGTAGAGCGGCTCGCTGAACAAGAGAAGGTGAACAAGCAGCTTTCCCAGAAGTCTAAGGAACTCAAGCGCAGCTTCGCCCTCGCACAATCCGCGAACATAGAACTTGAGAAGAAGGTGGCTGAGTTGGCGGAGGCTTTGAAGACAAGTCGGGATGAAAAGAAGGTCGTGAAGTCGGCTCTTGAGCAGTCCAAGAAGGAACTAGAAAAGGTTCAAAAATCCCACGAAGATGACCACGGTGTAATCGAGAATCTTCGGGGGAAACACGAGAGGGCTATGAAAATTGCCGAAGATCTTCGCACCAACAACGCCCGGCCTCGCTAAGTCTCTGAGCACAAAAGATCGTAAAATCCAGGATCTCGAGAAAGCGCTTGCGGAGCAGAATGAAGCCTCGAAGAGGAAGACTTCTGAAATTCTGGAAAAATTGAAACTACTTTATGAGGAATACAAGAAGTCACTGAACGAGTTCGGCATTCGTCCAGCTCCTCTTCCGACAACATTGAGATTCCCGAATTTATGGATTGGATGGAAACCGAGTTCCGTGCCCTCTCTCGAAGTGATCTCCGTGCTAGCGACTTCGCGGTGCTTTCTCCGTGGAGAGTATATTGAAGATTCTTCATGACTATGACCGCGCCGATTTGGCGAAGTTCCGCGGCACGATCTCCCAATTTCCTAGCGCCACAAGCACTTCTATCATCCGAACCAATGCCGATATTCGGTCCATCAAGAACAAGTTCGCGAGGGAGTTTTGGCCGACCGGCGGGAAGGAGGTCGTCAAGGTCATTGCGCGCGCTAAACTTGTTGAGGTAGTTTTTTGTTCGATTTCGTCACTTGTTCCTGCCATCGATGTTTCGGTCTCTCGAATTCCCTTCACATTTGCCTTTCTTTCTTTCTCAACCGAACGAGGAGGAGAATCGCGAGAACATCGCCGTGTCCCCCCGAAGGGTCAACTTCCGACGAAGATTCGAGCAACTCGGTGAAGGAGGTTCGGGCGGCGGCGGCAGCAGCGGTAGCGCGATGAGGACAAGAACGACGGGCAAGCTTCCGAGCACGAAGATAGTTCTCCGAAGGTGGATGTCACGAATTAGATGCTTTCTCCGAACCTTGCAAACCCTTAAGGCTGCCCGTACATTTGTGTAGATTCACTTAGCTTTTTCCGAACAAATGTTTTGTATACTTTAACCTCGCGCGAGTCCCGCAAGCCGGGCTCCGCGGGACGTGTTGCCACTATGAATTCATCGAGATAGGATGTTTATTAGTGGCGAAGCGTGGCGCCTATTCAAGCGTGCTCATCCCGAACAAGACTTCTCCGATTTCGGCTTGAGACCTCGTTAAATTTTCTATGGGATGTTTTGATCTTTCTTCGTTTTTCTTGTTTCGTAAGAAAGGACGTTCGCATCCTCTACTTCGCGCTCCGCAAAGATTCCGTAGATGGAGCCCTTAGCCCCTTAGCGGGCGCGTCGACTTCACTTATGCTAGTGATATGGCCGAAAACAATGTTTGTAAACCAGGACATGTTGTAGAGCTTTCATTCTAAATTTTGCTTTGATCGTTGTAATCGTTGATGTGTTATTCGGAAGTTTTTATGCAAATGAGGCAACGAATACGTTTTTCTTGAAAAAAAAACGTCACCCTCCCCCACCTTGCCGTTTTGCATGAAAACTTTGAAGGCATGTTGACGAAGCTTACCGTTCGCGTATTTCGATCGAGTACACCTTTAGGAGAAATTTTCGTTAATTTTTGAAAATTTGAACCGTCGTCGCGCAAGTCGACAAAATTTGTTTTCGAATTTTGTGGACTTGATCCAACTGGCAGACTTGCCCCGGTTGATACTGCAACCCTCAGTTGCTTCAACCAAGACTTTCTACGATTTTTCGCACGAGCCCCTTGCCCCTTTCTCACAACGATGTTATCACGAAAAACTTTTCGGCAATTTACGGTAAAGAAAAATCTGGAGGCAACCCCCTATGCATTCACTTTCTCGAAATCATCCTGCAGACTTTTTTCAGTGGAAATCCCCTCGTGGATGCGATTTTCTAGGCCACAGCTCACTGCTGTCCCGGGTCTTTTTGGGTGGGAATCCCTTAATGGATGGGATTTTCTAGGCCACAACTTGTTGTTGTCTCGGGCCTTTTTCGGTGGGAATCCCTTCATGGATGGGATTTTTAGGCCACAACTTGTTGTTGTCTCGGGCCTCTTTTTTTCACGATGGAATTCAGGCTATCACGAGGCCTTTCTCACGAACTTTTTTCTTTTTTCACGATGGAATTCTGGCTATCACGAAGCCATTCTCATGAACTTTTTTCTTTTTTCACGATGGAATTCTCGAGATACGCGATTTGGGGGAGGACTCTTTTCATATATATATATATATATATATATATATATATATATATATATATATATATATATATATATATATATCTATACAAAGAGTATTTACATAGGATCCGCCTCATTAAAAACCTTGCCTCTTGATTTAGAGCCCCCTTTGCAAGGAAAAGAGTATGGTCCTTCTTATTGTAACATAATTGTGAAAAAGGAAAGCTAATGTTTTCTCCCGAAATCACTTATAGACACGTGATTCGGATTTTTTAGTTTTCTAGAATACAAACTTACGAAAATTAAAAAACTACTATATGTTACATCTAGCTACAACTAGGGTTTTCATGGATAATACCTTTTTAGGGCCGTCGCATTCCACGAATACGGCAACTCTTCGCCGGTTGCTCCATTAAGCGAAAAGCCCCCCGGCATGTCCGTTTCTCTCGCGATGTAAGGCCCTTCCCATGACTCATGAAGTTTTCCCGGGTTTTCCCAATTTTTCTTCCTTTTCAACACAAGATCGCCGGCTTTGATGTCTTTCCGACCACCTTCTTGTCTCTCCACGCCCTTGTTTCTCTTTGGTATTTCTCAATGTTTTCTGCGGCTTCAAGGATTGTCAGCTCGATCATGTCTTTTTCCACCTTCTTATCGATTTCCTTTATCTCTTTTCCTTTCAAGACCCTCATGCTTTCATTCTTGATTTCCTCCGGTGTCATAGCCTCAGTGCCGAAAAGTAGGCGAAAAGCCGTGAAACCTGTTGCTCTTGATACTGTGGTGTTGTGAGACCAGATCACCTTCGGAAGTTCATCCACCCACTTTCCCTTTTTCTGGTCGAACAAGCATTTCTTGATTCCCGAAAAAATCAGGCCATTGGCTCTTTCAACTGCACCATCGGACTGCAGGTGATATACCGACGAAAATTTCGCTTGGGTGCCTAAGGTTTTGCGGTATTCTTTGAAGGTGTAGCGATCGAACTATTTGCCATTGTCAACGAGTTAGTTCTCTAGGAACCCCGAACCCGCATTATGTTACGCCAAAAGAATTTCGAATTGTTGTTGCTTTGATATTCGCAAGTGGTTTTGCCTCCACCCACTTTGTGAAGTAATCGACCGCAGCGGTAGCCGCGAATCGGCGGTTGCCCCGAGCCGCCGGCAACGGGCCCACTAGATCCATTCCCCACCTTTGCAGAGGCCAAGCTCGGTGGAATTAGGTGAACCGGCATTGATGGCGGATTCCGTTGATTTGCCGTTTTACGGCATGCTTCACACTTTGTCGAACTAATGTTTTGGCATCAATGTTTATGGTGGGCCAATAGAATCCTCGCTTTATCGCCTTTCCGGCCAAAGCCCCGGTGCCTATGTGCGCCCCACGGAATCCGCCGTGAATTCCCTTTAGAAGTTCCCCGGCCTTTTTTGGAGGTGATGCACGGAGCCAAGTTTCGGTGACTCCCGACTTGTATAGTTCTCCATTGACTCTTCGTATAGCCCCGAACCCTTTGCTTTAATCTTTTCTCCTCTAACTCATCTTGTGGCTCGTAGTGTCCTCTCGGATAAGCCATGATTTCTCGCTCTCCGGTCGGGAGTCTCCACTACATTCATGATTTTAGCTCTCGAATCCTTAATGGATGGTTCTCTGGTGATTTCGAAGAACACATCTGGTGGTAGCTCTTGATTTCTAGCCACCGCTTTTGCCGCTTGTCCGCCTCATTGTTGTCATCTCTTGGGATATCTTTGGATCGAGTACCCTTTGAAGTGTTTTTCCATTTCTCTTACTTTTTCCAGATACCTCATAAGAACAGGATTTCTTGCTTCGCTTTCTTTCTCGGTATGTTCTTGAATTACTTTCGAATCCGTTCTGATTATGAAGGTTTGCTGCCCCAAGGCTTTCATCTTCCTTAAAGGCAACAGAAGAGCTTTGTATTCTGTTGTGTTGTTCGTGGAGTGTTCATTGTTCGCGAATACGAGCCGGGCTGCATATCTTATGACTACGCCTATTGGGGACGTCACAACAGCCGAAATCCCAACCCACCTGTGACACCACGCCCCATCACACTGTACTATCCAAGGTTCAGGTACATTTTCCTCGAAATTCTGGACTGGTGAAGTCCAATCCACGACAAAATCTGCCAGAACTTGTGATTTTATTGCACTTCTTCTCTCGAAGTCTACCACGTACTCAGAAAGCTCAACGCCCCACTTGATGATTCGGGTGGATGCCTCTCTATTTGCGAACAAGTCATTCAGCGGCTGGTTGGTGATGACTCTTATTCTGTGACCCTCGAAGTAATGCCTTAGCTTCCTTGCTGCCATGATAACCGCATATGCGATTTTTTCCAGCTGGGAATAGAAGATCTTGGAACCAGACAATGCTTCAGAAGCAAAGTATACGGGAATTTGTCTGAGCTTTCCTTCTTCCTCCTTTTCTTGCACCAAAGACCGCACTTACCGCCGAATTTGATGCAGACACATATAGCAGAAGTGGTGATTTAGGTTTGGGAGGACAGAGTTTGGTCATGGTGGACAAGTAATCCTTCAATTATTGAAAGGCTCGCTTCTGAGGTTCAGACCACTGGAAGTTCTTAGCACTTCTGAGGACTTGGAAGAACGGTAAGCTTCTTTCTGCGGCTCTGGGAATGAATCTGTTAAGGGCGGCTACTCTCCCCGTCGGTTTACGCACATCCACTAGAGCCTTGATTTTGTCGGGATTTGCCTCTATGCCTTTTGTTGATACTAGGCATCCAAGAACTTTCCCCTTGTGAATGCCGAATACACATTTCTCGGGATTTAGCTTCGGATTCGCCGCCCTCATGTCCGCAAATGTTTCCGCCAAGTCACCGATGTGGTCTTTCCTCCGAACGCTTTTGACAACTATGTCGTCGACATATGCCAAGATGTTTCTCCGAATGCGGGTGTAATACTATTGCTATCATTCTTGAAAATGTACATCCCGCGTTCTTTAGCCCCTCCGGCATTCTTACGAAGCAAAATGTCCCGAAGGGAGTGATGAAACTTGTTTTCTCTTCGTCCTCTTTACGAACCCCGATCCGATGATACCCGAGAGAACATGTCCGGGAGCGAGAGCATCTCACTATTGGCGCATCATCTACGATTTTGTCTACCCTCTCCAAGGGAAAATCGTCTTTCTTGCATGCTTTGTTCAAATCGGTGAAGTCCACACACATTCTCCACTTTCCATTTTTTTTTCTTGAGCGGCACGGTGTTGGCTAGCCGCACCGGGTACTTGACTTCTCCGATTACCCGTGCATCCCGTAATCTCCGAACTTCGGTTCGATCGCTTTCACCTTTTCCTCGGACATTTTCCGAAGTTTTTGCTTCTTGGGTGGTATTTTTTCGTCCGTTTCCGGGCATGCTCGATGATATCCTTGTCAACACCTTGCGGTCCTTAGCCGACCATACGAAAACATCCTTGTATTTGTTCGTAAATCGTACAAGGTCCTTGTCCTCTTCGGCGCCGAGGTTGGCCCCTATTATGACCGCTATATCGGGCATGTCATCCGGATACACTTTCTTTGTTTCACCTTCCGCGGCTATCTCATTTTTTCCCTTGTCCCGCTTAGGCTCTTCGTAGGTTTCCTTCTTCTCGTCAGCTGCTTTCAGCTAGTACACGTTCGTTTGGCCGGGCGTGTGGCCTTTTTCTATGTTTCTGGCCTCTTGCTGATTGCTGAACACCGTGATGACCCCTTTGGGCGCAAGCATCTTCATGCATAAGAACTGCTGCCTTATGACAGCATCAAACTTGTTCATGAAACCTCTACCGAAAATCGCGAGGTATGGGTGGTAAATGTCAACTACATCGAAGGTGAGACTCTCCGTTCGGCATTCTCGAGGTCTCCGAAGGAAACCGGGAGTGAATTTTTTCCGACCGGCTTGATGGGCTTTCCTCCGAACCCTTGCGGCGGGTACTCTAGGGGGTCCAACATGTCTTGGCTCGGATTCATCTTTTCGAAAGTCTTCAAGAACGGGATATCCGCCGAGCTCCCATTGTCAACTAGGACTTTTCCTATGACCCATCCGGCCTATGTTCACTTCGATGACCATGGCGTCATTGTGAATCGCGGATTTCAGCCGAAATCTTCTTCGTGAAGGTGATTGGCACCTTTGCCCACTCCGGCCATGCGACCGGGCCTTCATTGATGATAGTGTTCACGGACCTAAAGTAATTATTTCTTTGCTTCTTGGTCTCGAATTCCATGGCCGACCCGCCCGTGATTGGCATGATAGTTCCGAACGATGGTAATGCTTTGGAGTTCGAGGTCCCGAACTTGACTGAGGCCTTGACGAACTTTCTGGAGGTGGCGGCAGGATTTCCCGAATGGGTTGCGGTTGCTGGATTGCCTGGATCGCTTGTGACTGAGGAAAAAACTGCTGCGACGGCTGCCACGTTGACTGTGGTTGCTGGAATTGCTGAACTGGGACAGAACTTGACTGTGGGTTCGCGAATTGAGGCTGCCAGAAATTCGGGCGAAACTGGCTTGGCATTGAGGATGCGATGCTCATTAGTGCTTTCTCTTGCTGAATTCTTGCCATGTTCTTCTTTGTTTCTGGGCACCCTTCGGTGCTATGGCCCCTTCCATGATACTGGCAATAGAAGTAAGGATCTTTCGGGTTGTGGTTCGTGAGTGCTGGGGGTCCTCTGCCTCTCCCCCTTCCTCTGGGATTGAACCCTCCCCTGGTGCTTGGCCTGCTACCCTGTTCATGTTGCGAATTTCCGACGTTGTTGACATTTCGCGGATATTGGGGTGGTGCCCTCCACGTCATCTCTATGTTGCCTTGTCTTGCCTCGTTCCGCTCGGCCACTCTTCTGCGATGGTCATCATCTGACAAAATGTACTCCTCCAATTCATGAAAGAGTTCCTTAACTGTCTTGGGTTTCTTTCTTGTGAGATGCGAAGTCGTCGGCCCCGGGGTGAGACCTTTGATCGGTGCGTTGATCGTTGTTTTGTCATCAGCTTCGGGGATTTGAGACCTTTGTTGCATGAACCTTCTCACAAAGTTCCGCGGTGGTTCTCTGCCTTTCGCTGCGCTATACAAATACGATGCTTCCGCCGTGGTGTCGTGGAACATTTGAAATGCTTGCATGAACTTTGTCTTGAGGTCTACCCAGCTGTAGACTGAGTGTGGAGGCAGCAGTGAGTACCAATTCAGTACTGGTCCTTCGCAAGCAATGATGAAGGATTTGGCCAGTGCAACATCGTCCCCTCCTGCGGAATTCACAGCTGATTCGTATCTCATGAGAAACTGCCTGGAGTTTCCGAAGCCGTTGTATTTGGGGAGAGAGACAAAGCTTAAACTTCGGCGGCCAAGGTGCTTGTTTGCGGCCCAATCGACGAGCGGAGATTCGGATCCACGAAGTGTGAGACTCCATTTCCCGCGAAGAAGTTTTCTTTCGGGGGTTCTCTTGCCGGCCCGGCGTTCGTTGCGATGACTCCTGCCACGGGAACTGTTTTCTTGTTCTTTCATTTCATCAATTCTCTCTATATTGCTTCGATTTGCTCTTTTGCTTTGTTCAGCTGCTCTAGCTTTTCGCAGATTTTTCTCTTTGCTTGCAACTGAGCTGCGAAGTTTTCTTTGTCTTTCTGCATTCTTTGTATCTTTTGCTGAACCATTTGTAGCTCCCTGTCTATGGTGTCATCATCATCATCCACATTCTCAAACTCTTGTGGTCCAGCAGGTTGTTCTTGGGTATGAGCTGTTTTTTCTGCTCTTGCTTTCATGAGAGCTTCAAGCTTTGCTCTTCGTTCTTGGTCTGTTGTGTTAGAAGGTTCAGGAACGAAAGAGGTTTCATTCCTTTGGGTAGGGTGGTGATCGTCTCGATTTGCCTCTGCTGGAGCGTTCTTCTTGGATTTCTTCTGAGGTGGCATCGTGAGTTTCTCTTCGGCTGGAACACGGTGGGCGCCAATGTTGGGGGGTTACCCGAAAAATTTGGATGACAACCCTAACACGAGAGAGAGAGAGAGTTCTTAACACGTTCAAGTACAAAGTGAGAGCGCGAAGAGACTGTGATTCCCTCTGCAGATTGCACAAGTTCCAAAAAGTTTGAATCCGTTTACACGTGCCCTTGCGCCCCCCTTTTATAGGAAGATGAAGGGACTTTTACATACCGAAAACACCCTCAAGCTCAGAGAATATTCCTAGTGTGAACGCATACGAGAATGTCTTTTTCGCCTAACATATTTACAAATCTGCCACTAGTTCACACTCTAAACCCGGACTTTTTGGGACAACAACTTTGACTTTGCTTCTCCGCCGGTTCGTGAATGTCCCCGCGCGTGACTCCCGAACTGAGTCTTCGACATATTCCCGAATCGGCCATCTCCCGGCGTTCGCTCCATCGCCGGCTCGAGACTCCGGCTTCCGCATGTTCGTGACCCCATTTCTTCACCGAATCGAGATCCCCGAACTTCACGCATTCGCGAATTCGAGGCTTCACGGGTTCCGGGCTTCCGAAAATCGTGAGTTTCCCGCCCCCGAAAAACATGTCTCAAGAACTTTGTCAAACTTAACGTTTCGAGGGTGACGGGTTTTCCCGAATTCCCCAACACTTACATTATTTTACAACTATCATAGTTGTTTAGCAACTAATGGGCTTTTGAGCCTCTAGTGCGAAGAAAATGAAGCATCCTCATCCTGCACAAGCTGAAATAAGATTAGTGGTGCTAAACATATTTTGTGGATAAATCACATAGCGTTTTTTAACGGAGCTAAAATGTCCTTGGCCACCATAGTGGAACAAATGTCACTAGTGTAGTGTTAGGTCTGAATTATAAGGAGACTAGGGCTATTTAGAACTATCATAAAAACACATTAGAGCAACTCAAAGAGTTTGTCAAACCAACTTGGCATCCAAATAATTTTGGCAAAATAAGAAAAATTGGCCTCCAGCAGTTTGGCAAACCAACTTGACAAAACTCACCTCCCTGCACAAATATATGTGCTCGCTAAGTGTGGTTACCATCATACGTTTCCCTGTAGGTGGGAGGTTGCAAAAAGAAATAAAGAATAGAGAATGATTCCTAATGTAATATTTCAAGACGTGGAATGACATAAACATAATTTTGTTTCTCTCAGGATTCCTGATGTAAGTTAGATCTGGGTTTGGCAAATGTGCTATGCCAAATTGTTGGAGATGAACTCTTTTTTTTACTTGGCATGTCTTTTAAAAGTTGGCGAAACACAAGATTTGCTAAGTAAACTTTGGCAAACTCTTGGAGATGCTCTTAGAGCAACTCCAACAGTTTGGCAAATCAACTTGTCATCCATCTTATTTTGGCAAAACGAGAAAAAATGTTCTCCAACAGTTTGACAAACTAACTTGGCAAAACTCACCGCCCCGCGCGCATATAGGCGCGCGCGCATCGTGGTTGCCATCGGCGTTTCCCTCTAGGTGGGAGGGTGAAACAAGAAATGAAGAATAGAGAAGGATTCCTAATGTAAGTTTCCAAGAGGTGGAAGGGCATAAACAAAATTTCGTTTCTTTCAGGATCCCTGATGTAAGTTAGATCTGTTTTTGGCAAGTGAATTATGCAAAATTGTTGGAGATGAACTCTTTTTTTACTTGGCATACCTTTTTAGAGGTTGGCAAAACACAAGATTTGCCAAGTAAAATTAGCAAAGTCTTGGAGATGCTCTTAAAACTTCACAACCACATACGTTGGATCTCGCAAAATAGTTTGGCAAACTAACTTAGCATCCATCTAATTTTAGCAAAACAAGAAAAATTATCTTCCAATAGTTTGGCAAACCAACTTGTCAAAAATAGAAACTTGGAAAAACTCACCTCCCCGCGCAGAATTATACACGCGCCGATCCGGGTTGGCATCGGCGTTTCTCCCATGCACCAAGCTAGGTGTGAGGGTGAAAAAAGAAATAAAGAATAGAAAAGGATTCCTGATGCAAGTTTTCACGAAGTGGAAGTGCATAAACATAATTTTGTTTCTCTCTCAAGGTTCCTGATGTAAGTAAGATTTGGATTTGGTAAGTGAATTATGCCAAACTATTGGAGATGAACTATTTTTTACTTGGCATATCCTTTTAGAAGTCGGTAAGATACAAGATTTACCGAGTAAAATTTGGAAAACTCTTGGAGATGCTCTTTGAGTTTGCCAAATTGTACATGGAAAATCTTGTGTTTTGCCAACTTCTAAAAAGATATGACAAGAGCAAGTCCAACAGTTCCCATCCCAAGTTGTTATTGTTATTTTGTTTTGGCAAAAACAGAAAAAACATTCTCCAGTAGTTCCTCATCTCATGTTTCCATTTATCTCAAGTTGGGAAACATACTCCGCGCACACATATATGCGCGTAGATATCTGTGGTGCATTCTTCCATATCAGAAGAAATGGAAGGGTAAAAAATAATTTTGTCTTTTCTCGTGGTTCCTGATTTAAGTTTTCAAGAGGTGAAACGTTAGAAACATAATTTTGTTTCTCTCTCAGGGCTCCTGATGTAAGTTAGATCTGGATTTGTCAAGTAATTATGTCAAACTGTTGGAGATATACTCTTTTTTACTTGTCATATCTTTTTAGAAGTTGGTAAAACATAAGATTTGCCAAATAAAATTTGGCAAACCGTTGGAGATGCTTAAAAAAAGTGTTCATCTCCAACAATTTGGCATAATTCACTTGCCAAATCTAGATCAAACTTAGAGCATCTCCAAGAGTTTGCCAAATTTTACTCGGCAAACCTTGTGTTTTGCTAACTTCTAAAAAGATATGCCAAGTAAAAATGAGCTCATCTCCAACAGATAGCATAATTCACTTGCCAAATCCAGATTTAACTTACATCAGGAACCCGCAGAGAGAAATAAAATTGTGTTTATACCGCTCCACCTCTTCAAAATTTGTGTCAGGAATATTTCTCTATTCTTTATTTATTTCACCCTCAGACCTGGCTTTCTCTATTATTTATTTCTTTTTTCACCCTTCCATCTGGTTTGGCCACATCAATGCCAACCGCGGTTCGCACATGTATATTTCCGTGTGGGGAGTTTTGCCAAGTTTCTATTTTTGCCAAGTTGGATTGTCAAACTGTTGGAGGCTAATTTGTCTTGTTTTGCCAAAATTACATGGATGACAAGTTAGTTTACCAAACTGCTGAAGGTGCTCGGGAACATTGATATAGAAACAAAATTATATTATGTCCTTCCACCTTTCGAAAACTTTTATCAGGAACCCCAAGATAGAAACAAAATTATTTTTATGTCCTTCCAACTCTTCTCCTATGGAACTGATGCGTCGGGATACACGCGCATATATGCGTGCATCGAGGGGAACTGCTAAGTTGTTTTGCTAAACTGTTAGAGCATCTCCAAGAGTTTGCTAAATTTTAGTTGACAAATCTTGTGTTTTCCCAACTTCTAAAAGGATACGCCAATTAAAAAAAGAGTTCATCTCCAACAGTTTGGCATAATTCACTTGCCAAACTCTGATCTAATTTACATCAGGAATCCTGAGAGAAACAAAATTTTGTTCATGCCCTTCCACCTCTTGAAACTTACATCGGGAATCCTTCTCTATTCTTTATTTCTTTTTTCACCCTCCGACCTAGAGGGAAACGCTGATGGCAACCATGATCCGCGCGCGCATATATACGCGTGGGGAGCTGAGTTTTGCCATGTTTCTATTTTTGCCAAGTTGGTTTGCCAAACTGTTGGATACCAATTTTTCTTGTTTTGCCAAAACTAGATAGATGCCAAGTTGATTTACCAAACTATTGAAGTTGCTATGCTAACTTTTCATGTTTTGCTAAAAATAGATTGATGCCAAGTAAAGATAGCAAATTATCTGACACACCACCTGAGAGACATGGGTACCCACGGGTCCCCACCAACCAGGGTCCCAGAAGTCCCTGTCAAGTGGACCCGACCTGCAAGAAGCCCCGCCGACCTGCTAGTGGGCCTAGAGACCTTATCCACAACCCCGACGACCTTGGAAGACCGCAGACGACCTCATCCAGACTCCGGAAGACCTGTCGGGCTTGTGGCGCATGTTTATCCCCTAGATCGCAGTGCAGCGCCGCCAGTAGGTCCGAGGATCCCCTAATCAGTAACCGACCTCGATGAGGGTCCACCGACCTCAAATGGAAAACCTAGCCTGCTGGCCATATAAGGCGACTTAGAGCTCCATTCGAGGGGACTTCCCCATTCACACATAATTCCACCACACTGGACGTAGGGTTTTACTCTCCGGAGGCCTGAACCAGTCTAAACCCTTGTGTCCATTGCCATTCTCACCAAGTTCCGAGTTCCATCTGTGAACTACCACCTACGCTCTTAGGTCCCGACCCCCCCCCATTAGTCAACCTACAACCGCTTGGGTAGCCCCCTAGCGGATCTGCCAGGTCTCACCCCCTGACAGTTGACGCGCCAGGTAGGGGAGATCGGGAACTCGCTGTGAAGCATGGTGGCCCGATCTGGTGTCATCTTCCCAGCAAGCATGGCGGACATCGTCGCCAACCCTGTGGAGATCTATTTTGGCTCCTTCACAGCGACCTCAACCACGCTGGCGGCAGTGACCTCCCCGACAGTCTCCGTGAAGGCTCCGGCGATGCCTGTTGCCGCCCCTAGCTCTAGCAAGAAGTCGAAGACCCACCCGCCCAACCCCTATGACATCGTTCAGGGAATGGAGTGAGTCATTGACATGATGGAGTAAACCCTCCAAATCTGCGAGAGAGCTCAACGCTCAACGCTGGACGCACCGCGCCGCAAGACCTTCCCTTTCGGTATGCGGCCATCCAGTGATGCATACGCTCGTCAGGTGGCCAAGTCCATCCAGATCCAATCTGGGCGACAGCAGCCATCTAGCGACCTGAAGATCGAGCCTCTCGCCCGCCACGACCCACTCGACGTACTATGCACCTATCATAAGGGCGCATGGCACACTCTCCATGGCTGCAGACTACGGAAGAAGATTGACCAGGAGCGCGACGCTTTACATGTTGCACGAAACCCCACGTCTTTGGACATCGGCAAGTTCCAAAAGGCCCGGATCCGCATCTCTCCCAACGACCAAAGATCCACCCGGTGGCGCGTCCTAGTGGTTTCGGCGAACGACCTACCGCGGGTCGGCGCGACGGATTCCGAGAAGGCACATCGGATCCAAGCCAACATGAACCGCACCCAGAGGTGGGTGGAGGAGCAGCGCCAGGCGGTACCTCTGTGCACACACGACCTCCGTCTTGAGTTCGAAGAAGTAGGGTTGCCGACGTTCAACAGCCCCCAGGCCAACCTGGGTGCAGCGTTGCCACGTCTCCAGCAGGCCAACCCTTCGCCCGAGGCCAACGCGGCCATGGCTTACCTCCGGGTCGCCACAGCTCTGGTGGAGAGGAAGAGCGCGACGTCTAACCTTGTGGCATCTACGTCGAGCCGGCACTCGCACAGTCGATCCAATCGACCTACGCATAGCAAGCTCCCCACCATCTAGGAAGTCGTCAACCAACCCCCAGCGAACGGTGCGCCAGGCGTCGACCTACGTGCCAACCTCTACAAGAATCGGTGCGGTCGTGACGCTCGTGGCTACATCGACCAGCACCACCGCAAGCGCGAAGTGCGAGAACTTTGACGTCGCCTCGATTACGATCGCGAGTACGGCCCCCCGAGCGTCATCCATCTGATCATGGAGCGCGAGGAACACGATCGCACGACGTCGAAAAACGGCGACGTGCTAAGTACGAAGCGGATTACGGCCACCCCGAGGGTCCGGTACCTAACCCGAACCGCCAGCCCAAATTCCAGATTGTGGCCCTAGCACAGGACGACGTCGCTGCCTAGGTCGGTGACAACAGCGACGACATGGCGATCGCTGCCTTCCCCACGTTGGCACCACGTCTCCGATCGGTCGCCTACCCCGACAACTTCAATCCAAACATTCAGAAGTACGACGGACGCTCCAACCCCAACATCTGGTTGTCGACCTACTACATCGCCGTCAAGGCGGTCGGTGGCAACTTCGACCACATGGCGGCCTACTTCCCACCGGTGATGGGTGACGGACCGTCGCTCTGGCTCAACAACCTCCCGGCAGGCAGCATCACATCATGGGCCAACCTATACCAAGCCTGCACTTCGAACTTCCAGGCGACCTACAATCGCCCTGGAAACGCCTTCAACCTCGGGAGGGTGACCATAAAGGTCGGTGAGAGGCTGGGGGACTACACCAACCGGTTCTTCGAGAACAACAACACCTGCGTTGGCATTCGGGACGACCAGGTCGTTGACAAATACAAGAAAGGTCTCAGGGATCGCAAGGTCTTCGAGAAGATCCACAAGTCGGGTGCCACAAAGGTCGCGCCACTCATGGAGGTCGTCAACAAGCTGATCGACACTGAGGAAGCGCTGGTCAACCAGTTTGACCACAACGGTAAGCAAGATGCAGGCACCTCTGGCACCGTCGGGGATTCCAGTTCGAAGTTCCGCAAGCGACCTTCAGAGGTGCTCGCGGCAAACGGACGTCGGCCTTCGACGTTCAACGTCGAGGAGTTCAACACGGTACTGGATAGCCCCTGCACGTTCCACGAAGGGGGCACCCACACAGTCCGCGAGTGCCAGCAGTTCAAGAGGGCATTCCGCACGCCCGAAGACCCGAAGCGACCCAGAAGTGACGGGGACTAGTCATCCTCACATCGCTACAACAACGATCGGCGTGATGACCGACGACGTGATAACCAGCAGCTGGAGGATCGCCGCGACGAGCGCGACCTGCCTCCCCCACTGGAGACAGGTAAGCCCAATGACCCGTTCCAACAGGCCAAGAGGTCGATCAACATGATCGTTGGTGGCCTAAAGAGCGGCTCGAGCGGGGAGGAGGAACCGCAAGGACAACCGTGAGGTCCGGGTCATCCACACCAAGCCATCGCAGCCCCCGCGTTGGTCGAGCAGCCCATCACCTTCTCCGGGGCCGACCACCGGGTCCACATCCCCGGATCCCGAATCGTACATGCTAGTCGTCGAGCCCATTATCGAGGGCGCCCTTGCTCCCTCAAACCCTCATCGATGGGGGAAGCGGGCCGAATGTCATCTTCGTCGACACCCTAAAGAAGATGGATTTCAACTTCAAGAGGCCGACGAGTGCGACGAGCCCTTCTTCGGCATCATGCCGGGCAAGGCGTCCTACCCCCGGGTCGGGTCTCCCTCCGGTGACGTTCGGCACGAGAGGAGAATTTCCGCACGGAGTACCTTAGTTTCGAGGTCGCTGACTTCAAGTCTTCCTACCACACCATCCTAGGTCGCCCGATGCTGGCCAGGTTCATGGCTATCCCGCACTACACTTATCTGGTGCTAAAGATGTAGGCTCCCCGCGGAGTCCTCACAGTCTACGACGACCTGCCCGTCTCGTTCAAGTGCGACAACGAGGCCCTAGAGATCGCCACGACGAGCGCTTGCTTCGGCGCCTCAGCTGTCATGGTGGCCAAGTCCAAGAAGGTTGCCCCGACCGACCTCGCCATCCCGGAGCAGAAGTGCACTGAGACCGCCCTGGATGCCACATCAGCGACGAAGAAGGTCTACCTCGGCCTTGCCGACCCAGCCAAGACGGTGGTCATCGGTGACAACCTCAGGGAAAAATAGGAACTCGCGCTCACCAGTTTCCTCCGGGACAACGCGGACATATTTGCATGGACCCCATCGGATATGCCAGGTGCTCCAAGGGAGCTGGCTGAGCACTCCTTGGATGTAAGCAAAACGGCCAAGCCTGTCAAGCAGTAGCTACGCCGCTTTGCAAAGGATCACAAGGAGGTCATTAGGGTAGAAATATTAAAGCTCCTAGCTGTCGAGTTCATCCGTGAATGTAAAAACCCAGTTTGGCTCGCCAACCCGGTGCTTGTACCCAAGAAAACCGGTCAATGGAAAATGTGTATCGACTACACCGATCTCAACCGACACCCCTAAAGACCCCTTCCCTCTTCCACACATCAACCAGGTTGTCGACTCCACCGCAGGAAGCGTCCTGCTATGCTTCCTCGATTGCTACTCAGGCTATCACCAGATAGCCTTGAAGGTCTCTGACCAAGATAAGATCGCATTCATAACGCCGCACAACATCTACTGTTACACGACCATGACTTTCGACCTCAAGAACACTGGAGCGACCTACCAGAAGGCCATCCAGAAGTGCTTGGAATCCCATATCGGTAAGAACGTCAAGCCTACGTCGACGACGTGGTCATCAAGACCACTGAAGAAGACGAACTCATCACTGACCTCGCCCAGACCTTCGCCAACCTCCGGCGCTACCGCTGGAAGCTCAACCCGGAGAAATGCGTCTTCGGTGTCCCATCCGGCAAGCTTCTATGCTTCATGGTGAGCCACCGCGGCATCGAGGCGAACCCTACTAAGGTCGATGCCATCCGCAGGATGAATCGACCCACCGGGAACAAAGACGTGATGAAGCTCACCGGCATGATGGTGGCCCTGGGTCGCTTTATCAGCAAGCTTGGGGAGAAAGGCCTACCCTTCTTCAGACTATTGAAAAGGTCTGACAAGTTCGAGTGGACGAACGAGGTGGATCAGGCACTTGAGGAGTTGAAGACCTTCCTCATGACGCCTCCGATCATGGTGCCCCCGTACCCAAAGAGACCTTGCTACTCTACATCTCCGCGTCCACCCAGGTGGTCAGCGCGGTCTTAGTGGCTGAGCGACCTGAAGAAGGTCACCAGTACCCCGTCCAGCGACCTGTCTACTACGTCAGCGAGGTCTTATCCAACAGCAAGGTTAGGTACTCGCAACCTCAGATGATGTTATATGCTCTCCTCATTACATCGCGCAAGCTGCGGCATTACTTTCAGTCGCACAAGATCAAGGTCGTTTCCAGCTTCCCTCTCGGAGAAATCTTACACAGCCGCGACACCATGGGGCGCATCGTCAAGTGGTCGGTCGAGTTGGGCGAATTCTACCTTGAGTTCTGCCCGCGGCAGGCCATCAAGTCCCAGATCCTCGTCGATTTCGTCTCTAGTGGACAGAGACCCAGCAACCCCCGCCGGCGGAGAAGTCAGAACACTAGAAGATGTACTTCGACGGTTCCCTGAACCTCAAAGGAGCAGGCGCAGGCGTCCTCTTCATCTCGCCCCAGGGTGATCATCTGAAGTACGTCCTACAGATCCACTACAAGGCGTCCAACAACAGCACCGAGTATGAGGCCTTGATCCATAGGCTGCGCATCGCTGTTTCCCTCGGAATCAAGCGACTTATCACCTACGGCAACTCCAAGGTCATCATCGACCAAGTCAACAAGGCATGTGACATCAGGAAGGACTCGATGAACGCCTATTGCACTGAGGTGCGCAAGCTCGAGGCCCACTTCGAAGGCCTGAAATTTCACCACGTCTGCCGCGACAACAATGTGGCGGCTGACGTCCTCTCGAAGCTGGGATCCAAGCGCGCGCTGGTCCCGGCCGACGTGTTCGTCCAAGACCTATGCAAGCCATCCATCAGGCTCCTCAGTGACCCGGAACTATCGCCGAATGACGTATCACCACCTGGCAGCCACGACGTCCTCATGATAGAGGCTGAAGATGACTAGCGCCTCGACTTCATCGCCTACATCCTAGAGAAGTGTGTTCCTGAAGACAAGGTCGAGTGTGAGAAAGTTGTCAAGCGCAGCGCCAACTACGTCGTCATCGGCACCAAATTGTACAAGAGGTCTTCCTCCAATGGTGTGTTGATGAAGTGCATCCTCCGATCTGAAGGTCTTCAGCTACTACAAGAGATCCACGGCGAGGAATGTGACAACCACGTAGCCTCCGCAAATCTTGTGGGAAAAGCCTTCAGGTCGGGTTTCTACTGGCCCACCGCCCTGGCTGATGCCCAAGACCAGGTTCGGTGATGTAAATGTTGCCAGTTCTTCGCCAAGCAACAGCACGCCTCGGCCCAAGCTCTGAGAACAATCCCTCCGTCCTGGCCCTTTGCCATATGGGGCCTCGACTCAGTGGGACCTTTCAAGATGGCCCCTGGCGGCTGCAAACATATCCTGGTGGCAATGGACAAGTTCACCAAGTGGATCGAAGTTCGCGCTGTCACTGCGGTCACGTCGAAGGAGGTTGCGAAATTCATAGAAGACATCACCCATCGGTTCGGGGTACCCAACAGGATCGTCACCGACACCGGGGTACCCAAGACAACCTCATCGACGTCTACTATTCCTCAGTGGCCCATCCACGCTGCAACGACCAGGTCGAGCGAGCAAACAGCATGGTGCTTCAGGGCATCAAAGACCGCATCTTCGATGACGCCTCGCAGTACACGACCAGATGGCTAGCTGAGCTGCCTCACGTGATATGGGGTCTCCGAACCCAGGTCAGCTCGGCTACAGGGTATTCACCCTTCTTCCTAGTGTATGGGTCGGAGGCCGTCCTCCCCACCGACCTAACCTTTGGTGCTTCGTGCATCCAGAAGTACGAGGAAGGCACAGCCGAAGAGACGCACAAGGTCTATCTCAACAGCATCGAGGAACATCGCGTTGTCGCGCTAATGCGGCACACGTGGCACGAGCAGCAGCTACGATGCTACCACGACCGCAATGTGCGAGAGCGGTCCTTCAACATGGGAGACTTGGTCCTACGTCGCATAGAAACCACCAAGGGAATGCACAAGCTCTCCGCCCCTTGGGAAGGTCCCTTCATCGTGATGGAAGTCGTCAGCCAGTCAACCTACCGCCTCCAGTGGGCTGACGGTCAAGGCGTTCCCAACGTCTGGAATATCGAGCACTTATGTTGCTTCTATCCTTAGTAGATCTATATCAGAATAAAGCTATGTACTCTCCCCCTTGTGATTTTGATATAATAAAGAAAGAGATCTCATGTTCGGCAACCCCTTTGTCGATCTGCTTTTTGGTCTCCTTTTTACTTTTAGTTTTTCCCCTTCCCACTCGAAACGCTCGGGGGCTTGGTCTAGGTTGGGCCCCGAAGCACTCGAGGGCTTGGCTTTGCGAACCTAAGGGTCTCATTACCTGAAGGGGTCTTGTGTATGTCTTGTGCTTTCAAGTCCCCATCGTATAGTTAGCTTTTACTTTCCTTATAAACGTTCCTAAGTCGCTGGCTTGCGAGACCTAGGGTCCACGACCCCCCTCCGCGTGTCGGCTGTGCCTAAGTCCCCACGTTGGGCCGCACAGTCGGTAAGCCATTCCTCCACTGAGTTGGGTTCGCAGAGGGTTTCTCTTGCGACCTGGCTATTTTCGACGTATATAATGACAGTTCTCGCTACCAAATGATGCATGCATTTCATCAAAGGAAAAGATTTATTATATTGCAAGTTTATTTACAACTACTACATCCTGGCCTAACCTACGTCTAAAGTACGTTTCAACACCTCTTCAGTCAGTGCCAAAGTCGAACTTCTTGATGACCTCCTCCGCGGCCGCCACGATGTCCTCGCGCCTCACAAAACCGGACAAGTCCACATCTTCTGAGACCTTCTGCAGGTCGAAGGACGAGTCAAGGTACTTCACCGTCTACAGCGCCGCAGCCGCCGCAAGGTTGGCGGTGTCCAGCAGCAATCCCTTGATGCGACCTTCTGCTTCGTCCAGTCGGTCGATCAATGGCTTTGGCTCGGCCCCCTCCTCCTGCGGGACGTAGAGGTCCATGACGTACTGGGCGGCATCCTTGAGCTTGCCAAGCTCCTTCTCCAAACTTGCATTTCAATCAAGCAACCTCAGATACATGCTCGCCTACCAGTTGCGGCACGTCGAGCCACCCCGCAACGATGCACAAGACACTTACCATGGTGGACCTCTGTGGTCCTCTCCTTAATGGCCGTCACCTGGTCTTTGACCGTGACCAACTTCTTCTTGAGGGCCTCCTCGGTCTCTTGGGCGCCTGCAATGATTCAAGGTCGAAAGCTCAAACAACAACAACCCACGAGGTGCACGGAGTTAACTTGAGGCGACCTTGGAAATTTACCATCTATCACGACCTGGATGTCGGAAGCCGCATCCTTCGCCTTCCGTTCGGCGGCCTCCAGTTTCTTCTTCAGGTTGGCCATCTCTTTCTGCGCCTGGTGCGCCATGGCCTCCTTGACCCGCTGAATCTCTTGCGCGTCTTCGACCTAGGCCTGGAGCTTCGCCTCGCGGGCCGCGGCGGCCTCTGCGTGGGTGTTGGCCGCTTCCCGCAGTAGACCTACCCGAGCCTGCGCCCGATCGGCAACAGACTGCGCCACAGCAAGCAAAAGACAGTTTTAATACTTTGCGGGATACAGCGACCCAAAGCAAGAAAATCAAGTGCACGGGCAAGGACCCTTACCGACAGCACGGGTCCGATTATGCGCGATGCCTCCTTGAAGTCATCGACGTCGCGGCAGTCGGCGACGACCTCCTCCTCCCATAGGGTGCCGAGGTAAAGGCACCGGTGCAAGTCGTCCTCCATGCGTGCACCTCCCACTTCGGCCGCCTGCGGGTCCGGCGTCGGCAGCTGGCCGGCCATGCAGAGGTCGCCACCCTCATCCTCGGTGGCGGGAGCAGTACTAGTTCCGGCCTTGTCTGCCTCGGATGCCGCCATCGCTCCAGCCCCGCCGGCCGTGCTCGTCACATTGGCTGTCGAGACCGCCGGCGACTCCGCCACTGGCATCTCCTTGGCATTGCTCCCAAATTCCTCCTGGCCTGAGGTGTTCTTGCCACTTTTCGACATTGTCGAGGGAGCTCTGCACATGCAAAAAGGACCTCAGTCAAACAAAGACGTATGAGCTGGGACACGAAGCGAGACAGGAAGTAGGTCTCTTGACTTACTTGGTTGCCGACTTGAGGCCGGGCTTGCAGGGCTTAGGCGAGGCCTTCTTCACCCTCTTTGCGACCCAAGGTCGCCCATCGTGTCGGTGCTCGACCTGGGGAGCTCTTGAGCCTTTGACGTCTGGCGGGGCGTCTCCACCGCGTGTTTTACCAGTGACACCACCCTACGAGGTGTCCCCGCAGACGGAGCCGCAATTGAGCTTGGCGACTTGACGTCGCCCTCTTCATCATCAACGTCGATGGTCTCGATGTCAAAGCTGACCGTGGCCATGTCAACTGACATTGTCGAACTGGTTTGCTTCCTCTTCTTCTTCTTCGCCTCCGCGGTCTGGGTCTTGGCAATGGAGGTCGCGGTTCGGGAGGCGGACACCTTCCCCGCCGTCTACCGCGTACGCCGCGGCGCGGCAACCTTGGACGGCGCCCTACGCGACGTGGCAGAGGCGTCGTCGTCGCTCCCCACCGTCGAATCAGAGACGTACTCATCGATGAGAGGCGCCAGTGCTGCATGTACGTCCGTAGCGTCGCGAACCTTGTAACTGCGTTGATCCTCGTCGCGCGGTGGTGTCGGGCACCAGTAGATGCCCTCCCGGTGCTGCAAACACAAGATGTGACAACTCAATCAGCATAAGATAAAAGAAGTAAATTTTTGAAGACCTAACTTGGGAACACATCAATGTTGAAGACATACCGGGTCGGAGGGACTATACATCCCAAGTGACGTGGGGCACTCCCAGTTGCGGATCCGCCCGCCAAAGATGCCCTTCACACGGGCCATCATCTCCGCCTTGGAGACCTTGCACTGCGCGGCCCGAGTGGGGTTGGACTGCCCCCAGTATTCAAATGTCGGGTGAGCTGGATCCTGCAGAGGCTGGATGAGGCGGCGGCAGAAGCTGATGGTCACCGCGGCACGAGTCAGCCCTGCTGCCTTGAGCTGCTCTAGGTCGTCCAGCAGGGGCTGCAGCTCCTCGGTGTCCCACGACGCCAGTTGGTTGGTCCACACCGGGTACGGGACTGGAGCCCGCCCTGTCCTTTCCTTGAGCGCCGGCGCAGGGTTGTCGAGATATAACCACCCCTACTTCTAGCCGGTGGTGTTGTCGGGGAGCGTCAGGTCGATGTACTCTGACTTCATGTTTCGACGTAACATGAAGCCGACGTTGCCAACAACCATGGCCTTGCCCGTATTCTTCAGCTCGAAGAAGTGGCGCCACAAGTGGAAATGTGGCGCGATGCCGAGGTAGGCCTCGCAGAGGTGGATGAAGGTAGAGATGATAGTGATCAAGTTCGACGCCAGGTGCACCAGCTCGATGCGGTGGAAGTGGAGGAGGCCGCGCAGGAAGTCGCCCACCGGGATGCCGAAACTGCGCTCGATATGCGCGAGGAAGATGACGGTTTCTCTGGTCTCCTCCGTCGGGAACTCCTCGCCCGCCGCCGGCCTCCAGCCAACCTGCGACTTGGGCCTCAGCAGCTCGTGGTCCGCTAGCGACTAGATCTGCTCCTCCGTCACCATGGACGCCTCACAGACAGTGCGTAGATCCAGGATGGGAGCCTTCTCCATCTTGCCTTCTTCGAAGACGGTGCACTTGGATCTAAAACAATAGTGACTTGGTTCGCATGCGAGGTCGTGGCAGCGGCGGACCTAAGCTCGGCAGCGTTGCTGCTTTCTCTAGACACTATGCGGCGGCGGAACCCTAGCTCTGAGCAGAAATGGAAGCAAGTGGAGGCCCCTGGGCCGCGGATCGGCCTTATATAATCAGGCCTCAGCGGCACAACGGGCGGCCGCACCTCAACGTCTATCCGGCGCAAATCACGGCGACCCAACGGTCTGGCGCCTTTAACGGATCTATCGCCCAACAGCTCTTTTCGGCCTAACGGCTATTTGGTAGTAACGGCTAGTTCCCGCGGGAATCTGCGTCCGCCGGCTTTCAAGCGACGTTTTGACCGACGTGGACTCGTTATGCCTCACTTTAAGCCCCCCAACATCAAAATCCCCGACATAGCATTCAAGGTCGCCAGCGACCTGCAAACAACCTGCTCTAGGTCACCCAGGCGTCAACAGCCTCCAAGGTCGTCTCGACCTCCTGTTAATGGGTTTCTCTCACACCCCTTAGGCCCGATCGCCTACACGCCTTCTAGGTCGGTGCGACCTACGGTGGCTCCCATATCAACGACCACTGCGCTTAATGGCTCCACTCCCTCGTTGACGACCTTCTCGGTCCCGATTACGGCGCTCTGCCGAGGCATCGTCGCCTACCGGGTCGATTTCGACCTACACCGCCCGGGGTTGAGGTCCCCGCGCCGCGCCCCTGCGCGCGCGGCCGTGTTGATCCGGTCAACACGGTCCTCTTCCTCGACTTGTTACGACCTTCTTAAGGTCGGCGCGGCGGTACGGCCTTGCTGGGGCCTTGGCCACGCCACTTTGTCGCCCCGGGCGCCAAAATTACAACAATCAACACACATTAGTCGTTGTACGGCACATGTGTATAAAAGCTTCGAAAGCTACAAAAGGCCTTGGCCCAAGGCCAAATTACAAGATACAAACATGTTAAAGGTCACGATCTACCTTACATGGTACTGCCGGCGCAACCTAGGCCGATGAAACGTGTCGCAAGTTTTCTTCTAGCTTCGGGACCTACTTGGATATCTCCACCGCCAATGGAGCCGAGGCTGCCACATAGTCACCTCTATCCTAGCCCCGAGAAGGTTTCTGTGGAGTCCCATCTTTTGCTAGGGTGCTCTCATAAGATTCCAAATGGGACCGGCTACACCTCAAGCCTCTCCCGGCGCGGCACAATGGCTTAGACGCCTCGACCGGCCCTTGCTCACAAGGTCGGTCAAGGCATGTACTTCCCCATGATGCACCTAGATTCTTCGTTGGGTGCGGGCACGAAGGTTGGCCGAGTTCCCCCAACTTCGCAAGCATTCTTCTAGCTCCGGCGAGATGGCACCTTAGTTCTAACTCGGGTGGACGCACACAAGATCAAGGAACCGAAGAATTATCAGCGAGAGGAGCCATGGTACCCTCACTCGGATTTACGAAGCAAGGGGCTAAGTCCCCCTATTTATAGCAGTGGAGCTCGGCATCGGTCGCCGTTCACATTGCGGACGGTGTGGAAACCTTATCTACAACACTTGTTTGCACGTGAAGCACGAGGCCTTTGTCTCGCTAATGGAAGCGGCCGACACGTCTGCTGTGGGTCGATGACATCTTTTTAGTCCTGTCTTCTAGCGGCGGCGGCAACATCTCCGCTTGAGGACGGGTTACGCACATGTACAATGCACTCGCGGGTCGCTACGTGAGAGCAAGCCCTAGCGTCCGATGTTTCCATGTGAAGATTCATGTTGCTTTGTCTCATTCATTGGAACGAGCATCCGTTTCCACAAGAAGAAGGCCATAGGTTCTCGACTTGTTCTTCGAGCATCAACCCGACCTTCCGGGTCGCTTTCTTTAGCTTGGGGGCTACTCCACGAGTGCGTACGGTGACACCCTCTTTCTTTGACGTCGCTTCGACCTACCGAAGCCTTGCTTCTATTACATCTCTGCTCGACCTCCCCATTGGTCGGCATTCGGACCTTCCTTGAAGGTGTTACCCGATTCGGTCGGGTCGGCGGTTCCTCAAGTAATGACGGCGCCTTGTCTTCACTCCAAGCCCCTAGATCCGCTTTCCGGAAGCTTGATGTTCGCCTTCGTACGCGCTCGGGGAGGATTTTCTTTTTTTGGATCACCGTGCACCATACACGACCTCTCCGGCACCATGTCCTCGTTCCACCTCGACATGACGATGCCTCGGCCGCTTCGCCTACACGTCGATCGGGGGCTTAAGAGACATGGCTACCCACCGACCGGGGTCCCGAAGTCCCTGTCAAGTGGACCCGACCTGCCCGAAGCCCGTCGACCTACAAGTGGGCCCAAAGACCTTATCCACAACCTCGGCGACCTTGGAAGACCGCGACGACCTCATCCCGGACTCCGGAAGACTGTCGGGCTTGTGGCGCAAGTTTCTCCCCTAGATCGCATTGCGACACCGCCGATGGGTACGAGGATCACGGGATCCCCTCCGTAATCACGGAAGGAAACCTTCCTAATCCGTAACCGACCCCGATGAGGGTCCACGACCTCGAATGGAAACCCTAGCCCGCCGGCCATATAAGGCGGCCTAGAACTCCATTCGAGGGGACTTCCCATACACGCATAATTCCACCACCTTTGGATGTAGGGTCTTACTCTCGGAGGCCTAAACCGGTCTAAACTGTCGGTGTTTTAGACCGGCAACCTACCAAGGGGAGTACCCGAGGTAGATGAATGTGGCCTCGTCGAGATCGGTAACTCAAAGGAAGAGACACGTGGCACACAATTTAGACAGGTTCGGGCCGCGTGGTGCGTAATACCCTACATCCTGTATGTTGCGTAGCTCTGGATTGATTGGGTGTGTTTACAAGATGATGCGTATGAGAGAGAGGGGTCCCTGCCTCGCCTTATATAGTCCGGGAGGCACGGTTACAAGTCGATTTGAGGAGAGAGTACTAGTTGGGTACGTCTAGGAGTTCTCTACATAGTACAGGACATGTACAGTTTCCTATCCGAGTACTTCTCCACCTTGTAGCCCTTGCGCCCCACGCCATCGGGTGTCGTGTGGCACAAGCGAGGTAGTCCCGGGGGCCCACCGAGGTAGTCGGTCCTGGTACCCACCGAGGTAGTGGGCCCAGGGAGGTCCATACGACAAGCCTCCGAGTACTTTGTAGTCGAGCAGGATAGTATCGAGTAGTCTTGACGGCCTTGACGAGTAGTCCTCAGGCGTCCCCTAGCACTACAAGAGAAAAGTCCTCAAGAGTACTTGAAGCATCCTGAGGCTGGAAGGTACTCCAGATCCTTGAGTAGTCTTGAAGTCCTCTCGAGTAGTTCCCAAGCGTCCTCGAGTTCTCCTCTTGAAGATCTTCAATGGTACTCACCTTGTCTTGAAGAAGAAACCATATGAAAACTGCGATTCGAAGAATCACATTCCATATGGAATGTAGCTCCCGAGCCTTAGGTCGAATCGTAAATTCAAGGCCGAGGGTCAATGCGGAGTTCGCCAAGATTATCTGCTAAATCCGGAGAAAAACCGAAAGACACGTGGCACGAGCCCCCGAGCCTTGAGTCGAGTACTTCCTCTCGAATTGAAGGGTCATCTTGATTGTAGAACGTGTCTTGAGCTGCTCTTGAATCTTGTCGCCACCCAGGAAGTTGAGTAGACGTAGTCGAACCCCCGAGGTGGAATGCATCGACCTCTTGGAAGATGAAGGGTCGGTGGCCACTGCCGAGTCAACGGGCGATACTTATCCATATGGCATTTGCGGCGCCGCCGCCGTAGGTTATAAATAGAGGCCGAAACCCTTAGGGTTTTCCATTCCCCACATTTGCGGCCGTGGAAATAGAACTAGCACCGGAGGCTAGCCACCCGAGCCACCTGCTCGCCGCTCCGTAGCTTGTAGATCCACGCGCACCGCCGCCGCTTGCCTTGGTGAAGCCCTCGAGCGAATGCGAGTGAAGACCCGGTGTACTTGGAGGATGAAGCCTTCCCCGGTCCAAGAGCATGAAGATCGGCGGCCGGGAAGTAGAGATCCCGCGGCGAGGCGGAAGGATCCGCCCGGGATTCATCACCGCCGACATCTCCTCCGCGCCCCAATCCGGCGAAGGAGTGGAAGAAATCCAAGGCGAAGACCAAAGATTTGCTGGCACCGGTCAACGGCGGGTTCCTCGGGAGAAGGAGATGGATATGTGGCGCGCCGCCGCGGGCGACCCGTACCCGATGGAGAAGAACCCCAACGAGGTCCCCATGTTCGCCCGATTCGTGAAGCGCGGACTAGCACTCCCGACGAGCGACTTCTTCAAGGGTCTCCTCGAGTACTACGGTATTGAGTACTTGAACTTGAACCCTAATGGAATTTTTCACGTCTCCGGCTTCGTCCACTTCGTGAAGCCTTCGTGGGGATCAAACCCCACCTTGGGTGTTGTTCGGAAGTTCTTGCGTGAAGCCACGGCGAGCGCTAACGACCCACGAGTAGTTGGAGGATCCGGCATTCGGATGTGGGAAGACGCCACCGACCCGGTACTTGTCGTACAAACTCATCGACTCGAACCAAGGCGGGAAGGCGAAGTGGTTCTACGTCACGAACCACCACCCGGACTCCGTCGAAGCCCGGCGGGAAGCGGCCGAAGCATCGACCGTGGTGGAACACTAAGCCAACAATGCAGGAGGGTATCCAGCTACCCGAGCTGTCGCAAAAGATCAAGGCCTTAAGAGAGGCGGGCCGAGGGCCGAACATGTAGCCTTCGGCTTCATAAAGAGGAGGGTGCGGCCGGCGATGGCTCGCGACACCCCGGGCTACTAGTACAACGTCGATGAAGATACGTCCTGGATGCCCGACAATGAAGTCGACGATGAAGACATTGTCGAGAGACTGGGTAGGATCTTTAAGGATATGCCACCATACACACCCTGCCCAATCCCCGAGTACTCCGCGGCTCGTCCGCCAAACGAGGTTAGTGATTGAACTCTGTCTTCGAGTACTGATTGTATTGTAGTAGTCGTGCTCACCCAAGCCGTTTGCTGCAGGATGACATTGCTAACTTTGTCTCTGATCCAGCTTCTCCTCCTCGACTTGTAAGTATTCCAGAGGAGGGCAAGGGCAAGGCAAAAGAGCGTCGTGAAGTCGGCGAGGGTGACGAAACCATCACCATTGAAGACACATCCGACGAGGAGGATGGGGAGACGCTGCAGGAGCGGTTTCAGCTGCGGTCTAGGTTCAGTCAACCTGGGCTGCCCCACATCCCCCTTGTCGAGGATCCACCGACTAGCGTGGAGGCTAGTCTCCCTGCGCCGCCGAGAAAGTCGTGCAATGTGGCGCGCAAACGTGTCGCCAAGAAGTTGAAGGTGACCGAGACCACATCTCAAGAGGTAAGCTCCTCGAGTAGAGTAGTTGAGTACTTGTCTTGAAGTATTATGTATGCTAACAATTGAATTCTGAGTTGTCGCAGGAGATTCCATCATCTGACCCCATTGATCTAGGGGAAGGAGATGACTAGGACACGATGGGCGGGCCGACTGAGAGGAGTCGCAGTCCAGCCCCCCATCGTAGAAGAACTTGTGGCACGGATGACACAGTGGATGACTACAGTTGTCGAGCCGCAGGCACCGGCCGTGGAGAGCGGGCCAGAGCCGAGCGCAACTACTGGGGCCGAAGAACCAGTAGCAGCTCAGACTGAAGAAGAGGCGCCTGCCGAGGCCGGGCTTGTAGACATCGCCAGCATACTTGGCGCTCCGACCATGACTGTCGTCCGGTCTAGCTTGTAAGTGAAGTCCATCCCTGAGTATTACATGGAATTGAGTAGTTGTGCTTGGCTGATTACTCCATATGTACTGTGCAGGAAATCGACTGATCTCTCCTGGGAAGGAGATGAACCCAGCGCGACAACAGCTAAAGATAATCCAACACCCGCTGTCGAGGAGTCTGCTCCCCTCCCTCAGGCCGAGACCGTGGCACCGGGCGCAGAAGCTACGCTACCATAAGCCACTGTGGTTGAAGGTAAGTAGACTGCGATGGTGCGGCCTACCCCAAGTAGTAGTCATAGCCCCTGGGAACTAATACCATGTGTCTTGTGTTGTCAGGAGCACAAGTCGAGAGAACTGCAATCTCTGAAGCCGTGCTGGTTGAAGGCATCGTGCCTGAAGCTGAAGTGACCACAGGAGCAGCATCCGAGCCTGCGGGAACAGCAGCCCCCGAGGTGACAGAAGAAGTGCATGACGATGCACTGCCGGAGACGAGCATGGATGTAGTCGTCCGCTCGCCGGAGATCCAGGATGCGGAGCCGATCCATTCGGCACTGATGTCGGAGGCCGCAACGACTAGTCGTGATGAGCTCGAACTTCTAGCAGATGATCTTATCACCCCGGCGACAGTAGCACGCAACTTGGAGTCGATGCGCTGGGCTGAGCAATGGATGAAGGTACGTGATAGTACCCATTGAGTAGTTGATTTCCCACAAGAGCTGAGTACCCAAGTAACGGATGTTGTCTACTGTAGGATGTCGTGCAGAGATCCCGACAGAAGTCTGATACGCTCCAGGGGTATGGCGACACAGTGCTCCGGACTGAATCACTGGAGAAGGAACTCAATAAGGCCAGGAAGCACTCCGCTATGCTGCAGTCCAAGCTCGATGGCGCCTTCGCCCAGTACCACAACGAGGTGCAAGACATGCAGGCGAAGAGCGATGAGTTGGTCCGCAAGAACAAATCACTGTGCTAGAAGAACAAAGGTATCTTGATGTCGACTGTCGAGTACTTATTAGAGGTACCCTATAGTAGTCTGACATCTCCCTTGAGTTGTTTGCAGATCTTGAGGCCCGAGTGGAACAAGCGAAAGCATCGGAGGTCGATATGAAGAACCTCTTCTATCAAGAGAAGGAAACCCGCGAGGTACTTGAGTACGATTATAAGCGGTGGCCCATGAGTGCAATATGCACATGGAGCTTTGGATCGCCTCGAATTGTGACCTTGTCAAGCTGCTATAAATCTGCGCGAAGCTCAATGAAGAGCGTGTGAAGTTGCGGGAACAGCTCAAGGAACTCGAAGAAGGCTGCACTTCCCATCGCGAGGCTGCTTTGGTGCCACACCGGGCGGGCCAAAGATAGCTCCGTTGGTAGACCTAGGCCGAAAGAGGCTCCCGGTCGTACGGCTACTTATGTCAAGCATCCGGCGAAGTCCATCGCGAACCAAGTCTTGGCGTTCATGAAGTCATACTTCCCCAAGGCTCGGTTGATGTAGTCACGGGAGGACTAGCGCCAATTGTACGGACGAGCGGTACATGGAGCTTATGGAGCGAGATGGCGCCAATCGCCGAACAAGTCGCCGAGAAGTCGAACCCCCGGTGTTATCTGTAGGGTTAGCTTGTAGCAGTAGTTGTAATATAAACAAAGTTGTAATGAACTTGTTTAAGTTTTAATGAAAAAACTTCCACAAAAATGAGTACTCGTTGTCGCGATGCATATGCGTGGAGTGCCCATCTGTGGAGTTGTAAGCGAGTAGTAGTACTCGGCACTAGGCCCGTTGTGGGAGACACAGTAAATAAGTTGATCGGGAATCAAACTTTATTACTGAAAGAGTACACCTGGATGGCCAGGGCCGTTTACAGGTGCGGTCGTCAGGACCCGGAGGCCACCTATGGCTAGAGTAGTGCTAGGGCGCGTGGCCGCTTACAGCTGTAGATCCGTTAGTAGCCGTATAGGCTGGATCTAGAAGTACATGGTCTCTTTGATAGACCGCTGCTAGAGTCCTTGACGCCACGAGCGACCCGACATCCGTTAGTAGCCGTTAGCGCCTGGATCATGGAGAGGGGTAGTCCGGAGACTAGTGCACGGACCCGTAGGCCGCTTATAGCGAAAGGCCGGGAGTAGTCGTGTAGACTTGAGCCCGGAGTAGTCGAGCGACTATACGTAGAATCGACGAGTTGGTCAACATTCCACGAGTTGCTTGATGTTTTCGCCTTCAAGTGTACGGAGGTGATATGAGCCTGGTCCGGTCACCTTTGCGACTGTGAACGGACCTTCCCATGGCGAACTGAGCTTGAGTAGTCCTTCCGTGTTCTGGATGCGACAGAGGACGAGATCACCAACGTTGAAGGAGCGTTCCATGATGTTGCGATCATGGTAGCGTCAGATACCCTCGAGGTACCTTGCTGATTGGACGAGGGCGGCGCAGTGAGCTTCTTCGAGTCCATTGATGTCAACTCATCTGCTATCTTCAGATATGCCTTCGTCGTATTGTTCTACTGCCAGCGAGTCCCACATGACATCGGCAGGTAGAATAGCTTCGGAGCTGTAGACCAGGAAATAGGGTGACTGTCCCGTCGGCTTGGTGGGTTGAGTACGCAGCCCCAAAGTGCATTGGGCAGTTCCTTGATCCACTTGCCCCCTTTGGTGTTAGCAGCGTCGTGTGGTCGCTTCTTGAGAGCGTCGAGTACCATCCCATTTGCACGCTCGACTTGTCCGTTGGCCCGTGGATGGGCAACGGAGACATACCGGACGTCGATCCCACTTGTTCTTGCGGTACTCCCGGAGGCGGTGGTTGTTGAAATTGGAACCCAGGTCTGTGATAATGTGATGGGGTAGTCCGTAGCGGTGCACGAGTTCATCCAAGAAGTCAAGTACTCTGTCGGCCTTGGGGCATGTGATTGGTTTGACTTCGATCCACTTGGTGAACTTGTCGATGGCCACCAGGACTCTGTTGAATCCTCCTGGCGCAGTTGGAAGAGGCCCAATCATGTCGAGCCCCCAGCAGGCGAAAGGCCAGGTTGGTGGTATAGTGACTAACTTGTAGGTCAGAACGTGTTGTTGCTTGGCAAAGAACTGGCACCCTTGGCACCTTCTGACGAGTTCCTCAGCATCGCCCAGCGCTGTGGGCCAGTAGAAAGCTCGTCGGAAGGCCTTGTTGATCAGCGTGCGTGAAGACGCGTGGTTGCCGCAGACGCCTTTATGAATCTCCTCCAATATGTCCTTGCCTTCTTCTCAGGGGATGCACTTCATGAGTACTATGGAAGTGGCACCCCACCTGTAAAGCTTGTCCCCGACTAGGACGTAGGACTTGGCCCGGCGGATGAGCTACTCGACCAATTTTTTGTACGGGAACCTTCTGCTCGCGGATGTAGTCGATGAAGGGTTGTCACCAGTCCACGTCGACCATCATGACCTCCCGGCCAGAAGGCGAAGGCGCTGGGTCGGTGGTCGTCGGCGCCGGCTCCGGGATGGATGGCGTGTGAAGCTCGTGGACGAAGACACCCGCTGGTACTTTAGCTCGAGTAGAACCAAGCTTCGATAGGACGTCCGCTGCAACGTTGTTGTCGCGGACGACGTGATGGAACTCGAGACCGTAGAATTTGTTTTCGAGCTTGCGGACTTCTAGACAGTAGGCGTCCATGTTCTCCTTGTTGCGGTCCCAAGACTTGTTGACTTGGTTGATGACTACTGCAGAGTCGCTGTAGACTAGTAGTCGCTTGATGCCCAGGGAAGCTGCGAGGCGGAGGTCGTGTAGTAGAGCTTCGTACTCGGCTTTGTTGTTTGAGACCTTCCAAAAGATCTACAGGACATACTTGAGTTGTTCGCCCGTTGGAGAAATCAGAAGTACTCCTACACCCGCGCCTTCGAGCTTGAGCGAGCCGTCGAAGTACTTCACCCAATGCTCTGGCCGCTCGGTTGGAGTTGGTAGCTAATTTTCCCGCCACTCTGCCATGAAGTCGACTAGTGCTTGTGACTTGATGACTGTTCGTGGCTTGAAGTCGATGTTGTGGGCGCCGAGTTCGACTGCCCATTTGGAGATTCTTCTAGTAGCATCTTGGTTCCGTAGGATGTCGCCGAGCGGGTAGTCGGTGACGACGGAGATCAAGTACTCCTGGAAGTAGTGTTGTAGCTTTCGCGAGGTAATGAGCACTGCATACAGTAGCTTCTATACTGGTTGGTAGCGTGCCTTGGATTCTGATAGGACTTCACTGACGAAGTAGACTAGTCGCTGGACTGGGTAGGCGTGGCTGTCTTCTTGCTGCTCAACAACGATGACAGTACTGACCACATGGGTAGTCGCAGCGAGATAGAGCAGTAGCTGCTCCTTTTTGCAAGGAGCCGTGAGGTAAAAAATCCTTGAGTTGAGCGAGAGCGTGATCCGCCTCTGGAGTCCACACAAACTTCTCTTGATGTTTGAGTAGTTTGAAGAAGGGTAGCCCCCATTCTCCAAGCTTCGAGATGAATTTGTTCAGAGCCACCATGCATCCAGTAAGCTTCTGCACGTCTTTGATGTAGGTGGGAGCTTTCATCGTGGTAATGGCGGAGATCTTCTCGGGGTTGCCTTCTATGCCACGATGGCTGATGATGAAGCCGAGTAGTTTTCCCGACGGTACGCCGAAGACGCACTTATTCGAGTTCGGCTTCCGGCGGTACTCTCGCAAGGATGCGAAAGTCTCTTCAAGATCGGCGATGAGCGTGTCGAGTTTCGGTCTTGACGACCACGTCATCCACGTAGGCTTCGACGTTCTTGTTAAGCTGTCTTTTGAAACAGGCCTGGATAGCTCGCTGGTAAGTAGCGCCGGCGTTCTTCAACCTGAAAGACATGGTCTTGTAGCAGTAGGCGCCAAACGGGGCGATGAACACGGTCTTCTCCTGGTCTTCTTCCTTGATAGCAATACGGTGGTACCGGAGTAGCGATCGAGGAAGCGAGCGAGTCGCAACCCGCCGTGAAATCGATGACTTGATCTATCCGCGGCAACCCGAAGGGCTCCTTGGGCGAGTGCTTGTTGAGGTCGGTGTAGTCGACGCACATCCTCCACCGGTTCGTGTTCATCTTGCGGACGAGGACGGGGTTGGCGAGCCACTCAGGATGGAAGACTTCTCTGATGAAGCCAGCCGCGAGTAGTTTGGCGAGTTCCTTCTTGATGGCATCCCGTTGGTCGTCGGCGAAATGGCAGAGGTGTTGTCGTTTCGGGGTAGCTTTAGGGTCGACGTTGAGTGAGTGCTCAATCAGATTCCTGGGCACCCCTGGCATGTCCACTGGTTTCCAAGCGAAGATGTCTCGGTTAGCCCGAAGGAAGCTGATGAGCGCGTCTTCCTATTTCGAGTCAAGGCCCGCCCTGATCATGGTAGTCTTGCTGATGTCGCCTGTCCCAAGATCAATCGCTTTGACTTGCACTTCCTCAGATGGCTGAGGCTTGTTGGCTTTGTCCGACTTCTCTGGGATGTCGAGTTCACTTGGGGCAAGCTTCTTCGATGCAGCGTAGATCTCCATCATGGCATTGGGTACTTGGTTGGTGGCTGCGAGCTCCACAGCTTCTGTGTCGCAGTCGAAGGATATCTTCAAGTCCCCTTATAGCGAGAGTACACCGGCCGGACTTGGCATCTTGAGTACCAAGTACGTGTAGTGGGGTACCGCCATGAACTTGGCGATAGGCTGTCCGCCGAGGATGGCATGGTAGGAAGTCTCGAGGTCCACGATCGGTCGGTGTTTTAGGCCAGGCAAACCTACCAAGGGGGTACCCGAGGTAGTAGATTGTCCGGTGGGGATCGTGATCGGGAGACCGAGAACTCGAAGGTATGTGTAAGGACACGGGACACAAGATTTATACGGGTTCGGGTTGCCAAGGTGGCGAACCCTACGTCCTGTTTGGAGATCAAGTATGGCGCCCTGCGCTTGGTGTTGGGTTAGATCAGGTGCCCGCTAGGTACGCGACCCTCCTTTATATAGTCCAGGGGGCGGGTTCCTAGTCGGTTACAAGGCAGGAGTCCTAGTAGGATTACACGGAACAAGTCCTAGTAGGATTACGAGAGGAATTCTAGTAGGAGTCCGTCTTCATCCTTCCTTGCATGGGTACCGGGAGTATGCCCGACAAGCCCCCGAGCACATTGTAGTCGAGTGTAGTAGTTCGAGTAGTCTTGAAGCCTCTCGCGAGTAGTTCTTGAGCGTCCTCGAGTACGCTTGGAGAAGTCTTCAATAGTACTTGAGCTGCCACGAGGTCGAAAGGTGGTCCGGCTCATCGGTCTTGAAGTCGAGATTATATGGAAGTGCGGTTGCAAAATCGCACTCCATATGGAGTAGCCCCCGAGCCTTAGGTTGAGTTGCGGACTCTAGGCGAGGGTCAATCTTGACTCCAAATCTTCCGTCTTGAAAAAATTTGAGTGATGGGCGTAGCATAGCAGCCCCCGAGCCTTGAAATGATTAGGTAATAATCAATCCAAGGGTCTTCAGTGTTCGCGAAAGCCATCATCCGAGTACTCTTGCAGCGTGTAGCCCCCGAGATAAAAGAGTCGTATGAGCCATGTTGAGTAGTTGTAGGTGCGGAGCCCCCGAGCTTGAGAGCGAGCAAAGCCTGCTGAAGTTATCCTCAAGTAGTAATTTGAGTGCAGCCCCCGAGCTGGAGAGATTCCGAGTAGTAATTTGGCGTCAAGCCGTGGAGCATGAGAAGTAGTCGTGCCGTCGGAGCGGACTTTAGGTGCGACCAAAGTTAACTTTAGATGCGGCGGTGCGGACTTTAGAATGCGACTTAAAAACCGAAGTCGACTTTGTGCCGCGCGAGAGCGGACTTTGAGTTGCGGCCGAAGAAGTCGACTTTAGATTGCCGCGTAAAGCGGACTTTAGATGCGACTGCAGTAGTCGACTTTGTGCCACGCGGGGTGGACTTAAGATGCAAAAAATGAAAAGCACTTTCTGGAAAGCAAAAGCAGAAAAAAAATCAGAGAAAACGAGTAGTTTTGCCGCCGGAGCGGGCTTAAGATTGCGACAAAAGTCGGCTTGTGCCACCGGAGTGGGCTTGGATGCGGCCGTTAGCGTCGACTTGTGCCACCAGAGTGGGCTTGGGTGCGACCGTTAGCGTCGACTTGTGCCACCGGAGTGGGCTTGAGTACCGAGCCATGGATTTTAGACCCAAGGTACGATTGCCGCCGGAGCGGGCTTGAAGGTGCGACCAGAGTCGACTTGTGTACACGGGCCATGGATTTCGGACCCAAGGTACGGAGCGCGAGTACTTAGGGTACTTGGACCCATGGTACGGAGCGTGAAGACCACGTGCGGCTTGGTTCCATTGTCGCCGAACCCGAGGGCCACTTACGGCTAGGTTCCATCGAAGCTTACACACATAGTATGCCACCGAAGCGGCGAAGATGCAACCGAGTCGACTTTAAGTTGCCGCATGGAGAGGACTTTAGAATGCGACTTTAGAAATCGACTTTAGATTACCGCGCGTAGCGAGTTTAGAAAAGCCGCCTCCTTGGGATAGCCCCCGAGTTGATGAAGTAGACTCGTGGTGACTTGATTGATATACCCCAAGAGTAGTCGGCGAGAGTGCGGCTCCCGTGAAAACCCGTCCGTAAGCGTACACAAATGAGTAGTCGGCAAGTAGTCCTACATGATGAGGAGAACAAGCCAAGAAAAGAAAACAATAATCATTTAAATAAATGACTTAGTTGTTGCTTTGCCGGTGCGGACTTGTAGATGAAGTTGTGGTGGTTGGCAATGGAGCCGCAATGAGTTGTTGCTAAAGTTAACTAGTCGAGTTGATTCCAACTAGTTGTTGGGGGTGTGATCGTTAGTTCTCGACTAGTTTGGAAAACTAGTCAAGATGGATGGTCGACGCGATGCGACCGGAAGACGACGTCGTGGGGGCGTGGCGTACTCGAAGTAGAGCCGGTGTTACCGCGAGACAAGTAGTCACGACGCACGGCATGGCTGAGTAGAGCCGGCGTCGCGGCAAGACGAAGTCGCGGCGCACGGAGTAGTCGACGATGAGCCGCGTGACGGGCCGCGCGACGTACCGAGGCACTCGGATGCGCGGCGTAGGTGAAGTAGTCGACGACGAGCACGCCCGAGGCGGAGTAGTCGACGACGAGCGGTGCGACGAGCCGCGTGACGAGCCGTGCGACGTGCCGAGGCACCCGGACGCGCGCGCGGGGGGGCGGTTGACGACAAGCCGGCGCGAGGCGGAGTAGTCGACGACTAGCGGCGCGGCGAGCCGCGTGACGTGTCGAGGCACCCGGACACGCGGCGGAGGCGGGGTAGTCGACGACAAGCTCGCGCAAGGCGGAGTAGTCGACGACGAGCGGCGCGACGAGTCGCGTGATTAGCCGTGCGACGTGCGAGGCACCCAGACGCGCGGCGTAGGCGAAGTAGTCGATGATGAGCTCGCGCGAGGCGGGGTAGTCGATGACGAGCTCCCGCGCGAGGCGGAGTAGTCGGCGACGAGCGGCGCGACGAGCCACGTGACGAGCCGAGGCACCGGACGCGTGGCGGAGGCGAAGTAGTCGACGACAAGCTTGCGTGAGGCGGAGTAGTCGACGACGAGCGGCGCGACGAGTCGCGTGACTAGCCGCGCGACGTGCCGAGGCACCCGGATGCGCGGCGTAGGCGAAGTAGTCGACGACGAGCCTACGCGAGGCCGAGTAGTCGACGACGAGCCCGGGCGACGCGGGAGTAGTCGACGACGAGCGGCGCGACGAGTCGCGTGACGAGCCGCGCGACGTGCCGAGGCACCCGGACACGCGGTAGAGGTGAAGTAGTCGACGACAAGCCCGCGAGAGGTGGAGTAGTCGACGACGAGCGGCGCGACGAGTCGCGTGACTAGCCGCGCGACGTGCCGAGGCACCCCGGACGCGCGGCGTAGGCGAAGTAGTCGACGACGAGCTCGCGCGAGGCGGAGTAGTCGACGACGAGCTCGCGCGAGGCGGAGTAGTCAACGACGAGCCACGTAACAATCCGCGTGACGAGACGCGCGACATGCCGATGCACCGGACGTGCGGCGGAGGCGGGGTAGTCGACGACAAGCTTGCGCGAGGCGGAGTAGTCGGCGACAAGCGGCGCGATGAGCCACGTGACGAGCCGCGCGACGTGTCGAGGCACCCCGACGCGCGGCGTATGCGAAGTAGTCGACGACGAGCTCGCGCGAGGCGGAGTAGTCGACGACGAGTGGCACGACGAGCCGCGTGACGAGCCGCGCGATGTGCCGAGGCACCCGGATGCACGGCGTTGTCGAAGTAGTCGACTATGGGCGGCGCGACGAGCCACGTGACGAGCCTCGCAATGTGCCGAGGAACCCGGACGCGCGGCCGTAGGCGAAGTAGTCGACGACGAGCTCGCGCGAGGCGGAGTAGTCGACGACGAGCGGCGCGACGAGTCGCGTGACGAGCCGCGAGACGTGCCGAGGCACCCGGACGCGCGGCGGATGCGACGTAGTCGACGAGAAGCTCGCGCGAGACGGAGTAGTCGACGACGAGCGGCGCGACGAGTCGCATGACTAGCCGCGCGACGTGCCGAGGCACCCCGAACGCGCGGCGTAGGCGAAGTAGTCGACGATGAGCTCGCGCGAGGCGGGGGTAGTCGACGACGAGCTCGCGCGAGGCGAGTAGTCGACGACGAGCGGCGCGACGAGCCGCGTGACGAGCCGCGCGACGTGCCGAGGCACCCGGATGCACGGCGTAGGCGAAGTAGTCGACGACAAGCCTGCGCGAGGCGGAGTAGTCAACGACGAGCGGCGCGACGAGTCGCGTGACTAGCCGCGCGACGTGCCGAGGCACCCCGACGCGCGGCGTAGGTTAAGTAGTCGACGACGAGCGGCGTGACGAATCGCGTGACTAGCCGCGCGACGTGCCGAGGCACCCCGACGCGCGGCGGGGCGAAGGTAGTCGACGACAAGCCCGCGCGAGGTGGAGTAGTCGACGAGGAGCGCGCGCGACGAGTCGCGTGACTAGCCGCGTGACGTGCCGAGGCACCGGACGCACGGCATAGGCGAAGTAGTCGACGACGAGCTCGCGCGAGGCGGAGTAGTCGACGACGAGCTGCGTGAGGCGGAGTAGTCGACGACGAGCCACGTAACAATCCACGTGACAAGTCGCGCGACGTGCCGAGGCACCGGACGCGCGCGGCGGAGGCGGCGTAGTCGACGACAAGCCTGCGCGAGGCGAGTAGTCACGACGAGCGGCGTGACGAGCCGCGCGATGTGCCGAAGCACCCGGACGCGCGGCGTATGCGAAGTAGTCGACGACGAGCTCGCGCGCGAGGCGAGTAGTCGACGACGAGCGGCACAACGAGGCGCGTGACGAGCCGCGCGACGAGCCGAGGCACCCGGACGCGCGGTGTTGTCGAAGTAGTCTACGACGGGCGGCACGACGATCCACGTGACGAGCCGCGCGACGTGCCGAGGCACCCGGACGCGCGGCGTAGGCGAAGTAGTCGACGAGAGCCTACGCGAGGCGGAGTAGTCGACGACAAGCTTGTGCGAGGCAAAGTAGTCGACGACGAGGCCGGGCGAGGCGGAGTATTCGACGACGAGCCACGCAACAATCCGTGTGACGAGCCGCGCGACGTGCCGAGGCACCGGACGCGTGGCGGAGGCGAAGTAGTCGACGACAAGCCTACGTGAGGCAGAGTAGTCGACGACGAGCTCCGGGCGAGGCGGAGTATTCCACGACGAGCCACGCAACAATCCGCGTGACGAGCCACGCGACGTGCCGAGGCACCCCGGACGCGCGCGGAGGCGAAGTATTCGACGACAAGCCGCGCGAGGCGGAGTAGTCGACGACGAGCGGCGCGACGAGCCACGTGACGAGCCGCGCGGCGTGCCGAGGCACCCGGACACGTCGCGTATACGAAGTAGTCGACGATGAGCCCGCGCGAGGCGCAGTAGTCGACGACGAGCGGCACGACGAGCTGCGTGACGAGCCGCGCGACGTGCCAAGGCACCGGACGCACGGCGTTGTCGAAGTAGTCGACGACGGGCGACACCACGAGCCAAGTGACGAGCCGCGCGGCGTGCCGAGGCACCCGGACACGCGGCGAAGGCGAAGTAGTCGACGACGAGCATGCGCGAGGTGGAGTAGTCAACGACAAGAGGCGCGACGAGCCGCGTGACGAGCCGCGCGACGTGCCGAGGCACCCCGACGCGCGGCGGAGGCGAAGTAGTCGACGACAAGCCCGCATGAGGCGGAGTAGTCAATGACGAGCCGCGTGATGAGCCGCGCGGCGTGCCAAGGCACCCGAACACGCGGCGAGGCGAAGTAGTCGACGACGAGCTCCGCGCGAGGCGGAGTTGTCGATGACGAGGCCGCACGAGGCGAAGTTGTCAACGATGAGCCCGCGCGACGCGGAGTAGTCGACGACGAGCCGCGGGACGAGCCGCGCGACGTGCCGAAGAAACCGAGAAGCGCGGCGTAGGAAAATTGATTCCGCGTTGACGGGAGCAAGGCGACTTGCTTCAATGGATCTCGGCGAGTCAACGAGTAGATTGATCTTGTTGACGAGGGTCCTTCGAATTCGCCTCGGTGGTCATGATCACCCCTACCCGGCGCGCCGGTGTCGGTGTTTTAGACCGGCAAACCTACCAAGGGGGTACCCGAGGTAGTAGATTGTGCGGTGGGGATCGTTATCGGGAGACCGAGAACTCGAAGGTATGCGCAAGGACACGGGACACAAGATTTATACGGGTTCGGGTTGCCAAGGTGGCGAACCCTACGTCTCGTTTGGAGATCAAGTATGGCGCCCGCGCTTGGTGTTGGGTTAGATCGGGTGTCCGGCTAGGTATGCGACCCTCCTTTATATAGTCCGGGGGGCGGGTTCCTAGTTGGTTACAAGGCGAGAGTCCTAGTAGGATTACACGGAACAAGTCCTAGTAGGATTACGGGGGGAATTCTAGTAGGAGTCCGTCTTCATCCTTCCTTGTATGGGTACCCGGGAGTATGCCCGACGGCGACTTCGAACTTGATGTACTCGGTGCGGTAGTTTTCTCTGGTTTCCCCGAAGGTAACTGGCAAGACCACTGAGCCTAGTGGGATAATCGTGTTCCCGGGGACGATGCCGTAGAAAGGCGATGTGCTCTTGGTGAGCATGTGAGTGATGTCGAGCTTCATCTTCTTCAAGGTCTTGGTGAAGAGGGCATTGAGCCCGCTCCCACCATCGATGAGCACCTTGTTGAGTCTGGAGCCCGCGACTACCGGTTTCAGGACGAGTGGAAACCGCCCTGGTTCAGAGAAGCTTGTCCATTGATCCGCGTGGGAGAAGGTAATGGGTACCTCCAACCACCTGAGAGGGGTCGGAACCATTGGTTCGATGTTCAAGATTTCCCGTCGAGTGGCCTTCTGAGACCGTTTGGTGGGTAGTCCGCCGAAGAGGACATTCACAGTCTTGTCGGGTTCTTGGAAGTCGTCGTTGCCTTCGTCGGCCTTTTTCTTGCCCTTCTTGTCATGAGGAGGCCGTGGGTCTGGAGAGTCTTTGAGTGCTCGCCGGAGTTGGTAGCACTGCTCGGTTGTGTGGTTGCCCTCCAAATTCCACGGGCACTTCTCTTTCAGCAAGTCCTTTAAGCCGCCGGAGGTCTTCTTCGAGTTGTCTTTCACAGGGCGCTGGACAGCCGCGACTATGTTGTCTGGCTTGCGCTTGCGATTAGGACCCGAGTAGTTGTTGTTGCGACCGCCTTGATCCCTGTTGCTGTTGTTGCCGCCCACGTTTTACTTGCTCTTGCCACGAATAGCATCGTACTTTGTGTTCACCTTGTCGTCTTCGTCAGCCCATGAAGTGATCATGTCTTTGAGCTTGGTGATGGAGCTCGGGCGACGGCGACCGAAGTCTTCGAAGGTGCGATGATGGTAGAGACCGTCTTGAAAAAGGTCGATGACCTCATTGTCGGTGACATGGACTACCGTGGCGCGCTTATCGAAGAAGCGCCGCATGTACTTGCGTAAGGTCTCGCCCTGTTCCTGCTTCACTATAGCCAGGTCCATGTGAGTACCCGAGCGCCCCATGGCGCCCGCGAAGTTGCTGGTGAACTGTTCCTTGAGCTGGTCCCACTTGTCGATCGAGTACTTCTCGAGTGACTCGAGCCATGTAAGTGGAGCTTGGTCCAGACAGAAGGGGAAGTAGAGGCACTTCGTGTCGTTGTTGCCACCAGCATTTTCGATGGAGAGGGCGTAGCATCTGAGCCATTGGACTGGATCTTGCTTCGCATCATACTTGGTGATCCCCAGAGGCTTGAATTTTTCTGGGAGAAGTAGGTTGCGAAGTCGAGCAGAGAAGACGGGGAAGCCGTCGTTCTCGCCTGCCGTGGAGGACTTCTTGCGTCGAATTTCTTCAATTCTGCGGTGTGCATCGTAGCCGCCACGTGAGACACCAGTGACATGGCTGTCTGCGTGGCCTTAGCCTCCGCGATCGCCTCGCCGCCAGCTCTCCTTCCAGCCCCGTGTGAGGAGCTCCCCCGCCGCTGCCTCCGCCGCCAGCGTTACCATGAGCCACCACAGCGCGGCCGCCGCTAGTGCTTTGCCACCACCCCGAGAAGGTCCACCAGCTGATGCCCTAGTGTGGTTGGGGTTCTGTGGTAGGTCTCCTCGAGTACGATTGCGTCCGTTGTCAGCTGGACTGCGACTTGTGGCTTCATGGTCGGCTTCGCGAGTTTTGAGGGGAGGCACTTGAGTGACTCTGTTGTCGACTCTCATGAAGTAGGCATTCTCCGCGAGCTTAGAGATTACTTCTCCCGCGCGCATCTCCTGAGCCTGACGTGCTATCGTAGTGATAGACATGAGGCACTATTCAGGGGTAGTATGCACCCGGCTTTCGACTTGATTGAGTGCTTCTGTGAGGTTCCGTATGGGGAGGCTCTCACGAATACGTCTATGCCATTCGTTACGCTTCCTGTTGCGCTCATGTCGGGCATTCTTGTCGTCGCTGGTTTCGTCCGCGGGTGCATTGGCGGACAACTCGTCCGGCGAGATATCTTCGATGTAGCGGTCGGGTCGTGTCCCGCAGGGTCCCGGTGTCTCGTTGGTAGTCATGAAGACTTGGCGATCGGGAGAGCCAAGACCGGAGTCGATGTCACCACCACTTTGTTGGAGTGTGCTCCTCTGCCGGAGCTAGTGGTGTTCCCTCCTGGAAGGGAAGTGAGTCGAGGTAGGCGTCGCAACGTGAGTTCCCGTCCGTCGGTGCGGGCTTGCGGTCCGGCCGCAGGACGAATCTCCCGGCGGGTGTAGATGTTATAACTAGGCCGGTAGCTGGGCCTGACAGCGGTTGCTCGGTCATGGAGTTCTCGGACTCGGGCTCGTCGGGGTCCGATCCGAAGTCGAACTCGTAAGAGGAGTCCAAGTAGTAGCCTGAGACGGTGTTGGAGTCCGAGGTGTAGTCGGAGACGATCTCCTTACCGGCCCGGCACGCGGTGAGAGCCTTTGCATGGACCTTGCTAGCATTGCAGAGGCCATATGGGAAGTGCTCGTGGAGTCAGAAGTCCGCACACGATGGCTCGGAAGCCGGCTCGCATGCGATGGCCCACGGGGACGTCGAGTTCGAGTTGGAGGCGGATGCAAACTCGAAGTTGGCGTGTTGGTTGAAGAGCGAGATTTCGCTGAATTTTCCAGCGAGTTCGCCCGTGACCACTTCGGGAAGCGTCACGAGCCCAGTGCTCAGGTTGGGAGTCATGGTGAGGCGACGTTGGAAGGATCCGGCGCCGTCAGCAGTGCACACCTAGGACCCGAAAACGAAGGTGTCGTCGCGGTTGAAAGCAACGGTTGGCTTAATGAGAATTGAAGTCGTCGAGTTCGCCATGAGATCTTCGGCGAGATCCCCTACCTAGCGCGCCAGCTGTCGGTGTTTTAGACCGGCAACCTACCAAGGGGAGAACCCGAGGTAGATGAATGTGGCCTCGCCGAGATCGGTGACTCAAAGGAAGAGACATGTGGCACACAATTTAGACAAGTTCGGGCCGCGTGGTGCGTAATACCCTACGTCTTGTATGTCTGCGTAGCGCCGGGATTGATTGGGTGTGTTTACAAGATGATGCGTATGAGAGAGAGGGGTCCCTGCCTCGCCTTATATAGTCCGGGAGGCACGGTTACAAGTCGATTTGAGGAGAGAGTACTAGTTGGGTACGTCTAGGAGTTCTCTACATAGTACAGGACATGTACAGTTTCCTATCCGAGTACTTCTCCACCGTAGTCCTTGCTCCCCACGCCATCAGGTGTCGTGTGGCACAAGCCGAGTAGTCCCAGGGGCCCACCGAGTAGTCGGTCCTGGTACCCACCGAGGTAGTGGGCCCAGGGAGGTCCATAGACAAAACCCTTGTGTCCATTTCCATTCTCGCCGAGTTCCGAGTTCCATCTGTGAACTACAACCTACGCTCTTAGGTCCCGATCCCCCATTAGTCAACCTACAACCGCTTGGGTAACCCTCTAGCGAATCTGCCAGGTCTCACCCCCTGACACCACCCACCTCTGCCTTCTCCATCCCGCCGCCTACAATGCCGTTGGCAACCTCCAGACCTACCACCGCCTCTGCGGGCTGCAACCACCGCTCTGTCGGTCGTCCCTGCCACTGTCGCCACGGGCCGCACTAATGCCCCGCAACTAGCCCCGCCGCAAGTCATCCACACCAGAAATCCTACATATCTTCCGGAAGAAAGTTTCTAAACGAACTTCCACTGCTTTAAGATTGGTGCTACTCACACCATCCATCGGATCTCAACTCTAGCTACCTCTCTTCTCTCCTCCTCAACCTGCCGCCACCGCCCGAGCCCGCGCGCCATGGATGCGAGCCGGCGAGCCGCGGAGCTCCGGAGGGGGGCGGGAGGTGAGGGGAGCGGCCGACGGCGAGGTCGCCGCCGACCGAGGTGGTGGTGGAGGGGGCGGCCTTTATGGTTTGGGTTTCCGGGGGTGGGGGGGATCGGGTTCCGGAGAAGCTCCTCCATCTCCCGGCGACCTAGAGAAGGGGGAGGGGTTGGGGGTGGCGCATCAGCGGGCGGTGGCGCGGTCGGCGGTGGCGTCGGCCGCCGGGGTCGGATGGCCGGTGGGTAGGGACCGGTGGTGGGGGAGGAGGAGGCCGCCGGGTTAGGAAGGGCGGGGTTGCGGCGGGGGAGGGACGGCGGGTGGGTGGCGATGCGGCCGCCGGCGGGGTGGTGGGAGGTGGTGGGGGTGGTGGCCGGCCCGGGCACGAGAAGCGGCTCGGTTAGGGAGGGCGGGGGCGCCGGCGGGGGGTGGTCGGCGGACGGGCGGCGGGGAGCCGCCGGCGGGGTGGAGGACGAGGTGGCGAGGGACGGCGGCGGTGTGAGGAAGAAGAAGGTGGACATGGGCCTAATGGGCTGGAAGATGGAACCCTTATCTATCTTCCGGAAGCCATATAGGATCGGGGGTTCCTATATAACTAGCAGAAGGTGGATAAGCATGTGAACTATAAAACCCATGAAGGCCCAAAAAAGCCCACTTAACATATTCAAGTCCACCAAATACCCCACGCGTTTTGACTCTTTTTATTATTTTTTGTTAATAATTTTTTCGAACTGTTTGCAATATTTTTCATCTAACATTTTTCGAAAATGTTGCCAATATTTTTTCGTCAACATTTTTCGTGAGTGTTGTCAACATTTTTTCATCAACATTTTCCGGGAGTGTAGCCAACATTTTTTCGTCAACATTTTTCGAGAGTGTTGCTTACATTTTTTCGTCAACATTTACCGGAAGTATTGTCAACATGTTTTCTCGACAACATTTTTCAGAAGTGGTGCCACCATTTTTTCATTAACATTTTTTGGAAGTGTTGCTAACATTTTTTCGTCAACATTTTTCGGAAGTGTTGCCAACATTTTTCGCCAACATTTTTCGGGAGTGTTGTCTGCATTTTTTCGTCAACATTTTTTGGAAGTGTCGCCAACATTTTTCTCGTCAATATTTTCCCCAAGTGGTGCCAACATTTTTTCATCAATATTTTTCGGAAGTGTTGCCAACATTTTTTTGTCAACATTTTTTCATCAACATTTTTCGGGAGTGTTGTCTGCATTTTTCTGTTAACATTTTCGGAAGTGTTGCCAACATTTTTTCTCATCAACATTTTTTGGAAGTGTGTTTAAAAAGAAATTGATCGATATTTTTTTGAATCAATGAAACAATATTTTTTCACATTTCCTTAAAAATGTTTATTCAACATTTCTCAAAAAGATAAACTGAAATTTTTCAACATTTTATAAAAATATTGAATCAACATTTCGATATTTTTCGAAAAATGTTGCACCAATATTTCTCCAAAATTAAAAAATATATAAAAAAAGTTGGAGTCGGCGAGGGTGACAGCGTGGCAGCCAGCAGGCCGGCAAGCCACAGGTGCGGTGGCGGGCCGCACCGGCGGGCCGCGACGCGCGCGCGCGCGATGGCGACGCACGCAGCCCCGGCCACGGTGCGGCGCACATCGCGCAAGGCCGGCCGGCGGTCACACGAGAGGCGGCGGCGGCGGGAGGTCGCGGCGGCCCGACGAGCACGGGGCGCACGGGGAACTGCTGGCCTTGGCGGCGGCACGTGGGTGGCGGCGACACGCGGGTGGTCGGTGCAGGGGAGGTAGAAGAAAGGCTAGGGTATGTTTCGTGGGCTGCTAGTTGGGTTATAGTTCGTTTGCTATAAATCTTCCGACTATAGGATCCCCCCATCCATACTCCCACCACCGACTCCTCCCGATGCCTCCCCTGCCATACCTCCTCGCGATACCGCCTCACCGCCGGAGCCAGAGAAGAAGCACCGTGGACAGCGAAAAAATGTTGGCCCCGTATGCAACATTTTGACAAAAATGTTAGTCCAACATTTTCAAAAAAAAGTTGGTCCAACTTTTCTTAAAAAATGTCAAGAAAATATTGGCTCAAATTTCCGAAAAATGTTAGTCCAGCATTTTAAGAGATTGCTTAAAAATTATTGGTCCAACATTTCATGAAAACATATTTTCAGTGAACTGTTATAAAGTGGGAAAAAGATGAGAAGGGTGCTTTGATCTGTAAGTTGAAAATGTAAACATCGATCGGTTGCTCTATCAGTACTTAGTCATGGATATTGCAATATATCGGCCGGTGTACACATATTGATCTCATAATTACAGGATGTAGAAACGATGAGAATATATCGGTTAGGTATGCGTGCATCCGCCAAAGGGCATGTAGCCTAGTGGTTACAAGAGCCCCGGTAGTACCTCAGGTCCTGGGTTCAACTCCTCGTGAGAGCGAATTTCTCAGAATTTAACGGCATTTGTACTTTCAGTGGTAGGCGACGTTCCCGTCGACAGCAAGACGCCTGTGGTGACTTCGTCAATCTTGAAGATTTGTCGGCACAGTCTTCGAAGATGCTCCTAGGGGTAGGGCTTGCGTGCGTGTATTCATAGGGATGAGTGTGCGTGCGTTATGAGTGTCTCCGATGTATTGTCTAATTCGAAAAAAAAGGTATGCGTGCATCCAATAGATAATATTTCTAACAAAATAACGGAGGCATTTTCTCTGAATTTCTTGGCTCTTGCCCCTGTGCATCATGCAAGTCCCAATCAACAGCGGTATCACAAAGGTCTTACGACAATTAGCATGTCCTGCATTTTTTCAAAAGGTTAATTAGCATGTCCTGTAACGAAACAATTACATAGACATTTTTTCCTACTTGATCATACAACAGCTGTGCTGTGCAGAAAAGTGAAAAACCACAAAAGCTGACCGAGCAAGAATAACAGTTGCTTCCAATTTCAGCACAAAAAAAGTTATATATCATATTTCAGCCTGTCATATAATCCCAAAATTTTATTCAAAGTTTGTGCCAGCAATAAGCTGTGAGTTTAGCATTCTGAGAGAAAAGAGTATAACTGTTCCATATGCTACCTCTGGTCAAGAATAGAACTATTGAGACGTGCCCTGAATTGGATTCACCCCCAATAAGTTTGAACATATTCTAGGCATGACGGCAGCAAGCAAGATTGCTTGGGCATCCCACCTTCCCTAAATGGTTCCTAGCTCCAAGCAATACTATGCTTTCTAGAGCAAAGGAATTAATCCCCACTCACTAAGATACCTCTAACAGACCGAACACGTCATTACTTTGGTAGTATGAGTACCTCAAAAGCTATGCAAGCATAATCTAATCAGAACCACACGCACGAAGATGTTATTAGCACAAGTAAACTGCACCGCTAGAGAAACCAGTCCATAACTAGATATATGCTAAACTACTACCTCCGATTGTTTATATGTGACGTTTTGGACAAAGAAAATGAACTGATTGCACACTAAAATATGTGTCTGAAATGTCAATTATAACAGAACTGAGGTAGTACTTATTTCCCTTTTTTTCTTTCCCTTTTCTTTTAAAGAAAAGAAAGCTGATGAACAAGCCATGTTGTGTATGCATCATCTATATGTAATTATTAATATCAAATATACCCGCCAAGCAAAGCATCACACGATACATGAAGACAAACGCAAAGCTATTGTGAAGAAAACATGCATGTAGTACCGACCGATCTACAAAGTCAAATCATCACGCAAGAAGTATATCACCACACAGCAATACCAAAGCATAGCTTTTGGGCATCAGGCAGGAACCCATGAGCAGGAACCATGGTGAGAGCTGGATGCAGAGGTTTATCGACCGATTCCCGCGTTGTCTGCAACAAGAAACACTTGGAACACCCCCCACCACTCCCGGATCACCACAAGGCAAGGAAGGGATCGATAAACCACTGCGCCCAGACACCACCTGTATAGATGATAAAGATGTATATAGTCTGACTAAAAAAATAAACCTTTGCACCAATGCAAAGAAACTGAACCAGAAACGGGGAGGGACGGCAGCCGCGGCCCACGGAGGGAGACGGAGCAGCACAAGAAACACCTCCGAGAGATCACATGTACTAGCCCATATGTTGAGTATGCTATGCGAGAGGGAAGCTGGGGTTGGGAGATCTGGATCTGGGATTTATACGCCGCATTGGGTGGAGGAGGAGGATGTGACGGGATCGGAGGCAGGAGGAGACGGAGAAGAGAAGAGAGAAATTAGGGGTGGTGGCGTGGTGCCGCTGCGCAGCCCCAACACGGGCGGGGGTGGTGGTGGACTGGTGGGGCGCCGAGGTGGGGAGAGAAGACTAGGAATCTTTCTGGTGCTGTGCCTGTGCGGCGGCAGAGGAAGACGGACCAACACGGGTGGGCACTCGGCTTTGCTCATCTTTTCTTGGGTGAAATCGTGAGCTCGATTGGGCGCGGCCGCGCGGGGGGTCCCTCCATTCGCTAAAGGCAATCGACACTGTCGATGATTGTTGGTTTTGACGCGTTGCGGCGAGCCACTGCAGAGTGAGCTCAGCTGGATAAGGACAGGTGTTGCCACTGCCTGCTCGCCATCTGGCCCTCCATTTCTTGTTTGGCCTGTTCTTCGCTCCGATTTCTTCAGCCAATTGATTGATTGGAGTAGCAAATCATGTGTGCGCTTCAATTGCCAAGATTGATTGCAAGAAAAATTGGACCCAGTGCAGTGGCTTAAACTAGGTGAAAGTTTGTAGTGCCAGACGGCGAAAGAGCACATACTATATGCCAATGTTGTTGTTGGTAGTGCCAAATGGGCTGCACTTTTGCAACTTGATGAATATTATTATGGCGGCACCTGAAATATCCCTAACAGAAAATAAGCACCGAAAGATTCGCTGGCACAATGTTCTACACAGAAATCATGAGAAGCGAAAACCTTGAAATTTCTCCTCTTCGTCCAGAGCTAGGCAGCCAGCAACAAATCACTGTCAGATTAGCAGAATGCGATGGGGTTCAGGCCAAATCTCCAGTGCAGCATCACTGTGGGTAAAGATTAAGACGCGTCAGGCGAAAGCCTCCGTGACAATCTTCAGACTGATGGCCCTGGACGTGATGGCATGTTACGCCAAATAATCAAGTATCAATGGGGACATGATTGCGAAGGCAAATGGTTTATCAGCAACCTAATCTGAACAGGACATGTAATCGCATGGCTCACACTGTTCCGGTCATCAACAGCATGACAGTAAGGGCATCCCTTCAGCCGAAAGAACCATAAATGTCTTAATACATACAAATTTGCTGTGAAGGCAATTAGTTGGACAAAAATGAATCAAATCACACAGATACTGTTAGGTGAGTTATCAAGCTCCTTGCAAGATTCTGAATATAGCTTCTTCTACACAAGTTTCTTGCAACTTGCAAGTAATGTGGCAAACTGCATCCAGATCCCAAGAATCAGAGATAATCCAGATGTGATCACTACAACCCCACAGTTTGTTGCCGAGCTGATGAGAGGCAATGAGGTCCTCCTGTTTCAACAAACCGAGCATCCACCATCCAACACCTTTCGAAGCTCTAATTTGTCTAAATATGAACAATAATAAACTACCCAGCACGACTGAATATTAGGATCCACAAAGTATGCATATGCACACAAGACTTGAAAGATCATTTTGAGGCAAGGTGAAGGGTACAGGTGGTTCTTGTCTCAACATCACAACTGAGTGCTATATCTTGGCAGTGGCTTGGTTTCAAGCACGCTTACGCCTCAACTGAGCAAACAGCTGCAGATTAAGGCTCATGCATCAGTTATAATCTAGAATACCTACTGACAAAATTCAAGCTCATAAACATTTCTCTTGAGGATATAAGCAACTGTATCAGAAGACCAGTTAAAATTAATTTTAAAATCCTGTCCAAAAAAAAACTCTAAAGGTTCCCCCGAGAATCAAAACTTTACCTGGAATGGGTATTGCAGAATCCAACCAATGATAGGTATTTGATATAGGAACGCCTGGATAGGAGGCCCATAACCACTGCAAAGTTGGAAGCAAAAGGTCAGTGACAATGAAACCAAGAAACAAATTTAAAATGAGGATAGTTGGACAAGGACCTGAAGAGCACAAAAGATCCATATAGTTCCATGATTATACCAGCAACAGGCCAACGGACAAACAGAAGAAACAGACCAATGAAGAAAGGCACGGATCCCTGCAGATAAGAATAGCATTATCTCTTTAATGGGTGGGTATGGGACAAATCACTGAGGTCAGCACTTGGAAAAGAAATAATATGTTAGCCAAGATTAATCAAGATGGACATCATAATACTAAGACACTTGGATTTGCCAGATGGGAACTATTGCCACAGCATGCACTCTGCAGTAGATTACCCTGCATGTCCTGGACTTGTGCAGAGCTCAACTTTAGCCACATGTTTGTTTGCCTTTGCTTACATGCAATTTTTTAAACCACAAGGCTAGTGATTGTCATGGAGGGAATGAAACCACATGTCAACAATTTCTGATATTACTTGCTTGCTTAAGAAAATATGCCAAGAGAAGTTGTGGCGTTAAACGCAGAAGGTTAACACTTAACACCAATTGAAAGTTCGACCAATCCAGAAGTAACTAATTTGTTCAAGATGTGATATACAAAAATAATTAATATATAACAATATATTCATATAAATATAATCTCGAATCATAATAAACTAATAAACAATAATAATGACGACACCAATGATAATAATAATGACAATCCTATAAACATCCTTGCAAGTTGCAACTTATATTTCTAGTTCATCCATATTTTAACAGCCAATTACCCAAGGTCAACAGGTCAACAGAACTAACCAATGCATACACCTGCAACTTATTAGTTCAAGAGTGTAAAAAAGGTTTATGTTTCAGAAAAAAAAATCAAAAGTCGGCACAAAACAGTAACGCAGAAGCAAACCACAGAGAAGCAGTCCTGTATCATGAAAGCCTCGAAATACCTTAAGGTTTGCCTTCTTCGTGAAAAGTTGCCACATAGATTGCCATCCGAGTAATAGGCCCACTCCAGTCAAAAAGAAAATCTAGTTGAATGTAGAAACAACGTAGGATAACATGAGGAGTGAGTCATGCTAACTTCATTACATACATAATATTACAACACAAGGACTGTGAGTTATAATATCATACATTACCCAGAGCCAACAAGCCCCTATCGAAGAAAAGGATAACACCAAGGAACGAGAATAGGATGCCAAATCCCACCAGACCTATGCCAATCTCTTCGTATTGAAAAATGGGGAACAAAATAGAAACCATCAGCATCATCTTAGATGGAAAAAAGCAAACATTAGATCAGTGAATAGAAACAAACGAATCTTTTTGGAAATTATAACTGAACGCAACTTCTATTGCACATATGATACTAGTTCTCTTTATTATACTGACCCATACGTGCTCTGAATCTCAACTCAGCAAGCCCTAGACTGCCATGTTTTCAAATAGAGTGAAATGCACTATAGGTCCCTAAACTATTTTCCTATTATCATCTAGGTCCATGAACTTTTAAAGTGGTCATCTGGGTCCTTCAACTTTTTAAGTGGTTCATTCCAAGTGTGAATTCAGGTCTATTTGGACCTGGAATGAACTCAAAATGACCATCTTAGAGCATCTCCAAGAGCTTGCCAGATTTTACTTAGCAAATCTTGTGGTTTGCCAACTTCTAAAAAGGTATGCCAAGTAAAAAAAGAGTTCATCTCCAACAATTTGACATAATTCACTTGTCAAACCCAGATCTAACTTACATCAGGAATCATGAGAAACAAAATTATGTTTCTGCCCTTCCACCTCTTTTGAAAACTTATATCAGGAAACCTTCTCTATTCTTTATTTCTTTTTTCACCCATTTTTTCTTGTTTTGCCAAAATTAGATGGATGCCAAGTTGGTTTGCCAAACTCTTGGAGTTGCTCTTACAAGTTGAATGACCTAGATGATCAACTTTGAAAGTTCATGGACCTAGATGAGAATGCAAAAATAGTTTAAGGATCTATGATGCATTTCACTCTTTCAAAAATATCCAGTCAGGTTTGTGATTCTCAACAAATTCAATTTACACAAAATATGTGAGGAAAAGGTCTGGAAAATTTTACAGTGTGCAAAAAATTATTATAAGGTGCTCCCTGTGTTCAAACTATAATGCACAGTTCAACACAATCTCCAAGACTGCTAATTTATCTTATAATATCTATTTCAACAATATTATGATCATTTGAAAGTACTTGAATTCAGACATGAATCAGACGGTACCATTTCTTTACCCTACCATCTTCATCAAAGACAAATAGTTGATCAAAGACTAATAAGTTTAAATATTGGAATGTGTCCATGCCTTATAGGGAGTAGCAGTATAGTACTCAAATCTTTTCATTGCATGCAGTAGAACGAAGGAGAGTTCTGATTATTTCTTCTGAATAAGTGAATATCTAAAACACGAAGACAAATGGAAGTGCTTTGATTACTTGCAGCAAGTAACAGTATTGAGAATAGAACTTTACTTTTGATCTCACTGATCTCGTAAGCCATTGCCTTGGCAGTTGAAGATAGCAATACAGCTTCACTTCACAACCACAAACTCAACCTGTAAAAAATACCATTGATTTCTTAGAAGTAATCCAGTCAATAACCCGAGAAATGGAAAACACATAGCACTCCAATAAGGGCCAATAGACCAATTTAATGCTCTTAACAAATAACACTATATGGCCCTTGTTTTCTTGCTTCCTTTCATGCTCATGACTCACCACCAGGTGATAGACCAGGTGGAGTCGGCTACTGAGGATGAGAAATTAGGTCATAGATGAGAAGGACAACTAGACAAAAACTAGCTTGATTTTTGCTTGATTCTGAGAAGACTGATGTGACCCTATATAAGTCCAGACTCCGGATGCCCCTAACAAACAAACTAATCCAATCCTCATAACTGACTTCCCCATACTTAAAGTGAAATGTCTAATGCTCTCCCCTTCAGGCTTTGAACCTGGAGCTGACAGTATTGTCTCATTTCTAGCTAGCATCCCTATCTCTAATCATATCTCTCTAACTACATCATCTCCTGTCATATGTCAAGGAGGCTATGCTGGCCCATGGCCCTCTAGATCCACACCCATGACATGTACCAAGGATCACGGTCCGGGTTATCTTTAGTTGGTCCAGAGCACATCTCATCTAACTGCCATAATGCACTAGATATATTCTACTAACACAGACAAAACTGATGAGTGATTTGGTAAAGTGGCACTTCTGCAATGCTATGCTGCTATGTTTCTCCTAACAAGCAGTGCAAATTACAGAAATGGGCACACCCAATGCTAAAATCTCACACATAATGTGGGGTCTATAGAAGGAATTCTGGATAGCCTTGCCCTTACTTTATTTTGCAAGGAGGCTCATTTAAACCAAGGACCTCTAGAGACACAAGGAATTCTGGGTAGCCTTGCCCTTACTTTATTTTGCAAGGAGGCTCATTCGAACCAAGGACCTCTAGGGACACAAGTTGAGATATTTTACCACTGCGCCAGTCACATCCTTATTGAAAATTACAGAAATGATAATGAAGAACATGTCTAAATAATAGCCCAAGGCAGCCATATAGTTTTCCTATGAACAAGGCAACACCATCCCCCCCCCCCCCCCCCAAGCCCCACTTTAGACAGTCCCAAGGGCCGATTAGGTTACAGGGCACTTGTTTGTTGCCTGACGGCCCCCTGCAAAAACAATGATCTACACAGATGACAAGTTTAAGTCACAAGCCAGAAGGCTACAACTTATAATGGCGAGAAATGATAGAAGATGTTATTCATTGCAGAAAGTGGGGCTGCACAGTGAAGAAACAAATGCAAAATGCATTGCTAGCTGCACTGATCATCTTCATATTTGCATATATAAAGTCATGGCTTCAATTAATTTGAAATTTGGATAGATAAAGAACCAGAACTAACATCTACACCAACTCTGAAATGGTTGAAAGGAAAATAACTGCAAATCATATCCTCCCACAGAATAATCATCATAAGTTAACATCTTGAGGATTGCAGAACTGTAGTCAACGAATTTTACTGCAAGAGTTACATGATTGGATGCTAGTGAGATACTCCCTGCGTTCCAAATTGTAGGTCGTTTTAGCATTTCAAGGTTCATAATTGTTGTTATGCATCTAGATATAGTTAATTGTCCTAAATTTAATTCAAATATATATGCTTTTAAAAAAACATTCATCCTTGTCTGCTTGTTACTGCCATATCCTACATAAAGTTTATAGTAAGCTCCTGCCACGTGGAATTGTGGACAACTCAGTCCGAGCATTTTCTAGATGTGCCATGGTTATGCTAGTTATCTGGACTCTTCAGAGTAAAATTTCCCAGGATGCCAGAAGCAAAGGGGAAAAAAGAAACAGGATACACCAAATCACCAGCTGTTACGTAATACAGCAGGGACAATATAACTCAGATACTTTGCAACAGCAAACTTCAACGAGTGGCAGTGTGAGTGACACCTCACAATACACAAGTGTAAGATCCACTGTAGGGTTTGAAATTTTTAAGATAATGTTAAGCGGTCAGGAGGGAAAAATGTGAACTAATCTGACCTAGGTAAGTCCAAACAAGATGTGCTCATCACACCAGCTAGCTTTCCGCCAACTATGATAGCTCGATACAGCCCAATTTTTTTTCTGAAGACATAATTTGGCAATGGCCACCAATTTTTTTTCTGAAGACATATAATTTAGCAATGACCTCCAAGGGAAGAGCACTTGTACAAGGCACATGCCAATTTGCCAACAGTACCATACAACGCCGAAACCAATTCCATTTGGGCAAATTCTACACATCACCAGGCAAATTCTACGCATCACCAACATTACGGAAGTTGACGTTCAGCCAACATGTGATTATCCAAGGCAAGGAACCTAAACGTAGCACGTCACGGCGCGGCCACGGTACCAGCACGGCAACGCAAGCAGAATAGCAGCACGGCGGGGAGCCGGGGACCGGGTGCGGCCTAGGCACGTGCACAGCAAACAAAGCCGGATCGGGCTGCGCAGGCCGCGGAGAGCGGGGGGATTAGGGCTTGCCTGCCGACGAAACCCGCTTCCCCAACTGCGAAGCAGAAGGGAAACGAGAACCCCCGCCGCGAGCTTGCCGGCGGCCGCGGATGACGACGAGAAGGACCCGCGCGCGGTGGCCGCCACCGCCGCGTCGCCGGCTTTGGTGGTGGCGGTGGGCGGTGGTGGTAGAGAGATCGGAGGGAGGGGGAGCGCTCAGCGGAAGGAAAGCGAAACAGGGCAGCGTAGAGCTTCTGGCGTGTGGGTCCGGGACCCAATTGGTGGGGCAGAGGCGATACCGCGTGAGCGAATGGGGCCGAATCAAGCTGGGCTTTTTTTTTCTTCCATTTGCTTAGCGCTTAGAGCAACTCCAACAGCCTAGCCAAATTGGTTGAACTAGCTAAATTTTAGAAAAAACCTCAAATACACTCTTCCAACAGACTAGCTATCTTGCCACCGAGCTATCCTGGCTGGCCATTTTCGCTGCCCCGCTAGCCAAATATGGCCAGCGTCATCCACTAGCCAATCTCCCGCGGCCCCACCTCCCGTGTGTTCCGGTCCCGCCCCTACCCGCCGGACCAGAGAGCAGGGGACTCTGCGGCGTCGAGCAGCTATGCCTCCCCTCCTCAGACCACGTCGCCGGCCGGGAACGGAGGAAAAAGGGCGCCGACGGCCGAGGCCGAGGGAGCGACTCGGGGGGGTACGCCGGCGGCGCGAGGACCTCGGGGGAGAAGCTCGGGTACGCATAGTAGGAGCTCGCCGGCGCCGCGGGGGAAGATAGGGAAGAGCTAGCCGTGGGCGTGGGGATGCGGCGGGGAGGGACGGCTACGGCGATGAGGGCGGGGGAGGATGGGGGGCGCGCGAGGGGAGATCCGTCGGGAGCGCGGCGGCCGGGGAGCGAAGCGCGCGCGCGCGGGCGCGCGAGCGGAGCTCCGGCGGGGAGCCGCGCCGGCGTCCGCGAGGGCCGCGGGCTGCGCTAGCGGAGCTCCGGCCGGGAGCGCGCGTCGCCGTTTGCAAGATCGCGGCCGCGCGAGTGGAGCTCCCGGGCGGGTGCCGCGCCTCCGGGAGCGAGGCCGCGCCGGTTGCTCTGGCCTGGCCGCCATGGATGGGGGAGAAGAAGTAAAGCAGATAAGGTCGTGGGGTCCACACGTCAGTGAGTTGGAGTGGAAGGAAGTAGGATATGAAGAGCAAGATTTTAGCCAGTCTGTTGGAAGAAGAAGAGATATAGAAAAAGATCACTAGCTAAATGACTAGATAAATGTGAATTTAGCTAGCCTAATTTACCTAGTCTTTTGGAGTTGCTCTTAGACTGTATCTGCAAAAGGACACATATGCAGAAGGGGAGAGAAAGAAATCACTCTAAACAAACTGAGCGTTCCAGCAACATTGTGCAACCATCACCCTCATCCCAACCATCCCCACCGCACTGCTGACCGCCGCCTCCTCCTCCGACCGCCACCTCCGCCTCCTCCCTCGACCTCCGCCTCCGCCTCACCCCCTACCTCAGCTGTGGCCGCACTTGGAGGCCCCGAATCGACGAGGTGGGGCGTGGCGGCGGCGGATTCGGAGCTCCGCCCTCCGTAAGCTCCCCTCCGTGGAAGATCGACAGGCGGCGCAGGAGTAGGTGACGGCGGGTGGGGCGGAGCTTCGAGATCCGACCTCCTCATCCCCGGGCGGCGGCGCAGGAGCAGAGCTCAAGGGCGCATGAGGCGGCGGGTGGAGCTTTCCTCACGGCGCAGGAGCAGGAGGCGGCGGGTGAAGCGAAGCTCCGAGATCCTGCCTCCTCATCCCCAGGCGCGAGATCCGGCTTCCTCCCTCCTATCGCCGACTGTTGCAGTTCGCAGGTTCATAGGTTGGGCTCCCTCACTGGTGCCCTTCTCACCTCCAACGTTGTGCGTCCCTTCTTCTCTCCTTCCCTGGGATGGCGCGAGAGGAGGATTCGTTGGTCTCCCTTGATGCAGCGAGGTGAGAGAACCCCCGAGAATGCGCGTGCGGAGGGCTGCGACTGCAAAATGCGCGAGCCGATGCAATGACCGCTGGAGCTGCTACAATGCATTTTCCTTCTTCATTTTCCAGATTTGCTCCCGGTTGTAGAGACCTCTGGAGTCAGTCTTAAGCAGATCCCACGACGAATTCAGAAAAAAATAAAAACGGAACAAAGAGCCCCACGGCACTCATAGCCTTATATCTCTACCCCTAAAAACCTCGTGAGGGCAACATCGCCCCCTTGGTTCCGCCTATTCTGCCTGGCAGAACCATCAGCGTGTTGCGCGCCGTCCGATGAAAATAGACAGCAATACGCCACACCCTCCCCCACCCGCCGCCGCCGCGCGGGACGACCCAGCGCCAGTGCTCACCTAGCCACAAGTCCACGACCCAGCGCCGTCACACCCGCGAACTCGCCGCCGCGCCATCACGCCGATGGAATCCGGCCCGCGGAGCTCGCAGGGGCTCGCAGGCGCGCTTGGTGGGCTCGTCGGCCCCCCACCATCTGTGACGCCCCAGGTTTTCAGTCGGGTTAATTAACACTAAAGATCCGGTCAACCGAGTTGACTTTGGTCAAACGACAGTCAACCTGGGCCATCACCTCGAAAACATCACCAACCACCCCTAATGACACCCCTTGGTCAACTAGTGGTCAAGGTTTGGTCAAAACCCTAGTCAAACCCCTTAAACACCCTTTGACCCTCCTATGTCGCCCGGAACTTTTGCCGCGTTCTCCAAATTTCACCTAAGCACTTCAAATTCTCCCAATACAAAAGTTGTGTAGTTTTTCATGGGACACAACTTTCTTGTTGAGTGGCATTTGAGATTTGAAGTCTAAATAGGTGAAAAACCTCGGTCAACGCTCCCAGGCACTATTCATCGGCGCCCAGAAAACTGCCAACTTGGCATGCAATTTGTGCACAATTGGTTGAGAAAAACGTTATAAGCCCTTTGTAAAAGTTGTAGAGGGATACTAGATCTACAACTTTGCTTATTACATCTTGGGGCACTTCAGTTCAAATTTTTGGGTTATAATGGGTCAAACCAGGCTAGTCCGAATTGTTTCGGTGCTTGGAACGCGTGCCCGCGCACGACGTCGCTCCCGGCGCGCCACGTCGTCTGCCACCGTACCGCACGCCGAGGCTCCCCTCCGATCGCTGGTCCGTCCACTGTGCCTTGGTCACTGTGCTCCGGAACGGTTGACGCGGTCTAGAGGCCGTAGGCCGGTGCCACGCGGCACGCCTGAACTCGCCGGCGCGAGCATGCCGAGCCGCCGTTGGCCGGCGAACCTTTCCCCACGTCGCGTCGCCTGTAGCCATGCTGTGACTAGGCGTTCACGAACAGCCTTTCCCAACGCGCCGACCACCTATTTAAGTGCCCTTCCTCCTCCGTCGCACGAGCACACACTGTGCCGCCGCCCGCCACGGTTGCCGCGCGAGCAACCCCAACTCGCTGGCTCGATTCGCCGCCCACGGGCCACCTTTCTTCAATTCCTTCCGCCCGCAGCTCCACAACCTCTCTATAGCCGCTCCCCACCTCCTCTTATCGTCCCTGAGCCACTGAGACGAGGGCCATCGCAAAATTTCCGGCCGCCATACCATGTGCGCGTGAGATCCACCTAACCGGTGACAATGCCCTTCCGGCCATCCTCATCGCCAACAAATGGCACAAACCGAACCACCGTGAGATCCCGGTGCCTATGCTTCCGTCCACTCATTGTTTTAGCCTTGTTTCCGCGGACTTTCCCGTATTTGCCGTCGGCCATGCGCCCCCATCCATGGCGCCCCTGTGTAGGGTTAGGTTTTCGGAAGAAGAATGGGGGATGTTGCCATGGGCCGAGGGGAGTGTGCCAGGGTAGCCTCTTGTGAGGGGGAGGAACCCACGGCACCAACGCAGCCGCGCCATGGCCGCTGCCCATGCCAGGCACGGTTCTGTCCAAGGGAAGAAGAAGGGCAAGGGTAGGGTTGTGAGAGAAATAGAAAGGCAGGGGGTTATGCATAAAGTAGAGGAGTTATGTTAAGAGGTGGAGAAGTTCTAGGGGTCTGAATGCTAAGTGACGGGGGTTAGCTGTAAGGTCGAGGCTACATCTCTTAAAGAAAAATCTTTGCAGGGGTCTGCTCATAAACTTGAAAGGGTCTGTTTGAAAAGCGTAATTTTCAGATCTTTACTCAATGGCTGTGAGCTTCGAAAATTCATATAAAATCACAGAAAAATCCAAAAATTGCAAATCCAATTTTGTTGTGCTCTGTGTGACTAGAACTACAACTTCGTCAAAGCATGTATATACTTTTGAGCTTTAGTTTTTGCTTGAAAAATTGAAATGTGAAATACCTAGATCTGTGTTTGTGCAAAATCCATAAATGATCATGAGCCGGATTTTGGATATGTTGTGGGAACTAGCATGTGTAGGTCCTGTGCCAAAAATTGCACAAAGTTGCTGAAGGAATCTTTTTATATGATTACCTTGTGATATTGTCAAATCTGCCTAAATGATTTTTGTAGCTTAAAATATAATTATTTTTGAGCCCTACTTGTGGATATTGTCTTGTTATGCTAAAATGCACCTCTGGTGAATTTACCCTGATTTTATCTTTGTTAGAAATATTATTCCCAAATATATGCTTGTTTTTATTCATAACTGTGTATATCAAGATCCATAGTAGATACAAGTGTGTTTGTTGGTTTCTTGGGCTTGTTTTAGGTCAGAGCATGTGTAGGGGAAAGTTTGGCCTCATTGCTGTTATATTTATTTTTATATGCATTGATCCTTTAAATGCTAGCAAGAAATGCCTTTATTTGTGTGCATTTAGTTTGCAGTGGATCAAACTTGTTGCTTGCTGTCCAAATAGGTGTTTCCTGGTCAGTAGGACTAGTGGGTACTGTTGGGCAAGTTTTGAGGTGTGATTGGTTGATGAAAGGTTGAAAACTAGATTAATCTAGCAAGGGAAAAATAGGAAAAACAAATTTCTTTTGGGCATAAGCTATATAAATGAGTTAGGAAAGTAATTTGTGGCATAAAAGTAACTTTTCTTTGCTGTTCGTATTTAAAGTAATTAACTCCTTTATATATGTACACAATCACCATCATGAGAGTGTTGTATAGTCTTTTTGTGTTTACCTTAAATGAGTAAATGTTTAAATGCTTTTGTTAAGGTGAATATGACCAACCATAAAATTCTTGTGGCTGTTTGCTATTGTTTGATAATTAAATTGAATTATTCAATTGTATTTCCTTACACAGTCGCTACTAAAAAGTCTAGATAATAAAACAATGCATATTGTCCCTTTATAGGAAGAGTATGCTGAATGTATTATTATCTAGGTGAATGTGGTCAACCATGCACCCCATGGTTACCAATTGTGGTTTTGTGTTGAAATAACTCAATCTGCCAATTAAGTCTTGCATTTGCATCCTCCGTGTAGAAGTTCCCGACGGTAGTTACACGCTCGTGCCGGCTAACGAGGACGAGGGAGCAGGAGGAGACGTGCACTACGTGACCGTAGAGCAAGACCCGGACCAAAGTCCGGAAGTTTGTGTGTCTGCTTGTGCTGACGAAAGCAAGCCCCGGTTTAATCATTAACCTATGTGTTTCATTTAAACTTCCGAATTTATTTATTGTTATTTTATGTGCATTTACGTTCAGGAGTTGAATTGAAACCTTAGTTGCATGATCCATAAGTACCATGATCTTTTACTAGCATGTTAGGTCGCTAGTTGCTATGCTTTAAGGATCCGGTACAAGTCGAGTGATGTTCGTCACTCGCGAGAATATGATCTCCTTTATGGAATCACCATATGTTTAAATGGATTGCTCATGTGGTAAGACCATGGGATTTGGGCTCCGGTCCAATGGCTTCATTGGTTAAGTGTTTGAAAGTACTAAACACTTGCCGGAAATGGGCACGGTAAGCCTAGTACCCAAATGAGACGGTGCGGGAACTTTGCGCTACTACTCTTAGGGTTGCGGCCCCGGGCTTGCTCCCCGAGTACTTGCGTGAGGCTGGGTGACCTTGGTGGCGTAGCCCAGTAAACCTCGTACTGAAGACTGTAGCATCTGATCCCAATCCGAGGAGTGACGGGAACCGCCTGGTTGGTGAACTCTTAGTGAGGGCACCTCCCGTGTGTTTAGGTCCACCTTGCAAGGTTTGAATCAATCGATTGTCGGCCTCTCACCGTTATCTGAGACTACTTAATCTACTGGCCATGATATCCCTTTATGATGGAACTTTGTGAAGATTATTACTTTGATTAATTGTTTGCACAACTTTGATTGCAATAGTTGCTTATCTAGTAATGATTACTTCTACTAGAACATGAGCTAAAATGTGAAAGTAAGGATTCACTACTTAGTAGCTTTTTGGCAAACAAACCCACTAGCCAAAAGCCTTGCATGATTAGAGGTAAAGTCCTTCTTTTAGACGGGTAAGCCTTGCTGAGTATTAGTATACTCAGCCTTGCTTTATAAATGTTGTTTCCGGGTAATGCATGTGTGGCCGGAGAACTCCCACCCGGCTGGGAGCTGGAATGGGTGGATGACGAGGAGTGATTGCATCATGGATAGGCCTCCTATGATGTGATCGTTTCGTTTAGTTATCTTCCGCTGTTTGCAATAAACTCTGAACTATTTACTTTCATGTCGAAGAACTATGTTTGTAATAATGGACCTTACGGGGATTTGATGTTAATTTGTAAGGCACTCAAGACTCTCCTTCGTGGGAGTTTTAATGCATACGTTCGATCCTCTCTGTGTTGTCAAGTGATTTACCGGGCGTTAACCCGGCAACACTCAACGGGATGATTCGTTACTATCGCTTAATGACCAAGAGGAGTGGTTTAGGCGATAGTACAGAATTATCTCGGATGGGACTGTCACAGTTGGTATCAGAGTATCCGTATGCACTAGAGTGATTAGATTAATACTAATCACATGGTTTACAATAAAACTTGCCAAGATTGATTGGATTTTGAAAATCTGTGGATCGTTAAGGAATGATCTAGATCGAGCGGCCCTAGAGGGACTTTTGGGTTCTTTAAGGTGGCATAAGAATCTATGGTTTGTTTTGCTAACTTCCAGCACTTCAATTTATGTCAGACTTACTTTCTTGCACAACCAAACTAGATGAGCCACGTGTTTCATACGTGTGTTGTTCTGCATCACGAGAATTGCGAGGGTTGATGGAGTGATCCATTCCACGGATCCCATCTTCGCGTATGGTTATGAGTTGTGGTGTCACCACGTTTATCATACGTGTGCATTCCGCATGTCGATCATGCGAGGCAAGGATACACTCCATTCGAACTGAGGGTGTCTGAGGTTGGACGCTGTCCATGCAGCGGCTTGACGCATGGATACCATTTCTATAGTGAACGGTAATGTATGTGGACGCTTCTGTGACGTGCTGGCACGGAAGATTTGTTTTCTGCAGATACACTAACAACGTTCGTAAGTCGATAAGTGCGAATCGAGTAGCTCCGACTAGTTATTATAAGGAGAGCCGATTATAAGTTTGCCACTGGCACTAACTACGTCTTTTGGATCCATGTGTGTGAGGTCATTTAAGACGTGTGCATTCATGATTAAAATCTTGTTGAACCTAAAATTTGGTCCTTGCTTCTTGACTAATTTTTCTAGGGTGATTGCTTGATCTTAGATAAGGTTTCCTCTCTTTTGATCTTAGGAAATTTCTGGCAGATTCTGTTGCTGTCATTTCTCAATTTTTATAGACAAATCTGTAAGGAATCTGACTAGACATCCTTTAGGAAAGTTGTTTCTTATCAAATTGAGCATCTACTGTGAATTTCGCAGGATTTTAGGAATTTTCTACAAAGAGTTATGCTCAGTTTAGTGAGTCTCTGTCCGGCTGTTTTTCTGGGCAACCTTCCTCTGAAAATGTAATTTTTCGAGCATGTTCCAATCCAATCTAGATCTACCTTCGAACACCAAAAGTGTGCATAGTTATGTCATGGAGTTGCTGGAAAAATTTGGGAATTTTTGGGACTCTGGTGTTTGAGTTGGGAATTTTTGTTCCCCTTCGCTAGGATAAGACCTCGTACCAAATTCTTCCACACGGGATAACGCTTTTGATTCCAAGATGGTTATCCAGTGGCTTGAAACCTTTGCATTGTAATGCACCTTGGAGTCATGAACCCTCGTAGTTTTGAGTTGGGCACATGAAATTCTTAGTTTTAGAATATTGCGTTGCCAGAGTCGAACTTTTGTTCCAATTGAGTTTTTCGTCGTACATGTTCTGCTTGTGAGAACAAGCTTATGAATGTGTATTTAATGGAAGCTCAATTCTTTCATATGGCGGGGCCGACATGCAGCTCCCCAGATGGTTTTGGTGTGTCGAGTAGTGGTAGCGACCTACCACCACTACCACCCAAGATGATGGTAGAAGCATTCATGGCTTCTCAAAAGGGAATGTTGTGCCAAATTCTTCAGACGCGGCGGCTCGTCCGGATGCTTTGCTGCAAAGCAACCTCCCTTTGGTGCCAATCCAGCTGGACCAAATTTGGTCGCTCAGACCATTATCTCCGCTGGAAAAGATCCGGAGAGACCTCAACCCTATGAGTATTGCTCACCCCGAGTACCTACTCAGGGCGATATAGACACCATAGCTGGTGCAATCGAGATGTTGGAAGAACAAAATTCAGTGTTAAGTCATATCGTGGACAACATCCTTCAGGATCGTTATCAAGGGTTATCTCAAACTAGTTTAACTGACGGTCTCTCCCAGGCGTTATTTACGTCCGTGGTTGAGCAGGCCCGCTTATGCAATTTGTTGGTGGATCATATGAAGGAGAATCAACTCAACACCTCCGACTCTCTACTACCACCATCGAAGCTACCAATGGACCTTACAAAGAAAGAAGGGAAAAGCCAGAGCCACAAGCGAGCATTCCCCGAAATGGATTTGAGTGAGTGGGGAATTACCTTAAAGGAATTTTGTCCTCGCAAGGGCAAACAAAGTGACGACAGCGGAAAGAAGCCACGTCAACAAGCTTCCATGGCTAAAGAACTTCCACCCTGCATTTGCTACAATTGTAGACAACCCGGGCATTACGCCAATAAATGCCCGAACCCTAGGCAGAACAAGCCACATCCACAGAGGCAAGGCTCCAAAGCAAGTAAGAGTCATCATAATAAGAAGCCGAATATTCAAGTGAAGCAAGGTCAGCATAACTTCATGGGTATTGTTTCTACTCGAGAACACCTCTCTCTATGACTTGCCATCAATTGTTGTTTGTGAACAACCCCCTTGGACTTTTGATGGTAATGTTTATTCCTCTTGATGCCCTAAGCTACCCTTGCTAGCGACATCCTTATCTCAATCGTGTTTGATCTTGCGATCTTGAACGTCTTCATCTTGATCTTGCTCACAACTTTATGAACACATAAAACATGAATAGAAAGAGTTAAATTTTGTTGGCATGCCTTGAGTTTCATCATGTCATGCATGGGTTGCACCCTTAATTTAATAATTCATGGGCATGCATTACATGGCATGTGCATTGGGAACCTGGGATGGACTAACATGTGTATGGATTGAAGTTTTCCACCTTCCTCCTATATCCTCCTTATGGTTGATGAGATTCTTGTTCCATAACCAAAGGGGCCGCGACGGAACCTAGTGCATCATGTGTGCTGCAGCCATGTGATTACCACTAGGGGCGCGCTAGGTATCTTGGTTGGGAGCATGCAACTCACCGTGAATCCATGTTCTCCACTCTATGTTATCCCCTTGTTGCCAGCTAACTGCATGGGTGAACAAGTCATGCTAACAAGCATCACGAGCATCATATTCCATGAACATGGGCATTCTTCACTATGCATCATGGCAAGTGCATCATATGTTCATATGCACAAGCATCATGTGCTCATCTGCATGTGCATCACACTCTATGCACCACAACATGAGCATTAAAATGTGCATCACCCCATTGTTGCACAAAGTATCCCCTCTTCATCGACTTTCAATCATAGGTCTCATTGGTGCATAGCTCATTCAATTTAAAATTGTTCATGTGAGCAAATATCTTCCGAAATTGTTGTATCTACCCATCTTTTCAAGTCATTCTCATTGCTATCCACAAACAACTCCGTGCAACCACTCCTTATGACCTTACCATCCTTTATTGCTGCTATGGACAACTGACCTTGGACTTCTAAGGGTGGAACCCTTTATCCATCCTTACATCTTTGTTGCTTTCAAGATTAAACCCAGAAATCTTAGTAAACAAATTTAGTGAATATTTGTTTACTAGCCTTCCCTTTCTTCATAGAAATCTTTTGTTTTGGTGATCGCTTTCTCAACTTGGTTTCTTTCTTCCTAATCTCAAAATTTTCTTTGCATCAAATCAAATCAATCGGCTAAGTTAAGGAGGTATGAGCAAAGTTTTCGGGAGCAATCAAGGTCTTCGAGAAGTCAAGGCATGAGAGCCCTTCATCACTTATCAATCCATGATCCGTTGAACATATCCTCTAAATCCTAGGAATCAAGAGAACAAGCAAGCGAGGGATTGATAATATATTTTGCTAACTTCTCCTCGTTACAACCTCATCGTCACGGTCAATTCTTCCGACCGGTGGACCCCATTCTTTTCAGTGCCACGATGGTACGACGCCGTAGCGTCGCCCTGCCATCTCTTTCCCCTCGGCCACGATCACGTCGCCGAGACCTCACGGGCCGACCATTATCGAGCCCCGTCTGGCCACCGCCGGATTGCTCCGCTAGTCCCTACCTCAGTCGGTTGGGATGACCATTGCGTTTCCGTTGAGGTATAAAAGGGAAGCCCTCCCGCGGTGTTGCTATTGCCAAGCCTCGCCAAATTTCGAGCTCGACAGTGCCGCCGCTCTTGTTTTCCCTCCAGCTAGTTTTAGCCAACCCGCCACTAGATCACCTCTGCCGTTGCTTCGCCCACTCGCCGAGCAAGTTGTTTCGTCGTCTTCGTCGACAACCTCCAAAAGAAGCTTGGAAGAAGACCGAGAGAAGAACCTCATACTTCATCACCGACCATGCCTCAGTTCGTAGAGACGCTCGAGTCCCTCTGCTGGACGCTTGTAGTGATGTACCTCTTCATTGTCGTCGGAGTTTGTCTTCTTTTAGTTTTCCATGTGCACATTCATCGTCCGCTTCCTCATAAACTGCGATGAGGCGGTGAGGAGATCACCATGTATCTTTTGCCCCATCTGAATTCTCGCTATCGAGAAGTGTAAGTGAGTATGTCTTCCCCTTTGTAACCCTTATCTTGTTGGTTTGGTTTGCTCTAATCTTGTTGTCGAATCTCGAGACGAGATTCTGTTTAAGGGGGGTAGGCTGTGATGCCCCAGGTTTTCAGCCGGGTTAATTAACCCTAAAGATCCGGTCAACCGAGTTGACTTTGGTCAAACGACAGTCAACCTGGGCCATCATCTCGAAAACATCACCAACCACCCCTAATGACACCCCTTGGTCAACTAGTGGTCAAGGTTTGGTCAAACCCTAGTCAAACCCCTTAAAAACCCTTTGACCCTCCTATGTCGCCCGGAACTTTTGCCTCGTTCTCCAAATTTCACCTAAACACTTCAAATTCTCCCAATACAAAAGTTGTGTTGTTTTTCATGGGACACAACTTTCATGTTGAGTGGCATTTGAGATTTGAAGTCTAAATAGGTGAAAAACCTCAGTCAACGCTCCCAGGCACTATTCACCAGCGCCCAGAAAACTGCCAACTTGGCATGCAATTTGTGCACAATTGGTTGAAAAAAGGCCATACGCCCTTTGTAAAAGTTGTAGAGGGAAACTAGATCTACAACTTTGCTTATTACATCTTGGTGAACTTCAGTTCAAATTTTTGGGTTATGCTTGGTCAAACCGGGCTAGTCTGAATTGTTTCGGCGCCTGGAACGCGTGCACGTGCACGACGTCGCTCCCGGCGCGCCACGTCGTCCACCACTGTACCACATGCCGAGGCTCCCCTCCGACCGTTGGTCCGTGCGCTGTGCCTTGGTCACTGTGCTCCGGAACGGTTGACGCGGTTTAGAGGCCGTAGGCCGGTGCAACGCGGCACGCCCGAACTCGCCGGCGCGAGCATGCCAAGCAGCCGTTGGCCGGCGAACCTTTCCCCATGTCGCGTCGCCTGTAACCACGCCATGACTAGGCGTTCACGAACCACCTTTCCCAACACGCCAACCACCTATTTAAGTGCCCTTCCTCCTCCGTCGCACGAGCACACACTGCGCCGCCGCCCGCCACGGTTGCCGCGCGAGCAGCCCCAACTCGCTGGCTCGATTCGCCGCCCATGGGCCACCTTCCTTTAATTCCTTCCACCCGCAGCTCCACAACCTCCCTATAGCCGCTCCCCACATCCTCTTGTCGTCCCTGAGCCACTGAGACGAGGGCAATCGCAAAATTTCCGGCCGCCATACCATGTGCGCGTGAGATCCACCTCACCGGTGACAATGCCCTTCCGGCCATCCTCATCGCCAACAAATGGCACAAACCGAACCACCGTGAGATCCCGGTGCCTATGCTTCCGTCCGCTCATTGTTTTAGCCTTGTTTCCGCGGATGTTCCCGTAGTCGCCGCCGGCCATGCGCCCCCATCCATAGCGCCCCTGTGTAGGGTTAGGTTTTCGGAAGAAGAATGGGGGGGATGTTGCCATGGGCCGAGGGGAGTGTGCCAGGGTAGCCTCTGGTGAGTGGGAGGAACCCACGGCACCACCGCAGCCGCGCCATGGCCGCTGCCCATGCCAGGCACGGTTCTGTCCAGGGGAAGAAGAAGGGCAAGGGTAGGATTGTGAGAGAAATAGAAAGGCAGGGGGTTATGCATAAAGTAGAGGAGTTATGTTAAGAGGTGGAGAAGTTCTAGGGGTCTGAATGCTATATGGCGGGGGTTAGCTGTAAGGTCGAGGCTACATCTGTTAAAGAAAAATCTTTGCAGGGGTCTGCTCGTAAACTTGAAAGGGTCTGTTTGAAAAGCGTAATTTTCAGATCTTTACTCAATGGCTGTGAGCTTCGAAAATTCATATAAAATCACAGAAAAATCCAAAAATTGCAAACCCAATTTTGTTGTGCTCTGTGTGACTAGAACTACAACTTCCTCAAAGCATATATATACTTTTGAGCTTTAGTTTTTGCTTGAAAAATTGAAATGTGAAATACCTAGATCTGTGTTTGTGCAAAATCCATACATGATCTTGAGCCGGATTTTGGATATGTTGTGGGAACTATCATGTGTAGGTCCTGTGCCAAAATTTGCACAAAGTTGCTGAAGGAATCTTTTTATATGATTACCTTGTGATATTGTCAAATCTGCCTAAATGATTTTTGTAGATTAAAATATAATTATTTTTGAGCCCTACTTCTGGATATTGTCTTGTTATGCTAAAATGCACCTCTGGTGAATTTACCCTGATTTTATCTCTATTAGAAATATTATTCAAATATATGCTTGTTTTTATTCATAAATGTGTATATCAAGATCCATAGTAGATACAAGTGTGTTTGCTGGTTTCTTGGGCTTGTTTTAGGCCAGAGCATGTGTAGGGGAAAGTTTGGCCACATTGCTGTTATATTTATTTTTATATGCATTGATCCTTTAAATGCTAGCTAGAAATGCCTTTATTTGTGTGCATTTAGTTTGTAGTGGATCAAACTTGTTGCTTGCTGTCCAAATTGGTGTTTCCTGGTTAGTAGGACCAGTGGGTACTGTTGGGCGAGTTTTGAGGTGTGATTGGTTGAGTAAAGGTTGAAAACTAGATTAATCTAGTGGGGGAAAAATAGGAAAAACAAATTTATTTTGGGCATAAGCTATATAAATGAGTTAGGAAAGTAATTTGTGGCATAAAAGTAACTTTTCTTTGTTGTTTGTATTTAAAGTAATTAACTCCTTTATATATGTACACAATCACCATCATGAGAGTGTTGTATAGTCTTTTTGTGTTTACCTTAAATGAGTAAATGTTTAAATGCTTTTGTTAAGGTGAATATGACCAACCATAGAATTCTTGTGGTTGTTTGCTATTGTTTGATAATTAAATTGAATTATTCAATTGTATTTCCTTACACAGTCGCTACTAAAAAGTCTAGATAATAAAGAAACCCATATTGTCCCTTTATAGGAAGAGTATGCTGAATGTATTATTATCTAGGTGAATGTGGTCAACCACGCACCCCATGGTTACCAATTGTGGTTTTGTGTTGAAATAACTCAATCTGCCAATTAAGTCTTGCATTTGCATCCTCCGTGTAGAAGTTCCCGACGGTAGTTACACGCTCGTGCCAGCTGACGAGGACGAGGGAGCAGGAGGAGATGTACACTACGTGACCGTACAGCAAGACCCGGACGAAAGTCCGGAAGTTTGTGTGTCTGCTTGTGCTGACGAAGGCAAGCCCCGGTTTAATCATTAACCTATGTGTTTCATTTAAACTTCCGAATTTATTTATTGTTATTTTATGTGCATTTACGTTTAGGAGTTGAATTGAAACCTTAGTTGCATCCCTAAGTACCATGATCTTTTACTAGCATGTTAGGTCGCTAGTTGCTATGCTTTAAGGATCCGGTACAAGTCGAGTGTTGTTCGTCACTCGCAAGAATAGGATCTCCTTTATGGAATCACCATATGTTTAAATGGATTGCTCATGTGGTAAGAGCATGGGATTTGGGCTCCGGTCCAATGGCTTCGTTGGTTAAGTGTTTGAAAGTACTAAACACTTGCCGGAAATGGGCACGGTAAGCCTAGTACGTAAATGAGACGGTGTGGGAACTTTGTGCTACTACTCTTAGGGTTGCGGCCCCGGGCTTGCTCCTTGAGTACTTGCGTGAGGCTGGGTGACCTTGGTGGTGTAGCCCAGTAAACCTCGTACCGAAGACTGTAGCATCTGATCCCAATCCGAGGAGTGACGGGAACCGCTTGGTTGGTGAACTCTTAGTGAGGGCACCTCCCATGTGTTTAGGTCCACCTTGCAAGGTTTGAATCAATCGATTGTCGGCCTCTCACCGTTATCCGAGACTACTTAATCTACTGGCCATGATATCCCTTTATGATGGAACTTTGTGAAGATTATTACTTTGATTAATTGTTTGCACAACTTTGATTGCAATAGTTGCTTATCTAGTAATGATTACTTCTACTAGAACATGAGCTAAAATGTGAAAGTAAGGATTCACTACTTAGTAGTTTTTTGGCAAACAAACCCACAAGCCAAAAGCCTTGCATGATTATAGGTAAAGTCCTTCTTTTAGACGGGTAAGCCTTGCTGAGTATTAGTATACTCAGCCTTGCTTTATAAATGTTGTTTCCAGGTAATGCATGTGATGTGTGGCCCGGAGAACTCCCACCCGGCTGGGAGCTGGAATGGGTGGATGACGAGGAGTGATTGCATCATGGACATGCCTCCTATGATGTGATCGTATCATCTAGTTATCTTCCGCTGTTTGCAATAAACTCTGAACTATTTACTTTCATGTCAAAGAACTATGTTTGTAATAATGGACCTTACGGGGATTTGATGTTAATTTGTAAGGTACTCTGGACTCTCCTTCGTGGGAGTTTTAATGCATACGTTCGATCCTCTCTGTGTTGTCAAGTGATTTACCGGGCGTTAACCCGGCAACACTCAATGGGATGATTCTTTATTATCGCTTAATGACCAAGAGGAGTGGTTTAGGCGATAGTACGGAATTATCTCGGATGGGGTTGTCACACCATCGCACCCCGAAGCTACCGGAGGAGGAAGAGGAGGAGGATGTGGAGGAGAGAGAGGAGGCGCCGCACCATTTCCCGGACACCGTCGTTGTCGCCATCCACGAGCTCCACACCACCGTGACCTCGCAGATCCGCCACCGCCGGCCTGAGCTCGAGCTCCAGAACGGCGAGGAGGGCCTCTGCTTCGTGTTCGCGTTGCAGCCTCTACTCCGCAGAGGAGCCATCGTAGCTCCTCGCCTCCCTGCCCTTCGCGCTTAACACCACCTCCCCATCCTCGCCGTCGCCAACCTCTGTCGGATCTGACCCGCCGCCGCACCCGTTTCCCACCGGTCTGGTGGTCCCAGATCCACCCATCCCCCACCGGCCGCCCCTCCTCCTCCCACACTGCCCCTGAACCCTCGTCTTCTATCTCCGTCGCCAGCCGCAGCCACTGCCCGACGAGGCAACAGCGGCAGCTCGCATCGCAGCTCGTGAAGTCGACTCTACTGGTCCGTCCGTGCGCTCGAGTCCGCACTTGCTAAATCCCCTCTGCTTGGCGCTGCCTAGGCGTCGGCGGCGGCAGTGGTGCTGCCCTACCACTTCCGCGGCAGGCTCGCCATCGAGGCCACCAACAAGAACCTCATCTTCAACGTGAGTGATGCCTTCCCCTTGCTGTGATCCTAGATTTTTTCCCTTTTCCCCCGAAAGGACCGCGCTCTTTGGATTGGATAAGGCACTGCTTGCTTCTTGTGTCGTAGCTTCACGAGCTAAAAAGTGCAGACATTGGAACATTAATTAAGATTTTAAAAGGGGGAACATTACAATACTGATGTTATGGTTAACCCAATTGTTGTAAACTTAGTTTGGTGATTTCCAAAACTGGTTTGGGGGAGCTTAGCTGATTCTTAATCCTTCCTCAGATGAAGGCTCGTGGCACCTTGTGATGAACTGACTCTATTTGGCGTCTATGATTGAGTCATAGCTAATAGCTTCGGTAAATTACCAAAGTGTGCCCATCTATTCGGGATGGGATGCGAATATGTGATTAATCAACCTGAGTGTATTTCTCTTAAGCATCGCAAAATATTAATTTTTGATTGACGGAGAGGGCCTTGAGGTAGGTGTATAGGACCCATACTTTTTCAGTCTTTGAGATGAGCATCAGAGTTTCCAAGGATGTTGCTTAGCAAGTTAGTGTGTTCTGAAGGGGTGACCACAAGAGGTACAATAGTCAGTAGAAGGTTCTGTTTAATCGGAAGCAATAACATTGTTTCACTTGATATGGTTTCGTTTAGGATTTGGTGATGGATGATCATTAAGCCATCTCATGGGAAGAGAGAGAACTCTGAAAGGATGGTTTGATGCTGACTATATATAAGCAGAAATGGAGCAAAACTAAAAGCACATATATTTTAAATGTCAACTTGCCACATACTTCTGTCATCAGTCATCACCTAACTACATGTTAATGCGTCGTAATATTGACTAACCTTACATTAGCAATTAAAAATCTGTCACATGTTGAATATTTCTGATGTTTTAGATATTTTAGGTTCATCCTGTTCTTATGCTGATTGGATATATTATCATGGGCAGTGAAGATAATGATAAGAATGTCTTCAAGCCTCTGGAAATGAACAAAATTTCCAATTTAGTAATAAATCATTCATTTTTGCAGCTATAATGGTATACAAGGCATTTCCTACATTGAAGCATGACACGGCTAAGCTGATCCATCTGATTCTCCATGGGATTGCACTTGTCCTTGGTGCACTTGGAATATACTTTGCTTTCAAAAATCACAATGAAAGTGGGATTGCCAATCATTACCGTCTGCACTCTGGATTGGGATTGGAACGATTACTTTATATGGTATTCAGGTAATATATTTGCACATGCTTGCAAACCTTGATTCCTTCTGTGACTATGAATTGATAAGTTATTTCCCTCATCATGGATTTACTTATAATTTTTATTAAATTGATATCAACCATAGACATGTTATTTTTTGGAATATAAAATTGGCATGTGTTGTCAGTACCTAATTAGCTTATTCACTGAATGAACTAGAGCTCATGCGTAACTAGAGATCCTGCGTTTAAGCTCACAGCAGATTGGCCTGGCAACTTTGCAAATTTCTTTCCTGCAGCTTTTCAGTGAGAGTGCAGCGAATCTCTCTTTGTTTGCTTGGTTATTATTTTTAGTATTGCAACAGTTTAGCTTAAATTAGTTTTTGCATGCTTAGATAAGAGAAGGATCATTATTTGCTTTTCTTTTCTCTTGTGCAAACTTTTCAGGTCCAACCATGAAACCTCCTAGACTGTGCGGATCCGGGTATGGTGGCATCTCCTTTCCTGAGAACATGCTTTGACTTAAGTATTGTTTCTTTTTTGGAGAAGAAACACTTGATTTGATTTGATGGTAAGCGCCACTGTAGCCCGGACCTGGCTGCCGCCACCGGAGCTCTCTCCTCAACGGCTCCTCCGCAGCACTGGAGAGCGAAGTGTGACAACCCCATCCGAGATAATTCCGTACTATCGCCTAAACCACTCCATTTGGTCATTAAGCAATAATAAAGAATCATCCCGTTGAGTGTTACCGGGTTTACGCCCGGTAAATCACTTGACAACACAGAGAGGATCGAACGTATGCATTAAAACTTCCACAAAGGAGAGTCCAGAGTGCCTTACAAATTAACATCAAATTCCCCGTAGGGTCCATTATTACAAACATAGTTCTTTGACATGAAGTAAATGGTTCAGAGTTCATTAAAAACAGCGTAAACTAAACGGTACGATCAACATCAAGGAGGCCTGTCCATGATGCAATCACTCGTCGTCATCCACCCATTCCAGCTCCCAGCCGGGTGAAAGTTCTCCAAGCCACACATCATTTGCATTACCTGGAAACAACATTTATAAAGCAAGGCCGAGTATACTAATACTCAGCAAGGCTTACCCGTCTAAAAGAAATACTTTACCTCTAAACATGCATGACTTTTGGCTAGTGGGTTTGTTTGCCAAAAAGCTACTAAGTAGCGAATCCTTACTTTCACATTTTAGCTCATGTTCTAGTAGAGTAATCATTACTAGATATGCATCTATTGAAATCAAAATTGTGCAAACAATTAATAAATAATAATCTTCACAAAGTTCCATCATAAAGGGATATCATGGCCAGTAGATTAAGTAGTAGTCTCAGATAACGGTGAGAGGCCGACAATCGCTTGATTCAAACCTTGCAAGGTGGACCTAAACACACGGGAGGTGCCCTCACTAAGAGTTCACCAACCAGGCGGTTTCCGTCATTACACGGATTGGGATCAGATGCTATAGTCTTCAGTACAAGGTTTACTGGGCTACGCCACCAAGGTCACCCAGCCTCACGCAAGTACTCGGGTGGCGAGCACGGGGCCGCAACCCTAAGAGTAGTAGCACAAACGTCCCCCACCGTCTCATTTAGGTACTAGGCTTATCGTACCCATTTCCGACAAGTGCTTAGTACTTTCAAACACTTAACCAACGAAGCCATTGGACCGGAGCCCAAATCCCATGCTCTTACCACATGAGCAATCCATTTAATCAATATGGTGATTCCATAAAGGAGATCCTATTCTCGCGAGTGACGAACATCACTCGACTTGTACCGGATCCTTAGAGCATAGCAACTAGCGACCTAACATGCTAGTAAAAGATCATTGGTACTTAAGGATCATGCAACGAGGGTTTCAATTCAACTCCTGAACGTAAATGCACATAAGATAGCAATGATAAATTCAGAAGCTTGAAAGTAAACACTTGGGTTAATGATTAAACCGGGGCTTGCCTTGGTCAGCACAAGCAGACACACGACCTTCCGCACTTTGGTCCGGGTCTTGCTCTACGGTCACGTAGTGCATGTCTCTTCCTGCTCCCTCGTCCTCGTCAGCCGGCACGAGCGTATAGCTACCGTCGGGGACTTCAACACGGAGGATGCAATGCAGTGATTAGGAGATCCATTAATTTAATTCAATTAACAAACAGCAGCAAACAGCCCCAAAGATCATATGGTTGACCATATTCACCTTAACAAAAGCATTAAACATTTTCTCATTTAAAGATAAGCACAAGGGCTTATATATTCTTCTCCTTATGGTGATTGTGTACATATATAAAGGAAATAATTAATTTAATTGCGAAAACAGCAAGGAAAAGTGCTTTCATTCCACAAATTATTCTCCTATCTCAATTATAGGGTGCAAGTACAACAAGGATGATTTTTCCCTACTTTTCCTTCACTAGTGTAATATAGTTTTCCAACTTTTAAACGAACAACAAGCCTCAAAATAGCCAAACAGTACCCACTGGTCCTACTGACCAGGGAATACTTATTTGGACAGCAAGCAATCAAGTTTTAGCCACTGAAAAAAATAATGCACACAATAAAAGCATTTCTAGCTAGCAATAAAAGGATTAATGCATATAAAAATAAATATAACAGTACTGGAGCCAAACTTCCTCCTACACATGCTTTGGTCTAAAACAAGCCTAGAAAACCAACAAACACACCTAGAGCTATTATAGAATTTGATCAACCCATTTATGAATAAAAACAAGCATAAATCAGGAATAAATATTTCTAGCAGTCCAAAAATCATGATTAATTCAGTAAAGGTACATCTAGGAATAATATGACTATTCCCAGAAGTATAGCTCAAAAATATTTTTTACTTTTTGCTAGAAAATCATATAAGCAGGAAAGGGATAAATACAAGATAAATCATAACTAAAGATTCCTTCAGTAACTTTGTGCAAGTTTTGGCACATGACCTACACATGCTAGTATCCACAACATATCAAAAATCCAGCTCTTGATCATGTATGGATTTTACAGAACAACAGATCTAGGAAAAAGGGTTTTCTATTTTTCATGCAAAAACTAAGGCTCCAAAGTATATACATTCTTTGTATAAATTGCAGTTATAGTCACCCAGAGCACAACAAAATTGGATTTGCAAGTTTTGGATTTTCCTATGATTTTATATTGATTTTACAAGTCATTGGATACAAGGGAAAAACTGGAAGAATCTATTTCTACTCAAGCCCCTAGCAAGATTTGAACTCTCACAGAACAGCCCTTGGTTTTAGCGCTCGAGTCCTAGAAAGAATCCAATCGTCACAAGGGTACCCTCCCGCCGCGGGGAGGGCTCGCCGGCGGCGATGGCTGGCCGGACTTGAACAACAAATGGCATGGGGGTTCCTCATTGCTCACCTGAGACCGATTGGTGGTGCAGGTAGGGTCGGAGTGGCCTCCGGCGATGGCCGGTGGTGAGGCAGTGGCGGCACGGCCGCCGCGGCTGGGAATCCGGGGAAAATGCTGACGAGGCTAGGCCATCACGTGCGCTTGGGAGCTCAAGTGGATGCTTGGGAAGAGCTATGGGTCACTGGTTTACCATGGGAGCGAGCGGAGCAACAATGTCACCGACGACGCTAAGGGTGGGTGGCGGCGGGTGGCTCGGGCGCGCGAGTAAAAGGAAGCAGGGGGTTTTATAGCCTCGAGGCGTGTAGAGGCGATTGCTAAGCACCTTCGTGGCCTACAGGAGCTTAAGCATGGGCGTGGAGGCGGTGGTGACGTGCGGCGCAGCGGCGGCCAATGGCGGATGGCGGTTCGCCCGCCGGCGAGTGCGCGCGCGTCACGTGTCACCGCCTAGGCCTCTCCGCGCGCGTCATGGGCCCTAGCCGCACGGTGGAGGCGGCGCGGGCCTCGGATCGTTGGGTACTGCGGTGCCTCGGCGTGCGCGCGTGGCCGGGTACGGCGAGCCGACGTGGTGGGCGCGCGGGTGACGCCGTGCGCGGTGCGGCCGAGTTCAAAACCAGTTTGAATTAACCATTTCTCACTCGGATTTTCTCCAGTTTTTGAAATAGAAGTGGTCCAAACTTTGAATACCAAAGTTACTCAGCAAGTTACCCTCTACAAAAATGCCAAAGGCTCTAGGGGGTTTTACTCACTGGTTTGAGCATAAATTGCAGTGAAAGTTGGCCAAAATCTCAGCACCAGTGAATAGTAACCCAGCGCCTTGTTTTGCATTTTTCACAACCTTGCACTCCAAACTAGCAATGCCACTCTACAGGAAAGTTGTGTGCCTTGCAAAACTGCACATTTTTCCTATTGGGTGGTTTTCAAGTGTTTAGTGAGATTTTGGAGAACTTACCAAAGTTCTAGAATGGCATAAGAGGGTCAAAGGGGAAACTAGATTTTGACCATGGGTTGACCTAGGGTAACCAAGGGTGGTTGGAGAAGGGATTAGGAGGGTCATTTGCACTATACACCATTGAGCAAAAACACGAGGTGTTACAGCCTACCCCCCTTAACCGGAATCTTGTCCCGAGATTCGAAAATCAAGAGATAAGCGGGGTGGGTTCACTTACGAGTTTGACTCGGAAGAAATTCTGGATACTTGGTGTTATGGAAGTGCTCGGTCTCCCACGTAGCTTCTTCTTCGGTGTGGTGACTCCATTGTATCTTGTACATCTTCACCCTTTGTCTCCTAGTTTGCCTTTCCTTTTGATCCAATATTCTCATTGGATACTCTGCTAGTGATAGATCTGGTTCTATTTCTGCATTAGTCTCCTCAATTATTTGTGCTTCCGGAATTTGCTTGCACTTCTTCAATTGTGAGACGTGAAACACGTCGTGCACTGCGAACAGTCGGTCTGGAAGTCGAATACGGTAGGCAACCATACCAAACTTCTCGGTGACTTCGTAAGGGCCAATATAGCGTGGGGCTAATTTCCCTTTTACTCCAAAGTGTTGCACACCTTTGGTTGGAGATACCTTTAGGTATACATAATTACCAACTTCAAACTCTCGAGGAGCTTTAGCTTTGTCATGGTAACTCTTTTGCCTCACCTGAGTTGCTCTCAAATTTTCTCTAATCACGCCTACCTTCTCTTCGGCTTCTTGCACTAGCTTAGGACCAAACAAGGTTCGCTCACCCGCTTGTGACCAATTTAACGAGGTACGACACCTTCTTCCATACAGAGCTTCAAACGGAGCCATTTTTAAGCTAGCTTGATAACTATTGTTATAAGCAAACTCTGCTAAAGCTAAGCATTTGTCCCAAGCCTTGTCAAACTGAATGACGCGAGCTCTCAACATATCCTCCACTATTTGATTTACTCTTTCCGTCTGACCATCGGTCTGTGGGTGATAGCTAGAGCTATGGATTAGCTTGGTTCCCAAAGATTCATGAACTTGTGCCCAAAAGCGAGCAACAAATTGAGTGCCTCAGTCTGACAAGATAGTCTTTGGAACACCGTGCAAGGGCACTATGAGATCAACATAGATTTCCGCATAGCGCTCGGCTGAATAGGTAGTGTGAACAGGAATGAAGTGAGCGGTCTTGGTAAATGAGGACCGGGAGCGTCCCGGTGGTCGATGGATGACCGCTCCTTAGTGATGAGTGATTGACAACGGGTGTTGGACCGACTCTTGGCTTAGTGCGCGGTGTAGGCTGCGGCCTAGTTCGTGTTGTTGCGAGGTGAAGAACGGGCGCGAAAGGTCTTCGACCTTGAGGAGCCTCCGGGAGATGGAGAGACAAGTAGGCTCGGTTCGAGGGACCCGGTGGACAGCGGGACTGGGTGCGGGTCACATGGTGGCGACACAAGCAAGACGAAGTCATGGACAAGCGAGCCGGTGCACGATGGCGGTCAAGTCAAGTGGTTTGGCGGGAGGCCGGACCGAGCACGCGGGGTTTGGTGGTTTGCCCACAAAACCATCGGCGGACGGTTTCTTGGTTTGGGCCTCAAAACCAAGTCCGAGGGCCCAACACGACGGAGATGGGATCCGGGCGTGTCGGGAAGCTTTGAGGCGGAGGACACACGGCGGGATCACATGGCTTGCGTCGGGAGGACGCGGGGGTGCGGCAAAGGCGTGGCCGTCCGATGGCAAGACCCACAAACATTACCTAAATGCCCCTGCGTGGGTTGTATCGCCAGTAGTTAAGTTAGGGGTAGTCGAGTCATTTACCACTCCGGCGGGACCCGATATATAAGCCATAAGGGTGTGTGAGTGGCTCCCTCTCTCCGCGACTTAGGGTTTCATTTCCTCCCTCCCATTTCTCATTTTCGTAGCTATTTTTCTTCCATTTTCTCTAGGCTAGCATGAGAGCTTCATGAGAGATTTGTTGAGAGGGATGGATGCTAGGGCGGCATGCTAGACCTTGTGAATCTTTCCTGGTTTGTATAGAAGATTCGGAGTTGTGTTTTTCGTGGTCTTTTTGTGCTTGTTTTCGTGCCTTTGTTCCGGTGCGATTCCACGGATTTGAGTGGGTTTCTCCCCCGGATTTCTTTGAGGAAAACATGGATAGATGTCTCGTGCATCTTTGTGATTGATGTTGTGCCCTCAAACGCCGGGAAACCACTTCGATTCGGAGTTTTTCGTTCGGTGCTCTAGCTTTTGGTGGTGCTCAAAGGATTCGCGATTCCCGGTGATTTAGGGAGTTAGGAGGCAAGATTTTTGGGCTATAGCATCCTTGTGTGACGCTTTTCAAGTCCCCAAACCCTTGTCTCCATAGCTTCAACCGTTTGGGAAATCCGATGATGATTTGGGGGAGTTGACTTTCGAGGTCGGGCGTTTTTACCTTTCTGTCCGCACCTGGCGGACAGTCCGCGAGGTGCTGGCGGACGGTCCGCGCGGCTAGGGTTCGTCCCGTGTTCTTCGTGTTCTTGCTCGCCTTTCGTTTCGATCCGTCGCAATTTTGGTTTTCGGTTGGACGGAGTTTCGGACGGTCCGCAGCAGAGGGCGGACGGTCCGCGGGTGCCTGGCGGACAGTCCGCGTGCTCCCCGCGGACGGTCCATGGTGCGGATGCGTCGCTGTTGGTTCTGTGTGTCTTTAACGGATGGTCCGCGGGGAAGGCCGGACGGTCCGCGGTGTTGGCACGGACGGTCCGCGGTAGCGGCCGGACGGTCCGCGCGGCTCATCGCGGACGGTCCGCCCTGTCTGGCCGGACGGTCCGCCAGAGGCTGCGCGCTTTGCTTCTTTGGTTCGATTCCTCTCCTTCTTTCGTGCTTCCGCGTGTGCTTCAAGGAATCGTTCCTAAGGCTACAGGTTGATCCATAACCTCATTGTCTTGGCAATTGGTGTATGATTCGATCCATCGCTCGTGTGTGACCGGGATTTGTCTAGGGCATAGGCCGGGTTCTTTTGGAAGAATTTTTACCGGCTCCTATTCACTCCTCCCCTCTCTAGTCGCCATCCGATCCTTCAATTGGTATCGAGCTTGGTGTCGGATTCTTTGCGACTTTGACAAGTCTCGAATCCTAAGATGGCGTACGTTGAGCGGGGGCGGTCCGCCGCACTTCGATGGCAAGGGTTACCATAAGTGGGCGGCCCGAATGATGATCTTTCTTCGTGGGAAGTCGTTGGATTTCATTGTGCTTGACAAGACCTATGCTATTCCGGTCAACATCCATACTCTTATGGTGACCGATGCTTGGTGCTAAGGCCAAGTATGAGGCTAATGCAAAGGCCGTTGATCACTTGGTCCGAAGCTTGTGTGATCCGAGTTTGAGCGTGTTCGCATTTGAATCTTGCTTGGCAAATTTGGGAGAAGCCGTTGGTTGCTCACGGTGGTGATAACCATGTGAAGGCTCGCCTCTTTGTCTCTTACCGGATGCAATATGAGAATTTCACTCCACTTCCCGGTGAGGACATTGATGCGATGTTTCGAGAGGTTCACCGCCATCATGAACAACATGAAAGCTAATGTTGAGGATTTTCCTTACACCGAGCATGATCGGGCTTTGAAGCTCGTGCATGTCTTGGACCCAAATGTTTGGGGTGCTAAGGTTGAGGCTATCAAGGAGTACGGGCAATATTTGACTATTGAGTTGGATGACCTCTTTTCTAAGCTCGGTCGGTCGAGGTTGACGGGGAGAAGTTGCAATCCAAGCATGAGGGCTTGACCGAACATAGTCTTGCTCTTGTGGGCGGATCAAAGGGCAAATCTAACCCTTCCCGTCGACGCGCTTTTCCTTATCTTCTCTTATGTCCATTGCGGATGAGGAATTTGATGTGCCGGGCGAGGAGGAGGCGGCCTTGCTCTCAAGAAGGTTTGATCGACTACACGAGAGTCGGAGGAATGCAAGGCGGAGCTCGGGGACGTGCTACAAGTGTGGCAAGTGAGGCCACTTCATCGTCGAGTGCCCGAAGCGGAGGAGAACAAGTACAAGGTGAACGAGTACAAGGCGCACCCGAGGCGTGAAGACAAGTACTCCTCCAAGGGCAAGCACTTCAACAAGTCCAAGAGCAAGGACAAGGACAAGCGGCGACCGAGCAAGAGCGGCTACAAGAAGAGCAAGGCAAGAGCGATGGTGGCCGGTGCGAGCGACGTTGACTCAAGCTCGAGCGACGAGCGATCAAGCTCAAGCGGCGAAGATGAAGACGCCGGGAGGCGCAAGGGCAAGAAGAGTGCAAGCGGAACCTCGGCGGGTTGAGCCGTGTGGCGCTTGAGGGCTTTTGTGGCATGGCCCATAGCTCAAGTAGCAAGAAGAGCGAGAAGGAAGACGGCGACTCCGACTCGAAGGATGAGGTAAATCGTGACCCCGACTCTTTGCTTGCCTTGAGATCGCTAGGTTGAATGGCTTGATTGACAATCGTGATAGTGTGCTAAGAGATGCCAAAAAGATGAGGAAAGATCTTAGGGCTCAACTTGAGAATGCTAGTGAGAAAGTAGGAGAGTTAGAGTCGAAATTGCTTGAATTGAAACTCGAGAATGACTCTTTGAAACTTGCTCCTACTACTCTTGATGATGTTGAATGTCTTGAGTGTGATGCTTGGTTGAATGAGATCAAGTTGCTCAATGAGAAGAATGCTTCCACTTTGGCTAAACTAGATGCTCTTAGGACTGAGTATGATGAGCTTAAGGCTAGACCTACTTTGCTTGGTGCTTATAAATCATGTCCTACTATGCATGCTAAGCTTGTTGATGCTCGTTCTACCATTAGTTCTTTGGAAGCATCTTTGAAATCTCCCCGTTGCAAATGCATGCTCTAGCCGTGATGAAGTTACTTTGCGCAATCTTGAACTTACTTCCCGTTCGGATGTCATCTATGAGGAGAATGACTATTTGAGGAAGGTGTTGGGTTGGTTGTACGGCGGGAACCTCAATTGAAAATCATGATTGAGGAGTTCAAGAGAGCCGATGGTCGTGGTCCGGGGTTTGAGAAGTTGGGTGAGAAAGTGGGAGAGAACGAAGTGGGGAGAGTGTGTATGAGAAGTGTGTTGAGTCTAACCCCGAGTTTGAGGTGATCGGAGACATCCAAGTCCCACTTCCAAAAGCACCCAAGAACTCTTTCACACCAAAGACCAACCACCTTTGCAACAAGCTTGACACAACCCAAGATCCACCCAAATTTCCACCTAAGACAAATGACTTCCAGAAACCGGTGAAGTTTGTGGGTGAGAAGGGTGAGAAGCCTAGAGAGAAGCCAGAGCCAAAACCAAAATCCATCCCCTTCAGGTGTGAGTATTGTGGTAAGGAGAGGCATCTTGCAGAGTTTTGCTACAAGAGGAAGAGGGATGAGAGGCTTGCTAGGGAGCAAGCAAACCAGGACAGGTATCGCCAGTCTCATGGTATTCCTGAGCCTAGAGTGCCACTTCCACGGGGTGTGGGAAGTGTGAGGAGTGTTGGCGGGGTTCCCACGGAGAGGTGGTGGTGAGAGGTTTGCTAGGAGAGATGATGGTGTGCGTCTTTGGTGAGAGGTTTGGTCGGGCTCGTGGTGGCTTTGTTGGATGTCCCCCTACTCGTCCTCGCTACGGGTTTAGGGGAGATGATCGCAGGCTTTGGGTTCCGAGAGGAACTACGGACCACGTTTTCCCCCTCGTGGTGCTCGTACTCCTCCCATGGGACATGGGAAGTTTGGTGGCAAGGGAATGATGTTTGCTAACCCCTCTTTTGAGCGGATGGCTCGACACCGGTTTAACTTTCTTTGTGCTAACCCCGGTGTCGAGTCGCTAGCTCACTCTCGTTCTTGTTTCGACTACGGGCGGGGAGGCTTGGAGGACATTTGGTTGATCGACTCCGGTGTTCTCGACACATGACCGGAGATAAGAAGTGGTTCTCCGGCCCTCACCCCGGTGAAGGAAAAGATGTACATCACATTTGGGGACAATGGACGAGGAAGGGTGATGTCCGAGGGTGTTGTGCATGTGAGGGACAAGGTAACGTTGAAGAGAGTTGCTCTTGTGAAGTCTTTGGGTTTCAATTTGCTTTCGGTTTCTCAGTTGCTTGATGAGGGTTTTGAGGTGCGTTTCAAGTCCGGCGAGTCTCGTTTGCTTGATTCTCGAGGTGATCTTGTCGTATGATCATCCCCGAGGGTCGATTTTCGTGGTGATTTCTCTCGTTCTTTGGGTCCTGCTCGATGTTTGATGGCCGGTCCTTCTTCTAATTTGTGGAAATGGCATAAGCGGTTGGGACACTTGAACTTTGATTTGGTTTCCCGCTTGAGTGGTCTTGACCTTGTCCGAGGATTGCCGAGATTGAAGCTTGAGAAGGATTTGGTTTGTGCTCCTTGTAGGCATGGCAAGATGGTAGCCACTCCCCATCCACCCCTGACTGATGTCATGACCGAGCGTCCGACAGAGCTGTTGCATATGGACCTTGTTGGGCCAGCTCGAGTTCGCTCGGTGGGTGGGAAGTGGTATGTCCTTGTTGTGGTGGACGATTACTCTCACTATGCTTGGGTGTTTTTCTTGGAAGACAAGAGTGAGACATTTGGTTTTGTTCGAGATCCGATCGTGATGTTGAAAAACGAGAGGCATGGGAATGCTATTCGAGCTATTCGCGGTGATAATGGCTCGCAGTTCAAGAACTCTCGTTTTGATGCCTTTTGTCGTGATCTAGGTCTTGAACATCGGTATTCGACCCCTTATGTGCCCCCTCAAAATGGAGTCGTGGAAAGGAAAAATCGGACTCTTTGTGAGATGGCTAGGACGATGCTCGATGAGCACGGGACTCCTAGGAGGTATTGGGCCGAGGCCGTCAATACGGCTTGTCATGTTTCCAACGGATTTTATTGCGAGCTTTCAAGAAGAAGACCCGTTATGAGTCGATGCATGGTCGGGCATCCAAGGTGAGTCATTTCCGAGTCTTTGGCTGCAAGTGCTTTATTCTTAAGAAGGGAAAACTCGACAAGTTTGAGGCTAGGTCTAGTGATGGTATTTTCTTTGGATATGCTAACCACTCTAGAGCCTATAGGGTGCTTAACCTTGAGACTAACAAAATCATGGAGACTTGCGAGGTAACCTTCGACGAGACAATGCCATGTACCTCTCTTGGCTTTGAATGTGCAGGTGATGAGGAGATGGCCGAGGACCTCTTTGAAGAGGAGAAGGATGAAGCTGGAGATGATGATGGAGAGAACCATGCGCCTGAAGCAGAGTGTGTACCCACTACTTCCCCTACGACCACTACGGAGCGTGGACCGTCTACTACATGGACAACGACGGTGCAACAAGAGGACCAGGCGAGAGAAGCTGAGGTTGAGGGGGAGGTAGTCTCGAGGCGTGAGGCTCCCCGACGGATTCAAGAAGTGCATCCCCCCGTCGAAGATCATTGGGAACATCGATGAACGCACTACACGGTCAAGGTCCGGGAATTCCTCTCATTTTGCTCATGCTTCGCTTTTGTTGCCACTTTTGAGCCCAAGGACATTGGACATGCTTTATCCGATGCAAACCGGGTCAATTCTATGCATGAGGAGTTGGAAAACTTTGAGAGGAACCGGGTGTGGGAGTTAGTTGAACCACCTCCAAATTGCCATCCCATAGGAACCAAGTGGGTTTGGAAGAACAAAGAGGGAGAGAATGGGATGGTTGTGAGGAACAAGTCCAGACTTGTTGCTCAGGGGTTTAGTCAGAAGGAGGGGACCGACTATGAGGAGACCTTTGCTCCTGTGGCCCGTCTTGAGGCAATTAGAATCCTTCTAGCCTTTGCCGTGGCTAAAGGGTTCAAGTTGTTTCAGATGGACGTGAAGAGTGCTTTTCTGAATGGGGTCATAGAGGAGGAGGTGTATGTGAAGCAGCCACACGGGTTTGAGAGCGAGCCGTACCCACACGGGGTGTACGGTTGAAAAGGGCTCGTATGGGTTGAAACGGGCGCCCCGTGCTTGGTATGGGAGATTGAGAGGTTTTCTCGTTGAGCGAGAGGGTTTGTGATGGGTACCGTGGATAGAACCTTGTTTCTCCTCAAGCATGGAAATGACTTGTTGATTGTTCGGATATACGTGGATGATATTGTCTTTGGTGGCTCGTCACATAACCTTGTTGCCAAGTTTGTAGATGAGATGAGCGGGGAGTTCGAGATGAGCATGATGGGCGAGTTGCGGTATTTTCTCGGGGCCGCGAGATCAAGCAAGTGAAGGATGGAACATTCGTGCACCGGACCAAGTACACGAAAGACATGCGAGGAAGTTCCGGATGCAAGATGTGAAGCCGATGTCGACTCCCCATGGGGAGTACGGCCACTTTGGATGCGGATGAGGACGGAGAACCGGTGGACTAGCGGGAGTACGGGAGCATGATCGGCTCCCTCCTCTACTTGACGGCGACGAGGCCGGACATACGGTTCGGCGTGTGTCCGTGCGCTCGTTTTCGAGCTTCGCCGAGGACATCACACCGACATGCTTGTCAAGAGGATTTTCGGTACCTACGATCCGCCCCTGGTCTTGGCCTTTGGTATTCGTCCTCCTCGACTCTTTCTCTTCATGGTTTTTCCGATGCGGATTTTGCCGGTTGTCGAGTCGAGAGGAAGTCTACTTCGGTACTTGCCGGTTTCTTGGTTCTTCGTTGGTCTCATGGTCTTCCCGCAAGCGGTCTAGTGTAGCTCGGTCTACCACCGAGGCGGAGTATGTTGCCGCCGCGAGTTGTTGTTCCCGACCGTAGTGGATTTCATACACTTTGAGAGACTTTGGTGAGGAGTGCACCCAGATCCCACTTCTTTGTGACAGCACTAGTGCCATAAGCGTAGCCAAAAACCCAGTGCTTCACTCCAGAACCAAACATATAGAAGTGAGGTATCATTTCTTGAGGGACAATGTGGAAAAAGGAACCATTGTGTTGAGCCATGTCCCTACCCAAGATCAGCTAGCCGACATCTTTACAAAGCCTCTCGACCAAGCTACATTTGTGCGCTTGCGGGGGAACTTGGGGTTTGTTGCTCTTTCTAGTTGATTCTTGGGGGATTTCCTTTTTGTATCATATGTATCATACCATGTTTACTTTGATGTATATACATGCTTTACTTGATGTATAAACCCCGATAGGATAGTCATCTTGTCATATATCATGTTGCATTTGTATCATATTGCATTTTAGGATGATGAGCTTCTTTCATATGCCATATTTGAGTTTCTTTGGCTATTTGTGAGATATTGGTCATATGTGTGGAGAAATGGTGATGTGAGGCTATGCTCTTGGATTTTTTGAGATATATGTGTGGTGAGATAGACCTTTGTGAAATAAATGCTAATCTTGACTAATTTTTGATGAAATATGCTCCACTCGTGTGTAGTTGTGTATCCATGTCACGAGTTTGGTCTAAATGTGCTTTTCATGCTTAGATTGTGCTTGGATGCTTTGTTCTTGCATTTGGGCCAAAGGCCGAATATCATTGTGAATGTTTAGCCTATGTTGCATTCATGGGGGAGCATAAGCTTCTTTTTGCCGCAAAGGCACTTCATGTACCATGAAATGATTTAATCTTGAAAAGAAGCGTATAATGCTTGAAAAATGCTCCATCCATCATGTCTATGCTTAAAATGTCTTATCTTTCACATATGGGTGCAAAACATGTTGCATGATGTTCACCGGTGGAGAAGTCTCCCCGAAGTGGACACATGGCTCATGAGCTTTGACATGACATGCTTTGCTTTATGGGTGTTTGCCATGATCTTTTGCTTGAGAATTTGATATCCTTGTATGATCTTTGAATGGTATGCATGTTTGTGGCTCAAGTGTGACATGGATAGGCTTTTACATGTGAAGCGAGCCTTCTTTTGGTAAAAGCTTGCTTAAATCTGAAAATTTTGCTTTGTCACATGCTTGTATTTTCATATATTACATGTGGCAATGCTTTGACTATGTTATGATTCATATGTGTGATCTTTGTCTCATTCTTAGCCTTTGACACTAGATTTGACCTATTTGAGAAGCTCCCCGTAGACGTTTATATGCTTTGTTTTGCATTTCTGCATTTTCACCTTGATTCATACATTGTCAACAAGGGGGAGAAGAGGTGAGCTTAATGAAAATTCAGAAGAGGTGAGCTGAAATTTGGAAGTTTGCATCCACATGTTCAGGGGGAGCTTTCTTGCTGTTTTCGGTGTGGAGTTTGTGCTTTGCTTGGCTTGTGACCTTTCTTCGCCTTTCTTTGGTTTTGGTCATGAGTTGAGCTTCTTTGTTTTTCTTTCTTCTTCCTTTCTTTCTTTCTCTCTCTCGAATTTCATTTCGCGTTGTGTGTTGTCAATGCACTCATCAAGGGGGAGATTGAGGACCGGGAGCGTCCCGGTGGTCGATGGATGACCGCTCCTCGGTGATGAGTGATTGACAACGGGTGTTGGACCGACTCTTGGCTTAGTGCGCGGTGTGTAGGCCGCGCTTAGTTCGTGTTGTTGCGGGTGAAGAACGGGCGCGAAAGGTCTTCGGCCTTGAGGGGCCTCCGGAGATGGAGAGACAAGTAGGCTCGGTTCGAGGGACCGGTGGACGGCGGGGCCGGGTGCGGGTCACATGGTGGCGACACAAGCAAGACGAAGTCATGGACAAGCGAGCCGGTGCACGATGGTGGTCAAGTCAAGTGGTTTGGCGGGAGGCCGGACCGAGCACGCGAGGTTTGGTGGTTTGCCCACAAAACCATCGGCGGACGGTTTCTTGGTTTGGGCCTCAAAACCAAGTCCGAGGGCCCAACACGACGGAGACGGGATCCGGGCGTGTCGGGAAGCTTCGAGGCGGAGGACACGCGGCGGGATCGCATGGCTTGCGTCGGGAGGACGTGGGGTGCGACAAAGGTGTGGCCGTCCGATGGCAAGACCCACAAACATTACCTAAATGCCCCTGCGTGGGTTGTATCGCCAGTAGTTAAGTTAGGGGTAGTCGAGTCATTTACCACTCCTGCGGGACCCGATATATAAGCCATAAGGGTGTGTGAGTGGCTCCCTCTCTCCGCGACTTAGGGTTTCATTTCCTCCCTCCCATTTCTCATTTTCGTAGCTATTTTTCTTCCATTTTCTCTAGGCTAGCATGAGAGCTTCATGAGAGATTTGTTGAGAGGGATGGATGCTAGGGCGGCATGCTAGACCTTGTGAATCTTTCCTGGTTTGTATAGAAGATTCGCAGTTGTCTTTTTCGTGGTCTTTTTGTGCTTGTTTTCGTGCCTTTGTTCCCGGTGCGATTCCGCCGATTTGAGTGGGTTTCTCCCCGGATTTCTTTGAGGAAAACATGGATAGATGTCTCGTGCATCTTTGTGATTGATTTTGTGCCCTCAAACGCCGGAAACCACTTCGATTCGGAGTTTTTCGTTCGGTGCTCTAGCTTTTGGTGGTGCTCAAAGGATTCGCGATTCCCGATGATTTAGAGAGTTAGGAGGCAAGAGTTTTGGGCTATAGCATCCTTGTGTGACGCTTTTCAAGTCCCCAAACCTTTGTCTCCATAGCTTCAACCGTTTGGGAAATCCGATGATGATTTGGGGGAGTTGACTTTCGAGGTCGGGCTTTTTCTGCTCTGTCCGCACCGGCGGACGATCCGCGAGGTGCCGGCGGACGGTCCGCGCGGCTAGGGTTCGTCCCGTGTTCTTCGTGTTCTTGCTCGCCTTTCGTTTCGATCCGTCGCAATTTTGGTTTTCGGTTGGACGGAGTTTCGGATGGTCCGCAGCAGAGGGCGGACGGTCCGCGGGTGCCCGCGGACGGTCCGCGTGCTCCCCGCGGACGGTCCGTGGTGCGGGTGCGTTGTTGTTGGTTCCGTGTGTCTTTAACGGACGGTCCGCGGGGAAGGCCGGACGGTCCGCGGTGTGGGCGCGGACGGTCCGCGGTAGCGGCCGGACGATCCGCGCGGCTCATCGCGGACGGTCCGCCCGTCCGGCCGGACGGTCCGCCGTAGGCCGCGCGCTTTGCTTCTTTGGTTCGATTCCTCTCCTTCTTCTTTCGTGCTTCCGCGTGTGCTTCAAGGAATCGTTCCTAAGGCTAGAGGTTGATCCATAACCTCGTTGTCTTGGCGATTGGTGCGTGATTCGATCCATCGCTCGTGTGTGACCGGGATTCGTCTAGGGCATAGGCCGGGTTCTTTTGGAAGAATTTTTACCGGCTCCTATTCACTCCCCCCTCTCTAGTCGCCATCTGATCCTTCGATCAAACCGGTCCACTATTATCCAAATGGAATCGTGCTTCTGGGGTGTGAGAGGTAACCCGACGATGAAATCCATGCTTATGTCGTCCCACTTCCATGCAGGAATAGACAATGGTTGCATTGACTTGCGGTCTTTAGGTGACTGGCCTTGATCCTTTGACATGTATCACAACCGGACACGTACTCGGCTATTTCACCCTTCATGTTTGACCACCAAAAATTTTCCCTAGGGTCTCGGTACATTTTGGTAATACCCGGATGAATGGTGAATTTAGAGAGATGAGCCTCATCCAAAATCTCCTTCTTTAGGTCTCGATCCTGGGGATGCCTAATCTCTGACCAAACCATACGACTCCCTTATCATCCTTCCGGAAACAATTAAACTTGGGATCTCCCTCAGATAACTTCTGAATGATTTTCTGAACCTCTTCATCGATAAGTTGAGCCATAGCATTCATTCATGGAGAGGAGATTCAATCGAGACGGCACAAAGATTTCCATGCTCGACCAATTCTAAGTTAATCTTCCTCATTTCTTCACATAAAGCCTCATTATACGGCTCTAGCGTCACATAGTTGCAACGCTTGCGACTAAGTGCATCCACAACCACGTTAGCTTTGCCGGGATGATAATGAACTTCCAAATCATAATCTTTTATCAATTCCAACCATCTTCTTTGTCTCATGTTCAGATCTGATTGAGTGAAAATATACTTGAGACTCTTGTGATCGGTGAAGACATTGCAGCGATTTCCCATCAGATAATGCCGCCAAATTTTTAAGGCATGAACAACCGCTGCTAGCTCCAGATCATGAGTAGGATAATTATTCTCATGAGGTCGAAGTGCCCATGAGGCATAGGCCATGACTCGGTTTTCTTGCATAAGCACACAACCAAGACCAGTGCCCGAAGCATCACAAAACACCTCAAACATTTTTGACATATCCGGCTGGGTCAACATGGGGGATGAGGTTAAATATCCCCTCAAAGTATGGAAGGCCTTATCACACTCTTCACTCCATACAAACTTGACACCTTTCTTCAACAGTTCAGTCATGGGTTTAGCTATTCTAAAAAATCCAGAATAAATCGACGGTAATAGCCAGCTAGACCCAGAAAACTGCGGATTTGATGTGCCGACTTGGGTGGCTTCCAATCCATGACCTCCTGCACTTTGCTAGGATCCACAGAGATACCATCCTTGGAAATAGTGTGACCCAAGAATTTCACACTATCCAATCAAAATTCACATTTAGAGAATTTGGCATAGAGTTTGTGATCCCTCAGTAGCTGCAAGACAATACGAAGATGCTTCGCATGCTCGGCTTCATTCTTGTAATAAATGAGGATATCATCAATGAATACCACTACGAACTTGTCCAATTCATTCATGAAGACTGAGTTCATAAGGTACATGAAGTAGGCAGGTGCATTTGTGAGACTGAAAGACGTCACCAGAAATTCATAAAGACCATATCTAGTAGAGAAAGCCGTCTTCGGAATATCACTTGATCGAATTTTAATTTGATGATAGCCCGATCGAAGATCGATCTTGGAAAAGACTTTGGCACCATCTAATTGATCAAAGAGAACATCATGCGGGGCAAGGGATACTTATTCTTGATTGTCACCGCATTGAGTGGACGATAGTCAACACACATTCGCAAGCTACCATCTTTATTTTTCACAAAAAGAGCGGGACTTCCCCAAGGAGAAGAACTTGGGCAGATATACCCTTTATCAAGCAATTCTTGTAATTGATTCTTCAACTCGGCTACCTCTTTGGGTGGCATTCGATAAGGTCTTTTTGAGATAGGTGTGGTACCAGGCTAAAGCTCTGTGACACATTCGACATCCCTGTCTGGTGGCATGCCAGACAGTCGTCGGGAAAGACATCTGAATACTCACACACCACTGGAATGTTTTCTAACTAGATGGTTACTACAGCATAGGAACAAGGATTTATGCCCTGTGCTTTAGGCAAGTACAAGGTCGTGTGACCACTGGTAGGGGAATGGATTTCTACCATTCATGTGGCAATGTCCAAAATGACTTGATGTTGGGTCGACCAATCCATACCTAGGATCACATCGATACCCTCTAAACTCAAAGCCAAAAGGTTCATGGGAACAAACTTCGCTACCTAACTCAAGTGGCACTCTCATGACTAGGTTTTCAGTGGTAACTCGCCCACCGGGCGTGGTTATCAAGAAAGGTCGGTTCATATGACAACTCTTCAATCCAAGCTTGCTCAAAATTTTCTCATTTATAAAACTATGAGTTGCACCATAATCAAATAAGACTTTAACTGAAAAGCCTCAGATAGAGAATATACCCGTCAGCACTGATGCTCCTTCGGTGTGTTCACCATGGAGGCGTAGTTCAGTTTGCCCTGTTTGACTTCCACCACAGGTTTCTTGCCTTGATTTCCTTGGCGAAACCCTGAGCCTTCACCTTCCTTGTTCTGCTTGGGTTTAGGGCACTCACTAATGTAGGCCCCGGCTGCCCACAATTATAGCAGCGACGGTCTTTAGCAGCATTGTTGTTGTTGTTGTTGTTGTTGTTGTTGTTGTTGTTGTTGTTGTTGTTGTTGTTATTGTTGTTGTTGTTGTTGTTGTTGTTGTTGTTGTTGTTGTTGTTGTTGTTGTTGTTGTTGTTGTTGTTGTTGTTGTTGGCTGGATGTTGACGGTGAAATTCCATCAACCTAGCCATGAGTTTACCTTCAGTGTTGGCATGACTTTTGTATCTTATCCATTGGTACTAACCCCCGTGGTATAACAAGTTCACTTGTGCATGTCAGTTTTGGAGTTTAGTGTTTATGCAGGGTTTTAGCGTGAAAGCAAGAATTCCGGGATAAGTTCATTAAGCACCTCATGACAAGACCTTGAAGCCCGGTACAAGTCAAGCAATGAAGTGAACATGACTCCAAGAAGCCCAAGGACCAAGCCCGAGAAGATGACATCCGAGGACCTAGCCAGAAAAGTGCCGAATCTTGCAAGATAAGGAGCTTTGTCCAATTCGGAGAGAAACTGACGACAAGGGCCCACATGCAGAAGGAGGAGGATATAAAAGACTCGGGAAGCAACACCGGGCAAAGGAGGCCACGAACTGGGCCAAAGTGGGCCCAGGCCGACCGGCCCAGCCCATTTCGAGGCCCAGTCGGCCCCCCTTTGACCTAGATGCACCTCGGGCTATTTATAGCCCCCTGACCGAGAGCCACGCATCAATCAATTCGTCACCCGCCGCCGAGGAGCAGAGAAGCTTGAGGGACACCATCTCGAAGATGAGGGTCGTGCTAGTTGTCTAGGGTCTCCCTAGCCGACGTGGGAACCTTGCATGGAAGACCACGTCGGAGCTCCGGAGCAAGGATCAAGATCGAGGTAGGATCACGGTGGTGATCTTGTTCATGTAATCATTCATGGTGAAGTTTTTATAGTGAATCCGATTTCTAGCGATCAAGTGCGTTCTTGATGATTTTGTTTTCTTCTTGGTTTTTCTTCTTCCCCAATCTATACTTAAGATAGATTGCATAGGGTGCTCTTGTAGCCGCGGTGGCTAGAGGTGCATACCGGACCGACCAAGTGATTTCAACTTGTTCTTATCGAACTCGCCCTAGACTACCCGCATGAATAGGAATACGTTGTGACAGAACGGGGGTTCCGAAAGGTGGGCGTTTTCGGAATCGGACCGGAGGCCACGGTTTAAAGATGCTTTTAATGAGATTCGCTTTTCTATCTTCATCTATCTTGTTTGGAGCTACAACATAAGCATGATCTAGACTCTCTAGATCGGTTATCTCTTGCTTTCTCTTGCTACCTCTTTAGTATATTAGATTAGATGTGTTTCCTTTATGAGTTATTAGATTAGATGCAATTTGGTTCTTCATAAGATAGCTTTCCTTGCTTTACTAGATTGAATCCTTGGGTTGCACATTGTTACACGGATTCGATACCTTGGGTTCACCACTCGAGGGAAGAAGGGTCCCTTGACTACGACGGTGGATTTGTCCGCTTGCAAATTGTTGACGGTGAAAATCCGTCAACCTAGCCATGAGTTTACCTTCGGTGTTGGCATGAGTTTTGTACTTTATCCATTGGTACTAACCCCCGTGGTATAACAAGTTCACGTGTGCATGTCGTTTTTGGAGTTTAATGTTTATGCAGGGATTTAGTGTTGAATGCAAGACTTTCGGGGTAAGTTCATCAAGCACCTCATGACAAGACTTTGAAGCCCCGAACAAGTCATGCAATGAAGTAAAATTAACTCCAAGAAGCCGGGGACTTGATCCGAGAAGACGACATACTCCGGGGACCCGACCGGAAAAGTGCCGAATCTTCCAAGACAAGGAGTTGAGTCCAATTCGGAGAGAAACCGACGACATGGACCCGTATGCGAAGGGGGAAGCATCCGGGAAGCAAGGGAACCGACCTCGGGCAAAGGAGCCCGCGGGGCGGGCCTAAATGGGCCCGGGCCGGCCGGCCCGGTCCGGTCGGCCCAGGCCCATTTAGGGCCCAAACGCGTCGTCCTTTGCCCTAGCCGCCAATCGGGCTATTTATAGTCCCCTGACCGAGAGCCACGCAGAGAAGATTTCGTCTTCGGCCGCCGAGAAGCAGAGAAGAGAGGGACACCATGTCGGAGAGGAGAGGGTCGAGCTAGTTGACTAGGGTTTCCCTAGCCGACGTGGGAACCTTGCATGGAAGACCACGTCGGAGTTCCCGGAGCTAGAAGCAAGATCAAGGAAGGATCCCGGTGGTGATCTTGTGTATGTATCATTGTCATAGTTGAATTATCAAGTTGAATCTTTTCTTAGCGATCAAGTGTTTCCTCGAAGATTTCGTTTTTCGATCGGCTTTGCTTATTCCAATTCTATTCGCGCGATAGATTACATAGGGTGTTCTTGTAGCCGCGGTGGCTAGAGGTACACGCCGGATCTTCCGAAAGAATCTCGACTTGTCTTTTGACTCGCCCTAAGCTCCCCGCATGAATAGGGATACGTTGTGACAGAACGGGGGTCTCGAAAGGCGGATGTTTTCGGATTTGGACGGAAACCACGATTTAAAGAGGCTTCTAATAAGATTCGATTTGCTACTTCTTCTCTTGCTTGGAACTTCAACAAAAGGCTTATCCCGATCCCTCTAGATCGGTTTATCTACCCAATCTTACTTTGTTTTCTCCGGTCTTTAGTAGATTAGATTTATCTTTGTTTTGTGTTCTTACTTAGATGCATTAGGTTCTTTATTGAATATTGAAGTTATTTGGCTTTAATAGATTAAGTCTTGCGTCACACATTTGTTCCACGGATTCGATACCTTGGGTTCACCACTCGAGGGAAGAAGGGTCCCTTGACTACGACGGGAGACTTGTACGCTTGCGAGTCACGAACGAACTTTGATACAATTATTAACCGTCAACACAAATCCATATGAACTTTGATACGATAATCTACCGTCAACAAGCCCCCTTTTCTGGCGCCGTTGCCGGAGAACAAGCAATCAAGATCCAATCTAGTATCGCTTATTTTTCAGTTTTTCTTTTGATTTTCTTTTGCATCTCTTAACTTTGATCATCCTCAAAAAAATCAATCTAATTTAGTTTTGATTAACCCTAATTTTTCTTTTTTTAGGTTTTTGTTTTTGCTAACCCTAACCGGAGATGGTTGACTACCTCTCCAAGAAACCCAAACTTTTTTTTGTGGATGATCCAGGAAAACTTTACAGGCAAAGGAGACATGTAACACAAGCTAAAGGATTGGACACCCTAGATTCAAAAGCCGAAGTTGAAGGACCGTCGGAATCCCCAAGGGAATCACCACCTCCAAGTCCAAAGAAAGATCAACCTCAATCACCACCCATGGGAGAACAACCACAACCGGAGCGCAAGCTATGCACCCCGGACATCGTTGATCTACCTATCATAAACTTTCAAGACGCCGAAAGGCCGTTCAAGATCAAGGTCTCAAGTATCCGCATGACGATTGCGAGAGCTTTGGAGCGTTTCAATGAATACATACGAGCCGGATTCCTTGAGTGGCATATCGGTTTACTTTAGAGGAGGATGGAGAAGATGGAGATAGATAAAGAAGCTCAACACCTAAAGGCTGCCGAAGCAAGATCCACATGCAAGGAGTGTGAGGAGTACGACCATGTCCAAGGTAAACCCCGATTTAATGCAAATCCGTCCATTCAAGATTTGGTTCCTCTTTGTGCACAATTCAAGGACTTCATGGACGAGCAAGCTAAGATCAACGAGGACACCGTCACTAAGTTCGAGGCTATGGAGAAAATATTGAATAATTTAGATGGCAAGGTGACAAAGGTCGGAAGATCTATACATGAAGTGTTCATCGTGATGAAGATGTTAGAAACGCAAGTGGGACAACTTGTCGGGCGCCCGATGGGTAGCAAAGGAGAATTTCCACCACAAGGTCCCAAGACGGCGAAGGCTACTCAAACTCATTCGGGAGAGATGGAGGATCACACTAAGGAGACCATGAAGATCACAACCGAAGGACCGGAGTTTGAGATGCCGAGCCACTACATGAAGGAAGGTGTTGCATCCGTCAAGACCAAAGGACAAAGCCAGCCTGTGAAGACAAAAAAATGACTAAGCCCAAGAATAAGCCCGTGCCCAAGATGGTGCAGAAGTGGGTACCCAAGATTGCAACGCCCACAAAGAGTGTTGATCCGAAGTAATCAAGTGAAGAAGTCTAGCCATGGACTATAAACGAAGTGCTAGGCGGGAGGCAACCCGTTTCGTCAAGTCAAGAATAAGCTACCGGGAGGACAACCCGATTCCAGGTTTTTCGAGTCTTTTCAAGTAATTTAGTTCTGAATTTTACTACGCAAAGACATTAGACTTAGAATGGTTGAACAATGTTAGAGACATAATTCTTGGTTGAATATTTTGTTTTGATCATAAACCCTTTACATGAACCATCCTATGTGATTGTTTGCTTCTTTTCGAGAAACCGCAACCAAATAAATTCAGAACCTATCTCAACCTTTCATCCTCTTTATGATCTTATGGTTGACTTGTTTTACATGCTAAAAACACACGAGTAGAGCCACGCTTTGTACCTAGATGTTATTTAAATTTCAGCACGTGGTAGGACTCGCGTGAACCTAGAAACTTGACTTTTGGTTGATTTAAAAATCCATATCCTTGGTTTCTCTAAAATTAGAATTTTTATAAGCCTCATTTAATTTTATTTTATTCAAAATCTCTCTTATATAATCAAAATTAGAACCTAAACCTATGCCCCCATGATCAAGCCGGGAAAAGTTTGCTCTCAACTAATGAAGACAAACAATACCGGTGAGACCGATATAAAAGTAGTCGGAAAATATTTTCGACTTACATTTGTTTTTAATACTTTAAACAGTCCTCTAAATTTATATTTTAACTCATTAATACTTCTGATTTTATTTTTTATTTTTGAAATTAGAGGAGTACTTAGCATTAAAGCATGCTTAGAGGGAGGCAATCTAGTTAACCTAACCATACATGCACCATGATACATCATGGGATGCCCCTTTAACATCTTATCAAACCACATGCAAGGACAAGCATGGGTGGCAGCCAAGGCTTTGTTTTGTAGGATTATCATGGAGGCATGTGAGGCAAGGTAGCATGGAAGTGACTCAAAGCAAAATCATCAAGTGGAAGGAGCAATAATGCAAGCAAAGGAGTGGACGAGAACGTGGAAGGTGCACGTGGTCATGAAGCAACAAGCATGAGTGCGCTAGAGAAGAACCGAGCCAAGAGGAGGAGAGAGGTAAGTCTCCCATCAGCTCTTTATTCGTGTGCTCTAGTTTGTAGACCGGAACCACCTTAGACTTAGCCATCCACCTCGTTTGTTTCGTGCAACAAATCACATCCTAATTCCACTCAAAGTCCAGACTCCAAAATAATATTTGTGTACCTTGTTACCAGTTGAAAACCCCGGATATATATTTGTGAGGGAGAGTGCTACAACCATGGAAGAAAACTACAAGTCTTTTCACCAAGAAGAAGGGATCATCGTCGTCTAAGCCATCACCGACAACCTCTTCGAGGAGGCACTCGGTTTCCGAGTCTCCTCGGAGTATGGAGGACACGACACCGCCAAGGAGGAACAACAATCTTCTCCTCGGTGGCATGGGCCACACGAAGCACGTTTATGAGGTTCACCAGACCTCAAGGACATATGGAGGAGCCGCCCGTCCGACCTCGCCACTCGACACGATCATCTACTCCACCTCCATACGCTCCGCGGTATTCCTAGGGGTTTGTCATCATGACGGAGGAGGAGGAGAAGAAGCTCGCTCGCCTTGAGTAGAGGCTTGTAGTGAACGTCGACTTCGACGACCAAACTCTCCACATATTGGGTTTTCATACGGAACACTGAGGTTGGATGCAATTCTCCAATGGAGTGTTGGCAAACACCCACAAGGGATTCGCCTTGGAAATTCTCATGACCATGGCGCATATCCTTGATGAAGGAGTGCTGAGTCTCTCATTCCGTTTGGAGAGAGCCATTCGCACCAGGAGGCCATCCACAAACTAGAGAGAGAGGAGGGAGATCTCCGGAGGGAGATCAACCACCTCGAAGAAAGCACCTACAAATGGAGAAGAAGGAAGACACCGTCGGAAGGGTAACCGTGATCAACGGTGCTATGTCTAGCACCTTGATGGGGTAATCTCCTTATTCATCCATGGGTTGTAATGGATCTTGAGATGTAATCATACTTTGTTGGATTATCTATCTATCATCTTGTGTTGAATATACTTTATTGCTTAAGGTTAGCTACCATGCCATAAAGGGAGTAGAGCTCCAATGCTTCCTTAGATCCATTCAATACGCTGTGTCCATCATAGGTCTAGTCATGAATACCTTCGCGTAGGTACAACAGGAGGGAAAGGGCAAAACCATGGTCACAACCCCCGATAGATTAGATTGATTTTCATGTTCAAAATGTTTGCATGTTCTAGTATCGTAGACCCATGGGCGAGTGTCTCCTATCTTTATCGAACAAGCGGTTCCCTATGTATTAGGGAATAGTTCAGTTTTCAAAAGGGAGCCCCGGAACAAGTGGATGTGCATGGAGGAACATGGGAAGGTTTTTGGAGTATGATCGCGAGAGGAGCCCATCAACAAAGAAATAGTATCCGAACCCCATCGTCCAAGTATGTCACTTTGTTGTGCAAGTGGATTTTTGGGGAGAATAAGAGAGACAAAGATAACCAACACGGAGTTGAGTTGGCTTTACTCGGCTTTGATTGCCAGGTAGCCAATAGACCCCTCTCACCTCATGATCAACCGGCGGTGTTGTGAAGCAACATCGGGTTCGGGAGATATTGGTTCGGGGTGTTACCTCTCTATGTTGGCTATCTCTTTGAGACCGGGTGTTACAAGGAACCCGAAGCATCTCCTACCCGGGACTTCCCTAGGATTTGAATATATGAAGAAAGGAAAATATATAAGTGAAGATGACAGAGGAGGCCTCAAAGTGGCCAAGGTGAATTTGCCCCTTTCGGAAGGAAGGTTAAGACTTTTTTCTTGAGGGGAAAGAAGATTGGTTAGAGGAAGGACTTCTTGTGCTGGCGAAGAAAAATAAAAGAGAAGGATTATAGAAGAAGGATCTTCTACGGCCCAAGAAGGAGGTGCGTAACAAAATTATGTGCCACCATTTGGAGGAGTTCCGGCGCCACCAAGTTACTACGGTGGTGTACCAAAGCAAGCATGGGGGAGTGGTGCAGCCATGCCCCCACCATTTTGCGGTGCCCAACGTAGCCTTTGTGGAGCCATATGCACACCTTCCTCAACCACAACAAAATATGGCCACCATTGGAGGATACGTTGCAAGAAAACATGCAAATTATTGCAGCCATCCAAACCAATGCAAACCAAATGGGTGAAGGAAATGCAAACATCGCTTATGAGCTTTGACACCTTCACTTAGCACCTTCGGACAATTCATAGGAGGAGAGGCGGTGCAATCCTATTATGAGTAAGGGTACAACAACCATGACTATCAATATCAACCACCGGCGGAAGATTAGAGAGAGGAGGAGCTTATCTTTCCTCTACCACCTTTTCTTTAATTTTCAGCTTGTAAGCGCCTATTTATGCATAGTGTTTTCAGTTTTTATTTAAATTTCAGCATGTGTGTTAGTGTTTATTTTCATCATGAATAAAGTCACAACTAAGTTTTACCATTAGTAAAGTTACAAAGTTTGTGCCATGATGATATATGATTATAATTGCTGCTTTGTTTATCTTTGTAATTGTTTTATGCATGATTAAGCTAATGCTCTCTTAAAATACAAATCTGAAATTATCTAAATGCTAGCTTAATCTTTAGCGGAGGTTATGATAAAAATAAAGACCCATAGTGTTTTATGTGCTCTCAAGTTTTAGATGGATTAAAGATGATTTATTTTTGTTCTTAAAAGTAATGCTAACCTTGTCATAAATACCACTTGCATGTTGCTCTACCTATCCAGGGCCATATAAATTTTTGAGTGCAAAAACTTAGTATACAAGATTTATTTTTGGGTGAGTTATTGCAGGCCATGATTTCTCTAGCCCGAGACTAAGAAGCTGGTCATTCCATTTTTGTGTATCTATCTTTTTGCTAGCCTTTCTATCCGTGCATTGTGTATCCCCACATCGGAGATCTCACAAACCTCACAGGATATCCACCCTTAAAACCAAATATCATCTTTTGTGTTTACCTCCTTGACCACAACCTATCGTTGAGTATGGATCACCAATTCAAGGAAGATAGCAAGATGGTGCCAATATTGAAGATTTCAAGTATCTTTCCAAGGGAAAAGTATTTCCAGTACCTACTTTATCTCTATCACCTCTTTGCCCGAGGACGAGCAACGTCTAAGCATGGGGGAGGAGGTAGGTAATGCAATTTTAGAGTTCAAGGGGAGAAAATAAAAAAATTTGATGAGAAAGAAAAAGAGAAAGAAATGAGAAAAATAAAGAAAGAACACAAATATGAGTATGAGAAAAAGAGGAGAAAAGAAAAAAAATATGAGTATGTATGATATAAAAATAAAATAAAATGAACTCCCCGGTTCTCTAAAGTGCATTAGGAATTTCAAGGTTTCAAGATTTAAAATATCCACACTCATTTTCCAGCCATGTGCAATCCGATAACGAGGACTTCCTTTGTGCCTCGGGATCACTCTTTGCCATTTTTACATGTCCACCTATCTCAAGTGTGTGTACTTTTCTCTTTCCCCTCCTTGATATAACATTTTTCCAATGACCTTTTTGACGAGTCTCGGTAAGACCATGAGAAGCTTGTCTTGTTTTGACAACATCTCATTTATAATATCTTGGTAGGACTAAACTTTCCCTAAGAGCTCCATATAAAGCCTACCACATATATGACTGTTATGAGAGGGAAAGGAGTAGAAAAAATAGGCCTGAGAGACAAGATGAGATGAGAGTTCACGAGTAAGATGCAAGGCGGTTTAAATTTGTGAACTTGGTTTAGCTCTTTTTTCATCTTGTTCTTTATTTCAAAATTTTTGAGATCCATTTGAATTTTGGGAGAATGTTAATACTTGTGGGATAAGCTTAACTAATAATCTACCCTCCGTTAGGATGAAGGCTACTACATTATGGAACTTTAATGAACTAAAATTTTGAGAGCATTATGTTTTCTCATGTATGATCAAGTGCAAGGTTGAAACAATGAGGGGCAACGATGATATCCATCGAAGGCTTACTCGAGGACGAGCAAGGTTTAAGCATGGGGGAGTTGTTGACGGTGAAATTCCATCAACCTAGCCATGAGTTTACCTTCGGTGTTGGTATGACTTTTGTATCTTATCCATTAGTACTAACCCCCGTGGTATAACAAGTTCACTTGTGCATGTCGGTTTTGGAGTTTAGTGTTTATGCAGGGTTTTAGCGTTGAAAGCAAGACTTTCGGGATAAGTTCATTAAGCACCTCATGACAAGACCTTGAAGCCCGGTACAAGTCAAGCAATGAAGTGAACACAACTCCAAGAAGCCCAAGGACCAAGCCTGAGAAGATGACAAACTCCGAGGACCTAGCCAGAAAAGTGCCGAATCTTGCGAGATAAGGAGCTTCATCCAATTCGGAGAGAAACTGACGACAAGGGCCCACATGCAGAAGGGGGAGGATATAGAAGACTCGAGAAGCAACACCGGGCGAAAGAGGCCACGAACTGGGCCGAAGTGGGCCCAGGCTGGTCGGCCCAGCCCATTTCGAGGCCCAGTCGCCCCCCCTTTGACCTAGATGCATCTCGGGCTATTTATAGCCCCCTGACCGAGAGCCACACATCAATCAATTCGTCATTCACCGCCGAGGAGCAGAGAAGCTTGAGGGACACCATCTTGGAGATGAGGGTCGTGCTAGTTGTCTAGGGTCTCCCTAGCCGACGTGGGAACCTTGCATGGAAGACCACGTCGGAGCTCCGGAGCAAGGATCAAGATCGAGGTAGGATCCCGGTGGTGATCTTGTTCATGTAATCATTCATGGTGAAGTTTTTATAGTGAATCCGATTTCTAGCGATCAAGTGCCTTCTCGATGATTTTGTTTTCTTCTTGGTTTTGCTTCTTCCCCAATCTATACTTAAGATAGATTGCTTAGGGTGCTCTTGTAGCCGCGGTGGCTAGAGGTGCATACCGGACCGACCAAGTGATTTCAACTTGTTCTTATCGAACTCGCCCTAGACTACCCGCATGAATAGGAATACGTTGTGACAGAATGGGGGTTCCGAAAGGCGGGCGTTTTCGGAATCGGACCGGAGGCCACGGTTTAAAGATGCTTTTAATGAGATTCGCTTTTCTATCTTCATCTATCTTGTTTGGAGCTACAACATAAGCATGATCTAGACTCTCTAGATCGGTTATCTCTTGCTTTCTCTTGCTACCTCTTTAGTAGATTAGATTAGATGTGTTTCCTTTATGAGTTAGTAGATTAGATGCAATTTAGTTCTTCATAAGATAGCTTTCCTTGCTTTACTAGATTGAATCCTTGCGTTGCACATTGTTCCACGGATTCGATACCTTGGGTTCACCACTCGAGGGAAGAAGGGTCCCTTGACTACGACGGGGGATTTGTCTGCTTGCAAATCCATATGAACTTTGATACGATAATCTACCGTCAACACTGGAGGTGCACTAGGCTTGTATGGCTGCTGATGTGCCTTACAGTACTGGAAATTCCCGGATGGCTTGTTCTGAGATGGGGTCACCCTCCAGTGTCCAGTTGAAGATCACTCGGGAGGACCTTGAGTACCCTTCTTGACAAAGCAGAATTTCTTGCCTGACCCACCGGTAGCGGTGAATCTGGCCTGCCTCTCTCTCTCCTTCTAAGCTTTTGTCATGGCATCTTCCTGAGAAATGGCCTTGTTCACAAGGTCCTGATAACTGTTATGCTCATAAAGATTAAGCCTCTCATAGAGATCCCCGTGTAGCCCATCACGGAAACGCTCTATCTTCTTGGCATCGTTGTCAACGTGATGCCCACCATACTGACACAAGGCATTAAACTTCTTAGCATACTCATACACCGTGTCAGAACCTTACTTTAGAGCAAGCAACTCCTTCATCTTTCTGTCCATTAGACCCTTAGGAATGTGATGTTCCTTGAAGGCCCTCTTGAATTCAGCCCATGTGATTTGATGTCCCGCGGGAATCATGGTCTTGAAATTCTCCCACCATATCAGCGCTGCACCACGGAGCTGGAGGGCAGCGAAGCTGGCCTTGCGCTCTTCGGAGCAGGGCAAGGTGAACATGGAGAACTTGGCCTCAATGGCCCTGATCCACGCATCAGCAGCTAAAGGCTCCTTGGCCTCCTCGAAAGTCGGGGGCTTCATGGCATAAAAATGCTCATACTTGGTGACTCGAGGCTGGCCATCAAGATTCTCCCCACGGGGATTGTTCTGCAGCTGCTGAGCGAGTTGCTCCTGCGATTGCAAGAGCTGACACATCACCTCAGTTTGGGTGACCATGAATTGCTCTTGAATGGTCATGTTGGGAGGAGGTGGCGGAGCGTCACTCCCACTTGCACCAAAACCGTTGGGGGAAGCACGGGTTGGTCCCACCATATGAAATTCATGAGGTTTTCATTAGCCACATATTCACAAGCTTGTTTACAACATCCACAAGAAGAATATGCAACACGAAAACTCATAGCATCAATTTGGTGAAAACCGGGCAGCGTAGCTGAGTTAATAGAAAATTCATAACTCTCTGCCCCCATTAGGAAAAATTCTCGTTTTTGGTCAGCAAGTGCAAAATTTAGTAAGCTCTAACATTGGTATTCAACCCGTGGTCCAATTCCAATGTTATCATGCCCGAAAAATTCCGTAACTGAGGTTCTGCCTAGCTGTTTTTGCTGGAGGCCGAACTGCACAAATTTAGCCATAACCCTCGGTACGCTTATGCAAATGTGACGGATTTTGGTGAGAACGATCGCCACAACATACCACCCATCTTTGGTATTCAACACAAGGTGAAATTTTGACCCTACACGATTCATTGAACGCAACAACACAAAGGTGTTCATCCAAGCATTACATGATGCGGAGTCTTTGGATCACCTACACACTATGTACAACAAAAGATCATCACACTTACTCTCCGAGCAGCCTTGACCCTTACACAAAAGCTAGCTGAGAAGGCTAAACTAAGAGTACATGATTTTTCCTCCTAAAGACAACCACTAGACAGCTAGTAGCCCGCAGCGGAGCCATCACTAGTATCCGGAGAAGCGGGTGGTGGGCCGTCAACACTATCCTTAAACCCGAAGCTCCCTGCAGCTCGTCCGGAGCAGCAGGTACAGCCGGTGGAGCGATCGGCGGCTGCTGCCCCTGGTGTGCCATCGCCTGCCACACCTCCACCTCTATCTCCAAGTCAGCTACCTGGTTCTGCATCTCCGCCACGTTCTGCACCAAGGCAAAACGCTGGGCCTTCGTGTGAGCTAGCTGCACCTGAGTCATCTTGAGAGCGTGGTCTCTGGCGTGCAGCTGCTCCGTGAACTCGGCACGCTCCTGGTGCCACTGGATACGCTCGTCCTGAAGTGTAACAAGCTCCTACTGGAGGTGAGCAACGGTCTGTCGTTCAAACTGAAGGTCGAGGGTGAGGATATCTTTCATCGCCATGGAGTCCATCAACACAACTGAAAGCATACCCTGAGTGGAGAGACAAAACACCTGCATGTTGTAGACCGCCTCCAACAACCTCAGAAGCTGGCGCACAACGACCTCTGGAGGGTCCGTCGTGAGCAACATGTCGATGAGCGAGATACGCTCACGCCAAGCCGGGTCATGGGGGTCCATGGCCTGGAACAACCCCAGCGTAGTGAGCATCACCTCGTCCGGGTGCTGCTCGCAGAAGGTGTGGAGGATCCGCATGGCCGCGGACTCGACCGACTCGACACCGCGGTGAGCGAAGAACATCATGCTTAAGTCTGCCCACTCCGGGTGCTTGGGGTGGGGTAGCACGGTCGCGGTCGTGCAGGCGTAGGGAATACCCTGGTCCCAAAAGGAGACCACCTCGTACAGCGGTGGCGTAGTGTAGCCAACCTCACAGAGAGTCTCCCACAAAATGCGGGGAAAACCCTCCCACTGAAGGGCATCGGTACGAATGGTACCGTCCGCGTCGATCTCGTAGACCGGTGGCTGCGCCATCTGTACAAAATTAGGGACTACACGTTAGACATCGAAACGACATCAATACGAGCAACGGGGTAAAATCTGGCAGGTATGAACAAAAATTCATAACATAAAAACCAAGGCCCCAAAAATCCCCAAATTTCTACAGAAACTCAGTGACATAATTATGCACACTTTTGGTATTCAAAGGTAGATCTAGATTGGATTGGAACATGCTCGAAAAATTACATTTTCAGAGGAGGGTCACCCAGAAAAACAGCAGAACAGAGATTTACTAAACTGAGTATAACTCCTGGTAGAAAATTCCTAGAGTCATGAGAAATTCACAGTAGATACTAGATTTGATAAGAAACAACTTTCCAAAAGGATGTCTAGTCAGATTCCTTACAGATTTGGCTCTAAAAATTGTGAAATGACAGCAACAAAATCTGCCAGAAATTTCCTAAGATCAAAAGAGAGGAAACCTTATCTAAGGGCAAGCAATCACCCTAGAAAATATTACTCAAACATGCAATAACCAATTTTAGGTTCAACAAGATTTTATTCATGAATGCACACGTCTTAAACGACCTCACACACATGGATCTCAAAAGACGTAGTTAATGCCGGTGGCAAGTTTATAATTGGCTCTCCTTATAGTAACTAGTCGGAGCTACTCGATTCGCACTTATCGACTTACGAAATGTTGTTAGTGTACTTGTAGAAAACGAACCTTCCGTGCCAGCACGTCACGGAAGCATCCACATACATTACCGTTCACTATAGAAACGGTATCCATGCGTCAAGCCTCTGCACGGACAGCATCCAACCTCAGACACCCTCTGTTTGAATGGAGTGTATCCTTGCCTCGCATATTCAACATGCAGAATGCACACGTATGGCAAAACGTGGCGACATCACAACCCATGACATGTTCATCTTGAATAGAACATGTCATCCTTCGTATGACTTCATACGGAAAGCGCACGTATAAAACACGTGGCGACCAGACGAGAAGATGGGATCCGTTGAATAGATCACTCCATCAACCCTCGCAATTCCCGTGATGTGGAACAGCACACATATAAAACACGTGGCTCATCTAGTTTGGTTGTGCAAGAATGTAAGTCTGACATAAAATAAAGTGCTGGAAGTTAGCAAAATACACCATAGATTTTTATGCCACCTTAAAGAACCCAAAATTCCCTCTAGAGCCTCTCGATCTATATCATTCCTTAACGATCCAACGGATTTTCAAAATCCAATCAATCTTGGCAAGTTTTATTGTAAATCATGTGATTAGTATTAATCTAATCACTCCAGTGCATACGGATGCTCTAGTACCAATTGTGACAACCACATCCGAGATAATTCTGTACTATCGCCTAAACCACTCCATTTGGTCATTAAGCGATAATAAAGAATCATCCCATTGAGTGTTACCGTGTTTACGCCCGGTAAATCACTTGACAACATAGAGAGGATCGAACGTATGCATTAAAACTCCCAAGAAAGAGAGTCCAGAGTGCCTTACAAATTAACATCAAATTCCCCGTAGGGTCCATTATTACAAACATAGTTCTTTGACATGAAGTAAATGGTTCATAGTTCATTAAAAACAACGGAAACTAAACGGTACGATCAACATCATAGGAGGCTTGTCCATGATGCAATCACTCATCGTCATCCACCCATTCCAGCTCCCAGCCGGGTGGAAGTTCTCCGGGCCACACATCATTTGCATTACCTGGAAACAACATTTATAAAGCAAGGCTGAGTATACTAATACTCAGCAAGGCTTACCCGTCTAAAAGAGAGACTTTACCTCTAAACATGCATGGCTTTTGGCTAGTGGGCTTGTTTGCCAAAAAGCTACTAAGTAGTGAATCCTTACTTTCACATTTTAGCTCATGTTCTAGTAGAGTAATCATTACTAGATATGCATCTATTGCAATCAAAGATGTGCAAACAATTAATCAATAATAATCTTCACAAAGTTCCATCATAAAGGGATATCATGGCCAGTAGATTAAGTAGTCTCAGATAACGGTGAGAGGCCGACAATCGATTGATTCAAACCTTGCAAGGTGGACCTAAACACACGGGAGGTGCCCTCACTAAGAGTTCACCAACCAGGCTGTTCCCGTCATTCCTCGGATTGGGATCAGATACTACAGTCTTCAGTACAAGGTTTACTGGGCTACGCCACCAAGGTCACCCAGCCTCACGCAAGTACTCGGGTGGCGAGCCAGGGGCCGCAACCCTAAGAGTAGTAGCGCAAAGTTCCCGCACTGTCTCATTTAGGTACTAGGCTTATCGTACCCATTTCCGACAAGTGCTTAGTACTTTCCAACACTTAACCAACGAAGCCATTGGACCGGAGCCCAAATCCCATGCTCTTACCACATGAGCAATCCATTTAATCAATATGGTGATTCCATAAAGGAGATCCTATTCTCGCGAGTGACGAACATCACTCGACTTGTACCGGATCCATAGAGCATAGCAACTAGCGACCTAACATGCTAGGAAAAGATCATTGGTACTTAAGGATCATGCAACTAAGGCTTCAATTCAACTCCTGAATGTAAATGCACATAATATAGCAATGACAAATTCAGAAGCTTGAAAGTAAACACTTGGGTTATTAATTAAACCGGGGCTCTCCTTCGTGAGCACAAGCAGACACACAACCTTCCGGACTTTTGTCCGAGTCTTGCTCTATGGTCACGTAGTGCACGTCTCTTCCTGCTCCCTCGTTCTCGTCAGCCGGCACGAGCGTATAGCTACCGTCGGGGACTTCTACACGGAGGATGCAATGCAGTGATTAGGAGTGCCATTAATTTAATTCAGTTAACAAACAGCAGCAAACAGCCCCAAGGATCATATGGTTGACCATATTCACCTTAACAAAAGCATTAAACATTTTCTCATTTAAAGATAAACACAAGGGCTTATATATTCTTCTCCTTATGGTGATTGTGTACATATATAAAGGAAATAATTAATTTAATTGCGAAAACGGAGAGGAAAAGTGCTTTCATTCCACAAATTATTCTCCTATCTCAATTATTGGGTGCAAGTACACCAAGGATGATTTTCCCTACTTTTCCTTCACTAGCCTAATATAGTTTTCCAACTTTTAAACGAACAACAAGCCTCAAAATAGCCAAACAGTACCCACTGGTCCTACTGACCAGGGAATACTTATTTGGACAGCAAGCAATCAAGTTTTAGCCACTGAAAAATAATGCACACAAGAAAAGCATTTCTAGCTAGCAATAAAAGGATTAATGCATATAAAAATAAATATAACAGTACTGGAGCCAAACTTCCTCCTACACATGCTTTGGTCTAAAACAAGCCTAGAAAACCAACAAACACGCCTAGAGCTATTATAGAACTTGATCTACCCATTTATGAATAAAAACAAGCATAAATCATGAATAAATATTTCTAGCAGTCCAAAAATCATGATTAATTCAGTAACGGTACATCTAGGCATAATATGACTATTCCCAGAAGTATAGCTCAAAAACATTTTTACTTTTTGTTACAAAAATCATATAAGAAGGAAAGAGATAAATACAAGATAAATCATAATTAAAGATTCTTTCAGTAACTTTGTGCAAACTTTGGCATAGGGCCTACACATGCTAGTATCCACAACATATCCAAAATCCAGCTCTCGATCGTGTATGGATTTTGCAAAACAACAGATCTAGGAAAAAGGGTTTTCTATTTTTCATGCAAAAACTAAGGCTCAAAAGTAAAACATTGCAGTTCTTAGCTTGCTCCGTGTGACTAGAACCGCGTGTCACCGGCCTAGGCCTCCCCGCGCGCGTCATGGGCCCTAGCCGCACGGTGGCGGTGGTCGTTAACGGTGAAAATCCGTCAACCTAGCCATGAGTTTACCTTCGGTGTTGGCATGACTTTTGTATCTTATTCATTGGTACTAACCCCCGTGGTATAACAAGTTCACTTGTGCATGTCGGTTTTGGAGTTGTGTGTTTACGCGGGTTTTAACGTTGAAAGCAAGACTTTCGGGATAAGTTCATTAAGCACCTCATGACAAGACCTTGAAGCCCGATACAAGTCAAGCAATGAAGTGAACATGACTCCAAGAGCCCAAGGACCAATCCCGAGAAGATGATAAACTCCGAGGACCGAACCGTAAAAGTCTTTGAATCTTGCAAGACAAGGAATTGAGTCCAATTCGGAGAGAAACCGACGTCAAGGGCCCACATGCAAAAGGGGAGAACATCTAGAAGACGTGGGAAGCAACACCGGCGAAGCAGCCGGGATGGGCCGACTGGGCCCGAGCCGGTCGGCCCGGGCCGCCGGCCGGCCCGGCCCATTCGGGGCCCAATCGGCCTCTCATTTGACCTAATTGCTTCTCAGGCTATAAATAGCCCCCTGACCGAGAGCCACGCAGAACCGAAGTCGCAATCCGCCGCCGAGGAGCAGAGAAGCTTGAGGGACACCATCTCGGAGATGAGGGTCGTGCTAGTTGTCTAGGGTTTCCTTAGCCGACGTGGGAACCTTGCATGGAAGACCACGTCGGAGCTCCGGAGCGAGGATCAAGATCGAGGGAGGGCCCCGTGGTGATCTTGTTCATGTAATCATTCATGGTGAAGTTTGTAAGTGAATTCGATTTCTAGCGATCAAGTGCCTTCTCGATGATTTTGTTTTCTTCTTGGTTTTGCTTCTTCTACGATCTATACTTAAGATAGATTACATAGGGTGCTCTTGTAGCCGCGGTGGCTAGAGGTGCATACCGGACCGGCCAAGTGATTTCAACTTGTTCTATCGAACTCGCCCTAGACTACCCGCATGAATAGGAATACGTTGTGACAGAACGGGGGTTCCGAAAGGCGGGCGTTTTCGAAGTCGGATGGGAAGGCCACGATTTAAAGATGCTTTTAATGAGATTCGCTTTTCTATCTTCATCTATCTTGTTTGGAGCTACAATATAAGCATGATCTAGATTCTCTAGATTGGTTATCTCTTGCTTTCTCTTGCTACCTCTTTAGTAGATTAGATTAGATTCGTTTTCTTTATGAGTTAGTAGATTAGATGCAACTTACCTTCATAAGATAGCTTACCTTGCTTTACTAGATTGAATCCTTGCGTTGCACATTGTTCCATGGATTCGATACCTTGGGTTCACCACTCGAGGGAAGAAGGGTCCCTTGACTACGACGGGAGACTTGTCCGCTTGCAAGTCACAAACGAACTTTGATACAAATATTAACCGTCAACAAGCCCCTTTTTCTGGCGCCGTTGCCGGGAACAAGCAATCAAGATCCGATCTAGTATCGCTTATCTTTCAGCTTTTTCTTTTGATTTTCTTCTCGCATCTCTTAAGTTTGATCATCCTCAAAAAGAAAAAAAATTCAATCTAATCTTGTTTTGATTAACCCTAATTTTTCTTTTCTTTTTAGATATTTGTTTTATCACTAACCCTAACCGGAGATGGTTGGCTACCTCTCCAAGAAACCCAAACTTTTTTGTGGATGATCCAGGAAAACTTTACGAGGCAAAGGTGACGTGCAACACAAGCTAAAGGATTGGAAACCCTAGATCCAAAGTCGAAGGACCGTCAAAATCTCCAAGGGAATCACCACCTCCAAGTCCAAAGGAAGATCAACCTCAACCACCGGAGCGCTACGCACCCCGACATCGTTGATCTACCTATCATAAACCTTCAAGACGCCGGGAGGCCGTTCAAGATCAAGGTCTCAACTATCCGCATGACGATTGTGAGAGCCGAATGCATACGAGCCGGATTCCTTGAGTGGCATATCGGTTCACTTAAGAGGAGGATGGAGAAGATGGAGATGGAGAAAGAAGCTCAACACCTAAAGGTCGCCAAGGCAAGATCCACATGCGAAGTGTTCATCATGATGAAGATGCTAGAGACGCAAGTGGGACAACTTGTCGGGCGCCCGATGGGTAACAAAGAAGAATTTCGGAGACAACTCCAAGGTCCCAAGACGGCGAAAGGCTACTCAAACTCACTCGGGAGAGATGAAGATCACAACCGAAGACCGGGTTCGAGATGCCGAGCCACAAGGAAGTTGTTGCATCCGTCAAGACCAAAGGACAAAGCCAGCCTGTGAAGACCAAAAAAATTGACTAAGCCAAAGTGGGTACCCAAGATTGCAACGCCCACAAAGAGCGTTGATCCGAAGTAATCAAGTGAAGAAGTCTAGCCATGGACTATAAACGAAGCGCTAGGCGGGAGGCAACCCGTTTCGTCGAGTGAAGAATAAGCTAGCGGGAGGACAACCCGATTCCAGGTTTTTCAAGTCTTTTTAAATATAATTCAGTTTTGAATTTTACTACACAAAACATTAGACTTAGAATGGTTGAACAATATTAGAGACATAATTCTTGGTTGAATATTTTGCTTGATCATAAACCCTTTACATGAACCATCCTATGTGTTTGTTTGCTTCTTTTCGAGAAACCATAACCAAAACCAAAAAAATTCAGAACCAAACTCAACCCTTCACCCTCATTATGGTGCTGTGGTTGACTTGTTTTTCATACTAAAAGCACACGAGTAGAGCCATGACTTGTATCTAGATGTTATTTAAATTTCAGCATGTGGTAGGACTCGCGTGAACCTAGAAACTTGATTTTTGGTTGGTTTAAAAATCCATATCCTTGGTTTCTCTAAGATTAGAATTTTTCTAAGCCTCACTTAATTTTATTTCATTCAAAATCTCTCTCATCTAATAAAAATTAGGACCTAAACCTATGCCCCCATGATCAAGCGGGAAAAAGCTTGCTCTCAACTAATGAAGGCAAACTATACCGGAGAGACCGAAATCGACGTAGTCGAAAAATATTTTCGACTTACATTTGTTTTTAATGGTTTAAAAACTTCTCTAAATTTACGCTTGAGCTCTTGCATGGCTCTGAAAAATATTTTTAAATTTCGAAATTAGAGGAGTGCTTAGCCTAAAACACACTTAAAGGGAGGCAATCTAGTTAACCTAACCATGCATGCACCAGGATACATCACGGGATGCCCCTCCAACATATTTAAACCACATGCAAAGTACAAGCATGGGGGGCAGCCAAGGCTTTGTTTTGTAGGAATATCTTGGATGCATGTGAGGCAATGTAGTATGGAAGTGAATCAAGCGAAAACATCAAGTGGAAGGAGCAATAATGCAAGCGAAGGAGTGGACGGGAACGTTTGGAAGGTGTACGCGATCACGAAGCAACATGAATGCACTAGAGAAGAACCGCGCCAAGAGGAGGAGAGAGGTAAGTCTTTCATCCAACTCTTTGTTCGTGTGCTCTAGTTTGTAGGCCGGAACCACCTTAGACTTAGCCATCCACCGCGTTTGTTTCGTGCAACAAATCACATCCTTAATCCACTCAAAGTCCAGACTCCAAAATAATATTTGTGTACCTTGTTACCGGGTGAAAACCCCGGATATATATATTAGTGAGGGAGAGTGCTGCAATCATGGAAGAAAACTACAAGCCTTTTCACCAAAGAAGAAGGGATCATCGTCGTCTAAGCCATCATCGACAACCTTTTCGAGGAGGCACTCGTTTCCGAGTTTCCTCGGGGTATGGAGGAGGACACGGCACCGCCGAGGAGGAATCGCACTCTTTTCCTTGGTGGCATGAGGGCCACACGAAACTCGTTTATGAGGTTTACCAAACTTCAATAACATATGGAGGAGCCGCTCGTCCAACCTCACCACTTGACACGATCATCCGCTCCACCTCCATATGCTCCGCGGTATTCCGAGGGGTATGTCATCATGACGGAGGAGGAGAAGAAGCTCGCTCGCCTTAAGTAGAGGCTTGTAGCGAACGTCGACATCGACGACCAAGCTCTCCACATATTGGGTTTCATACGGGACACCGGTGCAATTCTCTAACGGAGTGTCGGAAAACACCCACAAGGAATTCGCCTAGGAAATTTTCATGACCATGGCGCATACCCTTGATGAAGGAGTGCTTTGAGTCTCTCATTCCGTTGGAGGGAGCCCACAAGTGGAGAAGAAGGAAGACACCGTCGGAAGGGTAACCTTGATCAATGATGCTATTTCTAGCACCTTGATGGGGTAATCTCCTTTCATCCATGGGTTGCAATCGATCTTGAGATGTAATCACACTTTGTTGGATTATCTATCTATCATCTTGTGTTGAAAATACTTTAATGCTTAAGGCTAGCAACCAAGCCGGAAAGGGAGTATAGACCTCAATGCTTCCTTGGATCCATTCAACACAATCCCCGATAGATTAGATTGGTTTTCATGATTCGAAATGATTGCATGTTCTAGTATCGTAGACCCATGGGCGTGTGTCTCCTATTTTCAAAAGGGAGCTCCAAAACAAGTGGATGTGCATGAAGGCACATGGGAAGGTTTTTGGAGTATGATCACGGGAAGAGACCATCAACGAAGAAATACTATCCGGAACCCCATCATCCAAGTGCGTCACTTTTGTGCAAGTGGATTTTTGGGAGAACAAGAGAGACAAGGATAACCAACACGGAGTTGAATTGGCTTTACTTGGCTTTGATTTCCAAGTGGCCAATAGACCCCACTCACCTATGATCAACCGGTGGTGTTGTTAAGCAACATCGAGTTCGGAAGATATTGGTTCGGGGTGTTGCCTCTCCATATTGGCTATCTCTTTAAAACCGGGTATTACAAGGAACCCAAATCATCTCCTACCCGGGACTTCCCTAGGAATATGTGAAGAAAGGAAAATATAAGAGTGAAGATGAGAGAGGAGGCTTCCAAGTGGCCTAGGTGAATTTGCCCCTTCCGGATTGAAGATTAAGACTTTTCTTGAGGGGAAGAAGATCGGTTAGAGGAAGGACTTCTTGTGCCGGCGAAGAGAAAAAAAATAATAGAGAAGGATTAGGAGAAGGTTTTTCCACGACCCAAGAAGGAGGTGCACAACAAAATTATGTCCCACCATTGGGAGGAACCCCGGCGCCGCCAAGTTACTACGGTGGTGTACCAATGCAAGCATGGGGGAGTGGTGCAGCCATACCCCCACCATTTTTGCGGTGCCCAACGTAGCCTTTGCGGAGCCATATGCACACCTTCCTCAACCACAACAAAATGTGGCCACCATTGGAGGATACACTGCAAGGAACATGCAAATTATTGCAGCCATCCTAACCAATGCAAACCAAATGGGTGAAGGAAATGCAAACGTCGCTTATGTGCTTGGACACCATCACCTAGCACCGTCGGACAATTCATATGAGGAGTGGTGCATTATGAGTAAGGGTACAACAACCAAGACTATCAATATCAACCACCGGCGGAAGATTAGAGAGAGGAGGAGCTTTAGCTATCTTTCCTTTACCCCCCTTTTCTTTAATTTTCAGCTTGTTTGCGCCTATGTTTGCGTAGTATTTTCAGCTTTGCTTTAATTTTCAGTTTTTAGTTTAATTTTCAGCGTGTGTGTTAGTTTTTATTTTCATCATGAATAATGTCGCCACCAAGTTTTTACCTTTGGTAAAGTTACAAAGTTTGTGCCATGATGATATATGATTATAATTGCCGCTTTGTTTATCTTTGTAATTGATTTATGCATGTTTGAACTAGTGCTCTCTTAAAAATACAAATCTGAAATTATCTAAATGCTAGCTTAATCTTCAGCGGAGGTTATGATTAAAATAAAGACCCATAGTGTTTTATGTGCTCTCAAGTTATGAATAGATTAAATATGTCTTTTATGCTCAAAAATATTGCTAACCTTGTCGCAAATATCACTTGTGTGTTGCTCAACCTATCCAGAGCCTTATATATATTTGAGTGCATAAACCTTAGTGTACAAGATTTATTTTTGAGTGAGTTATTGCAGGCCATGATTTCTCTGGCCCGAGACTAAGAAGCTGGTCATTCCGTTTTTGCGTATCTATTTTTTTGCTAGCCTTTTATCCGTGCATTGTGTATCCCCGCATCGGAGATCTCACAAACTTCGCCGGATATCCACCCTTAAACCAAATATCATCTTTTGTGATTACCTCCTTGACCACAACCTATTGTTGAGAATGGATCATCAATTCAAGGAAGATCGCAAGACGGTGCCAACATTGAAGATTTCAAGTATCTCTCCAAGGAAGAATACCCCGGTACCTACCTTATTTTTCGCCTCTTTGCTCGAGGACGAGCAACGTCTAAGCATGGGGGAGGAGGTAGGTACGGTGCAGTTTTAGAGTTCAAAAAGGGAGTATTTTAAAAAAATATATATAATGAAATAATGATGAAAGAAAAAAATTCGGCGATATGCGTGACTTCCAAGGTGAAGGTCTCACAAGAAGAAATATATATATATATATATATATATATATATATATATATATATATATATATATATAATGAAAGAAAGAAAGAAAAGAATGAGAAATATGAGAAAGAGAAAAAAAATATATGTGCGTAAAGTGAACTCCCCGGTTCTCTAAGAGTGCATTCATGGCTTCAAGTTAATAAGATCCATTCTCGTTTTCCAACCATGTGCAATCCGATAACGAGGACTTCTTTTGTGCCTCGGGATCACTCTTTGCCATTTGCACATGTCCACTCATCTAAAAGTGTGTGTATTTTTCTCTTTCCCCTCCTTGATTTAACATTATTTTCCAATGACCTTTTTGACGAGTCTCGGTAAGACCATGAGAAGCTTTTCTTGTTTTGACAACACCTCATTTATAAAATCTTGTTAGGACTAAACTTTCCCAAAGCTCCATATAAAGCCTACCACATATGTGATGAGAGGGAAAGGAGTAGAATATATAGGCTTGAGAGACAAGCGAGATGAGAGTTCATGAGCAATATGCAAGGTGATTTAAATTTGTGAATTTGGTTTAGCTCTTTTCTTTATCTCGTTCTTTATTTCAAAAATTCTGAGATCTATTTAAACTTTGTGAGCATGTTAATACTTGTGGGATAAGCTTAATAAGAATCTACCCTCCGTAGAGGTGAAGGCTAGTACATTATGGAACTTTAACAAATTAAACTTTTGAGAGCATTATGTTTTTTTCATGTATGATCAAGTGCAAGGTTTAAACATTGTTTGGCAATGATGATATCCATCGAAGGCTTACTCGAGGACGAGCAAGGTTTAAGCATGGGGGAGATGTTGACGGTGAAAATCCGTCAACCTAGCCATGAGTTTACCTTCGGTGTTGGCATGACTTTTGTATCTTATTCATTGGTACTAACCCCCGTGGTATAACAAGTTCACTTGTGCATGTCGGTTTTGGAGTTGTGTGTTTACGCAAGGTTTTAACGTTGAAAGCAAGACTTCCGGGATAAGTTCATTAAGCACCTCATGACAAGACCTTGAAGCCCGATACAAGTCAAGCAATGAAGTGAACATGACTCCAAGAGCCCAAGGACCAATCCCGAGAAGATGATAAACTCCGAGGACTGAACCAGAAAAGTGCTGAATCTTGCAAGACAAGGAATTGAGTCCAATTCGGAGAGAAACCGACGTCAAGGGCCCACATGCAAAAGGGGAGAACATCTAGAAGACGTGGGAAGCAACACGGGCGAAGCAGCCGGGATGGGCCGACTTGGGCCCGGCCGGCCGGCCCAGCCGGCCGGCCCAGCCCAATTCGGGGCCCAATCGGCCTCTCATTTGACCTAATTGCTTCTCGGGCTATAAATAGCCCCCCGACCGAGAGCCACGGAGAACCGAAGTCGTAATCCGCCGCCGAGGAGCGAGAGAAGCTTGAGGGACACCATCTCGGAGATGAGGGTCGTGCTAGTTGTCTAGGGTTTCCCTAGCCGACATGGGAACCTTGCATGGAAGACCACGTCGGAGCTCGGAGCGAGGATCAAGATCGAGGGAGGGCCCGGTGGTGATCTTGTTCATGTAATCATTCATGGTGAAGTTTGTAAGTGAATTCGATTTCTAGCGATCAAGTGCCTTCTCGATGATTTTGTTTTCTTCTTGGTTTTGCTTCTTCTACGATCTATACTTAAGATAGATTACATAGGGTGCTCTTGTAGCCGCGGTGGCTAGAGGTGCATACCGGACCGGCCAAGTGATTTCAACTTGTTCTATCGAACTCGCCCTAGACTACCCGCATAAAAAGGAATACGTTGTGACGAACGGGGGTTCCGAAAGGCGGGCGTTTTCGGAGTCGGATGGGAAGGCCACGATTTAAAGATGCTTTTAATGAGATTCGGTTTTCTATCTTCATCTATCTTGTTTGGAGCTACAATATAAGCATGATCTAGATTCTCTAGATTGGTTATCTCTTGCTTTCTCTTGCTACCTCTTTAGTAGATTAGATTAGATTCGTTTTCTTTATGAGTTAGTAGATTAGATGCAACTTACCTTCATAAGATAGCTTACCTTGCTTTACTAGATTGAATCCTTGCGTTGCACATTGTTCCACGGATTCGATACCTTGGGTTCACCACTCGAGGGAAGAAGGGTCCCTTGACTACGACGGGAGACTTGTCCGCTTGCAAGTCACAAACGAACTTTGATACAAATATTAACCGTCAACGGTGGCGCGGACCTCGGACCGTTGGGTACTCCGGCGCCTCGGCGTGCGCGCGCGGCCCGGGTATGGCGAGCCGACGTGGCGGGCGTGCGGGCGACGTCGTGCGCGGTGCGGTCGAGTTCAAAAACAGTTTGACTTAACCATCTCTCACTCGGATTTTCTCCAGTTTTTGAAATAGAAGTGGTCCGAACTTTGAATACCAAAGTTACTCAGCAAGTTACCCTCTACAAAAATATGACAGAACCACCCAAAATAATTCCGTATTATCGCCTAAGCCTGTCCACGTGGCCATTAAGCAATAATAAAGAATTATTATGTCGCTTCTGCCGGGTAAAGCCCGGTGAATCACTTACAACAGGATCGAGATATGCGCTAAGACCACACGAAGGCAGGACCAGAGTACATCATTACATTACATAAAAGTCCACAAGTTTAAATTATTACAAAGCAGGTTTTTCGTACATAACAGTAACGTGATTCAGAGTTTAAACAGCGGAAAAATAAAACTAGCGGAAGATACACATGGGAGGCCATCCATAGAGTATCACAAATCGTCCCCCTACTCCCACTCAAGCTCCCAACCATCTGGAATAGAACCAGGCCAGATGGGATTACCTGAAAACCACAAATTAAGCAAGGCTGAGTACTAATACTCAGCAAGACTTACCCGACAACAAGAAAAAATACAACTAGACATGCAAGGCTTTTTGGCTGGTGGGTTTGTTTTGCCAAAAGCATCTAAGAGTTGATTCTTACTTTCATGTTTTAGCTCAAGTTCTAATATGTTAACCATTCTAGGTGAGCACCTGCACTAAACAAGCATGTTGTGCAAACAATATTAAACAGGTAACAATATTAATCCAAAATGTTCCATAAATAAACACGGGGTAGCCAGTGGTCAAGCCGACTCAGATAACGGCGAGTGACCGACGATCGATCAATTTATATCCTTGCAAGGTAAACCCAAGATACACGGAAGAAGATAGACCCTAAGAAATCAAATAAAAGCGAATGCGGGGTCTACCCCGACCAGGCGGTTCCCGTCATTCCCAGATTAGGAAAAGATGCTACAGTCCTAAGTACATGGTTACTGGAACGCCCTCACACGGCACGTCCAGGATCACACTTGCACCACCGGGAGCAAACCGGGAGACGCATCTCAAGAGTAGTAGTGATAAAATTCCCGCACTTGTTCATTAGGTACTAGGCTTACCGGTCCCATTCCCGACAAGCACTTGGTACGTTCAATAGCTTAGACCAACACCATGCTACTCAGTAGAGACCGAACCCATTGCTCTTACCACATGAGCGAGTCATTTTAACCAACTTATGATTCCAACAAGAACATCCTATATCTCGCGAGCAATGAGTCATTACTCGACTTGTACCATGTCCTTAAAGCATGGCACTAGCATCCTAACATACTAGTAAAAGAGCATAGGAGTCCTAAGAATCACGCATCTAGGTTTCAAAGCAACTCCTGAAACTTAAATGCACAAGTAAACAATAAATACTGAAATGTAAAAGGTATGAATTTTTAAACCAGAAAGGTTAGATGAACCGGTGCTTGCCTTCCTCTGACTCAACACTAACACTAGCCTTGGGCTCTTCTAGACTTTGGTCCAGGTCTTGCTGCACACTCAGCTGATTCACCTCCCTGCTAGCTACTCCCTCCTCCTCTTGGGTGAGCGTATACGTCACGTCTGGTAAATCTACACGTATACATGCATATGCATTAGATGATGGTGAACTTTGGTGGTGATTGTGTACACATCTAAGCAAATTGTTGACGGATAAAAGACGTATCCTCTACGATCCGCAAGCATACAGACCCACACCTTTTTCACCACGGGATTCCCAAGGTTCCTGTCAATCCGCGGAGCAAGGGGATTACAAGCGTTTGATCTACCTCTACACACTAGCTACTCAAACCCTAACTATGATCAAACTAGAAAACAACTAAACTACACTAGAGAGAATGATTAAGCAATCAAGATAGGAGACACTCGCCCATGGGTCTACGATACTAGATCATGCAATCGCTTAAAGACATGAAAACCAATCTAATCTATCGGGGGTTGTGACCACGGTTTCGCCCTTTCCCTCCCCTCGTCATCGTCACTACGCGAAGGTATTCATGACTAGACCTATGATGGACACGGTGTATTGAATGGATCCAAGGAAGCATTGGAGCTCTACTCCCTTTACGACATGGTAGCTAACCTTAAGCATTAAAGTATATTCAACACAAGATGATAGATAGATAATCCGACAAAGTACGATTACATCTCAAGATCGATGTAAACGTTGCATAGACCGAAGGGCATCCTTCTATATGCAAACGTTCCATAAGGGCATGTAAACGTTGTTTGGTGTTGATCGTCCGGGTGAATGGGAATTTGCATGAACCCCGAGTACACATCGAGAAAGCAAAAATAAGCGTGGTTCGCTAATCTCTCGAGCATCTCGTCAATGAACGGTAGGGGGAAGTGATCTTTCTTCGTCGCTTTGTTAATCTTATGATAATCGATACACATCCGCCACCCGGTCACGGTTCTTTGCGGTATCAACTCGTCCTTCTCATTCTTCACCATGGTCAAACCTATTTTCTTTGGTACACAATGTACCGGGCTCACCCACTCGCTATGCGGAACTGGGTAGATGATTCCGGCATCAAGTAACTTGATGACCTCTTTCTTTACTACCTCTCGCATGGCATGAGTTAGCCTCCTTTGGTGGTCCACTACGGGCTTACATTGGTCTTCCATTGGTATACAATGAGTGCAAAAGGCTGGGCTAAGACCTTGGAGATCATTAATCGAATATCCAATCACCTTCCTATGTTTTTTTAAAAAATCAGCAACTTCTCATTTTCTTCGGGACTCAACTCATCGCTCACAATGACTGGATAAGTCTTGTCTGGGCCCAAAAATTCGTACTTTAATCCTTTGGGCAAAGGTTTAAGGTCTACCTCGGGCACTTGTGGCTCCTCGGGTTTAATTTCTCCTATGTCCTCAAATTTTTCTTCCTCCACGCTTCCATCACGTGGTTCTAAGCCTTTTGTTGCTTCTTCTAGTTCTTCATCTTTTTGATTACTAATTTGATTTTCCATCGCTCTTTGCAGCGGGTCTCTAAGGGTTTCAACAAAACAAAGACTATCTACCTCCTCTACTTCTTCGGGAGGAAAGGGTGTAGGGTGTTTAGAAACGCGAAGAAAGTTATATGTGTACTTTGTTCCATTAAGGTTCATTGTTACTTTGCCTTCTCCGGCATCCAACACGGCATCAACCAACTTAAGAAAGGGTCTACCTAGGATTATGTGATCATGATTATTATGGTAGGCATCAATAACAAAGAAATCGGTTGGTATACATTTTCCAGAGATGTCTACTTTCATGTTGCAAGCAATACCTAGAGGTTTAATAGTTCTACCATCTCACATAATTAATTTTGTTGATGTTGGAGCTAAGTCTAGGTTGTGGTCTTGAACTTTATCGTAAATTTTGGAAGATAGGAAACTTACTTGGGCTCCGATATCGCATAAAGCTTTGTATTGAACTCTGTTAATCTCGCAACTCAAGTGTGGTGCCATCTTCTCTTCTTCTTCGGATCCTATCGCGTAAACATCGGCGAGGCGAGCGTATGGTGATGCTTCGAGCTTGATCCCTTTGATTCTTTTCACCTTGGCTATGTGTTCCAGATCCACTTCATCATCTCCAAAGAGCTTTTGAAAGATCTCACCGGTGGTTTTAAGGTTGTATGAATCTTCCGCTCCTCTCGTACTGTCACTACGCGAAGGTATTCATGACTAGACCTATGATGGACATGGCGTATTGAATGGATCCAAGGAAGCATTGGAGCTCTACTCCCTTTACGGCATGGTAGCTAACCTTAAGCATTAAAGTATATTCAACACAAGATGGTAGATAGATAATCCGACAAAGTACGATTACATCTCAAGATCGATTACAACCCATGGACGAATAAGGAGATTACCCCATCAAGGTGCTAGACATAGCACCGTTGATCATGGTCACCCTTCCGACGGTGTCTTCCTTCTTCTCCACTCGTTGGTGCTTCCTTCGAGGTGGTTGATCTCCCTCCGGAGATCTCCCTCGTCTCTCTCTAGCTTGTGGATGGCCTCCTGGTGCGAATGGCTCTCTCCCTACCGAATGGTGGTGCCTCCGGGGTTTTAGAGTTGAAGATCCTTCGGGTGCAAGGAAAGGGGGGCCGAACCGATGCTAGAACCGGGCCGGGCCGGCCGGCTCGGGCCGACCGTCCCGGGCCCAACTCGGCCGGTTTGGTCGCCCCTTCGCTCCCATGGGTCCTCGGTGATTATGCACTTTGCCCCCTCCACTTGAATTATTTTGATGATGTCATCCTCGCGTCCAAGATGGAGGTTCTCCGCGCAAGAAGTTCGGTCTTTTACGCTTCAATCCCGGGGGTGTTCCTTCGTAGCACTTCGGTCCTTGCCACCGGTGGAAGTGATTTCATCAAGCTCATGAACACGAACAAGACTCCGTAAATGCTCCTTTGAACTTGTTGCGAATCCGTCCTTTATGTCCATGTTTTCCTGCATAAACACAACACTTCCAAATGCATGCACATAGATGAACTTGTTATATGATTAGTGTGCCTAGTGGCGGGTTAGTTCCATAATCAAATCCAGACCAAAGTGTAACGAACATGCTTGGTGTACCAAAATACACCGTCAACATCTCCCCCACACTTAGCTCTTGCTCGTCCTCGAGCAAGTACTCATAAAAGAACTTCGTCAAAAGTGTTGTAATCGTGTACCGCTAATCTTTCTTCGCAAGTTAGTCAATATTTTCGTCTTAAATACATAAACATAAAGTAATGATCATCATACATAAACATGGGCGTTTAGGATCTTTACCACGTCAAGATTTACCCCACAACTCAAACTCTTCACTCGAAGCCTTCAATCTCAGTCATGCTTACTTCTTTGCTTCCATCGGAGGGTTTTTATGATTTTTCAAAAATAAAATTCCTGCAACAAGTGTTAGACAAAAACCTTTCTCCAAGCTCTCTCTAGTCACTCATATGAGGTGGCTATCCTAACCAAATTTTATAAAACTCTCACCTCCCATAAATCTCTCATATAACATGTAAAGTGAAGCTATAGGTAGGGCTAGTGCAATCAACACAAATATTGTCAAACTAAGAACTTCCTCTAATGATTGTTTACCTTTCAAAGCCAATGATCATGAGAATTAATCCATTTGTAGGGATATTAAGGATGAGAAGATTTAGAATGGTGGACATGTGCAAGGGCAAAAGAAAATTATGACTTCGAGGCACCGATGACGTCCTCGTTGTTGGATTGCACAAGGTTGGAAAAAGAGTGAAAGTTTCGTCTCTCAACAATGTGACATCCTTCCTTGCACTTTATTTTTTTCTTTTCTTTTACTTGATTCATCCCTCTCATATCTTTATTGCCACTCCTCTTTTCTCTTTTTCTTCTTTTTTTCATTCTCATATTTTTTCTCTTTCTTTACTTTTCTATTATATATTTTTTTATTTCTTTTCCATACTCATACTTTTCTCTTTATTCTTCCCTCTCTTGGCAACTTTTCAAAGCTCTCAACTCCTCTCTTTCTTGCATGCATACAATCTGAAATTTTAAATAAACCATGCTAGAGACGAGACGAAACTTTGAGGGTAGGTTGTGTTCAAGGAATGCGATGTACAAAAGAGATGTATAGGGTTGGTATGGAATTCGGCGATGTACGGGACTTCCGATGTGAAAGTCACGTTACCGAATGCATGACGAGGCTAGCAACAAAACATAAGCACAAGAACATGATCATTGCTCGAAATTAAAACTCCCAAGAGAGAAGGGTCCTAGCCCAACTCATCGTTCTAATCACACTTATGGTGGAGCAAAAAAATAAATTTGGCTTTATATAGGATTTTTTTCTTACTCTCAACTTGGAAAAAGAGGTTTTGCTAACCTTTATTACAAGGGTTTTTTAGATACTTTTCAGAATTGAAATCCTCCAACTTTTAGCATTGAACATAGCACAACCAACATGTGAAGCTCAAGATCGAAGTCTGGTATGGGTACTTTTAGTAATAGCAATTCCACTAAGCACCACGGTAAACGTTTTTCAAACCACACACTTATGTTCATATATCAAAAACTAAAGATGAACGAACGAGTAAATTAAGATAAGCAATACACAAGACACAAAATTTTAAAGGACTGTTTTTATTTGATTTTCTTTGACTTAACATTAATTTAAGCCACTTGCAAAAATTTATAAACACACTCAAAAACTAAAGACTCTTTAAACTCTAAGACTCTCTCGAAGATTAAACCGAACCTAAACTTGAAGCTCAAAAGCTAAGGCTAGCTAGCTAGCTCTCCCCCACGCTAAAAACATACGATGTCCTCGTCGTATCTTACAAAATTCTTAAGGGGAAAACTACCTAGTGGTACTTCTCGCAACTATTGCACCACTTGCCTCTCATGTTCCCTACCATGCCAAAAAGTTTGCGCACGTTTCGGTTTAGGAACTTGTAGTCGTCTTCAACTACGCGCTCCAAATCCTCCATACGCTGCCTCATCGCCTCCATGGCTTGGAAACATTCGTCGACCGTTGCGTAGAGATCCGAGATGGAGTGACGGCAAGCCGCACAACACATCGGATGCAACCCGAAAGGGTCGTCATTGCCAGGGTCTCCGCCATCATCGCCGCCGTCGTCGCCACCACCATTGTCGTCGCCGCCTTCGGGAGTCTTCTCCTTGGGCAACTTATCCTAAATGTAAATATCGTTATCATCTCTTCCGGCGGCCGCCCACGAGCTCGGGCTACGATCGTCGGAGTAGTCGCTACCCCCATAGTCCTTAGGCACGGGCGACACCTCCTTGTAGTCCTTCCGCTTCATTCCTCGGATGCGCGCCGACCTTCGAACGGTAGTAGGGACGTTCTCCTTCTTGACGGGGTTGCGAGATGCGATAGCTCCGGTCGGGACACACCCTCCGCAAAGGATGCGGGCGGTCCTCTTGATCTCGACGGGTAGCTTGAGCTCGCATCGCTTCGCCTCCTCCATCGATGGCTCCTTGGCGCCTTGCTTCAACTCTAAGCTCATCGAGGACACAATGGCTGCTGCGTGGGTGCAAAATATTGCTTGATGGGATTGATTCTCGAGCTCCCAATTCGGCCAAATAAATAGTCCGAAACCCTAGGAATCTCATTTTCCTTATTCAAACATCCCTTAAAATTTTCTGACCGAAGAAGTGTAACACCCTAATTTTACTAAAAATTTGGCTTTATTAAAATTTGCTAGAAACCTTTAATTGCTTAAGGAACATAAGGTTTGCTTTATTTTCTTTTAGGCATTTAAAACTTTTCTAAAATAAAGTCAATGAAATATAGGAATTAATTGTCGCAATCATGCTGGAGCATTATTTTTGCTTGCTGGAATTCAAATTCAGGTTTGAATTCTATTTTGGTTTGAAGCCTTTTCAAAACCCAAACCTAAATACCTAATTCCTAAACCCTATCCTACCTACCCTATCCTTTTGGCCCGCAGAGCCCCGGCCCCCGGCGCGCGGCAGCCACCGCCGCCCGCTTTCCTCCCCGCGCTGCAGCCCAACCCAGCAGCCGGCCTTAGCCACCTTGCAGCCCAGCGCCGCGGCCCGGCTCGCCGCATCGCCTCTTGCGCGGCCCGGCCCAGCCAACCCGCGCGGTCCGGTTTCGCCGGCCCGCTTCCCCCCCTCGCCCGCGGTCGGCCGACCCGTGGGTCCCACGCGTCATCCCATACCCCGCGCTGTCCTCCGCCGCTGCCGCCCGAGTCCGACGGGAGCACGCCTCCCCGTGCGTGGCCCTCACGCCAAGGGGCCTCCCTAGGCCTTTATAAGCGCGCCGCCCTCTGGACCTCCTACCCGAGCCGTCTGAGCCAACCCGCCTCTTGCGCCGCGCCTCGCCGAAACCCTAGCACCGCCGCCGTCGGGTTTTCGCCCGCCGCCGCCGTCGGGTTTTCGCCGCCGCCGTCGCCTCGTCATCGAGGAGCAGCTCTAGAGACGCGCAAGGAGGTGAGGAAGTCAACCGCGCCGCTTGTGGATGTCCTCGTGCTTTGCACCGCCCGCGCTTGCTTGCCGGACTTCGCCGCCCTTGCCGAGCCGCGCCGCCGCACCGAGCGCCCGCGCCTCCGCGTCTCCGCCGAGACCGCCACCCCTGTTGGCTTCGCTTGCTCGCGCACTCCACGTTGATGCAACCCGTGCCTCAAGCTGTGGCCAGGAACTTGAAGGACCGATACGGCGAACCAGAGAGGGGGGAGTTGACCCGCGGGTGCTGTTCATCCCGAGCTGACCAGGCTACACCGGTCTGACCGGTGCTCTTGACCGGTCTGACCGGTGCAACCCTCTGTGGGTTTTTGCTCGGGTGAACGTCTGGGTGTGTTCGCTGTTGCCCTATGTTGCTGCTGTTTCGAGTTTGGGTCAGTTTGGTGGTCGGTTGACCTTGTTTGGTTCTTTGGGGGCTTTCGAGCTTGAACCGGTCTAACCGGTGTGCCTCACCGGTCTGACTGTGTGTGGAGCCACTTAGTGAAAGTTGCTCAGCTTCACCAGCAGGGACCGGTCTGACCGGTGGTGCTCACCAGTCTGACCGGTGTTGGTCTGAAGACTCGAGGTTTGGTGTTCCGCTGCGTTCTCGGGTCGGAAGGTTGCGTGTTGGTTCCTAGGTCTAGTGGCACTCCAGTGGCTACGTGGGCTTGGCCAACTTGGGTAGTGAGTCGGAGACGTGTGTTGGAAGCCGTGTTCATCTTGTAGGAGTTTTCATCTCCTTCGAGAAGAATTTTTATCGGCTCCCATTCACCCCCCCTCTCGGTTCGCCGTATCGGTCCTTCAAGTGGTATCGCAGCCGGTTCGGGTCTTTATTGACTCTAACCGCCTAAGATCCAAGGATGGCATACCGGGAATGGGGTTCGGGTCCTCCACACTTCGATGGCAAGAACTATCGGATGTGGAGCAAGCGGATGGGTGCGTTTCTCCGCGGAAAGGGTCGGATCCTTTGGGATGTCACGGTGGACACGAGCTATGTCCGGCCGATGGACTTCCTCTCTCCGGGATCGAGGGACAGATTCGACGCCAACAATAAGGCGGTCAACTACTTGTTTCGTGCTTTGTGTCGGCCCCGAGTTCGATCGGGTGCACACCGAGCACTTGGCTTGTAGGATTTGGGCGGTGTTGAAGGAGGCTCATGTTGGGAATGCCCAGGTTCAAGCATGGATGTACGCGACCTACCGGAGAGAGTACGAGAACTTCACTCATCTCCCCGGTGAGTCCATTGATGCCTTGTTTCGCGAGGTTCACGGTGGTTGTGAACAACATGAGGGCCAATGTGGACGTGCTCCCGTACGATGATCATGATAGAGCGGTCAAGCTCTTACACTCTTTGGATCGTACGATTTGGGGCGAAAGTTCGAGGCCATTGTGGAGTCGAGAGATGTATAACACTCGACGGTGAACGAGCCGTTCTCGAAGCTCAAGTCGGCCGAGGTGGATAGGGGCATGATCGCCAAGCTCGAGGGTCCGACCGACTCCCATAGTCTCGCCCTCGTTGGTGGTTCCAAAGGAAAGGCTAACTCTAACCCATCCACCGGGATGTTCTCTTTCTCCTCTTTGATGTCTATGCCGGATGAGGAGTTCGACGAGCTTGGAGAGGACGAGCCGGCGCTCCCGACGAGGCGGTTTGAGAGGCCGCACGAGAACCGCGTGAATATGAGGAGGAACACGAGAACATGCTTCCGAGTGTGGCAAGCCGGGACACTTCGTCGCCGACCGCCCGAGAAGGCCGAGAACAAGTACGGCTACAAGCACAAGCCGAGGATGGACGACAAGTACCGTTCGAGGGGCAACCACAAGAGCAAGCACAAGAACAAGTACAAGGACGAGCGACGATCGAGGAAGAAGGAGAGCCGAGGTAAGGCCCGAGCGATGGTTGGAGCGAGCGACGTCGACTCCGAGTTCCGCGTACTCCACCTCGAGCTCGAGCGGCGGTGAAGACGAAGGTGGTCGTCGCAAGAACAAGAAGTCGTCCAAGAACCCGAGCGGCCGAGCGCTCGCGAGAGATGGCTTCGCACCATGGCGCCGAGCTCGGCGGCAAGAAGAGCACACGGAGCGACTCGGACTGCGAGTCCGACGACGAGGTGCGTGATGAACTTCCCTTCTTGCGCCAGGAGAATGAGAGGCTTGGCTCTTTGCTTGATAACCGTGATGACATGCTTAGAGAGGCCAAGAAAATGAGAAAAGAGCTTAGGGCTTCACTCGAGGATGCTAGGACTAGCGTGGCCGAGCTAGAGACACGGGTGCTTGATAGCAAGCTTGAGATTGATTCCCTTAAGGCTAGCCCTATTGTTTCGGATGAGGTTGATTGTGCTGATTGCTCCATATTCCTTGCTGATCTTGCTTTGTTTAAGGAGAAGCATGCCTCCAAGTGTGAGGAACTAGATGTGCTTGGGGTTGAAGTGGCTTAGCTTAAGTCTAGACCTGCTTTGCTAGGTGCTTGCACTTCTTGCCCTGTTTTGCATGCTAAGATTGATGAGATGCATGCTTACACTAGTTCGCTTGAGGCTAAATTGAAGGAACTCATGCCTACATCATGCTCTACCTGTGAAATGCATGCCTTGAAAAATTTGGAACTTGCACATTATGTTGATCGTTTGCAGGATGAGAATGATGACTTGAGGAAGTTGATGGGTTTGTTGTCTGGTCATGAGCTTCAGTTGAGGATGATGATCGAGGCGTTTAAGAGGCAGGATGGTGAGGGACTTGGGGCAAACAAGGATGGTGAGGGAAGTGGAGAGAATATCCCGGAGCCACCAAAAACCCACGACAAAAATGATTTCCCCCCAAAACCTAACAATCTTAGGAACCGACTAGACACAACCCCAGCTCCACCCATGTTTCCTACACCCACAAATGATCTACAAAAGCCTATAAAGTTTGTGAGCACTTCGGGGAAAGTGTTCTTTGGGAAAGAAAGTGAGAAGGCTAGTGAGGGGAAACCGGTGGAGGAGTTGAGTGGAGAGAAACCTAGTGAGCAGCCACATCCCAAGCCTAAGCCTAAGCTTGTGAGGTTCCATTGTGGCTATTGTGGGAGAGATGGCCATAAGGAGGAGTTTTGCTTCAAGAGAAAGTGTGAGGAGAGAATGGCAAAAGAGTGGGCTAACAAGGACAAGTACCACTCTTCCGATGGTGTACTTGAGCCTCCTGTGCAGATGCCCAGGGCCAAGGCGAATGTGAGGACAGTTCGGGCTTGGGGAGAGCGGAAGGCTGTTGGAGGTGCCTCTTGTCCGGGTCACACCGGTCGGACGGTGCGAGCTCCGGACAGCAAGATTTTGGGTTTTGTGCTCGTACGGTGCGAGGGTTGTTTCGGAGGTCGTGGTTCCGGTGGTTGGGCCGGAGAGTTTGCGGTGGTCGGGTTGCTAGGCGTTCTCCCCCTCGAGTTCACTACGGGGATGGGAGGAGTCGTAGCTTTGAGAAGGAGAGGAGGGACGGTCCACGGGTTCTCTTTCGTGGTTTTGGTCCTCCTCCAGGCAAGGAGGGGTGGTTCCCTCAGGGTGGTTACCGTGGTGGTGTTCGTGGAGGTAGCTTTGGTAGGAGAGATGCTTTGGTTGGTGCTAACCCCACTTTCGAGCAAATGACTCGGCACTGGTTTTACTCTTTTGGTACTAATCCCAGTGCTGAGGAGTTTGTTCGCTCACGTGCTCGTTTTTGAATTTCAGGTGGGAGACTTGAAGAATATTTGGTTGATTGACTCCGGTTGCTCGAGGCATATGACCGGAGGCAGGGGGTGGTTCTCAAGTCTCGTCCCGGTGGTGACAAAGAGGTACATCACTTTTGGGGACAATGGGCGTGGGCGTGTGCTTTCAGAAGGTGAGATTAAGGTGAGTGACAAGATCACTCTGAGGCGTGTTGCTCTTGTTCAATCATTGGGGTACAATCTCGCTTTCGTGTCCCGAGTTGTTGGATGAGGGCTTTGAGGTGTTGTTTCGGCCGAGGTGGTTCTCGGATTTTGGACTCTCGAGGGGACCTTGTCCGTATGGTCGTTCCCGAGGGTCAGGTGTTTCATGCTGATTTTTCTCAGTCTTCGGGTGTGGAGCGTTGTTTCTTGGCTCGTTTATTCGAGTGAGTTGTGGAGGTGGCATAGGAAGTTGGGTCACTTGAGCTTTGACCTTTTGTCTCGCTTGAGTAAACTCAATTTGGTCCGAGGATTGCCACGGTTGAGGCTTGAGAAAGAGTTGGTTTGTGCGCCGTGTAGGCATGCCAAGATGGTAGCCTCTTCTCACCCGCCTCTCACCGATGTGATGATCGAGCGTCCATGCGAGCTGCTCCATATGGACCTTGTTGGCCCAGCTCGTGTGCGATCTGCGGGTGGGAAGTGGTATGTCCTTGTTGTGGTGGATGACTATTCTCGGTATGTGTGGGTGTTCTTTCTCGAGGATAAGGGGGAGAGGTTTGGTTTTGTTCGATATTTAGTCTTGAGGTTGAGGAACGAGAGGCACGGAGATGCCATACGAGCTATCCGCAGTGATAATGGCTCGGAATTCAGAAACTCTCGTTTTGAAACCTTTTGCCATGACTTGGGTCTTGAGCACCAGTTTTCAAGTCCGTATACGCCTCCCCAGAATGGTGTTGTGGAAAGGAAGAACATGACCTTGTGCGAGATGGCTCGGACGATGCTTGATGAGCATAGGACTCCGATGAGGTATTGGGCTGAGGCGGTGAATACCGCGTGCTATGTGTCAAACAGGATCTACCTCAGAGTGCACAAGAAGAAGACATGCTATGAGTTGATGCATGGTCGCACACCCAAGGTGAGTCACTTCCATGTCTTTGGTTGCAAGTGTTTCATTCTGAAGAAAGGCAGGAAGTTGGATAAGTTTGAGGCTAGTTCGTCGATGGTATATTCTTTGGTTATGCATCTCATTCTAGAGCATATCGTCCGCTCAATCTTGAAACTAACCAAATCGTGGAGACTTGCGAGGTAACCTTCGACGAGACGAGCCACGTAGTCGGCTTGTCTTTGAGTGTGCGGTGATGATGAGCTTGACGAGGAGATCTTTCGGGAGGAGGAGCATGAACATGGAGACGATGAAGATGGCGGTGCGGTGCCCCCGACTGAACAGGTACCCACTACGTCGACTACGGTGATGGATGGACCCTCTACTACAGCTACGACGACAAATCAAGAACGAGGAGAAGCTGATGTTGAGGGGGAGGTAGCATCGAGGCGAGAACCTCCCCGGCGAGTACAAGTGGATCACCCAGCTTCGAGGATCATCGGCGACATGAATGAACACACTACACGGTCGAGGGTTCGGAACAACTCTCATTTCGCTCATGCTGGCATTGGTTGTTCCTTTTGAGCCCAAAGACATTGGACACGCACTTTTGATCACAATTGGGTTAATTCGATGCATGAGGAGTTGGAGAACTTTGAGAGGAATCGAGTTTGGGAGTTGGTTGACCCTCCCCCAAGGTGTAAGCCAATTGGTACAAAGTGGGTGTGGAAGAACAAAGAGGGAGAGAAAGGTGAGGTTGTGAGGAACAAATCGAGGCTTGTTGCTCAAGGGTTCGGTCGAATGAGGGGATTGACTACGAGGAGACCTTTGCTCCCGTAGCCCGTTTGGAGGCGATTAGGATCCTTCTAGCCTTTTCCGAGGCTAAAGGGTTCAAGTTGCACCAAACGGATGTGAAGAGTGCTTTTCTCGAATGGTGTGTTGGAGGAAGAAGTGTATGTGAGGCGACCTCCGGGGTTTGAGAGTGAGAAGTACCCCCACCGGGTGTACAAGTTGAGGAAGGCGCCGTATGGGCCGAAGCGGGCGCCTAGAGCTTGGTATGGTAGGTTGAGGGGGTTCTTGTTTGAGAGAGGTTTTGAGATGGGGAAGGTCGATCGACCTTGTTTTTGCTAAGGCGGGGCCGAGATATCCCGATTGTGCAGGTGTACGTGGATGATATTGTCTTTGGTGGCTCGTCTAACTCTCTTGTTGCAAGGTTTGCGAGAGGATATGAGCAGGGAATTTGAGATGAGCATGATGGGCGAGTTGCAGTTCTTCCTCGGGCTACAAATCAAGCAATCAAAGGAAGGAACATTTGTGCACCAAGCTAAGTACACCAAGGACATTGTGCGGAAGTTCAAGATGGAAGATTCCAAGGCTATGACGACACCGATGAGTACGACTACAGCTCTTGATGCGGATGAGGAAGGTGAACACGTGGACCGAAGGAGTACGGAGCATGATCGGGTCACTCCTCTACTTGACGGCGACGAGGCCGGACATACAGTTCTCGGTGTGTCTGTGCGCTCGTTTTCAAGCGTCTCCGAGGACTTCACATCGACAAGCGGTGAAGAGAATTTTCGGGTACTTGCGTCACACTCCCGACTTTGGCCTTTGGTACTCCGCGTCCTCTTCTTTGGCGCTTCATGGTTTTTCGGACGCGGATTTTGCCGGTGTCGGTTGGATAGGAAGTCCACTTCGGGACTTGCCATTTTTGGGTTCTTCTTTGGTGTCTTGGTCTTCCCGCAAACAGTCGAGTGTTGCTCAATCCATTACCGAGGCCGAGTACGTTGCCGCTGCTAGTTGTTGCTCTCAGCTCCTTTGGATTTCATACACCATGAGTGACTTTGGTGAGGAGTATACCCATGTCCCACTTCAATGTAATAGCACCAGTGCCATAAGCGTTGCAAAGAACCCAGTGCTCCATTCCAAAACCAAGCACATAGAAGTGAGGTATCATTTTCTGAGAGACAACGTAGAGAAAGGAAAGATAGCTTTGATCCATGTACCCACACATGACCAACTAGCCGATATTTTCACCAAACCCCTAGATCAAGCAACTTTCACTCGTTTGCGGGGGGACTTGGTGTGTGTTTGATTTCTTGAGTTGGGTGTGTGGGAGCTCTCTTTGTAGCATATGTATAGCTTTTCTTTGTGCATTTCTTGCATTTGGCATGGCATATGTAACATGATGTATAGGCATCCTTGTATCTTAGATTGCATGCATTTTGTATCATATGCATTGGATAGGAAAAGCTCCTCTCATATACATTGTTCACCATGGAATGAGATATATGTCTTTGTGAGCTTGTTTGGTATGCTATGGTTAGTTTGGCTTAGCTCTTGATGATCTTGTTGAATAATCCATGGTTGATGGCTATGTTTTTGAAAAAATGTCACATATAGGCTCTCTCATGTGTAAATGCCTTTACATGTTCTTGACATGTTTTAGTGGCTCGGTTATGCTTAATTTGTGGTTGGATAGCTAGTTTATTGATCATATGGGGCCAAAGGCTCATTTGCCATCATGAATGTTTAGCCCTCTTGCTTTATCTTATGGAGGGGCATAAGTTCCTTTTTGTCGCAAAGACATTTCATGTACCAATGATAAATCTGAAAATGGAATGTAAAATGCTTGGAAAATTTGCTCCCATGTCATATGCGCTGAATTTAATTTGTTTTGGGTGCTAAACCGTTGCATGATGCCTACCAATGAGAAGTCTCATACATAGAAGTAGGCACATGGCTCGGTGGCTTTGACATGACATGAGGTGCTTGTGCGTGTTTGTGATGGTCTTATGATTAGAATGGCTGTCCTAGCATGAAGTTTGTGTGGCTTTGCCATTTTGATATGTTTTGATCATGTTTAGGACTTTGCTCATGAGAGGCAAGTTTTTCGCAAAATTGCCCAAATCCATCTTAGCTTCGTCCAGAGGTTGTGAAACTTGGTGATCATGTAGTTGAGATCGATACGAAGCCGTAGAGTATCTAACTTGCTCATTTGGACATGTGTGGCATCCTATGTTGAATTTTGTTTATTTGAGAAGCTCTAGGTTGAAAGTTTTGCATTTTTGGCTTGATTCATGCATTGCCAGCAAGGGGGAGAAGTTTGAGCTTGAAAAGGCTTGTTGGACGCATTTAGAAGGTTTTCAGGTGGTTTCGAGCCATTTCTGGGCTCTGTTGTGCACCGGTCTGACTTGTCGGGGTCACCGGTCTGACCGGTGTGAGTGCTGGTCCTGTGCACATCTTAGGCACCGGTCTGACCGGTGGTGATGACCGGTCTGACCGCTGTGAGCTGAAAATGCTGAAGCTGCCCTGTTTTCAGCTGGTTTGCATGCATTCGTCCAGGGGAGGTGCATTGGTTCAGGGGGAGCTTGCATGTGTGCAGGGGGAGCTCTTTGTGGTTTTTCGAGCTTTGCTTTGGTGGTTTGCGCTCTTTGTTTGAGCTTTGGTTTGTCTCGGATGTGTTGAGCCGTTGCCCTTGCCTAAGGGGTCCGAGACTTGTCTTCTTCAAGTGATCTTGCTCTTTGCCTTTGTTTGGCTTTCGATCGCTTGTTGGAGTTTCTTTTTGTTCGTTTCTTTTCTTTTTCTTTTCTCTCTTGTTACTTTCGTGTGGGTGTTGTCAATGCACTCATCAAGGGGGAGATTGAGGACCATGTGCGGTTCGAGGACCGGTGGATGGTCGCTTCCTTGTGTGATGAGTGATTGACAACGTTGTGTGAACCGATTCGTGGCTAAGTATTGTAGGTGCGGGTTGCGGCTTGATTGGTGTTGGTGCGGGTGAAGAGCAAGCGCGAAAGGTCATCGCCGGTGAGGCCTCCGGGTGTGGAGAAGACAAGTAGGCTTTGCTCGAGGGACCGGTGGCCGGCGGGGGTCAAGTGCGGGTCGCATGGTGGCATGAACGGCAAGATGAAGTCATGGACGGTTGCTTGGTTGAGCCTCAAAACCAAGGTCGAGCCGGGACTACGTGGGAGCCAAGTCATGAGTGGAGATTGGCGGAGGCTACACCGAGTTCGCGGGGTTTTTGGTGGTTCACCGAGAAAACCACCGGGTTCCTTGGTTTATCCACAAAGCCAAGACCGAAGAACCGAAGACGGAGGCTGCACGGCGCCGGACCGGCTCGACCGGTGGGTCTGACCGGTCTGACCGGTGAGGAGCACCGGTCTGACCGGTGTGCGATGACGCAGTCCGGAATCTTCGAAGCGGAGGACACGCGTCGGGATCGCAAGGCTTGCGTCGAGGCTAAGCAGGTTGCGGTCGCCGGGCATCCGTCCGATGGAGAAAGCTTCAAGTCTTCCAAAACTGCCCTTGAGGGGCTTGTATCCCTAGTTGTTAGAGAAGGGTATTTTAGACTTTCGGTTGCCTCCATATAACCCAAGAGGTGAGAGGATGGCAGCCAACTCTTGGAACCCTAGCTCATTTGTTTTCCAATTTTCCTTCCTATTTTCCTGAGGATTTCCATAGGACTAGCTTGAGAGCTTCATGGTGAGATCTTGTGAGAGGGTTGGATGATCGGGCGGCAAGCTAGACCTTGTATGAACCTTTGTTGCATGTATAGATGATTCAGCGTGGTTCCTCAAGGATTGGATGCGTTGTTCCCGGTTGTTCTTGGTGGTGATTTTCGGAGCCCTCTCTTGGTGATCTCTTTGGGTTGTTTTCGGGACTTTTCTCTTGGGGGTTTGATGGGGGAAATTTGTGGGAACCCTTCGTGGTTCTTTGGGCTGTGATTCCCCTCCCAAATCCGTGAGTAAAGGGGCTCGATTTTGGGGGTTTTTCTGAGTTCTTGGGTTGGAAGTGCTCTTGGCGGGATTTCCTTGATTCCTCCTTTTTGGACGAGTTTTGGTGGGATTAAACTTGGCTATGGACTCCTCATGAGGTGTTCCTAATATCCCCAAAGTCTTGTTCAAGTCCGTGGAGCGATTCGGGAGATCGAGGTTTGGATTTGGGGGAGTTGACCCGCGGGTGTTGTTCATCCCGAGCTGCCCAGGCTACACCGGTCTGACCGGTGCTCTTGACCGGTCTGACCGGTGCAACCCTCTGTGGGTTTTTGCTCGGGTGAACGTCTGGGTGTGTTCGCTGTTGCCCTGTGTTGCTGCTGTTTCGAGTTTGGGTCAGTTTGGTGGTCGGTTGACCTGTTTGGTGCTTTGGGGGCTTTCGGGCTTGGACCGATCTAACCGGTGTGCCTCACCGGTCGGACCGGTGTGGAGCCACTTAGTGAAAGTTGCTCGGCTTCACCGGCGGGGACCGGTCGACCGGTGGTGCTCACCGGTCGGCCGGTGTTGGTCCGAAGACTCGAGGTTTGGTGTTCCGCCGCGTTCTCGGGTCGGAAGGTTGCGTGTTGGTTCCTAGGTCCGGTGGCACTCTAGTGGCTACGTGGGCTTGGCCGACTTGGGTAGTGAGTCGGAGACGTGTGTTGGAAGCCGTGTTCATCTTGTAGGAGTTTTCATACGCTTCGAGAAGAATTTTTATCGGCTCCCATTCACTCCCCCCCCCCCCCTCTCGGTTCGCCGTATCGGTCCTTCGAAACCCTAGATTAGGGTTTTGCCGGCGAGCCCGCCGCCGGCCGCCGCCGCCGGCCGCGCACCCCGCCGCCCGCCGCTTGCTCACGACACGAGCCGTCGGATCTAGATCCGACGCGTCCCGCCGTCCCCGCCGCCCACAAGCCGCCGCAGCCGCCAGATCTGGATCCAACGGGCCCAGATCTAGTCAACCCGAGTCAAGCCAGGTCAAACCCCCGCCGGCCCGACAGTTTTACGGAAAACCCCCCAAGTTTTCCGGAATTCACAGATATACCCTTCCACCTTAGAAGTTTTCTTACAGTTTAGTCCTTTTTCTTTATTTTAGCCCAGAACCTTTTCAAATCTTTACAGATTAGTCCCTACACCTTCCCTAAGTCATAACTTAGTCGTTTTAGCTCCGATTTTAGCGTTCTTTATGTCCACGCGTTCATCTCGAAGCGCAGATTAGTTTTATGTCCACCTTGATCAAGAGATGGAGGAAGAAGAACAAGAGCAAGAGGAGGAAGGCGAGGAAGCGATCTGGGAAGTGTACGGCTACGGGCCGATGGAGTAGGCATTCCCATGGCAGACCACCTGCGAGCTATGGTACTCTACTTGGGCTATGATAAGGCCCCTGTATACCATTGTGAGCTATGGACTCATCCGTGGTTCGAGCCCCATTGGGAAGTTGCTGCCATCTTGGAGGAGTACATTCCATGCCGTGGAGTGAAGGAGATGTCCAAGCATCATGATGTGGCTCACAGGACTACTATGGATGCTGGTATAGCAGAGTCAGCTCGGAGGGCGCTCTATGTGCTCTCTCACAAGGAGCGTGACAGGTTGGAGGATACCCACCGCCGTTACACACCTTTCGCAGCCGATGGGGGAAGCCAAGACCTACATCGCCCCGGCACCGACCTATGAAGGAACGCCGAACAATGTCCGGAGTCTACTTGCAGCTGTGAACACCACATTGGATGATGCCAACAACACTCTATATGTAGCATAGCAGCAGATTTTCACTCTGGAGACGCAGAGGCGTGCCCTAGAAGCTGCACTTCAGAACAGGGAGCAGCCAGATGCCCATGAAGCCACAGAAGGATGTACCTCCCCGTCGCCCAAGAGGCCACACTACGACTCCCCTGACGCCCGCACAGATGCCATGGCAGAAGGTAGTCCTTAGGCTTAAGTTAAGAATAGGGTCTTTTTCTTTTTGTAATCGCTAGTAAACGATCGGTAAAGTGTGTTTAGTTTAGAGGTGTGGTTGAATATTTGGTTTTGTGCTTAATGTATGAGTTGGATTTTTGTTTGAGTGCAATGTGTTGTGGAGTGATGACCACAATGACATTGGTTTAGTAGTAAGTTTGTGGGGGTTAACTTTCAGTCTCAATCAATTATCTATCTTAATCTTTGTCCCTTTAAGTTTTCCCTTAATGCAAATCCGAGATCTCTAAATCTGTTCGCGCAGCTTTCTGAGTCAGCTGCACTGTTTTAATTTTATCTCGGGCTACCGAACTCCGATTGCAGTAAAACTAATTGGAAAAGTTCAGAAATTTCGTGACTGATTTTCTGTGAAAACTTCAGAATATTTGGATGGATAATTAGAGAGTTATGACTGAAACATTACAGCCTCACGAATCTGTTAAACACTGCTGAACTATCTGACTTGTTTATTTTATAACCAAAGTTACACAACTCCGATTGAGGTGATTTTAGTTGGAGTGGTTTCATAATTTCATTACCTTTTATCAGTCTCAAATCCATAATTTTTGGTTGCCCACACTGAGAGTCATGCCTGATTGTTTGGAGTCAACAGAATCTGTCTTATCTAAATATCATTGCTATCTTATCTTTCTGAGTTTAACCCTTGGTGCAATCATCTAAAGTAATGTCCCTAACACTCAGATGGTGAACACTAGGTTAGGATCAGGTGTTGATCAACCAGCAGGAAGAGCACCCCGGCCCGGTACAAATGGATCCCGCTATGCGGCGGTTCCCGGAGGCACGGACTCAGCTCCTCCAGAACCTGACCAACACCGTGACAAATTTGCAAGCCCGGGTCAACAATCCACCGGTGCGGCCACCAGCGCCTCGCAACAAGCACCGGGAGTTTATGAGTCACCACCCTCCTGTGTTCACTCATGCCGCTGATCCACTTGAAGCTGAAGATTGGCTGAAGACAGTGCTGAAGATGCTCACTACCTGTCAGTGTGACGACAGAGAGAAGGTCCTGTATGCTGCAGGACGACTTCAAGGATCTGCAGCTGTGACACCCTAAAAATTCCATCACTAAAATCAACTAGCAACTTAAATTAGTCTTAAGGATTTAAAGAATTTAAATTGCCATTTAAATTGAGCTCTAAAATATTAAACATAATTTAATAAACTTAGAGACAACAAGTGATTGTGCATCATCAATTAGTTTGCATGGTTTTTGGTTGCTTGTGTGGTTTCTAAAAGTCTATAAATTTTTCAGAAAAGTTTGATTTGAATTTGAAAAGAAATAGTGGTTTTAAAAGAAGTTTGAAAAAGAATAAAAAAAGAGAAATAGTGCCCTGCTCCCCTTTCGGCCCGGCCAGTCTGCCCGCCACCCCACCTAACCACCCCGCACCGGCCCGCGTCCCCTTTCTTTTTCTTTTTCTTTTTCTTGTCGCCGACACACCGGGTCCCACCCGTCAGCCTCTCCCTTCCCCCTTCCTTTTCTTCTTCCCCCCCGCCCTCGCCGGCTTGCCGCCGCGGCCGCGCGGATCCCGCCGCGCCCCGTCTTTCCCCCTTCCTTCTTTCCTCTCCAGGCTTGCCAATTAAGGCATTTAATCGCCCAGGCATGATTGGGGCTGTTTCCCCTTTCCTTGCACCGAGCCGTGATGGCTGCGGCCATCAATGGCAAGCGCCGCCGCTTGGAGCCCGCCCGCCTCCCTTCGCCTCCCTCCCTGCGCTCCTATTTAAGCACACACTCGATCGCCTGCGCCTCCCATTGCCTTCCCAGCACACCCACTCGCTTGCTCGAGCCCAATTCCCCAGCGCCGCCGCCGTGCAAACGTCGCCGTCGGTGAAGGACCCCCCTCCGCCGCCCTTCTCTCTTTCTCTTTGGATTCATCAGGGGCTCATCAAGCTCAATTGGCTGTAGGTTCCCGTCCTCGGAGCCCGTGGGTGCCGCGCCTCGTCCACGCCGGAGCGCCGCCCGTCCTGCCACCGTTGCCAAGCCCCGCCGCCGTTGAATCCTCTTCACTTTCGAGCTCGCCCACTTCACCTTTGAACCCGTGAGCATTAATCCCCGCCCGTTTTTCCTTCTTTTCGTGCACAGCAGCGTACCCGCGAGCTCACCGGAGTGGCCACTCCGCCCTCGTCCGGTGTCGGCCGCCGGTGAGGCACAATAGCCCCCATAAACCCCACGAACACGTGCGCAAGCGTCCCCGCATCATTTTGCACCAACCCGTGGTCGTAGAGGTGGCCGGGAACGCCGGCCAGGGCCAACGCCGGCGAGCTCCCCGCCGCGCGCGCGCCGCTCTCCGGCGACGTCGCCGCCGCCCATCGCTTGCATGCGTCCTGGGCCGTTTGATCTCGTGCGGATGGCCAGGATCGCGTACCCCTTCGTTTTAAACGGCCGATCCACCGTGGACCCGTGCACCGAGCGCACGGTGCGGTCCACGGCGCACGCGCGCCGATAGCCGTTGGATCTGAGATCCACGGTGCTGGTCTGGCTGTTTTGATTAAGAGCCCCTGAGCTTTTACAGTTTTGCAAGCCGGTCCTCCCACCTATAGGTTTTCTTACGATTAGGTCCTGATTTTTATGTTTTAGCCCCTGGCCAACCTAGATTCTTTTAAATAGAGGTTCTTTTCATCCTTTTAGCATATAAACCCCTCTGATTTATTTTATAACTCTATTTTAGCCCTGATTTTATTTATAAAAAGCCCTGTAAACTTAGTTTTCTTGCAGATAGGTCCCTGTAACTTGTTTTAATCATATCTTTCTCGTTTTGACTCCGTTTTTAGCGTTCTATATACCGAAATGATCGTCTTGACGAGTAGAATCTTTTAAACAGCAAATTAACCAGTTTTGTTACTGTTTGGTGTACTGTTTATTTATTGTTTGTTGTTCATGTTTGACTCGTAGATATCGTGCCTGTTTCGTCTGAGCTCCCTGTCGGAGGCGATCAGGAAGAACCTGTGTTCGAGGAAGATTTCACCCAGTTTGTAGAGGAAGGCAAGTGGCTTTCCCCCTCTGCATTATCTTTTTGAACCTATGTCACTGCATGTTAAACAAAGTTTACTATTCCTGTTGCTATGCACAAACCTGATGGGCAAATACCTAGTTAAGGACTTGACTAGACATTTTACCTCATTACCTTGATCAACCCTGTTTAACAAATGCTTGGGGTAGATAAATGCTTAGTTTGCTTTACATAAGTTTGGTTATGCTTTGTTTATGTTATGCATCTCAGTTTCGTTTATATAATGTGATTTGTGCTTAAAACAAGATAACTTGATTTATAATCGGAACATGGAGAACCACCCAAGACAACAGTACAACCACAGTCCACATGGCTCTGGCTTAGCTGAGTAATTAGGAGAGTGGGTTAGCTGATAGCTATTTTCCGAGAGGGGCACAGGGGGCTCGGGGTTGCAGGGGTATAGCCCGGTTCTTTTGGGGTAGCAGCCTTGGCTAAGGTGCTGACCACTAGGGAGGGTTATGGTCCGCCCCGGCGTCATGCTTGTTGCGAGTCGTTGGTTTCTCTTCTTTCCTTTGTAAAGGCTTCGTAGTGGACCCCTAGCCACTCACCTTGGAAGTGTTTAAGGGTCTAGCTAACCCGGCAGGATGGGGAACACGAGCCGTGGGTAAAGTGTACAACCTCTCGCAGTGTAAAACTGATCGATCAGCCGTGCTCACGGTCAAGAGCGGCTTGGACCCTCACATGATTAATAAACTTGAAGTTTAATGCAAATCATGGGTTTGTGGTTTGGTTTGAGGTTTCTTTTAAGGATAAGTGGGTTGGTATATACTTACACCTAGTAATTAGGTGCTTGCTAATAAAACTTGACCAACTTATAAAATGCTTACCGCTGTGAACCATAGCCTATCCTTGATAGCCTTGCATTGTTTCCCCCACTTGCTGAGCACCAACCATAAGTGTGCTCACCCTTGCTTACCGCTGTTCAGAGGAGAACGTCGGAGGTGAGGACGAGTACTGGAGTGACTACGAGGAGTTCTAGGGCATGCGGATCCCCCAGTCATCATGCCTGTGGAAGTCAAAGTTGGAGCTGCCCGTCGCTTAGATATCGTTGTGTTCGGACCTTCGAGTCCACCTCTCTGGATGTAATAATGAATATCGTACTGGTTTAACTCTTGAACGAATTATTACTGCAATGGTATTACACTCGTTTTGTCTATCATGTCTGTGTAAAATGATCCTGGCGCACACTGAGATGCATTCGATTTCCTTGTAAAATCGGGTGTGACAGCAGCCGCTTGGTGGGATGCGTATTCTGCCGCTCATGCCGCCCCAGACACCATCACCTGGGAAGAGTTTACCACCAACTTCAGGAGCCATCACATACCCTCTGGAGTCATGAAGATCAAGAAGAAGGAGTTCCTTTCTCTCGAAGCGGGGAGGAATGTCGGTGGCCGAGTACGAGAGACAAGTTCACCGAGTTGTCTTGCTATGCGAGCGAGGAGGTTGCGAGAAGACGGGGAAGAAGCGAGGAGCCGATCCCGGATGGGTTAGGCGGTTCGCCGCGGTACCGAGCTGATGTACTATCCTTTCCCCAACTTTCGGCGGCTAGTTGATGCGCCATCCGCTTGGAGCACAAGCGCAAGGAGCTCGGAGAGCGAAAGAGGAAGGCCGCCGGCTACGGGCGGTTTGGGAGTGCGTCTCGCCCTCGCTTCAACCCACCGCCGAACACCCCGTTCCGCTTTGGGGGACCGGGTGGAAACTTTGGGCGGCGGCGGTCCCAACGTCCCCCTTAGCCGCGGTTCCGGTGAGTACGCTCGGCGGTTTCGGCATCTCGTTCCTCGGACTCCACGCCCGGTTCCCGGCGAGTCGGCGAGAGAGCCCCGGTTGGCACACCCGTAAGGTCCGTGGCACCTCCTAATCCTGCCACCACTACTTGCTTCAAGTGCGGAGAGCTTGGTCACTACGCCAATGCTTGCCCAAAGAGGAACCCTCCACACACCCTAGTGCAGAACCGGCGAGCAGACAAGGAGCGGAAGTCGGACCCCCGCGGACCAACAAAGGACAACAGAGCTATGCACGAGGCAAGGCGATGCACGTTGATGCTGAAGACGCCCAGGAGAACCCTAGAGTAGTGCTCGGTATGTTTCTAGTCAACTCTACTCCTGCCTCAGTTTTGTTTGATTCTGGAGCATCCCATTCTTTCATTACATCTCAGTTCGTAGCTTAACATAATATGCCCATCAGTCCCATGTCTCGCCACATGTTAGTTACCTCACCTGGGGGGGAATTGAAAGCCATATATAAATGTGACAACGTCCATCTCAAGATTGTGGTCAGAGATTTCTGTGCCAATCTTATAATATTGGATTCAAAGGGGATTGATGTGATACTGGGAATGGGATGGTTGACCGCGTGTGATGCGGTGATACAGTGTGCTAAGAGATTAATCCTTCTTACAAGTCCAGCTGGTGAAAGGTTTGAGTGTGCAGCAGATCCCGCACCATCAAACACCAGTGCCGTGAATAAGCTTGATGGAGCAGCCTTGGAAGACATACGAGTAGTGTGCGATTACCCTGATGTGTTTCCCGAGGAGTTGCCAGGTATGCCCCCTGACCGAGATGTTGAGTTCGTTATTGATCTTTTACCTGGTACTGCTCCTATCTCTAAGCGCCCATATAGAATGTCTAGTGATCAGTTACAAGAACTTAAAGCTCAGATTAAAGAATTAATGGGTAAAGGGTTCATTCATGCTAGTTCATCACCTTGGGGAGCACCCGTTATCTTTGTGGGTAAGAAAGATGGCACACAGAGGATGTGTGTTGATTACAGGTCCCTTAATGATGTTACCATCAAGAACAAGTATCCTCTGCCACGAATTGAAGACTTGTTTGATCAGATGAGAGGAGCTAAAGTGTTTTCTAAGATCGATCTGCGATCTGGTTATCATCAGTTGAAGGTTAGGCCTTCAGATATTCCTAAGACAGCTTTTACTACCAGGTACGGACTTTATGAGTACACAGTTATGTCCTTTGGGTTAACCAATGCATCCGCATACTTCATGTACTTGATGAACAAGATCTTTATGGAGTATCTGGATAAGTTTGTTGTGGTATTCATTGATGATATTTTGATCTACTCCAAGAATGAGGAAGAGCATGAGGAGCATTTGAGGCTTGTGTTGCAGAAGTTAAGAGAGCATGAGTTATATGCAAAGTTCAGCAAGTGTGAGTTTTGGCTCAAGGAAGTGTCTTTTCTAGGTCATATCATCACCAACGGAGGTATCGCGGTAGATCCCAGCAAGGTCAGTGATGTATTGAAGTGGGAAGCCCCTCGTACAGTGTCTGAGATCAGGAGTTTCCTTGGACTTGCTAGTTACTATCGTCGGTTTATTGAAGGATTCTCCAAGATTGTGAAGCCTCTCACTACATTGCTAGAGAAGGACAGGGAGTTCAAATGGACCAGTTCATGTCAGTCCAGTTTCGAAGAGTTAAAGAAGCGGTTAACCATAGCACCTGTTCTAGTAATGCCGATGCGGAAGTGCTTTGACATCTATTGCGATGCATCTCGACAAGGTCTAGGATGTGTGTTGATGCAAGAAGGTCACGTTATAGCCTATGCATCTCGTCAGTTGAGGAAGCATGAGTTGAACTACCCTACGCATGATCTTGAGTTAGCAGCAGTCTTTCATGCATTGAAGATTTGGAGACACTACATTATGGGAACTAAGTGTCAGATCTATACCGATCACAAGAGTCTGAAATATATCTTCACTCAGAAGGATCTCAATCTGAGACAGCGTCGTTGGTTAGAGTTGATCAAGGACTATGATCTAGAGATTCACTATCATCCGGGTAAAGTGAATCTGGTCGCTGATGCTTTGAGTCGGAAGGGCCACACTAACATGGCTATGATTATCCAGTTTCCTGATGAGTTGGTAAAAGAGTTTGAAAGGCTCAACTTGAAAGTGGTTGCACATCCAGAGGGAGTGACTTTGGAAGTGCAGTCCACCCTAGAGCAGGAGATAGGTAAGTGGCAGCTAGAGGATGCTGGAATACAGAAAATCAAGGAGAGTATGCAACAGGGAGAAGCCCCTGATTTCACAGAAGATGAGCAAGGAACCTTGTGGTTTAAGAACCGGTTGTGTGTACCAGAGACAGGAGATCTCAGAGAGACTATCTTGAGAGAAGCTCACGACTCAGCTTACTCTATCCATCCAGGCAGTACTAAGATGTACCAGGATCTCAAGCAGAGGTATTGGTGGTACGGTATGAAGAGGGATGTGGCCGCACATGTGGCTTTGTGTGACACCTGCCACCGGGTTAAGGCTGAACATCAGAGACCCGCTGGTTTGCTTCAACCATTGGAGGTGCCTGAGTGGAAGTGGGAAGAGATCGGAATGGACTTCATAGTGGGTTTACCCCGAACCCGAGATGGTTATGATTCGATTTGGGTCATTGTGGATCGTTTGACCAAAGTAGCTCACTTCATTCCGGTGAAAACTACTTATACAGGAGCTAAGTTGGCAGAGCTATAGATGTCCAAGATTGTGTGTTTGCATGGTGTACCGAAGAAGATTGTGTCAGATAGAGGTACTCAGTTCACTTCTCATTTCTGGGGGAAGTTGCATGAGTCCCTGGATACTAAGTTAAATTTCAGCTCAGCTTATCATCCACAGACAGATGGACAGACAGAGAGAACCAATTAGATACTAGAAGACATGCTAAGAGCATGTGCGCTTAAGCATGGTGGTAGTTGGGATAAGAGTTTGCCATACGCTGAGTTCTCTTATAACAACAGCTACCAAGCCAGTCTCAAAATGTCACCCTTTGAGGCCTTGTATGGAAGGAAGTGTAGAACTCCGTTATACTGGAGTGAGACAGGCGAAAGGCAGTTATTCGGGGCAGATATCATCAGAGAAGCAGAGAAACAAGTTCAGATCATCAGAGAAAATTTGAGGATTGCTCAGTCTAGACAGAAAAGTTATGCAGATGGTAAACGAAGGGAGGTGATCTTTCAAGAAGGTGATTATGTGTACCTAAAGGTGTCACCTATCAGAGGTTTGCGTCGATTCAGAGTTAAAGGAAAATTGTCACCTCGGTTTATTGGACCTTTCAAGATCCTTGAGAGAGTGGGAGAAGGGGCTTACAGGTTGGAGTTGCCAGTCCAGCTAGCTAATGTGCATGATGTATTCCATATCTCTCAGTTGAAGAAGGGTTTTGGTCCTCATGACAAGGAGCCGTTACCCTTGGATGATGTAAACGTTAAAGAGGATCTCACTATTGTTGAACACCCTATTCGGATATTGGAAACTATGACAAGGGTCACCAGGAATAGTGTGATTAAGATGTGTAAAGTACGGTGGAGTAATCATGCGAGAGGATGAGGCAACATGGGAAAGAGAGGATGAGCTGAAAGCAGAGTTTCCAGATCTTTTTCCCAATCTGTCCGAATCTCGAGGATGAGATTCTTCTTAAGGGGGTAGGATTTGTAACACCCTAATTTTACTAAAAATTTGGCTTTATTAAAATTTGCTAGAAACCTTTAATTGCTTAAGGAATATAAGGTTTGCTTTATTTTCTTTTAGGCATTTAAAACCTTTCTAAAATAAAGTCAATGAAATATAGGAATTAATTGTCGCAATCATGCTGGAGCATTATTTTTGTTTGCTGGAATTCAAATTCAGGTTTGAATTCTATTTTGGTTTGAAGCCTTTTCAAAACCCAAACCTAAATACCTAATTCCTAAACCCTATCCTACCTACCCTATCCTTTTGGCCGCCAGCCCGGCCCGCCGGCGCAGCAGGCACCGCCCGCCCGCTTTCCTCCCCGCGCCGCAGCCCCAACCCCGACGGTCGGCCTTAGCCACCTTGCAGCCCGGCGCCGCGGCCCGGCTCACCGCACCGCCTCTTGTGCGGCCCGGCTAGCCAACCCGCGCGGCCCCGGTTTTGCCGGCCCGCTTCCCCCACCTCCGCCCGCGATCGGCCGACCCGTGGGTCCCACGCGTCATCCCCTACCCTCGCGCCGTCCTCCGCCCGGACTCCGCCGCCGCCGCCCGAGTCCGACGGGGAGCGAGCCTCCCCGTACGTGGCCCGCACGCCAAGGGGCCTCCCCGGGCCTTTATAAGCGCGCCGCCGCCCCCCCGGACCTCCTACCCGAGCCGTCTGAGCCAACCCGCCTCTTGCGCCGCGCCCCGCCGAAACCCTAGCGCCGCCGCCATCGGGTTTTCGCCGCCGCCGTCGCCTCGTCGTCGAGGAGCAGCTCCGGAGACGCGCAAGGAGGTGAGGAAGTCAACCGCGCCACTTGTGGACGTCCTCGTGCTTTGCACCACCCGCGCTTGCTCGCCGGACTTCGCCGCCCTTGCCGAGCCGCGCCGCCGCGCCGAGCGCCCGCGCCGCCGCGTCTCCGCCGAGACCGCCGTCCCCGTTGGCTTCGCTTGCTCGCGCGCTCCGCGTTGATGCAACCCGCGCCTCAAGCCATGGCCGGGAACCCTAGATTAGGGTTTCGCCGGCGAGCCCGCCGCCGGTCGCCGCCGCCGGCTCGCGCACCCCGCCGCCCGCCGCTTGCTCGTGACTCGAGCCGTCGGATCTAGATCCGACGCGTCCCGCCGTCCCCGCCGCCCGCAAGCCACCGCAGCCACCAGATCTGGATCCAACGGGCCCAGATCTAGTCAACCCGAGTCAAGCCAGGTCAAACCCCCGCCGGCTCGGCAGTTTTACAGAAAACCCCCCAAGTTTTCTGGAATTCACAGATATACCCTTCCACCTTAGAAGTTCTCTTACAGTTTAGTCCTTTTTCTTTATTTTAGCCCAGAACCTTTTCAAATCTTTACAGATTAGTCCCTACACCTTCCCTAAGCCATAACTTAGTCGTTTTAGCTCCGATTTTAGCGTTCTTTATGTCCACGCGTTCGTCTCGAAGCGCAGATTAGTTTTATGCTACCTGTTTAGATCTGTTTGATCCGTTTGGTGACTGTTTCTTATTTATTCTTATTGTATGCTTGTATGTGATGTTTGTGGACCGTAGAGAGCGACTCGTTCGAGGGATTTGAAGATCAAGTCGTGCAAGAGTTTGAGCAGCAAGGATTTGTTGAAGGCAAGTATTCCTTGATGCATACCCGCTTGTCCTACATAACATGCATTTAAATTCACTGTATTTACTTTTCTGCTTGCATTAATTTGATGGGAACCTATTAAGGATCATGCCTAGACTTTTGCTACCTTTATCTTGGTACCGGGTTTATTAAATTAATCTTGTGGTAGCTATTGCTTAGCATGCTCAACTGGGAATTGGTATTAATCAAACTTGGTTACCTTTTTATTCTATGTTCCGTTTATGATCTTTACTTGACAAGAACACTTTAATATGTTAATCGGAACATGAGAACCACCTAAGAAAACAGTACAACCACAAGAACTAATGGGCAATGGTCTTGGCTGAAATAATTAGGAACTTTAGCTTGGGATGGTCTTACCTGATAAGGACAAGGGATCGGCGGTACTGTGGGGTATAGACTCGCTCTAGCAGGGGGTTGGGTGAGTTATTATTTTTATGGTGGGGTATCGACCTGCTAGGGGACTTTGTACCTTGCTAATCGATCCGGATCTTGTGGGTCATAACTTGCTAGGGAACCTTTGTAAAGGCCATGTAGCGTCCCTATGCAATCACACCTCGGAAGTGTGATATGGTGCCTTGCAAACACCGCATGGTTGGGTCCAAAGTTCTTTGGAGCTATTACGCTACTTGTGGGTAAAGATGTACAACCTCTGCAGTGTTAAACTAATCGATTAGCCGTGCTCACGGTCAAGAGCGGCCTGGACACTCACATGATTAAATTATGGAACTTTAATGTTTAATTGTTGTTTTGTTGTTTATTTATGATGCTTATATCTTATTAATTGGGTTGGTATGAACTTACACTCTTTAGTAATCAGGTTGCTAATAAAACTTGACCAACTAAAATGCTAAAGTGCTTGAACCTTAGCCATCCACCATATGGCCTTGCATGTTATGTTGTTCTCTCTTGCTGAGTACGTCATGTGCTCACGCTTGTTTATTCTCTTGCATCTACAATACCGGAATTGCTTGCTCAAACTCGGGAGAACTTTGAAGATATTCCGGGAGATTTCCAAGAGTTCTAGGTGTGCGTAGTCTTCGGTCAGTTTACTGTGGAGGCATTTTGTCTGCTGCGAGAACTCGTTTATTTAAGATTCGCTTAAGACTATGGTTTGTAATAACTCTTTATTCGTGTGGCACTGATTTTGGTATTCATAATGTTTAAGCGTGTGTGTAACTTGATCCTGGCGCACACGTGATCAATGCATTCGGTTTTTCCTTTAAAACTGGGTGTGACAAGAAGGAAGTCTAAAAGGAGCAATTTGGGCAAAAACCGGGACCAACCGCCGCCGGGACCCACCTGGGCCAGTCGGACTGGGCCGGCCGGCCCACCCTGCCTCGGGGGCCGGGCCGGTCCAGTTTTTCATGCACCGCCCTTTTTTCGCCTTCTTAGCCCATGGGAAGAAGTTGGCACAGAAAATCTTCGCGAGAAACTCCAGAAAATTAAAAGAAAAACTATTTACAAAAATTCATGCCTTGTTTTTCGTCCTAGGCGGGACGTTTGGGCTCTTCTTCCATGGTGAAGACATCAACATGGTGAAGGGGCACAACGTCGGGTTCGTAGTAAACCTTAAGTCGTTGACCATTCACCATAAATTGATCGCCTTTTATATCCATAATGGTTACCGCTCCGTTGGAGATTATCGAATGCACAACATAAGGTCCGTCCCACTTGCTTTGCAATTTCCCCTTTCCGAAGGTTTTAAACCTCGAATTGTAGAGGAGGACCTTATCTCCTTCTTTAAACTTTTTCTTTTTCAACCTTTTATCATACCACCTTTTGATTCTCTCTTTGTATATGCTTGCATTTTCATATGCTTTCAACCTCATCTCCTCTAGCTCGCTTATTTGGATTCTTCGTTTCACCACCGCGGCATCGAGATCAAGGTTCATCTCTTTAATCGCGCAATAGGCTTCATGTTGCAACTCAACCGGAAGGTGGCAAGCCTTTCCATAGACGAATTGACAAGGGGTCATACCTATCGGTGTCTTGAACGCCGTTCGGTAAGCCCACAAAGCTCTGGCTAATTTCTTTGACCAATCTTTGCCTCCCTTCTCTATCGTTTTGTTGAGGATGCTTTTTAATTGCCTATTTGACGTTTCCGCTTGTCCGTTGGTTTGTGGATGATAGGCCATAGAGACCCTATGTTCAATTCCCAACTTGGACAAGAACCTTTTGAAATTCTTCCCGGTGAAGTGAGTTCCTCCATCGCTTATCAAGATTCTCAGTGTACCGAAACGAGGAAAAATCACATTCTTGATCATGGTTATGGACTCCTCCGTGGAAGCTTTACGACATGGCATGGCCTCTACCCACTTGGATACATAATCAACCATGACTAGAATATACTCATATCCGCATGAGTTTTTGAAAGGCCCCATGAAGTCTATACCCCATACATCAAATAAATTGATTTGTAGATTGAGTGATGTTTCCGGTTCTTTGGCATTCGGGGCATGATGCAACATATCTTTTAGTATCTTCATGCATCTCCAGCCAGTAGAATCCGCTTGACCATACTTTTTCTTGGGTCCTAAAATGGCTATAGTGTCCACCGTACTCCGCCGCGTGGCATTTCTCAGAATTTCTACCCTCTCTTCTCTTGGCACACATCTTCTCATGACTCCATCATTGCCAAGTTTGAAGAGGTATGGTGCATCCCAAAAGTACTTCTTACTTTCGGAGATTATCATCTTTTGAGAGTTTTTGTCTAGATGATCGAGAGGCATCTTCCGAATCGCTCGAATGATATCAATCATCCAAGTGTCTTTATCGAGCACTCGATAGAGGTGGTCATCTCTCATCTTATCTTCTATGGGCTCTTTATCATCTTGTCCACGATTCATCCCAGACAAATGATCGGCCACAACATTCTCCACCCCCTTTTTATCATGAATTTCAACATCGAATTCTTGGAGAAGAAGGATCCAACGGATCAAATGTGGTTTGGCTTCCTTCTTAGCCAAGAGATACTTGATGGCTGCGTGATCGGTGTAAACAATGACCTTCGAGTTCACGATGTAAGATCTGAATTTTTCGAAAGCGAACACCACCGCTAGCAACTCCTTTTCTGTGGTGGCATAGTTTAATTGTGCCCCATTAAGAGTTTTGCTAGCGTAGTAAACGGCGTGAACTCGGCCTTCCTTTCTTTGACCCAAAACCGCGCCAACGGCGTAGTCACTTGCGTCACACATGATCTCGAAAGGTTGGCTCCAATCCGGAGGTTGAATAATGGGAGCACTCACCAATGCACTTTTCAAGGTCCGGAATGCCGCTAGGCACTTCTCATCAAAGTTAAAAGTCACATCCTTTTGAAGGACATGCGTTAAAGGCTTAGTGATCTTTGAGAAGTCCTTAATAAATCTTCTATAAAATCCGGCATGGCCTAAAAAGCTCCTTAAAGACTTAACATCTGTCGGAGGTGGGAGTTTCTCAACCGTCTCTACCTTAGCCTTGTCCACTTCAATGCCTCTCTCGGATATAACATGTCCGAGCACTATGCCTTGCTTAACCATGAAGTAGCACTTTTCCCAATTTAACACCAAGTCTACCTCCGCGCACCTCGTGAGGACCTTATCCAAGTTGGCCAAGCAATCCATGAACGTCTTCCCGTAAACGGAAAAATCATCCATGAACACCTCGACAATTTCTTCGATGAACTCCGAGAATACGGCCATCATGCAACGTTGAAAAGAGGCCGACGCGTTGCATAGACCGAAGGGCATCCTTCTATATGCAAATGTTCCATAAGGGCATGTAAACATTGTTTCGTGTTGATCATCCGGGTGAATGGGAATTTGCATGAACCTGAGTACCCATCGAGATAGCAAAAATAAGTGTGGTTCGCTAATCTCTCGAGCATCTCGTCAATGAACAGTAGGGGGAAGTGATCTTTCTTCGTCGCTTTGTTAAGCTTCCAATAATCGATACACATCCGCCACCCGGTCACGGTTCTTTGCGGTATCAACTCGTTCTTCTCATTCTTCACCACGGTCAAACCTTCTTTCTTTGGTACACAATGTATCGGGCTCACCCACTCGCTATGCGGAACTGGGTAGATGATTCCGGCATCAAGTAACTTGATGACCTCTTTCTTTACTACCTCTCGCATGGCATGAGGTAGCCTCCTTTGTTGGTCCACTACGGGCTTACATTGGTCTTCCATTGGTATACAATGAGTGCAAAAGGTTGGGCTAAGACCTTTGAGATCATTAATCGAATATCCAATCACCTTCCTATGTTTCTTTAATAAAATCAGCAACTTCTCATTTTCTTCGGGACTCAACTCGTCGCTCACAATGACTGGATAAGTCTTGTCTGGGCCCAAAAATTCGTACTTTAATCCTTTGGGCAAAGGTTTAAGGTCTACCTCGGGCACTTGTGGCTCCTCGGGTTTAATTTCTCCTATGTCCTCGAATTTTTCTTCCTCCACGCTTCCATCACGTGGTTCTAAGCCTTTTGTTGCTTCTTCTAGTTCTTCATCTTGTTGATTACTAATTTGATTTTCCATCGCTCTTTGCAGCGGGTCTTTAAGGGTTTCAACAAAACAAAGACTATCTACCTCCTCTACTTCTTCTTCGGGAGGAAAGGGTGTAGGGTGTTTAGAAACGCGAAGAAAGTTATATGTGTACATTGTTCCATTAAGGTTCATTGTTACTTTGCCTTCTCCGGCATCCAACACGGCATCAACCAACTTAAGAAAGGGTCTACCTAGGATTATGTGATCATGATTACTATGGTAGGCATCAATAACAAAGAAATCGGTTGGTATACATTTTCCAGAGATTTTTACTTTCATGTTGCAAGCAATACCTAGGGGTTTAATAGTTCTACCATCTCCCATAATTAATTTTGTTGATGTTGGAGCTAAGTCTAGGTTGTGGTCTTGAACTTTATTGTAAATTTTAGAAGATAGGACACTTACTTGGGCTCCGATGTCGCATAAAGCTTTGTATTGAACTCCGTTGATCTCACAACTCAAGTGTGGTGCCATCTTCTCTTCTTCTTCGGATCCTATCGCGTAAACTTCGGCGAGGCGAGCGTATGGTGATGCTTCGGGCTTGGTCACCATGATTCTCTTCACCTCGGCTATGTGTTCCAGATCCACTTCATCATCTCCAAAGAGCTTTTGAAAGATCTCACCGGTGGTTTTAAGGTTGTATGAATCTTCCGCTTTCTTCTCCGGTGGGAAATCCACTTCCAATGCTCTTGCCATCCCCTTTTGATTAGGGAACGGTCTTCTCTTGTCGAATACTTCTCCGTAATCAATAGGAACCCAATCCATTGGTTCAAACTCCCTTAGTGGCTTCGCGCTTGACATGCTTCTCTTGTTTGTCTCATTTGGTACGACGAAGTCAACGCTCAGGGTAGTTCTTGACTTGATGTGCTCTTGTTCAAACTTTTCCGGGATTGGCTCCTCTTTTGTGACTTCCAGGGTTGCCTCTTTAGAAAATTCAGCACACTTCTTCTTCCTTGATTTATATTCCGGCTCTTCCGCAAGTCTTGTTTCCCAATCCTTTCGCATGGCAGCCGCTTTACTAATTTTTTGTAGAAGTTGAGCGGCTTCTGTGAGTTTTTTCTCCATGAGATCCCCACCTGCACACATTTGGACGTGTTGCATGCAACTAGGGGTTAGGGAAAAGAAAAATGTATGCAAAAGTACGTCACCGGAGAAGCCGAGTCTTGGTCCTTGATCGATCAACTCATTAAACATATTCCAAGCTTGGTCTATCCCTTCCTCTTCTCCTTGCGTGAAAGTGATCACTTGCCTCCTTAGATATTGAACCATGCTAATTGGAATGAACTTCTCGCAAAATTTCTTTGTCAACTGGTTCCAATTGCCTTCAACTTCAAAGGACGCAAACGAGTACCATGTCTTTGCTTCACCGACAAGTGAGTAGGGAAAGAGATTCCATTTGAACCATTCATCGGGAACTTCTTCTTGACGCACTGTGTTGCATAGCGTCGTGAAATGCCTTATGTGTCTATATGGGTTCTCTGTAACCATCCCTTCAAACGGGTTTGCCGCCACCATCTCGATGATCTTGGATTTAATTTCATACTTGGTCGCTTCGAGCTTCGAATCCGACTCTTGTACTCTTATGTCTTCACATCGAGGGCTAGCGTAATCCCTTAGTGATTTCTCCGGTTCTTCCACGGGTTGATTGACGAACGCCATCTAGACAATAAGATAAAAACAAAAACAAAAACAAACAAAGTGGTTTTCTAGATAATATGTGTTAGATATAGCAAACAAAGGATAAACTAAATATAAAACTAAGTTAGATGCAAACCAAACGATGTAAACTAGCTTGCTCCCCGGCAACGGTGCCAGAAAAAGGGGCTTGTTGACGGATAAAAGACGTATACCTCTACGATCCGCAAGCGTACGGACCCACACCTTTTTCACCACGGGATTCCCAAGGTTCTTGTCAATCCGCGGAGCAAGGGGATTACAAGCGTTTGATCTACCTCTACACACTAGCTACTCAAACCCTAACTATGATCAAACTAGAAAACAACTAAACTACACTAGAGAGAATGATTAAGCAATCAAGATAGGAGACACTCGCCCATGGGTCTACGATACTAGATCATGCAATCGCTTAAAGACATGAAAACCAATCTAATCTATCGGGGGTTGTGACCACGGTTTCGCCCTTTCCCTCCTCTCGTACTGTCACTACGCGAAGGTATTCATGACTAGACCTATGATGGACACGGCGTATTGAATGGATCCAAGGAAGCATTGGAGCTCTACTCCCTTTATGGCATGGTAGCTAACCTTAAGCATTAAAGTATATTCAACACAAGATGATAGATAGATAATCCGACAAAGTACGATTACATCTCAAGATCGATTACAACCCATGGACGAATAAGGAGATTACCCCATCAAGGTGCTAGACATAGCACCGTTGATCATGGTCACCCTTCCGACGGTGTCTTTTTTCTTCTCCACTCGTGGGTGCTTCCTTCGAGGTGGTTGATCTCCCTCCGGAGATCTCCCTCCTCTCTCTCTAGCTTGTGGATGGCCTCTTGGTGCGAATGGCTCTCTCCCTACCGAATGGCGGCGCCTCCAGGGTTTTAGGGTTGAAGATCCTTCGGGTGCAAGGAAAGGGGGGCCGAACCGACGCCGGAACTGGGCTGGGCTGGCCGGCCTGGGCCGATCGGCCCAGGCCCAATTCGGCCTGGTTCGGTCGCCCCTTCGCTCCCGTGGGTCCTCAGGTGATTATGCACTTTGCCCCCTCCACTTGCATGATTTTGACGATGTCATCCTCGCGTCCAAGATGGAGGTTCTCCGCACATGAAGTTCGGTCTTTTACGCTTCAATCCTCAGGGGTGTTCCTTCGTAGCACTTCGGTCCTTGCCACCGGTGGAAGTGATTTCATAAAGCTCATGAACACGAACAAGACTCCGTAAATGCTCCTTTGAACTTGTTGCGAATCCGTCCTTTATGTCCATGTTTTCCTACATAAACACAACACTTCCAAATACATGCACATAGAGGAACTTGTTATATGATTAGTGTGCCTAGTGGCGGGTTAGTTCCATAATCAAATCCAAACCAAAGTGTAATGAACATGCTTGGTGTACCAAAATACACCGTCAACACAAATTAAGCTACTTAACTTCACCAAACAGTAAGGGGGTGTGTTTAAATGATTAAAACAGAACCAAGACATGATTTCACAATTTAACACTTTAACTTCCATTTCTTTATTTAATTCCTTAAAACAAGCCTTTCAACCATAAATCCATATAAAATCAAAAATACTTCAAAAGAGCCTAAGCTTCTGCACACATCATCATATACTCATTCTAAGCCCACACACCAAAATTTAGATTAATAATATTTATAAATTAATTTATATGAAAAAAACAAATTTCAGCCTAGTAAATCACCATTAATTCATATAAAAAGATTTAATGAACTTTTTGATCTCAACTTTCTCCTACAAGTCATGTATGCCAAAAATACGTTTCTGACCAAAGCATAAGTGCATATTCAAATTATTTTTCAACTTTTGAATTTAAACTCCTACACAAGATTAAATCCAAAACATAAATCAAAGCACATCCTAAAATCACATCTATCCTACCAGAGGTACTAATCAACAAGGCAAAGCCCTAGGGTGCATTTGTGCTCAAAAAAAGTTCATTGAAGGGGCTATAAAAAGCATCAAGCTTAATCTAGCATAAAGCTTACATAAATCATAATTGAAAATCTACACATCAAAATCATACCAATTTTGGTCACAGATCTATACATGCCATAAAGAGCAACATATACAAAATTGAAGTCCATAGCATGTGTATATTTTAAACTACACCAAAAACACATCAAACTGAGTTTGAATTTTTAATTCAGAAACTACACAGAAAAACCCTATACATACTTTCTAGAAAAGGTAGGATTCTTCACTAGGAACCCAACAAAACTAGATTTGCATTTTTAGGATTTTTCTATGATTTTTAATGATTGTTCGAAGTTGCAGAGAAAACCCTAAAAACTCATTTGCAGAGAAGTCCTCGAAAGAATTTCTGGAATTTACACATATGCCCTTAATTTACACAAAACACCCTGGAAAGACTTTGGAGCTTGCAATGTAGTCCCCGCCGGCAGCTATGAGCTCGTCGGCGGTGGTTCTTGGCCGGACCGGCTCGGGTGAGGGGCTAGGATCGATCGGGGACTCACTCTAGCTTGATTCCTTGGAATAGTTGGGCACGAAGGGGGGTTTGGGGCCGGCCGGCGGCGCGAGGTGACCGGAGGCCACCTCTCGCAACCCGGGTTCGGCGAGCGGCGGCTCGGCGCGCGGAGACGACGGCGGGGCTCGCCTCAACATGGAGTAGGGAGGGTGTGTGCGTGCTAGAAGAGGTCGAGGAGGCGCGACACGGCCTAGGATGAGTAGCGGTGGCTGCTTGCGCGGGCAAGGCCGGCAGCGGCGTGCTGCAAGGCTAGCGCGGCTCTGTCCGGAGCACGGCACACGCACGAAAACGAGTCAGGGAAAGAGGGCGTGGACGGACGGACTCGTGCACGGCCTCAAGGCCTTTTGCTGCCAACGCGACCAGGTGGAGGCCCTGCATGCACGGAGGAAGACTGCGTCGCTGGCGCGTGTCCATGTCGGGCATGCTGGCAGACCGTCGTGGCTCCGATGGGCGCGACGTACAGCCCTGTGTGAGTGTGACGTCTCCACAGCACTCCCTTGGTCCACCGCGACGATGTCCAGGCACCCGTACACCGAAACAACACGGTACGACGTGTGGCAGAGGAAAAAAAGAAATGACGCTGCGTCCGCAACGTCGTCGTCCGTTCCGATTTCGCGATCCCGTACTCGAAATTACAAAACTCCAAAAAGTGTCAACATACTCGAAAATCTCCAAAAATAAAAGTTGTAGAGGAGTTATAGACCTACAACTTTCTCAAAGGGCGACCTATGTTTTGATCAATGGATTTGTATGAATAATGTGTTGAACATGCAGGAATTCTTGGCCCTGAGTTGCTGTTCACAGCGCGTTCAACTCGAAATTAAGCGAACTTCACTCAAAAATTGAATGTCTGCCAATTATGAAAAATGTGTTACCGGAAATAACGAACAACTTTCATATTGGCCGATTTTGAACTTCTATAGTGAAATTTGGAGAACGCGCAAGAAAACCAAATCAGCCTTTAAGGAGCACTTAGGGTTTGACCGTGATTTGGGATTTTGACCAGGGTCTTTTGTGCAAACATGTGGCAAAACATGTCAAACATGCTTAGAGGCTATTTAACCTTGATTAACACGGCTAAGTAATGTCATTAGCACAAATAAACATCACGGGTGTTACAACTTACCCCCTTAAAAGAAATCTCGTCCCGAGATTTAGGATTTAAAAGATGAAAGTAGGGGAAGGAACTTGCGGTGCCTTGATTCAAGAAAACCCGGATAATTCTTATTGAGATAATGTTCAGTTTCCCATGTAGCTTCTTCTATGGTATGATGACTCCATTGCATTTTATACACCTTTACGGATTGCCTTCGAGTGTTTCTTTCTTTCACATCAAGAATCCTCAAAGGGTGTTCCACTACAAAGAGATTCGGTTCAATCCAAGCATTAGCTTCTTCAATCACTTCCCTAGCCGGTTCATGAGCACATCGCCTCAATTGTGATACATGAAACACATTGTACGACAGAGAATCGCTCGGGCAGTCGAATACGGTATGCCACTGGCCCACAGACTTGAATGATTTCATAAGGGCCAATGTAGCGAGGAGCTAGCTTTCCTTTCACACTGAATCTTTGGACACCCTTGGTTGGCGAAACTTTTAAATACACAAAGTCACTGTCGGTGTTTTAGACCGGCAACCTACTAAGGGGAGTACCCGAAGTAGATGAATGTGACTCGTCGAGATCGGTAACTCGAAGGAAGAGACACGTGGCACACAATTTAGATAGGATCGGGCCGCGAGGTGCGTAATACCCTACGTCCTGTATGCTGTGTAGCTCTGGATTGATAGGGTACGATTACAGCATGTGTAATAGTAAGCCGTGAGTTGTGTTGAGATTGGATTGGGTGCTAGAGAAAGGTCCCTGCCTCGCCTTATATAGTCCGGGAGGCAGGGTTACAAGTCGGAGTAGGGAGAGAGTACTAGTCGAGTACGTCTAGGAGTCCTCCATACAGTGCGGAACATGTACAGCTCCCTAACCGAGTACTACTCCTCTGTAGTCCTTGTGCTCCACGCCATCAGATGCCATGTAGCGCAAGCCGAGTAGTCCCAGGGGCCCACCGAGTAGTCGGTCCTGGTACCCACCGAGGTAGTGGGCCCAGGGAGGTCCATACGACAAGCCCCCGAGTACTTTGTAGTCGAGAAGGATAGCTTCAAGTAGTCTTGACGGCCTTAACGAGTAGTCCTCAAGCGTCCCCGAGTACTACAAGTCAAAAGTTCTTAAGAGTAGTCGAAGCATCCCGAGGCTGGAATGTACTCCAGCTCATATCCGAGCAATCTTGAAGTCTTCTCGAGTAGTCCCAAGCGTCCTCGAGTGCTGCCCTCGAAGGTCTTCAAAAAACGCCTGTGTTGTCTTGAAGTTGATATGGAGGTGCGATTGAAAAATCGCTTTCCATATGGAGTAGCCCCCGAGCCTTAGGTTGAGTCGTATGATTAGTCTTAGGGTCCGCCTGAAGTCTTGGCAAGAATATCCCGAAAAATCCGGAGAGAAAAAACCGAAGGACACGTGGCACGGAGCCCCCGAGCCTTGAGTCGAGTACTTCCTCTCGAATTGAAGGGTCATCTTGTAGAATGTGTCCTGAGATGCTCTTGAGACTTGTCGCTTCCCAGGTTGACGAGTACAGGTAGCCGAGCCCCCGAGGTGAGGCGCGTCGACTAGTAGAATACGAAGGGTCACGCGCGGCCGCTGAGTCAGCCGAGCGCGGACTTATCCATCTGGCCGTTGGAGGGCCGTTTTGACTTATAAATAGAAGCCAAAACCCTTAGGGTTTTCCACCCATTGCTGCTATAGCCATTCGAATAGATCTGCGCGTGCTGCCGCCGCTTGTAGATCCAAACGCGCCGCCACCCAGAGCTGCCGGAGTAGCCCCCGAGCGTATGCGCGTGAAGACACCGTGCACTTGGGGGATGAAGCCATCACCGTCCAAGTCCGTGAAGACTGCCGGGAAGAAGAGGGGCCGCGATGAGGCCGCCGTGGCCGCCACGGGAGCAGCGCCACCAATGTCTCCACCGCGGCCAGATCCAAGCCGCGAGTGGAAAAAGTTGACGGTGAAGACTGAGGATCTGTTGGCCCTTCTCAACAGCGGATTTATCCGGGAGAAAGAGGTCGATCTGTGGAGAGCCGCCGCCGGAGATCCGTACCCAATGGAGAAAGCCGAAGACGAGATCCCAATGTTCGCGCGCTTCGCGGAGCGCGGACTTGCTCTTCCGACCAGCGACTTCTTCAAAGGCATCCTCGGGTACTACGGAGTTGAGTACCTGAACCTCAATCCCAACGGTATTTTCCATACCACAGTCTTCATCCATTTCTGTGAAGCATTCTTGGGGATCAAGCCCCATTGGATCTTGTTCCGGAAGTTCTTCCGGGTGAAGCCGCAGCCGAGCGCCAGCAACCCTCGAGTAGTTGGTGGAGCAGGGATCCAAATGCGGGAGGACGCGGCCGAGAAGTACCTCGCGTACAAGCTCATTGACTCCAACCAAGATTGGAAGGCAAGATGGTTCTACGTCACGAACCACCACCCTGGGTTGCCGAAGCCGAGCGGGAAGCAACCCAAGCACCGCGCCTGGTGGAACATGGAGCCCACGATGCAAGAGGGGATCCAGCTTCCCGAGCTTGTTGGCGTGCATCAAGATGCCGAGAGAAGCCGGGTTGAGGGCCGAGCACGTGGCCTTCGGCTTCATGAAGTGCAAGGTGCGGCCCGCCGATGGCCCGCGACACCTTGGGCTTCGAGTACACCGACGACGACGACACGTCGCGAATGCCGGGAGATGAAGTCGACGACGACGACATTGTTGATCGGCCGACGCACATCTTCAAGGACATGCCACCGTACACAGCGTGTCCGGTCCCGGAGTACTCCGCTGCACGCCCGCCGAAGGAGGTAAGTAGTCGTACCCCCTAGTCGAGTACTCATTTGTGTGAGTAGTCGCGCTGATGTCTTGTCTGTTGTAGGACGACTTGAAGAGGTTCGTCTCCGAGCCGCAGCCACCTCCTCAGGAAGTCGAGATCCCGGAGGAGGGAAAAGCCAAAGCCAAGGAGCGGCGAGAAGTCGGCGACGGGGACGACACCGTGGTCGTGGAGGATACGTCTGATGAGTACGACGACGAGGAGACGCTGCAGGACCGCTTCCAGCTGCGGTCGCGGTTCAGCCGTCCTGGCTTACCGCATGCGCCCCTCGTGCAAGACCCGCCGGCTAGCCTGGAGGCTAGTCTCGCTGCGCCGCCGTGGAGGCCGCGCAACCCCGCCCGCAAGCGGGTGTCGAAGAGGGTGAAGGTCTCAGAGACCACACCTCAAGATGTAAGTTGTCTTGACTAGAGTAGTCGAGTAGTAGTCGTTCGAGGTGACTTCTAATGACTGAGCCCTCTTGTATGCAAGAGGTGCCGCCACCGGAGCCCGTTGATGAGGGCGACGGAGGCGAGTGGGACACAGTGGGGGAGCCCACTGGGAGTCGTAGCCCAGCCCCCACTGTTGAAGAGCTTCTGGCGCAGTTGGAGCGCCAGCCCCCTGCTTTTCAGGGGAGCACGGAGCCTGCAGCCACCGCCGTTGAAGAGGTGGTGGCCACGGGGGAGCGCGAGAGGACGCCGCACCGGCCGCCGTCCCGCGCGACGAGGCGGTGGTCGCCGAGGTGCAAGAAGAAACGCCCGCCGAGGGTGGACTGGTGGATATTGCCAGCATCCTCGGTACTCCGACCGTGACGATAGTCCGGTCAAGCTTATAAGTACTGCATCTGCCCGAGTAGTACTTGTTGTAGTAGTCGAGGTTGACTGACGACCAATTGTGTGTGCTTCTGCAGGAAATCAACAGATCTGTCCTGGGAGGGGGATGAACCCTCTACGACGGTGGCGGAAGAAGAAGTCACGCCGCCCGCCGAGGAGTCCGCTCCTGCCCCCCAGGCGATGCCCGAAGCGCCGGCTACTGAGGCGTCGTTGCCTGAGGCCAGCGTGGTCGAAGGTAAGTACTCTTCTGAAGCTGTAGAGCTCCTCGAGAAGTAGTCATAGTCGCTGATACACTTGGCTTCTCTTTGACAGGTGCCGAGGCCGAAGGGAGTGATATCCCTGCGGGGGTGCCGATGCAGAAGCTGACACCAGAGGCGCCGGAGGCTGCCGGTGGAGCCCCCGAGCAGATGGAGGTGGTCGCCGAGGAGGCCGCCACGGCGACCGGAGGGGAGGAAGTCACCACGTCGCTAGAGCTCGCTCTGGAGGTGGCTATCCACTCCCCGGAGATCCATGACGCAGAGCCCATCCGCTCTGCGCCGATGACGGAGGCCGCCACGAGTAGTCGTGGCGGGGTGGAGCTGCTGGCTGACGACCTGGTGGACCCGGCGATAGTAGCCAGGCACCTGGAGGCGGTCCGCCAGGCTGAGCAATGGATGAAGGTGAGTAGTCTGAACTCCTGAGTAGTCAATCCTCTGTGTTGAGTACTCATGTTGACATGTGTTGTCTGTGCAGGACGTCGTGGAGAGGTCTCGTGAGAAGTCGAGCATGCTGCAAGGCTTCGGCGACACGGTGCTTCGGGCTGAGGCGTTGGAAGAGCAGCTCTAGAACTCGTGGAAGCACACGGTCGCCATGCAGTCCAAGCTCGACACCGCCTTTGCCAAGTACCACAATGATATCCAGGACATGCAGGCAAAGAGCGACGACTTGGTGCGGAGGAACAAGACGCTCCGCAACAAGAACAAAGGTGCACCGCTTGACTTATTGAGTAGTCGTTGGAGGTCGAGAGGTAGTCTGACCTGTTGTGCCTTGTTATTATTGCAAAGCTTGAGACCCAGGTGGAGCAGTTGAGGTCCTCGGAGATAAGTATGAAGAACCTCTTCTACCGGGAGCAGGAGGCCCGCCAGGTACTCGAGCTTGACTATAAGGAACTTGCCTTCGAGTGCGACAAGCACATGGAGCTTCGGATTGCTTCTGACCGCGATCTTGTCAACTGCTACAAATCGTTGCAGAAGTTGAATGAAGATTGCGAGGCGCCGCGAGCCCGCACCGAAGGATCTTGAGGAAGCCGCGCCGCCGATTGCAAGGCTCTTGGTGCCTCATCCTCGGCGGCCCCAAGATTGCTCCGCTCGTGGATCACCTCGGGGAAGCCCCCCGGCCGGGCCGGCGGCCTTATGTGAAGCATATGGCAAGGTCGATCCCGAAGCAAATCTTGGCCTTCATGAAGTCCTACTTCCCAAAGGCACCCGTGGAGGTAGTTGCTTTGGCGGGGGTAGCCGCCAACTGTACCGATGAGCAATACGCGGAGCTGCTGGAGCAGATGGCTCCCATTGCGGAGCAAGTAGCCGAGAAGCTGAACCTCCAGTAGTCATGTAGTAGTTAGCTCATGGCAGTGTATATACAAGAACACTTGTAATGTAATTGTTCAAGTATTAATGAAAGAAAAGTTCCATCAATGAGTACTCGTAGTCGCGATCTCAGAGTGCGGAGTCCCATCGTCGAGTTGTCGCGAGTAGTCGTACTCGGCGGTAGTCCCGTTGAGGGAAGTAGACAGTAAATAAGTTGATGAACGATCAAACTTGATTACTGAAGAAGTACACCTGGATGGCCAGGGCCGTAGTTTACAGAGTAGTCGCCTGGACCCGGAGGCCGCTTACAGCTAAGTGGTGCTAGGGCGAGTAGCCGCTTACAGCAGTAGATCCGTAGGTAGCCATGTAGGCTGGATCTTGGAGTACATGGTCTCTTAGTAGACCGCTGCTAGAGTCCTTTGTCGCTCGTCGCAGCCCAGGATCCATAGGTAGCCGCGCGGGGCCGGATCTCGGAGAGGGGTAGTCGGGAGACGGTGCCCGGACCGGAGGCCACTTACGGCGAAGGAGTAGTCCGGATGCGGAGCCGGGACCGGAGGCCGCTTACGGCGAAGGGGTCTTCATGTAGTCGTGTAGACTTGAGCCCCGGAGTAGTGGTGTAGACTAGGCGTAGAATCGACAGAGTTGGTCGACGTTCCACGAGTTGTTGATATCTTCGCCTTCAAGTGTTTGGAGGCGGTAGGAGCCTGGCCCGGTCACCTTTGCAATTGTGAAGGGACCTTCTCAGGGGGAGCTGAGCTTGTGTAGTCCTTCCGTGTTCTAGATATGACAGAGGACGAGATCACCGACGTTGAAGGAGCATTCCTTGACGTTGCGATCGTGGTAGCGTCGGATACCCTCTAGGTACCTTGCTGATTGGACGAGGGCAGCGCGGCGAGCTTCTTCGAGGCTGTCGATGTCAACTCGTCTGCTATCTTCCGAGACGCCCTCGTCATAGTGTTCCACTGCTGGTGAGTTCCATATGATGTCAGCAGGGAGGATTGCTTTGGAGCCGTAGACCAGGAAGTAGGGGGATTGCCCCGTTGGCTTGGAAGGCCGAGTACGTAGCCCCCGCAGTGCGTTGGGTAGTTCCTTGATCCACTTGCCTCCTTTGGAGTTAGCGGCGTCGTGTAGCCGCTTCTTGAGAGCGTCAAGCACCATCCCGTTGGCGCACTCGACTTGTCCGTTGGCCCGAGGATGGGCAACTGAGACATATCGGACGTCGATCCCGCTGTTCTCGCAGTACTCCCAGAACTGGTGGTTGTTGAAGTTGGAGCCCAGATCTGTGATGATGCGGTGGGGTAGTCCGTAGCGATGTACGAGTTCGTCCAGGAAGTCGAGTACTCGGTCTTCCTTGGGGCATGTGACCGGCTTGACCTCGATCCACTTGGTGAACTTGTCGATGGCCACCAGTACTCTGTTGAAACCACCTGGCGCAGTTGGCAGTGGCCCAATCATGTCGAGCCCCCAGCAAGCAAAGGGCTAGGTTGGCGGTATGGTGACTAGCTTGTAGGCTGGGACGTGTTGCTTTGCTTGGCGAAGTGCCGGCATCCTTGGCACCTTCGACGAGTTCCTCGGCGTCGCCCGCAGCGGTGGGCCAATAGAAGGCTCTCCGGAAGGCCTTGCCGACCGGCGTGCGGGAGGACGCGTGGTTGCCGCAGACGCCCTTGTGGATCTCCTCCAAGATGTCCTTGCCTTCTTGCCGAGGGACGCACTTCATGAGTACTCCAGAAGATGTGCCCCGCTTTTAAAGCTTGTCTCTGACGAGGACGTAGGACTTGGCGTGGCGGATGAGCTGTTCGGCCAAGTTTTTGTCCGAGGGAACCTTCTGCTCGCTGAGGTAGTCGATGAAGGGTTGCCTCCAGTCCACGTCGATCATCATGACCTCCTGTCCGGCCGGTGTGTTGGCTGGGGCAGTGGTCGGTGGCGCCGGCTCCGGGATGGATGGCGTGTGAAGCTCATGAACGAATACGCCCGCTGGTACTTAAGCACGGGTAGATCCAAGCTTCGAGAGGACGTCCGCTACGACATTGTTGTCGCGGACGATGTGGTCGAACTCGAGACCGTAGAACTTGTTCTCGAGCTTGCGGACTTCTAGGCAGTAGGCGTCCATGTTCTCCTTGTTCCGGTCCCAGAACTTGTTGACTTGGTTGATGACCACTGCGGAGTCGCCGTAGACTAGTAGCTGCTTGATGCCCAGTGAAGCCGCGAGGCGGAGCCCGTGTAGGAGAGCTTCCAGAAGATCTGCAAGACGTACTTGAGTTGTTCGCCCATTGGAGAGATCAAGAGTACCCCCGCACCGCGCCCTCGAGGTTGAGTGAGCCGTCGAAGTACATCACCCAATGCTCGGTCGCACGGTTGGAGTAGGTAGTCGGTTCTCCCGCCACTCGCCATGAAGTCGACTAGAGCCCGCGACTTGATGGTCGTGCGTGGCTTGAAGTCGATGGTGAGAGCGCCGAGCTCGACCGCCCACTTGGAGATTCTTCCGGTAGCATCTTGGTTCCGTAGGATGTCGCCGAGCGGGTAGTCGGTGACGACGGAGATTGAGTACTCCCTGGAAGTAGTGTCGTAGCTTCCGTGAGGTGATGAGTACCGCGTACGGGAGCTTCGCACGGTCGATAGCGTGCCTTGGACTCGGATAGGACCTCGGCCGACGAAGTACACCGGGCACCGGACCGGGTAGGCGTGGCCGTCTTCCTCGCCGCTCGACGATGATGGCGATGCGACCACATGAGTAGTCGCGGCGAGGTAGAGCGATGGCCGCTCGCCTTTGCGAGGAGCCGTGAGGACCGGTGGCTTCGATAGGAAGTCCTTGAGCTAGGCAAGGGCTTGATCCACCTCTGGAGTCCACACGAACTTCTCTTGGTGCTTGAGTAGTTTGAAGAAGGGTAGGCCCCGTTCTCCAAGCTTCGAGACAAATCTGTTCAGCGCCGCCATGCACCCCGTCAGCTTCTGGACGTCTTTAATGCTCGTGGGAGCTTTCATGCTGGTGATGGCGGAGATCTTCTCGGGGTTGGCTTCGATGCCGCGTTGGCTGATGATGAAGCCGAGTAGTTTGCCCGAAGGTACGCCGAAGACGCACTTGTTCGGGTTGAGCTTCCGGCGGTACTCGCGCGAGGATGCGAAAGTCTCTTCAAGGTCATCGATGAGGGTACGGAGTTTCGGTCTTGACGACCACGTCATCCACGTAGGCCTTGACGTTCTTGTTGAGTCGCTTCTTGAAGCGAGCTTGGATAGCTCGTTGATACGTTGCGCCGGCGTTCTTCGGCCCGAAGGACATGGTCGTGTAGCAAGACGCGCCAAACGGGGTGATGAACGTGGTCTTCTCCTGGTCTTCTTCCTTGATCACGATCTGGTGGTACCCGGAGTAGCAGTCGAGGAAGCAGAGCAGGTCGCAGCCCGCCGTGGAGTCGATGACCCGATCAATCCGCGGCAACCCGAAGGGGTCCTTGGGGCAGTGCTTGTTGAGGTCGGTGTAGTCGACGCACATCCTCCACTCGTTCGAGTTCTTCTTGCGGACGAGGATGGGGTTGGCAAGCCACTCAGGATGGAAGACTTCTCTGATGAAGCCAGCCGTGAGTAGTTTGGCGAGTTCCTTCTTGATGGCGTCCCGTCTGTCGTCGGTGAAACATCAGAGGTGTTGTCGCTTGGGGGTGGCCTTAGGATCGGCGTTGAGGCGCGTGCTCAATCGGCTCCCCGGGCACTCCCGGCATGTCCGTTGGCTTCCACGCGAAGATGTCGCGGTTAGCCCGGAGGAAGCTGATGAGCGCGTCTTCCTATTTGGGGTCGAGGCCGGGCTCGATGGTGGTGGTCTTGTTGGCATCGCCTGTCCCGAGGTCGATCGTCTTGACCAGGATCTCCTCAGCTGGCTGAGGCTTGTTGGAGTTGTCAGACTTCTCAGGGATGTCGAGTTCACTTGTAGCAAGTTTCTTCGACGCGGCGTAGACCTCCATCATCGCGTTGGGTACTTGATTTGTGGAGGCGATCTCCACGGCTTCTGTATCGCAGTCGTGGGAGATCCTCAAGTCCCCTTGGAGAGAGAGTACACCCGCTGGGCTTGGCACTTGAGTACCAAGTAGGTGTAGTGGGGCACCGCCATGAACTTGGCGATGGTCGGTCTGCCAAGGATGGCATGGTAGGAAGTCTCGAAGTCCGCGACCTCGAACTTGACATACTCGGTACGGTAGTTGTCCCGAGATTCCCCGAAGGTAACCGATAGGACCACCGAGCCCGGTGGGATAGCCGCGTTACGGGCACGATGCCGTAGAAGGGCGTGTTGCTCTTGGTGAGCATGTGGGCGATGTCGAGCTTCATTTTCTTCAAGGTCTTGGTGAAAAGGACGTTGAGCCCGCTTCCCACCGTCGATGAGGACCTTGTTGAGTTTGGAGCCCGCAACCACCGGCTTCGGGACGAGAGGGAACCGTCCCGGTTCGGAGAAGCCGGTCCATTGATCCGCGCGGGAGAAGGTAATGGGTACCTCCGACCACCTGAGAGGGGTCGGAACCGCTGGTTCAATGCTCATGACTTCTCGATGGGTAGCCTTCTCGCTCCCGCCCGCCGGGCGCTCCGCCGAAGAGAACGTTGACAGTCTTGTTGGCTTCCTGGAAGTCGTTGTTGTCGCCATCCTTCTTCTTGCCCTTTTTGTCGTGAGGGTGTGGTGGCTCCGGCGTATCCTTGAGTGCATGCCTGAGTTGGTAGCACTGCTCAGTGTTGTGGTTGTCATTTGGATGCCACGGTCACTTCTCCTTCAGCAAGTCTTTGAAGCTTCCGGAGTTTCTCTCCGGGTTCTCCTTTGCAGGGCGCTGGAAAGCCGCGACGGTGTTGTCTGGCTTGCGCTTGCGGTTGGGACCTGAGTAGTTGTTGTTGTTGTTGTTGCGACCGCCTTGGTTCGCGTTGCTGCCGCTGCCGCCGCCCGCGTTCGCTTGGTCTTGCCACGGATGGCGTCGTACTTGGCATTCGCCTTGTCTTCTTCATCCGCCCGGACGTAATCATGTTCTTGAGGTGGGGGATGGACTCGGGGCGGCGACGACCGAAGTCTTCGAAGGTGCGGCGGTGGTAGAGGCCGTCTTGGAAGAGGTCGATGACCTCCTTGTCGGTGACGTCGACGACGGTAGTGCGCTTGTCGAAGAAGCGGCGCATGTACTTGCGGAGGGTCTCGCCTTGTTCCTCGCTTGACCATGGCCGGTGTCCATGCGAGTACCCAATCGGCCCATGGCACCTCGCGAAGTTGTCGGTGAACTCGCTCCTTCGGTCGGTCCCACTTGTCGATCGAGTGCTTGTCCGGGCGACTCGAGCCATGTGAGTGGAGCTTGGTCCGAGCGAAGGGGAAGTAGAGGCACTTGGTGTCGTTGTTGCCGCCGCCGTTCTCGATGGAGAGGGCGTAGCACCCGAGCCACCGGATGGGGTCTCGCTTCGCATCGTACTTGGTGATCCCTAAAGGCTTGAACTTGTCGGCGAGGAGTAAGTTGCGAAGTCGAGGTGAGAAGGCGGGGAAGCCGTTGTTGTCGCCTCGCAAGGGTCGACTTCTTCCGCCGCGGCCTCCTCAATCTTCCGGCGGGCGTCGTAGCCGCCCCGTGAGGCACCGCAGGCGTGGTCGTTCGCGTGGCCGCGGCCGCCGCGACCGCCGCCGCCGCCGGCCCTCCTCCGTTGGCTCCGTGGTTCGAGCTTCCACCGTCGGCCGCCGCCGCCGTCGGGTCGCGGCCGCCGCCACCGGCGGGAACGCGGTGATGGACAACCTCGCGGTTGCTGTTGTCGTCCTGTGGAGGTCCGCCGGCGTTGGAGCGAGTACGGTTGGGCTGAGCTGGGAGCTCAACTCGTCTACGGTTGGGACCGTTGTTGGCACTGCGACTTGTAGCTTCGTTGTCGCGGTGCCTGGTAGGAGGAGGTTGGTTGACTCTGTTGTCGACCCGCATGAAGTAGGCATCTTCAGCGAGCTTGGCGATGACCTCTCCAGCGCGTATGCCCTGAGCCTGACGTGCGATCGCTGTGATCGACATGAGGCATTGCTCAGGGGTAGTGTGTACTCTGCTCTCGAATGCCTCGAGAGCTTCCGCGAGGTTGCGGATGGGGAGGTTGTCCCGGAGACGTCGGCGCCGTTTGTTGCGCTTCCTGTTACGCTCGCGTCGAGCGTCTCTGTTGGCGGGGGTCTCGTCTACCGGGGCATCGGCAGACAGCTCGTCGGAGGAGATGTCCTCAAGGTATTTATCTGGAGCCGTCCCTGAGGGTCCTTGTGTGTCGCCGGTAGCCATGAAGACTTGCCGATCAGGGGTGCCAAGGCTGGACTCAGAAGGCGCCACCTCAGTTGGTGTGTTCGAGTCAGCCTGGGCCAGTGGTGTTCCCTCCTGGAACGGGAGAGAGTCGATGTAGGCGACGTAGCATGAGTCCCCGCTTATCAGGTCAGCGGGCTTGCGGTCTGGCCAGTAGACGAACCTGCCGGCCGGTGTAGATGATATAACCAGCCCAGAGGCTGGCCCTGATAAGGGGTGCTCGGTGCAGTTGCCATCGGACTCGGGATCCTCCGGGTCCGACCCGAAGTCGAACTCGTAAGCGGAATCCGAGTAGAACTCGAGGAGGGGGTTGGAGTCCGAAGCGTGGCCGGGGGTGGTGTCGGAGTCCGAGTTGTACTCGGGTACGGGTTCCTTGCCGGCCCGGCGCGAAGAAGGAGCCCCCGTGCGGGCCCGACCGAGGACGCGGGGACCACGCGTGGAGCGCTTGCGGGGGTGAGGGAACCGCTTGCGATGGGCGAGCGGTCGGCTCGCATGCGATAGCCCATGGAGACGTCGAGTTCGAGTTGGAAGCGGACTCGAGCTCGAAGTCGCCGTGACGGTTGAAGAGCGAAATTTCGCCGAACTTGCCGGCGAGTTCGCCCGTGATAGCTTCCGGGAGCGTCACTAAGCCGGTCTCGGGTTGGGCGGCATGGTGAGGCGGCATTGGAAAGATTTCGCACCGTCGGCGGTGCGGCACCCGTGCGCCGAAGACGAAGGTGTCGCCGCGGTTGAAGGCGACGGTTGGCTTGAAGTAGACGGGAGTCGTCGAGTTCGCCATGTGATCTCGGGCGAGAGCCCCTACCCGACACGCCGGTGTCGGTGTTTAGACCGGCAACCTACTAAGGGGAGTACCCGAAGTAGATGAATGTGACTCGTCGAGATCGGTAACTCGAAGGAAGAGACACGTGGCACACAATTTAGACGAGATCGGGCCGCGAGGTGCGTAATACCCTACGTCCCGTATGCCTTGCGTAGCTCGGATTGATAGGGTACGATTACGGGATGTGTAATAGTACGCCGTGAGTTGTGTTGAGATTGAATTGGGTGCCGGAGAGAAAGGTCCCCGCCTCGCCTTATATAGTCGGGAGGCGGGGTTACAAGTCGGAGTAGGGAGAGAGTACTAGTCGAGTACGTCTAGGAGTCCTCCATACAGTGCGGAACATGCACAGCTCCCTAACCGAGTACTACTCCTCTGTAGTCCTTGTGCTCCACGCCATCAGATGCCATGTAGCACAAGCCGAGTAGTCCCAGGGGCCCACCGAGTAGTCGGTCCTGGTACCCACAGAGGTAGTGGGCCCAGGGAGGTCCATACGACAGTCACCAACTTTGTATTCCCTAGGTGCCTTTCCCTTTTCATAGTGACTCTTTTGTCTTTCTTGAGCAGTTCTCAAATTTTCCTTGATTACCCTCACTTTTTCTTCGGCATCCTTAACTAAGGCTGGACCAAAGAATTTCCTCTCCCCGGTCTGCGACCGGTTCAAGGGAGTGCGACATCTTCGTCCATAAAGTGCCTCAAAAGGTGCCATTTTCAAGCTAGCTTGATAGCTATTGTTGTAAGAAAATTCAGCCAAGGCGAGACACTTGTCCCAACTCTTATCAAATGAATCACGCATGCTCGCAACATGTCCTCTAGAATCTGGTTTACTCTTTCAGTTTGACCATCAGTCTGAGGATGATAAGCTGAACTGCGTATGATTTTTGTGCCAAGTGACTTATGTAGCTGTTCTCAGAAACGTGACACAAAGAGAGATCCCCTATCAGAAATGATGGTCTTAGGAACACCATGCAAGCGAACAATGTGATCAATATAAAGACTTGCATAATCCTTGGCATCATATTTAGTGTGGACTGGAATAAAGTGAGCCGTTTTTGTCAGTCTGTCAACGATTACCCAGAAAGAATCATGCTTCCTAGATGTGAGTGGCAATCCGGACACAAAGTCCATACTTATGTCATCCCACTTCCATGAAGGTATGGGTAGGGGTTGAAGAGTACCAGAAGGTTTCAAATGACTTGCTTTAATTCTTTGACAAGTATCACATTCCGACACATATTTGGCAATGTCCACCTTCATATTGGATCACCAAAAATTCTCCTTTAAATCTTGATACATTTTACTACTCCTCGGATGGATAGAGAATTTAGAGAGATGACCTTCATCAAAGATTTCGTTTTTCAACTCCCAATTATCCGGAACAACAAGGCGTTGCCCAAACCAGACTATGTCTTTCTCATCCTTCCGGAAGCAATCATGTTTAAGATCTTTTTCTAACAATTTTTGTTTTCTCAAAAGAATACCCTCATCTTGAAGTTGAGCCTTAACAATTCTATCAAATAGGTCAGACTCCGTGGAAAGAGCATTTAGGCTTCCTTGTTCAACAATTTCCAAGTTCAGCCTTCTCAAATCCTCACATAGAGTGTCGCTGTAAGGTTCCATTGATAGACAATTGCAGTGAGCCTTGCGGCTAAGAGCATCTGCAACTACATTCGCCTTTACAGGATGATAATGGACCTCAAGATCATAATCTTTGATTAAACCTAACCATTTTCTTTGCTCATATTTAAATCAGATTGAGTGAAAAATATATTTGAGGCTTTTGTGGTCAGTGAAGATATTGCAGCGGGTTCCCATAAGGTAATGCCTCCACATTTTCAATGCATGAACAACTGCTGCTAGCTCTAAGTCATGTGTGGGGTAATTATTTTCATGAGGGCGAAGCGCTCATGAGGCATAGGCAATAACCCAATTTTCTTGCATAAGAACACAGCCAAGACCCGTGCCTGAAGCATCACAATAAACTTCATATGTCTTTGAATTGTCCGGTTGCGCTAGCACTGGGGCTGAAGTTGAATGTTATTTTAATTTTCAGAAAGCCTTATCCCAAGCCTCACTCCACACAAATTTCACACCTTTCTTTAGCAACTCAGTCATAGGCTTAGCAATCCTAGAGATATAAAACAGCAATAATAACCAGCCAAGCCTAGAAAGCTGCGGATTTGATGAGCTGGTTTAGGAGGTTGCCAATCCATAACCTCTTACACTTTGCTTGGATCGACAGATATGCCTTCGTTGAAAATAGTGTGCCCCAGAAATTTAACACTATACAGCCAAAACTCACACTTGGAGAACTTAGCATAGAGTTTATGCCCTCTCAAGCGGTGTAGGACAATGTGAAGATGTTCCGCATGTTCTTCCTCATTCTTGGAATAAATAAGGATGTCGTCAATGAAAACCACGACGAATTTATCCAACTCCGTCATAAATACGGAATTCATAAGGTACATGAAGTAGGCTGGTGTATTTGTGAGACCAAAAGATATAACCAAGAATTCATATAGGCCATAGCGAGTAGAGAAAGCTGTCTTGGGAATATCTGTAGGCCAGATTTTAATTTGATGATATCTAGACCGAAGATCGATCTTAGAGAAGACCTTAGCTCCAGCCAACTGGTCAAATAGCACGTCAATACAGAGAAACGGATATTTGTTTTTGATAGTCACCGCATTGAGAGGTCGGTAGTCCACACACAACCTCATGCTACCATCTTTCTTTTTCACAAAGAGGGCGGGACAGCCCCAACTAGACGAGCTTGGGCGGATATAGCCCTTATCAAGAAACTCTTGAAGTTGTTTCTTTAATTCAGCAAGTTCTTTGGGTGGCATTCTATAAGATCGCTTAGAAATAGGGGCGGTGCCAGGCTGTAGCTCAATGACAAACTCAACATCTCTGTCTGGTGGCAAGCCAGGCAATTCATCAGGAAAGACATTTGTGTACTCGCATACCACTGGAATGTCCTCTAGTTGAGTAGTTATGGCCGCATACACACATGAGCCTTTATGGCCTGTTGGAGGAAGGTAAAGAATTGAATTCCCAACAAAAGGTGAGTTGATTTCTAACATTCTCTTAGAAATATACAGGACAACTTTGTGCTGAGTCATCCAATTCATGCCTAGGATAACATCTACCCCATTCAGACTTAATGTGACAAGATGGGTTGGAAAAGTCTTGCTACCTATTTCGAGCGGTACCCTCAAGGCTACTTGATTTGAAGCAACCTTTCTACCCGGTGTGGCAACCATATAGGCCTGATTAGTATGACACCACTTCAAATCCAAATTACTCACGGTTTTCACATTAATAAAGCTATGAGTAGCACCAAAATCAAATAATATAGTAACTGGACGATCATGGATAGAAGATGTACCCGTCAAGACTCGTGCTCCCTCTGGCAGATCAACCACTGTGGTGAAGTTTAAACGGCCTTGCTTCACTTGTACAATTTGTTTCTTTCCCGGATGTCCAGCCTTAGAGCCTTGCCCCTGACTTTGCTGGTGTTACTGTCGAGGGCGTGTGCACTTGTTAGCATAGTGCCCCAGCTGTCCGCAGTTGTAGAAACGACGATCTTCATTGTTGCGGGTAGGTGGGAGTGCACTAGGCCTAGGAGCAGTCTGCTGGGTGCTGCGATAGCCAAAGTTTCCAGACGGCTTAGACTGAGATTGCTTCATCACCCAGCATCCAGATGAAGATGGTTGGGTGGCACCCTGCACATTCTTCTTCACAGACTTAAATTTCTTGCCTTGGTCACTGCCTGAAGCTTGATTAAACTTCCTTTTTCTATCCTGTTGAGCCCTTTTCATGGCATCCTCTTGAGAGATAGCCAAATTCACCATCTCAGGATAGCTATCAATTTTGATTAAGTTCAACCTCTCATATAGTTCACTATCAAGACCCTCACGGAAGCGATCCATCTTCTTTTCATCAGTATCAACATGATAGTCCCCATACTGACAGAGACTATTGAACTTTTGAGCATACTGATAGACTGAGTCAGAGCCTTGCTTGAGATTCATTAGCTCTCTCATTTTTCTATCAACAAGCCCCTTAAGAATATAATGCTCTTTGAAAGCTTTCTTGAATTCTGCCCAAGTAATCTGGTGACCCTGTGGCTACATGGATTTGAAATGCTCCCACCAGATTAATGCTTCACCCCTCAGTTGCTGAGGACGAAGCCTACCTTATTTTCTTCTGAGCAAGGCAGTGTCAATATGGAAAACATGGCCTCTAGGGCCCTGACGAAGGCATCAGCCTCCAGGGGCTCCTCTACCTTGGTGAAGAATGGTGGCCTCATTGCCCTGAACTTTTCATATGACATCACTGCACTTGGCCCTTCCGGATTAGGGCCATGATTGTGCACAGGCTACTGCAACCTCTGTGCAATTTGTTGCTGAGTCTGAAGTATTTGGCGCAACACCGCAGTCCAAGCAGCAATAAAAGCTTCTGTGGGTGTCATAGGTGGAGGCGCAGGAAGAGCACCATCACCATTGCCTCCCACACCCCGAGAGTCATTCTGTGTGTTATCAGACATCTGAAAAGTTGAACTTTCATTAGATACATATTCAAAGCTTACTTAAAAGAATAACAAGGAGAATATGCATACGAAAATTCAGACTTATGGAAATTTCAGAATTCAGACAGCATCACAGTCCTGAGTAAATAAATCGTAACTCTTTGTACAGAAGTCAAAAATTTCTAAAACTTGGTCAGCATGTGTAGAATTTAATAATCTTCAACTTTGGTATTCAACTCCAGATTAGATTCATCTTTTACAGGGGTCGAAAAATTCAGTTTCCAAAGTTCTGTCTAGCAGTTTGGACAGCAGCCAGTGGCTTACTAAAAATTCGATATTTCTTAAACTACACATGCAAAAATGATGAATTTTGGTGATCATGACCATTATAAAATTTCGAACAACTTTGGTAGTCATTGCAAAATCCAGAAATGACCATAACTTCCTTCATTTCATTTGTTAGGCAGATTGCTGCCGGAAAGGTGTTTTTCCACCATAATTACAAGATTACAAAATTTGGTGGATCACCATTACATAGGGGTCACTATGTAGCTTCTAGTTACACAAAAGAAAACTCTAAGTCAGCCTAGCACAAAATCCAACCAAAATGGCTAACAGATAGTACATGTCAAGTTTTCCTACTACATCATCTAGGATCTAGGTCCTATGTACAAACTATGGAGAGTTTCCCGCGACATGTACGAATAGAGCGCCAAGCTCCTCTAGTCGAGTCCGGGAACGTCCTGAACCTCCATTGGGTCCAGCTGGATCTCCATCTGCTCATCCTCTCCAATAGCCGGTGGGTGGTGCATCTGCTGGAGCATACCCACAACACCCTCCAAGGCCTCTATATCGAGCTCGAGGTCCCCAACCTACTCCTGCAAATCCTAGATGTGCTGAAGGTGCACAAGCCTCTTAGCATCCCTGTCATCCTGGATGTGCTGAAGGTGCACCAGCCTGTAAGTTCAGAATCTGCTGCAGGTGGTCACCTCGCCCAACCTGTAACTGTAGTATCTCCTCCTGGAGATCAGCAATGGTCTGCACGGCCTTTACAAAACCATTGTGCTGCTCGGTGTAGAGACTGACAACCCAGTGGATGTGCCATGTGGCTCCAGTGAGACGACCTACCAAGTCATCCGCGATAACTCGGCGAAGGTCCTATAGAGCGTACAAGGCCCTCAAGCATGTGCCCAAAGTCTGCACTGTGTCGTAGGGTGGCACAGTCTTGAGAAGTGTGGCTATATTGGTCATCCAGCCTGTCCACAAAGGATCATTGGGGTCCAAAGCTGGAACCAACCCCAACGGTGTCTGAAGCATCTCCTGTGGACGGTGAGTGGAGAGAGCGTGGAGCACCATCAAAGCGGCCGACTCCACTGCCTCGAAAGAGCGGTAGCACAAGAGCTCCATGCTCAAGTCAGCCCACTCGGGGTGGCCCGGGTGAGGAAGCACGGTCACTTGTACTCGGCAGCTAGGCACGCCCAACTCCTCGTATTCCACCTCCTAGTAGAAAGGAGGGGTGGTGTAGCCGACAGCACACAAGGCTCTCCACGCAATGTGTGTGAAGCCCTCCCACTACAAGCTAGTGGTGGCAAAGGTGCCATCAGCATTCACCGCAACGAACCCAGGGGCAGTCATCTGTAAAATAATTACAAACACATGTTAGAACCCAAAAAGATGAGTTTAACATGCAATATGGCAAAACTGGCAGTTCTGAACAAAAATTCATAACTGAAAAACCAGTACCCAAAAATTCCAAATTTTTGTGAGAAACTCGACAATGTTATAACCCACATTTTTTGTATTCAAAGGTTGAACCAATTCAGATTGGAAAAGGGTGCAAAAGGTCTATTTTCATAGTGTTGTTGCCCAGAAATTTCAGCAAGACAGCGCTTCACTAAAAAGGTCATATCTCAAAGATTAAGAACCCGATAACCATGAGATTTTGACAGCACAAAGTATGCTATATAAGAAACATTTTTGTTATAGATTCTCTGGTCAAATTCGTTTTGGAACTATATGTAAAAATTCAAGTTTTCTACCTAACTCAGGATTTTGACAGCATTTCAGCCTGACCTATGCTTAGCAATTTAATCATAACTTCTGTTATTTTCATCTTAAAATCATGAAAAATTCAAGGAAGAAACTTAACTAGCTGAAGAGCAATTTTCCTAAAGATCACCTAGTCAAAAACTTTCTAGATCATCCTTAGAAAAATTAGGACAGCAACTAGACATACTTTTTGATCACATCACATAATTTACCAAACTAGCATGAATGGTCCCTAAGAATTATAAATTGACTTATAGATCACATACAAGGTGTATTAGGATCATTTTCAGTTTTGGTAGATTTTAACATGATGCAAGAGCGTCCTATACATCCTTACCAAGCATTTAAGCTTAAAATCGAGGTTAGCGCCGGTGGCAAGACATATATACGTCTCTCCCTATAATAGCTAGTCAAAAACTATTTGTTTCTTAATTACCGTACCTAACAACCGTGGTTAGTGTACCTGCAGAAAATCACAGATATTCAAGACCTTTTGTGCCAGCACTCACAAAAGCACCCATATTCATTACCGTTCACTTATAAAAACGGTATCCATGTGTAAAGCCGTTGCATGGACAGCGTCCTATTTAAGACTCTGACGCGACGTGAGTGCCCATTGGAATAGGCCTCACTCATCCCTCACGGACTTTCTCGTGGTACCATCACGTATGGAAAAATGTGACGAGACACAGACGTGATGTGGCACCCATTGGAATAGGTCCCACTAGTCCATCACAGGACTTCCCCGTGCTACCACCACGTATGGCAAAACATGATGAACTAGTATGGTTGTGCAAGAGAGTAATTTTTGACAGGAATAAAATGTGTTGGAAGTCAGTTTAGATACACCATAGAGTACTGGCTACCTGAAAGAACCCAAAAATTCCCTCTAGGGCCTCTCGGACTAGTTTAAACCTTATCGTCCTACTCTTTTAGCAAGATTATTAATCGGGCAAATTTTATTCAAAAACAAGTTTGTTAAGGTATTTTAATTACTCGGGTGCATATCATCGCTCTGATACCAGCTGTGACAGAACCGCCCAAAATAATTTTGTATTATCGCCTAAGCCTGTCCACGTGGCCATTAAGCAATAATAAAGAATTATTATGTCGCTTCTGCCGGGTAAAGCCCGGTGAATCACTTACAACAGGATCGAGATATGCGCTAAGCCCACACGAAGGCAGGACCAGAGTACATCATTACATTACATTACATAAAAGTCCACAAGTTTAATTATTACAAACCAAGTTTTTCGTACATAACAGTAAAGTGATTCAGAGTTTAAACAGCGGAAAAATAAAACTAGTGGAAGATACATATGGGAGGCCATCCATAGAGTATCACAAATCGTCCCCCTGCTCCCACTCAAGCCCCCAACCATCTGGAATAGAACCAGGCCAGATGGGATTACCTGAAAACCGCTAATTAAGCAAGGCTGAGTACTAATACTCAGCAAGACTTACCCGACAACAAGAAAAAATACAACTAGACGTGCAAGGCTTTTTGGCTGGTGGGTTTGTTTTGCCAAAAGCATCTAGGAGTTGATCCCTACTTTCATGTTTTAGCTCAAGTTCTAGTATGTTAACCACTCTAGGTGAGCACCTGCACTAAAAAAGCATGTTGTGCAAACAATATTAAATAGGTAACAATATTAATCCAAAATGTTCCATAAATAAACATGGGGTAGCCAGTGGTCAAGTCGACTCAGATAACAGCGAGTGACCGACGATCAATCGATTTATATCCTTGCAAGGTAAACCCAAGATACACGGAAGAAGATAGACCCCAAGAAATCAAATAAAAGCGAATGCGGGGTCTACCCCGACCAGGCGGTTCCCGTCATTCCCCGGATTAGGAAAAGATGCTACAGTCCTAAGTACAAGGTTCTCGGAACGCCCTCACACGGCACGTCCAGGATCACACTTGCACTACCGGGAGCAAATCGGGAGACGCATCTCAAGAGTAGTAGCGATAAAATTCCCGCACTGGTTCATTAGGTACTAGGCTTACCGGCCCCATTCCCGACAAGCACTTGGTACGTTCAATAGCTTAGACCAGCACCATGCTACTCGGTCGAGACCGAACCCATTGCTCTTACCACATGAGCGAGTCATTTTAACCAACTTATGATTCCAACAAGAACATCCTATATCTCGCGAGCAATGAGTCATTACTCTACTTGTACCGTGTCCTTAAAGCATGGCACTAGCGTCCTAACATACTAGTAAAAGAGCATAGGAGTCCTAAGAATCATGCATCTAGGTTTCAAAGCAACTCCTGAAACTTAAATGCACAAGTAAACAATAAATACTGAAATGGAAAAGGTATGAATTTTTAAACCAGAAAGGTTAGATGAACCGGTGCTTGCCTTCCTCTGACTCAACACTAACACTAGCCTTGGGCTCTTCTGGACTTTGGTCCAGGTCTTGCTACACACTCAGCTAATTCACCTCCCTGCTAGCTACTCCCTCCTCCTCTTGGGTGAGCGTATACGTCACGTCTGGTAAATCTACACGTATACATGCATATGCATTAGATGATGGTGAACTTTGGTGGTGATTGTGTACACATCTAAGCAAATTAAGCTACTTAATTTCACCAAAAAGTAAGGGGGTGTGTTTAAATGATTAAAACAGAACCAAGACATGATTTCACAATTTAACACTTTAATTTCCATTTCTTTATTTAATTCCATAAAACAAGCCTTTCAACCATAAATCCATATAAAATCAAAAATACTTCAAAAGAGCCTAAGTTTCTGCACAGATCATCATATGCTCATTCTAAGCCCACACACCAAAATTTAGATTAAGAACCTTTATAAATTAATTTATATGAAAAAGACAAATTTCAGCCTAGTAAATCACTATTAATTCATATAAAAAGATTTAATGAACTTTTTGATCTCAACTTTCTCTTACAAGTCATGTATGCCAAAAATAAGCTTCTGACCAAAGAATAAGTGCAGATTCAAATTATTTTTCAACTTTTGAATTTAAACTCCTACACAAGATTAAATCCAAAACATAAATCAAAGCACATCCTAAAATCACATCTATCCTACCAGAGGTACTAATCAACAAGGCAAAGCCCTAGGGTGCATTTGTGCTCAAAGAAAAGTTCATTTAAGGGGCTATAAAAAGCATCAAGCTTAATCTAGCATAAAGCTTACTTAAATCATAATTGACAATCTACACATCAAAATCATACCAAGTTTGGTCACATATCTATACATGCCATAAAGAGCGACATATCCAAAATTCAAGTCCATAGCATGTGTATATTTTAAACTACACCAAAAACACATCAAACTGAGTTTGAATTTTTAATTCAAAAACTACACAGAAAAACCCTATACATGCTTTCTAGAAAAGGTAGGATTCTTCACTAGGAACCCAACAAAACTGGATTTGCATTTTCAGGATTTTCTACGATTTTTAATGATTTTTCGAAGTTGCAGAGAAAACCCTAAAAACTCATTTGCAGAGAAGTCCTCGAAAGAATTTCTGGAATTTACACATATGCCCTTCATTTACACAAAACACCCTGGAAAGACTTTGGAGCTCGCAATGTAGTCCCCGTCGGCGGCTATGAGCTCGCCGGCGGCGGTTCTTGGCCGGACCGGCTCGGGTGAGGGGCTAGGATCGATCGGGGACTCACCCTAGCTTGATTCCTTGGCACAGTTGGGAACAAAGGGGGGTTTGGGGCCGGCCGGCGGCGCGAGGTGACCGGTGGCCGCCTGCGCAACCCGGTGTTCGGCGAGCGGCGGCTCGGCGAGCGGAGACGACGGCGGGGGCTCACCTCGACGTGGAGTAGGGAGGGTGTGTGCGTGCTAGAAGAGGTCGAGGAGGCGCAGCACGGCCTAGGATGAGTAGCGGTGGCTGCTTGCACGGGCAAGGCCGGCGGCAGCGCGCTGCAAGGCCGGCGCGGCTCTGTCCGGAGCATGGCACGCGCACGAAAACGAGTCAGGGCAAGAGGGCATGGACGGACGGACTCGTGCACGGCCTGAAGGCCTTTAGCTCCCAACGCGGCCAGGTGGAGGCCCTGCATGCACGGGAGGAAGACCGCGGCGCCGGCGCGTGTCCATGCCGGGCATGCTGGTAGGCCGTCGCGGCTCAGATGGGCGCGACGTACGGCCCTGTGTGAGGGCGACGTTACCACAACACTCCCTTGGTCCACCACGACGATGTCCAGACACCCGTACACCGGAACAGCGCGGTACGACGCGTGACAGAGGAAAAAAGAAACGCCACTGCGTCCGCGACGTCATCGTCCGTTCCAATTTCGCGATTCCATATTCGAAATTACAAAACTCCAAAAAGTGTCAACATACTCGAAAATCTCCAAAAATAAAAGTTGTAGAGGAGTTATAGACCTACAACTTTCTCAAAGGGCGACCTATGTTTTGATCAACGGATTTGTATGAAAAACGTGTTGAACATGCTGGAATTCTCAGCTCCGAGTTACTATTCACAGCGCGTTCAAGTCGAAATTAAGCGAACTTTCACTCAAAATTTCAATGTCTGCCAATTATGAAAAATGTGTTCCCGGAAATAACGAACAACTTTCATATTGGCCGATTTTGAACTTCTATAGTGAAATTTGGAGAACGCTCAAGAAAACTAAATCAGCCTTTAAGGAGCACTTAGGGTTTGACCGTGATTTGGGATTTTGACCAAAGTCTTTTGTGCAAATATGTGACAAAACATGTCAAACATGCTTAGAGGCTAATTAACCTTGATTAACACAGCTAAGTAATGTCATTAGCACAAATAAACATCAGCGATGTTACAAAAAATGCCAAAGGCTCTAGGGGGTTTTACTCACTGGTTTGAGCATAAATTGCAGTGAAAGTTGGCAAAAATCTCAGCGCTAGTGAATAGTAACCCAGCGCCTTGTTTTGCATTTTTCACAACCTCGCACTCCAAACTAGCAATGCCACTCTATAGGAACGTTGTGTGCCTTGCAAAACTGCACATTTTTCCTATTGGGTGGTTTTGCATACGGCCCTGTGTCAAGGCGACGTCTCCACAACACTCCCTTGGTCCACCACTACGATGTCCAGGCACCCGTACACCGGAACAACGAGGTACGACGCGTGACAGTGGAAAAAAAGAAACGTCGCTGCGTCCGCGACGTCATCGTCCGTTCCAATTTCGCGATCCCGTATTCGAAATTACAAAACTCCAAAAAGTGTCAACATACTCAAAAATCTCCAAAAATAAAAGTTGTAGAGGAGTTATAGACCTACAACTTTCTCAAAGGGCGACCTATGTTTTGATCAACGGATTTGTATGAAAAACGTGTTGAACATGCAGGAATTCTCAACTCCGAGTTACTGTTCACAGCGCATTCAACTCGAAATTAAGCGAACTTTCACTCAAAATTTCAATGTCTGCCAATTATGAAAAATGTTTTCCCAGAAATAACGAACAACTTTCATATTGGCCGATTTTGAACTTCTATAGTGAAATTTGGAGAACGCTCAAGAAAACTAAATCAACCTTTAAGGAGCACTTAGGGTTTGACCGTGATTTGGGATTTTGACCAAAGTCTTTTGTGCAAATATGTGACAAAACATGTCAAACATGCTTAGAGGCTAATTAACCTTGATTAACACAGCTAAGTAATGTCATTAGCACAAATAAACATCAGCGATGTTACAAAAAATGCCAAAGGCTCTAGGGGGTTTTACTCACTAGTTTGAGCATAAATTGCAGTGAAAGTTGGCCAAAATCTCGGCGCTAGTGAATAGTAACCCAGCGCCTTGTTTTGCATTTTTTACAACCTCGCACTCCAAACTAGCAATGCCACTCGACAGGAAAGTTGTGTGCCTTGCAAGACTGCACATTTTTCCTATTGGGTGGTTTTGAAGTGTTTAGTGAGATTTTGGAGAACGTGCCAAAGTTCTAGAATGGCATAAGGGGGTCAAAGGAGAAACTAGAGTTTAAGCTAGGGTTTTGACCATGGGTTGACCTAGGGTAACCAAGGGTGGTTGGAGAAGGGATTAGGAGGATCATTAGCACTATACACTATTGAGCAAAAACACGAGGTGTTACACAGAGGGTCGACGTGCTCACCTGTGGGCCCACACTCCCACGGCGTGTGTTTTTCCAATTCAACATCATCATATTGTGTTTTTCCCTTTCAACTTGAAGGAGCTGCATATAACAACTACTTGGTGCAATATGCTCTTCCTTTGGTATTGTATGTTCTTTGGTTGATTTGTCTGTGTTGAAGCAACACACATGTGCTTTTATATTCAAGCACTATTTTGTTAACTTAGAATTTATAATTACGTGTCCAAATGGTATTGGTGGAAAACTAAATATATAGCAATTATTTGGTTTTTCTATCATAATTATGTAGTTTGCCACTTGCATGATGTATATAGTGGACAAAAACAAAATATTTCCAGTGATGACCTACATTTGGTAACTGTTGTGATGCCATGTATTTTGTTACAGCTGAGAAATATTTCCTTTCTGTGCTTGATGTTACACTTCAGTTACTACTCCCTCCGTCCCAAAAAGAATGACGTTTTAGGATTCAAAATTTATCCCAAAAAGATTGACGTTTTACTTAATTTGGCATGTGTGCATGTGCATGTAGGCATGCAACAATCAATTAGCACCTAATATGGCAAATGAATAGGGGCAATCGAGGTCATTTGACCTCCTTAATAATTTGTCCTAAAATTTCTAGAATGACATTCTTTTTGGGACGGAGGGAGTACATCGGTTCTGACTTCTGATTTCATACTCTGACATACTGTCATACTGATCATCCCATGTCTCCAATACGAACCTAAGTTGATCACTGTGACCACCCTATGTTAAGTCCCTCCTGGTAAACATGACACCCAATCTGCAATGGAATCGAGCATCCTAGCGTTGAAGGAAGGATCTACGATTGTAGTGCTATCTTAAGTCTTGTAACCTGAATATGATGTATCTTTTTTTAAGAAAGAAAAATGACGTCTCATTTAAAATATAGAAAGTATCACGCCAATGTTATTCCTGGTTTTCTTCCTTTCCATGTTGCCTTCCAAGTTCCAATCATTAGTAGTAGGAAGGTGTGGGTTGTTCAAAAATTCTAAATGATTTATACAATATTTTATCGAACCATATTGTCTTGTTTTCAAATAGTAGTTTATGTGTTTGAATGTTTGTTTTGCCCGTGGCAACGCACGGGCACAATCCTAGTACACGGCAAAAGAGCTAGGGTGTGTTTGATTTCAGCCAAAATCTACTGGCCAAGCCCTCCAGGGCCATTTTCCAGTATTAGATTGCAGAGCCGCGGCTGGGAGCCAGGCTGCCGGCAACCATTTTTCCCTCTCTCTCCTGGCTCTGGCCGAACGCCTCTCCTACTCGTTTTTCAGAGCCAAGTCGTGGCCAGCTCTAGCGGGCTCTCGCTCGAATCCTTTCACCTCCCTCACCCTCTCGCTCGTGGCAGCAGTGGTGGTCGGGGTGAGCTCCCCTCCCGCTTGCGGCGGCGGTGGTCGGGGGCGGAGCACCCCGGCGCCCCGCGGTCGCGGCGGCGACGGTGCCGGGGGCGGAGCTCCCCCGAGCCCATGCTCGCGGCGGCGTCGGTGCCAAGTGGCGGAGCTCCCGCATGTTCGCGCTCTCACTCACGACGGCGGTGGCGGTCGAGGCGAGCTCCCCTCTCGCGGCGGTGGGCGGGGGCGGAGCTCCCCGGCGGTCGCGGCGGTGGCGGTGCCGGGGGCGGAGCTCCCCCGAGCCAATGCTCGTGGCGGTGTCGGTGCCCGGGGGCGGAGCTCCCGCGCGCTCTCGCTCGGGGGCGGCGATGGCCGGGGGCGAAGTTCCCCCGCGCGAGCTCCCGCGCGTCCATGCCTACCTGCGCGGTGGTGGCGGCCGGGGTGAGCCCCTCGACGGATGAGAGCGGGAAGCGGCCATGGCAGACAAGGAGCATGCTGGCGACCATGCTCATCAAGTGCTCGATGAAATGTCAAAGAGAAAAGTGTGGTGGTAGGTCTACCAAATGTGTACGGGGGAGTAACCACAACCTTTTGGACTAGAAATCAAACACCACCTCAAGTGAACCTGACTCATCTCGTGCATACAAATCAAACAAAGAGCATGTGCAATGGGAGCGTGGCCATGGCTGGTCCCGGCCTGGCTGGCGGGCCTGCCCCCCCCCCCCCCCCATGAAATCAAACACGCCCCTAGTGATCAACAGTGTTCCCAGCTGTCAGCCGCCTGAAGTTTTTTCCCCTTGGCCAGCCGCAGCTCGGCTATATTACAACTTTCAAATTTTTGATCGCCTTTGAGTAATTGGATGCAGACTGTTACAATTCTTTGTACATTGGCTTTGAGTTATCTTATATGTTTTTAGACTATTGGATGGATCCGCACATACGTCATAGTAATTTCGTTTGGACTAGAATGCCCTCCTTAAACTCTATCTCTCTAGTCATTAACTTGTGGGTCCCACATGTTAACTCCTTCCTTCCTCCTTCCATTCTCTCCCCCCCCCCCATTGACGCGCATGGGAGGTGGTGGCGGCGCGGGGCCATCGCAGGAGCAGGCAGGCGCAGGCAGAGGGATGTAGTTCACATGGGTGAGGGCATGCACGGCCCCGACGTGGGTGGGGAATTGGCGACATGATGAGAGACAGTGACAAGTGGACCACCACTAGTAGCCACGGCGTGTGACCGCACAACACGCCATGTTGACCCCACACAACACCCACCTCTGATGTGACGCCCCCACTCTATCTTTGTGTGCTCTTTCTCCGCTCGGTCCACCCTTTCCATCCCTCGTCGTGGTCCTCCGTCATCGTGGACCTCCTCTCCTTCATCGACCCCCGCGCGCGACACTAGAAACCTTTACCGCCTTCATCTGCGCCAACCCCATCATGCCCACCCGACGCTCTGCGCCGTTGCCGCCACCACATCCCTCGCCGCCAACATGGGGGTGGAAAGGAGGATAATGGAATGAGGGAGGAAAGGATGACACGCAACACCCACGAGCCACAGGCTGGAGAGATAGAGAGTTTTTTAGTCCATATGAAAATACGGTGACTGTGGATCCAATGGCCTAAAAACGTATAAAATGGAATTTCTCAAATATACAAAGAATTGTAATGTCATGCATTCAATAACATAAATAGTAGTGATGTGGGTCAAAAATTTGAAAGTTGCATGGCATGATCCAATTAAACTTTCGAAGAACTCCATTGTTCTCCACTCCATGTTTGAAAGAAAACACGTACTACTACTGTAAGCGCACAGAAAAGATCCCGCACGGAACGCCCCCGCGTCGCCCCCGCGTAGGGCGACACGGGCGGACAACACCCACACACCGCCGCCACCCCCCTCCTCCCTCTCCCATCGCTGCGCCGCCGCTGGAGCCTGCCGCTGGATGCTTGCGTGGCTCGCAAGGACGGCGGCGGCGGGGCAGCCTCTTCTCCTCTACCTTCGCCTGGCCGGCGCGGCTACTGGAGGCGGTGGACGGAGCCGCCACGGGGTGGGCTTCAGCGGCGCCGACGAGGCCGGATCCGGTGCTTCCACCACCAGATCCGGTGGCTACGGTGCCGGATCTGTTGCCTACCGGCCATCTGCTGTGGTGGCCCTTTCCTCCCTGTCTCCTTTCTCACCTCCCCCTTCTCCTCTCCCCCCTTTTCTCTTTTTTCCTTCTGCTTCTTCCTTGGCAGGGCGCAGACGGTGCGGCTGCTCTCCCTGCTCGGTTGGGTGCCAGCCGGCTGACCTCGCTCCGCAGCCGCCTGGTCTATGGCGTCGGTGCGTGCAGCAGGGACGCCTGCTTCGCGTGTCGGGGCTGTTGTGGCAGTGGGGACGCCCGCTCCTGTCACCAAAGGCCCGGCAGCTCGGACCTAAGGGTCGGCCTACCTGGAGTTTCGTCAGCGGCGCCATGGTGGCATGGCAGGCGATGGCTTGTTCGGATGCGCACCTTTTGCATCGTGGTGGTGTGGTTGGCGGCGACCGAGCGCTCTCCTGGTGTTTGCTTTTGCTGTGCGGTACTTCCAAGGTGAAAACCATAACCTCTCAGGTTAGGCGATGGCGGCGTCTGCGGCGTCGTGCTCCTCGTTGGAGACATCGTTATTGGAAGCTTCGTTCTCAGCTCTGCCTTCGGAAGAATCAGCTCCACAAGTTTGGGCTGAGGTTGTGTGAGATGCAGAGGATCCATGTGTGCTCAAAGTCTTGGATCAGCACGCATGGTGGGGGGTTCTGTGGCGGCTTTGCGAAGTGAAGCTCTCAAAGAAGCCCGATTGTGCTGTGTCAAATGGAGGTGCCTCGCCAGGGAGGGCCAGGACCTGAGGTTGTGTCTTCGTGGCGTTTGTGGTGGCAACAGTGCTGCGGTGGGAGGTGTTGTAGATGCAAGGCGGTGGCTGGGGGCTCGTGATCGTGTGGGCGATTGGAGGGCGACAGTCACATGGTGGAGGAGTTGTGGTAGCCGCTCAGGCTTGTAGCGGGCTACGGCTTTTGCCGTGGTTCATCGTCGGTAACGACGGCGCAGACGTTGGCGGTTACTTGTCGGTTCCTCTCCCGGGTTGGTGGTGATGTGGTTTCCTTGTGCGTTGTGGTTGTGTAGTGTGGTGGTGTGGCGCTTGGGCGCATCTTGTTTGGTTACAAATTCTCTCATGGCAGTGCTCCTACCCTTTATTTCAAAAAAAACAAGTACTGTTGTTGGGACTTCAGATGTTCAGGACAGATACTTGCATTTGTATAGACGTCGAGGTTCTCCGGACAGTGTTCAATGGTAATATTTTCTGACCATGACGACGACCAAATCGCTCAGCTCCATCGTCTCGTGGTACCCTCGAAACGACAGGCTTCTCATCTCCCGGATATGGACGACGCATCTCTCTGACTCTTCCGTCAGCATATCGAACCAAGATCTCCGCGATCGTCTCTCGTGCCGACGTGAGCAGCGGATTCCATCGCGCGCGCATTTCCCTGCACCGAGACTAAATCTGGACGAAGTGTTTGCACTTCGCAGGAACATTTCGAGCAAGTCGACGATGACGATGGCAAAAGTCTCGTCCCCGCCGCCGCCTTAGTTTACTCTCCAACTGCGCGCGCGCGGACACCATTCCGATCCCTCCTCTTTCGACCATCGCCGTCAAGCTTTGCATACATTCCTCGATCGCCTTTTAGGGAGATGCAATCGTAAAGCGCGATGCTCTGGCTGGCCTAACAATTAAGCTAGCCAATCAATCATGGAGTCTTTGTCAGGTCACTCTCCTAATCTTCTTCATCACTACTACTGTGCTGGTGGAGTGGTGGTTATGCGTGCTGAATTGCTGATTGCTTGTTAGTGCATACTATATATGTATATATACAAATATACAATGCTAGCTAGCTGCAGAGATCTAACGGTTTGATTTCACCAAGGATATGTTGCATGATTGCAGCGCATCGATCTTGATAGTGCCGTCGCGCCGGCCGGGCCGCTTTGAGTCCTGAGAATGTAGTGCTAGCTGACGTTGTTGGCTGAACTATGTATATGATTGCAACTAACTGATACGCAAATGCAGTAGGGGAGGATATAGATACAGATATGCAGGGAACAATTTGGTGAACTTTTGGGCAAAAGGGGAGGTGCCCAACTTTGCTGCTTTCAGTTTTCTGTGCTGCAACTTGGATACACAGAGGAAATGGACCGATGATTGGACAGCAGCTAGCTAGAGATGCATGCCCGGCCGTGCGGCTCTTGAGCTTGATGGCACGCTACCTTCCTTCCCTTTTGACCGGAATCATATCTGCACATATATGATGTCTGGAAAATCTGGCCTCCGGCGGCCGAAATGTGCGCTCGATCGTCTCTTCATCAGGGGCATCTGATTGTTCTCGCAACAACAACGATGGTTAGATAATGTCGTCGTGTGAGGAAGGAATGATATGATAGATCGGGCAGATTCGCAGCATGCGTGCGGCTGGGTGCTCACACGAGTTCTTGTCTGGGAACAGAGGATGCCATGGCTCAGTCTCAGGTGATGTGAAACCGCACATGGGCGGGCTCCGATCGATCCCTTTCATTCTAATATAGGCCCAAGTTGATCGCTATGTCGTTGCGACCCTGGGACGACGACGACCGTCACCGGCCGGCTGGGTACGTTGAACCGCGGCCGGGAGTGGTTTCAGACAGTGATCGGCCGTGACACAGATGTGTCTCAACATCTGAAACGCAATGCTTCTTGCTTCTTGGTTCAGGGAACGGCACCTCAAGTGAGCAGGTGCTTATGATCGTCTCAGGTCTCGATCGGCCAACAGATGGTAGTGTTCGGTGTTCTTCTTTTCCTTGAATACACGCGCAACGCATCAATGTATCAAGACAAAGAATAAATAAATTGGTACAGTATTCGGTTACAACCCAAATTAAACGGACTTCAGATGGACACAAGCTGGCAAGCCTGAACACAACCCGAAAAGATAAACTCTAACATGAACTACTCACATCATACATAGTACCCGGTGTTCTATGACACAGTCTGATGAGCTCTTTGCACATTCTCCAGTAGATTTTTGCTTTACTGCCACAACTGTAGTACCACCACAATTGGCTTCACCCTGTAAAGAGGATTGTGGTGTTGCAGCTGCACCACAGCGAAGGATCTCACATGGCGGCGATTGTCTTGGTGTGGCGCGATCTGCTCTCTCTCGGGTCGGGAAGGTTCAGACATTGCTTGTGAGTGGATCTTTTGGTGGACGTTGCAAGTAGGTTGGTTTCAAATTCAATTTTGTTGTCTTAGTCTTACCGAGTTGAGTGTTTACACGTTGATGCCTCGATCCAACCTACCGGTGTGTTTGATTGTTGTACTGTGTTGATGTCTCAATCCAACCGAGCGAGTTTATTTTATCTTTTTTTACTGTGATCTTCTAGGGTCGTAGTCTTAGTTTTTTTCTATATCAATGAAACACACACTATCTTGTGCGTTTTGTAAAAAAAAAATACCACGACAACTGTATCATTGTACTCCTCCATTTTTCAAATTGCAAGTGCCATCCCAAAAATATTTTGAAATTGCAAGTGTTTAATTTTCTCTAAAATCATAACTTTTGTTGTACATTTAGATATATACACGCTATGTCTACATACTGCCGTTGAAAATGAACCTAGTCCCTAGCTAGCCACTACCACACGCACACCTGGCGTACTCCTGACGGTTTTGGTAATCGAGATGAACATGAGCAAGACAACATCTATATAAGCAAAATTTTCCATGCACTTTAATCTTCCAGAGCAAACAAGTTATTTAGCACAAGATCAACAGGTCATGGATCACTAGTAGTTCTGTACTCCTGTAAGACCAGTGGCGGAACCCCCTCAATCCCCCGCCCCCACCCACACACACCGAAAATATATGACAAACACATAACAATTAGTAGGCCGCATAAAATTAACTTTATATCTACGATTCTTCAACATATTACATTGCTAATTTTAGATTAGTCAAGTGGTCACATGGCATAAAATTGTCACAAGATGGTATTAAACTAAGATGATGAGAATGATAAGTAATGCTCCAATTTAGTTAATTAACTGAGTTCATTTGCACCAAATTAACACAAGAGAGATGAATGTCACACTTTTTCAAAATATATTGACCACGTTTACAAACTATTTGCTTTTGTGTATTGTTGTTACATAATTAACTAATATAGTCATAGCTAATTATCCTATGCTTCAAAAATTAAGGTAAATTATTATATTGCTAAATTGGTGAATATTTGCCTTGGGCCCCCTCTTAATTTTCTCTCCAGTTCCGCCATTGTGTGAGAGGGATCAATTGTACCTGTAGCAAGCAGCTGATGCCTTGTAGAAATATATATACAAGTTGCAAGTCTCGAAACAGATGATACACATATCTGATTTCCCTGAAGAAAAAAATACATGTCCAGATTCTCTATGTATGCTACGTTTTGCTTTCAATAATGCAAAGCGTGACCAAAGCCTCTAGTCGCCTAGATTATTCCGTGTTACATCATCTTTGCATGCTACACGTACTGGCTACATTTTAGTTGTGCGTAGCAGCATACCACTAGCCACTGCCGACATGGCTAGTTGGCCGGCCTTGCCGCGCTACGCAGGAGAACGCTCCAGAATAGCCTCCGTCCGCGTGCGCCGATTTCGGTGACGGTGGTGCAGGTGCAGCTAGCTTTTATCGATCGCATACCATGGCGATGGCATAGGCAAGCCATGTGAAACGGATACGAGATGTGCGCCACCGCTGACTTGCCTCTCTCCAGCCTCGCTCTCCACTCTCCAGGCTGCAGGCTCCAGGTCTATAAGAGAAAGTGATAAGTGTAAAAGTTTGGGAAGCGTTGAACCTCCCGTAGGAGGCCGCACCTTTGTTAAATAGGGCAAGGAAAAGCCCCTTGCGTGGCTTACACGATTTACATCCAAGGTTTGTTGAGATTGAGCCAAATCCTAGAAGATTACAACAGCTTAAAGATAAGATACAACAACTACATCTAGAGGCTCATCTCAACAGTCCTGGATAGCTACGGTTACATGTTAACGTCCCTTGGACGGTTACAACTCGACATGTTAACATCCTCCCTCAATCTTAGCCGGGTGATCTGAGGTTAAGATTGTTTTTCAATTCTTCTAACTTTCGAACTGTGAGAGGCTTTGTAAGGCCATCGGCTACCTGGTCTCCTGTACCAATAAGATGCACATGAAGGAGCTTTTGTGCTACACGTTCTCTGACAAAGTGATAATCGATCTCAATGTGTTTCGTTCTAGCATGAAACACTGGATTTGCTGACAAGTAGGTTGCTCCAATATTATCACACCATAACCTTGCAGCTGGAGGAGACCGAATCCCAAGTTCCTTTAAGAGTGATTGTATCCAGATGATTTCTGCCGTAGCATTTGCCATTGCTCTATACTCAGCTTCGGTACTTGATCTGGAGACAGTAGCCTGTTTACGCGCGCTCCAGGAGATAAGATTGCTTCCAAAGAAGATAGCGAAACCTCCCGTGGATCGTCTATCATCAACACAGCCGGCCCAATCTGCATCTGAGAACCCACTAACAAGATTTGACTGGGACCTTGTTATTTTTAATCCCAGACTTGCAGTGTGCTTGACATACCTCAGAATTCTCTTAACTGCTGTCCAATGTGTTGACGTTGGTTTATGAAGGAATTGACACACCTTATTTACAGCAAAGGCAATGTCTGGTCTTGTGAGAGTCAAGTATTGTAGCGCACCAACAATACTTCTAAACCTGGTTGAGTCCTCTATGCTCAATGGTGTTCCTTCATAGACGGAGAGCTTTTCTGTGGTTGTCATTGGTGTGTTGGCCGGCTTGCAGTTTATCATGCCTGTTCTCCTTAAAATATCATTACTGTACTTGGCTTGGGATAACAATATACCGTCTCTTAACTTTGTAACCTCTATGCCAAGAAAGTAATGAAGATCCCCGAGATCCTTAAGTGCAAAATCAGACTTGAGAGCCTTTAGTAAACAAGTTGTTCCTTCTGAAGAGGAGCTTGCTACTATGATATCATCTACGTATATGAGAACAAACATAGCTAGATCACCCTTTCTGAAATAAAAGAGAGAGGTATCACCCTTTGATGGTTTGAATCCCAGCTCTTGCAACTTCATACTTAATCGATGGTACCATGCTCGAGGTGCCTGTTTCAAACCATAAAGGGCTTTGTCAAGTTTGCAAAGGTAATTTGGAAAACGCTTGTCTTGATACCCAGGTGGTTGCTTCATGTAAACTTCTTCCTCTAGAACGCCATGAAGAAACGCATTCTGTACATCCAATTGTCGAAGACTCCAACCATTAGATACAGCAATGGAGAGAATTAATCTGATGGTTGCTGCCTTGACTACCGGACTGAAGGTGTCTTCATAATCAATCCCATACCTTTGCTTATAACCTTTAGCCACTAGTCGTGCTTTATATCTATCAATAGTTCCATCAGCCTTTCGCTTGATTCTGAAAACCCATTTGCAATCTATGATGTTCCTCCCTTTACTTGGTGGTACAAGATGCCAGGTTTTGTTTCTTTGCAAGGCTGAGAACTCATCATCCATGGCTTGCTTCCAATTTTCATTTCCAAGAGCTTCTTCTAAGTTATTTGGTTCGCCATTAGCAGCAAAGAGACCATACCTTACTGTGCCGTCGGTGAATTGCTTCTCCTTGCGAATGCCGGATTGTGAACGAGTCTTGGGACGAAGAGGTGCATCAGGTACGGCGGGCGGCACCAAATCCAGCGCACCATCATCCACCGCAGAGGATCCGGGAAGATCAGCCTCGGTGCTTGGTGCCGGCGCAGCGGATCCGCCTACTCCGTGTGGCGCGAGCGTTGTAGCCGATTCATCCGCAGAGGATCCATGCCCCCCACGATCGCGCGGCGTACGGTTCCCCGCGCAGTGGCGACCGAGGGACACGCGGCGTTGACGGACCGGCGGCGCCGCCTCGCCCGGCGTTGCTGGCGCGGCGCCGAGGTGGATCCGCCCGAACCAGGGCCGGCGCCGCGGTTGTTGCACGGAAGGCAAGGAAGATCCTGTCGTGTCGGCTGGTGGCTGCATAAAATGTCCCTCTGCATATGTATTTTCTTCCAAATTTTGAATAGATTCTTCCTGAAATCTTGAATCAGGGTTAGTAGCATTAGCAGGCTGGATATTAGACACATGATCATGTATTTGTGCACCCTCAGAACTAGAGGAATTAAGAAGCTCGGGTGGCAGCAAGGAGAGTTCAGATCGAAAGCGTGCACCAGCGTTTGGATTTAATTTAGCAAAATGAAAAATATTCTCATCAAACACGACATCACGTGAAATATACACGCGACCGGCTGCAACATCTAGGCATTTGAAACCCTTGTGTAGATTGCTATATCCAAGAAACACACATTGCTTGGAACGGAACGCCAACTTATGAGAATTATAAGGCCTTAAATTAGGCCAACATGCACATCCAAAGACTCTCAGCGAGTTGTAGTCGACTTGCATCTTATAGAGGCGCTCAAGGGGAGTGGAATTGTTGATGACCTTGCTAGGAGTCCTATTGATTAGATAACTGGCGGTCAAAAAAGCTTGATCCCAATATTTAAGGGGCATAGATGACTGCGCAAGTAAGGAAAGACCCACTTCAACTATGTGTCTGTGCTTTCTTTTGGCTGCCCCATTTTGTTGATGCGCGTGAGGACATGAGACAAGGTGAACAATTCCAGTTTTGGTGAAGAAGGAATTTAGTTTTTCGTACTCCCCTCCCCAATCAGATTGTAGGGCTAGGATTTTTCGGTTAAATTGCCTTTCAACAAGATTCTGAAATTCATGAAATCGTTGGAACACTTCAGATTTGTGTTTGAGGAGATATACCCAAACAAATTTGCTATAGTCGTCAATGAAACTCACATAATATTTGTTGTGCCCAAAGGAATCACAAGCTGGCCCCCATACATCAGAAAACACAAGTTCTAAGGGAAAAGTAGACTGACTTGACGACTTTTGATAAGGCAATTGATGACTCTTGGCCATTTGACATGAATCACAAACGGAACCTATCCTAGACTCTGTGGAACAAGATAGCTTGTTCTTATTGACGACCTGCTGGACTATATTAAAGGATGGATGCCCCAGGCGATGATGCCACCTCTCTAGAGATGGATGAGCACCACCAGACGCGCTGAGAGCTTGCTTATTCTTGAGGGTTGCAGCTGGCAAGGGATAGAGACCTCCCCTACATGTTCCTTTCAAAAGTGTTTTCTTCGTTGTTTGATCCTTGATAAGAAAACGATTTGGATGAAATTCAAAATAGGCATTGTTATCTGATGCTAGCCTATGAACAGAAACCAGATTTTTTGTGGTACTAGGAACATGTAGAACATTATTGAGAAATAATTTGCGCTCTGGAGTGTGACAAATAACACGACCAATATGTGCTATATCCATACCTGAGCCGTTTGCCGTATGGATCTGTTCACCTCCATTGTAGCGGTCTCGAATCATCATCTTGTCCAGCTCGCCTGTGACATGATCAGTGGCTCCGGTATCAGTGTACCAATTTGAGTCCACTCCATATCCGCCGTGAGCAGCAGTGTTGGCACTCTTTTCCTCAGGAGCAACAAAATTCTCATCAAAGCGGTACCAGCAGTCTACTACTGCATGACCGTCTTTCTTGCAGAGTTGACACTTCACCCTGGGCTTGTTGGAGCTGAGGTTGCCACGGCCACCACGACCGCTGGGGCCGTTGCCTCGGCCACGGCCACCACGGCCGCGGTTTCCACGGCTGTTGTTGCGGCCACGGGACGCCAGATTTGCTGATGAAGGGGAAGACGATCCGTGGAGAAGGTCCATGCGTTGCTCGAACGCATTCAATTGTGTTGCAAGCTCGGTGACGGATATTGGCTCGACGCGCGCAAGGATGGCAGAAACAACAGGGTTGAATTCGATATCAAGCCCGGTGCAGATGTAGGAGACGAGCTCTTCGTCATCAATGGGTTTCCCTGCAGATGCCATCTCATCAGCCAGAGAACGCATCTTGCCGACGTACTCGTCGACGGTCATGGAGCCCTTCTTGGTGGTAGCGAGCGCAATGCGCGTGTTGACCTTGCGCGCCCTGGTCTGTGAAGCACCCATCTCCTCAAGGGTTTTCCACAGCTCTGCTGCGGTGCCGCACGTAGCGACTTGATTCAAGACATCCTTCGTGAGGGAGGCGACGAGGTAGCTGCAAACCTGCTGGTCGAGAGCCAGCCAGGCCGAGTACGCCGGGTTTGGCTCTGTCTTGGCGTCATCACCTGTGCCGGTAGTAGTCTCCTTGGCAGGAGCCGGCGAGCTGCCGTCGATGAAGCCGACCAGAGACGCTCCACGAATTGCAGGGAGGACCTGCAGCTTCCACAAGGCGTAATTTGACTTGGTGAGCTTCTCAGTCACGGGGTGGCCGGAGGTGGATGGGAGCGCAGGGCCGGCGGAGCTCGACATGGCAGATGGTTGGAGATTGGATGAATTAGATTAGAGGAAGGCTCTGATGACCATGTAAAGTTTTGGGAAGCGTTGAACCTCCCGTAGGAGGCCGCACCTTTGTTAAATAGGGCAAGGAAAAGCCCCTAGCGCGGCTTACACGATCTAGATCCAAGGTTTGTTGAGATTGAGCCAAATCCTAGAGATTTACAACGGCTTAGAGATAAGATACAACAACTACATCTAGAGGCTCATCTCAACAATCCTGGATAGCTACGTTTACATGTTTAACGTCTCTTGGACGATTACATCTTGACATGTTAACAATAAGATCACGACGCCACGCCACACCACGCCACGCCACGCCAAGGTAGCAGCAGAAGCACACTGACACTGGGGTGATTATGGCGTAGCTCAGCAAGCAAGCGATCACGTTCCATATCCATCCATGGCGCCTGGCACTCGGCTCGAAACACCGGCGCCACTCCATTCCATTCATGGACATCGCTGAGGGCTGAGGCGAGAGCCTGCAACTTGCACAGCACGTCTACCAATGCCGCACGTACGCCGCCCCTCATGGCGCCCATCTGCTTAGCTCTGGAGCAGCTAGCTATAGCAGCCGTTGCTTTCAGCAAAGAGGCCGGAGAATACCGGCCGTTTCCAGAAGGATAGGTTGACGACGACAGCAGTGTATAATGTTAGGTAGAGCCGTAGTCTCGTAGAGAGAGAATGGTATATACCAGCAGTACCTGAAAACTGCTGCTATTCATACCAGAATTCGCAATTCGAAGGTTGATCAAACAACTTGCGAGATGTACTTGAAAGCTGCAGTAATACCTGCGACTGAAGCTGCTCAGCGTAACTCATTTCTTCAGGAACCCATCCAGCTTTGCGAGAACATGAAAGAAGCAGAAATCGATTTCCAGTTTTTGTCGTCAGACAGCATTGTCAGCAGAGTGCAGCAATTTATCAGCACATCATTGGTGGAGTTTTTTCTGTTTCTGGGAATTGTTCAGTGTCCGATACTGTCCAATGCAATTCCGGAGCTCGAAGTTTCTTTGTCAAATGTCCGTTTCCAAGCTTTGACAACCCATGTGAAGTACATCATTTTTTCCAAGTTGCATTCACCCTTGGAGTGGCCGGACCAATAGGATATGCTCACGTGAAGAGAGAAGAACTGCTTTATTCGCTGGTCAAGGCCTCAAGGATCAAAAATGTGCAATGCACCGAAAAGAGTTCCATAGATTCCCGTCATTTCACTAACTTTGCGTCCGCATCCAGTGCACCATCATGCCATAAACCCTTTCAGTTCCATGTTCGTAACTTCCTTAAGTGGCTGAAGTCTGGTATTAAGGATTGGGAGACAAGTTTCTACATCTTAATTAGCATAAACTTTTTAAGGCTGAGTAGAGCTTATCTGATCAAATTTAAGATTCTTGACACAATGCAACTAGTTTCATCTTTCAGGCATTTGGTGCAGAGAGCTGAAATATGGATACCTGATAGCCTGCACGGTGCAAGTAAGCAGAGAATGAATATCAGAAGAATACAGTCCACACAAAATATTGCATGAAGTACAAGAACAAAACTAGATTCTAATGGTCCCTTAGTCGAGATAAAGAAAAAGATCATTGTAGACCTATCTGTCACAGCTTTGGATCCTCTTTGATCTTTGAAGACCATATCAGCTGCTGTAGACAGTTCATTGTCACTGAAAAAAGATCAATAATTGGGAGCAGAATCTTGCATAATTTGTTGTGGCACAAAGTTGAGAAGCAACATAGGTTAAAAGCAAATGACTTTTGCCATCAGTTCAACTAAACTCGCACTTGAAGCCCCTCCTCTGAAGATCATACTCCATCAGTTACACTAGAATAGAAGAGATCTGGTTGTATGCCTGCATTTGCAAAACATGAGCATTAGACACCAGAATATGTAGCTTTCAAACGGTGATATGGAAATTTACACTCATGATTAGTCAACTTGTAATAACATGTCTTCAGGTAGGTCCTAAACACTATGGTCTATGGAGTGCACAGAGTCAAGAATGGCTCTCAGAAAGCCTAGACTAAGGTGCACAGCTACATGCAGAACTTTCTGAAACACATTGTGATGTTGGGTAACATTATAATATGGAAACAGAACAAAAGGGAAGTAAATTCTGAGGAAAGATCAAATGGATTTATATATTTACTGGCACATCTGTTCTGAAAAATCAATTTCAGAATATATAAAGATCATCTTGACCACAAACTAATGTTGGCAGATCAGAATAGATCATAAAAGTAATCCATTATTAACATATCATATTTGCAGTATCAATTGCTAAGAAAGAATAAAGCTCAAATCCCCCTGCTTTACAGATGTAGAAAAGAGAGCTGTTTCTCAGTGGCAATTTTGCATCAGATTGATGGAGTGAGTATTGACACCCCACATAACAATCGTTAAATAAAAAGTAGTAGTTCCTACTTATAATGTTTGCAGGATGAACTGAACATGATTCTGAATTCTCGATGACAGCATGCAGTGAGATAGACCATACACTTGTACCACAAATTAGCATATTGGGAATCTAATATTGAAATTATTATCTTAGGAGCAGACACCGAATGGTTGATGCATTGTGCAGAAAATCCCCCACCACCTTCTATCATTGCAGTATAGTATGCTCGTTCCACCAAGCTACTTGTCAAGAAAACCTCTTGGTTATTCATATTACTTGGAGTCTGTTCTTGTAAAAGTACCTAATACCCACAATCATTTTTCAGCATGTTACAGGGTAGATAGAAAGAAAGATAAGAACCATTAAGGTTAAATGCTGCTTGTGTGGCCTATTTCAAACAATTCTGAAAATAAAGAAAATAAGGCGTCAATCTGGGAGATAACAGATAGGTCAAAAGACAATATACTTTTTTGCTACAATCAACTATTTATTAGGCTCTAGATATGGAATAAGTGAATGTGATGCATCAGATTTTATTCACCTACGTGGAATTGCAGTGAGCACTCCTTCCATTGGTGTAGGCGCAGAGGGTGGACAACTCGAAATATTTCCAGTGATGGCAACCCATATCAGCATAAAGCAAGATACCATGGCGTCCAGAGTATAGTTTCTGTCATCATGAACAATACATCATTGGGGACCGAGAGTATATATAGAGCACCAGCCTGCCCTCTTCACTTCACCCAAGTTCACCCTTCAGGCCAAGTTAGCTCGTCTTGAAGATTACCGATCGTAGCTAACCATGTCAAGGGACCCACTTGTCGTTGGAAACGTAGTTGGAGATATCTTGGACCCATTTATCAAATCAGCATCACTCAGAGTCCTATACAACAATAGGGAGCTGACTAACGGGTCAGAACTCAAGCCATCACAAGTAGTCAATGAACCAAGGATTGAGATTGCTGGGCGTGACATGAGGACCCTTTACACTTTGGTGAGTTCATATCCACATGTCTACCTCATTGCAGCATGCTAGGATTTTAAACTATAGTAAATTTCACTGTGCCATATAAATTTCACTCTGTGCTGGAACTCTAAAAAATTTCACTTTGTGCCATATAATTTGTATTTTGTTTGGACCTGGTTTAGCACACTTTCTTTTTTACACATGATGAGTTATGGCTTTGCCCTTTGCACTAGAGTACATGAAACCTATAAAGAACTTATGAAGTATCATAAAACCTAAATGAAACCTCATGAACCATGATCAAAATTCATTGTATTAGAATTCACTCGTATTTCAAAAAGTTTCAGTATCTATAGATCATTAAAAGCCATAAACTTTGCATATTAGAATTAAAAAAAGTTTGTACTTCCACATTTTTGGTTCAAATATAAACTATATAGATGTCCACCTTGTTTTTTGTTTTGTATTGTTTTGCTAGTGTCAGCAAATCTACCAGCATGTTTGGACACAGGACACTGATTGAGAACCAATATATATTAGACAGCTCATATGGCTCAGAATCCAATCATATATTAATATACAAATAACACTGTAAATTGCCTTAGACGACAGACAAATGTAGTGCCATTTTAAAATAAAGGTATCTGCATCATGACCATTTAGTAAACCCCCATTTGCATGAAGCTTTAATGTTTATGTTTCTAAATAAAATAACAACTTACCACTAGGTGATGGTGGATCCTGACTCACCGAGTCCAAGCAATCCAACCAAAAGAGAATACCTTCATTGGTAAGACCTAAAACACTGTAACGAATGGAATTTACTGATACTTGTGAATTCTGCTAAAATAATAAGAAGGAAAAATAATTACTTATGGTGACAACCATGCATGCAGGTTGGTGACAGACATTCCAGAATCAACAAATGTAAGCTTTGGTGAGTTGCTCCCCTGTCTCCTACGTCTCCTATTTACTATTTGAATGTTCATTTCCAACAAAATCAACCATGCAGTCTTTTTTTACACCAAAGAATGCAGTCTACAACTGGTGAAGTGATGTATACATTAGTTACTACTTACTAAATACTAAGTGTCTACTCAAAGATTTGCAAATTTAAGTAACTACAGCTCTAAACTTCGGAACATACATGCATGGACTTCCTCTGATAAGTTATATTTGAACCATATTTCAGGAAATGAGGTAGTAAGCTATGAAAGTCCAAAGCCAACTGCTGGAATTCATCGCTTTGTCTTTATCCTCTTCCGCCAATCCATCCGGCAGACTATTTATGCACCAGGATGGAGACCAAATTTCAACACAAGAGACTTCTCAGCACTTTACAATCTAGGACCGCCCGTTGCCTCTGTGTTCTTCAACTGCCAAAGGGAGAACGGATGTGGTGGCAGACGATACATTAGATGATATTGGAACAATAACCTCCTATACAGGAGGGCTGACGGAATTCTGCATGAGGCCAAGCACACCTAATGGGTAGTGAATGCTGGATTGCAACATAGCTTAATTTGGTACCTGTACAAGCTCTGACTATCCTAGAAATGAAGTTCACTTACCATATGGATGCATTTAGCATATGCCGAGAGCTCAACATTGTATGTAAGATTGCTGAATGCAAGAGAATTTCCCTTTGTGTTTGTATGCTAACCCAGAACAATTCCAGGTAGCAGGTTGCCTGAAAGAACCCCTGTTCGTGCAAGGCCTTGTGCTGAAAACAGTAAGAGTCCAAAGCAATGCTACGGCCTATGAGGCCTTTTCACAACCTGACATGAAATGATTACTAATTCAACCAGGACTGGTGCCAATGACCTCAAGCATCAGAATCGCCCTCCCACATCCACCAGCCATGCGAAGAGACAATGATTCCAGTATTCCACCAACACCATAGCAGCAAAGCTGTTTGATAGATTGCGTCTACGAGCAACACGCAATCAAAGGCATCAATCGCGAAATACTCATCCGGCCCGGCGTGCGAGTGCAGTCCTGGTCAGATTATGCCCCAAAACCGATTCCAAGAATCAAATGACAGCAGCAGTGGCGTCGCCTCTTCGTGTGCTTCCATTTGGCAGCCTCTAGGATAAAGAGTGATTGGCAGAGCATATGCTAGGCCCCGTCAGCAAGACACACCTGAAGTACAAAAGTTCGTTGCCTTTGCCATCGGTCCCAGCTCCCAACCTCCATCAAGATTCATCCGTATCAGCATCGGATAACTGCTATATAGCTTCCCTGCCCTGGTACACACCGTCGTGGCACGGGCCATGCGTGCGCATCAGCACATGTGACGAGTGCCGCCGCCCTGCCCGGCGAACCACCGGTACCGGCCGCCGGTCACTGGATTCCCCACGGCGGCGCCCAGCCCACCGTGGAACAGAAGGCAGAGCGGCAGCATTGTTCCAGGCAGTGGCAGAGCAACGCCGTGGCCTGTAGGTTGCCCCGCAGCGGCATTGCATCGAACACCATCCGCGCGCCAGGGTCCGCGGCGCGTGAGGGGCCTTGACGGGGACGCTATCCGTTCGTATTTTTGTTTGATTGTTTTGATAAAAAATCGTCACTCATCGAATCCAGTGGATGGGTGGTTGCTAAGAAGAAACGAGAGCGTTTGGTAAGGTGGGCCGGTTCACCTAGACCCGTAAGCCTGATTGGGGAGTAAGCCAAGTTGCACAGAGTTGCAGAGAATTCGTTCGGTAATCTCGCACCCATACTGTTGGTTAGGCTCAGACAGGATTTTTTATATATATATTTAATTTATCACGATTTTTCAAAAATATATGGTCCGGCACAACTTTAGCAAAAATATACATCAGGCGCCGTGGCCTACGGCGTCAGGGACACAACGCCGTCGGCCACGACACTAGGTGACACCAAGAGTGGGCCCTTAGCCTTAACGCCAAGGGCCACGGCGTTAAGTCCCTGGCACCGTGGCTCATGGCGTTAGGCGTCTAGCGCCCGGCGTCAGCGTGCCGCTGAGGTAACGCCGCGGCCCACGGCGGTAAGTATTCCTTGCCGTCGTGGGCTGCGGCGGTAGGATTTTTTTATTTTTTTTAAAATTCGAATTGTTGAAGGATTGAATAGAACGACCCACCATTAATACTTAACAACGAATTTAGATCAACCATACATTTACAATAGCACGTGCGACACAATTACCCTAACTTTGTGTCGTTTTTGCTAGTCCTAACGTGCCTTAGGGAATTTAGATAAACGATTACAACAATTGTAGTCTAATTGTACGAATAATACCCAGAGAACCCAGACATCATAGACCCGCCGGACTGCTGGGAGGGCATGTAGTACCCCGTCGGGGGTGGAGTTGGATCAGATGGTGGAGTTGCTGGCGGAGTGTTATCCTTCTTTTCGTGGCATGGATAGCAGCAGTACTCGTCCTCACAGCCGGTGTTCGTCTTGACCACCATTGGTCCGGTCACCGGTCCGTCGTCGCCGTTGGTAGATGTCGGATCTGGAGAAGCCAATGCCTACGTGAGTTCTTGCCTCAGGTTGAATATGACAACATCCTCGAGGTAGTTGATGTACTCTTGATACGGGTGAATAGCTGGGGGATCCACCCATTGCACGAAACCGCAGTTATCTGGTTGTTCGGAGTACTACAGAAACCGTGATTACATTAACAAATCATAAATAAAATGATGAAGGACTGAGGTCATGGATTTTTTCCTACCCATGCTTCTGAGCAATGCCAGAAGCGGCGACCTGAGTTGTCCCATCCCTGATAAACCTGCATCACACAGAACTCATCGTGTGCACACCTTGGCCAGTTCACCGTTCGGTTTGGTGCGTACTTTCTAACATCACGCATGGATTTGAAATCTCGCTTGTCTAAGACTGGAAAATTGGTGTTGAACTCTGGATCTTGCTGGCTCCACAGTGCTGGACCGATGGAGTCATCATCATCAGCCCCAGTCCAGGAACTCATTGTTGCTTGTTGTGTTGTGAAGTGAGACCTGAGAAGAGTGCTCGCATATATGTAGGCGCAGACTGGGTGGTGGGCCATTCGATCCGGGGCAAGAAAACGGCCAGTGACTCAGAGGAAACACACCCTAGTAGTAGGTACACTGTTTGGTGCAGTGACTCATAGAAAACACACCCTATGTGTTCAATATTTTGAGCATTTCACAAAAAACACATTCTAGTACGAGTTTTACTGTTCGCATCTGAAATGCATCTTAAATCAAGTTCTTAAAGATACAACCCGACTCTAGAGAATGACGAAATGAAATGATAATTTTTTGGATACAGTAGCACTCGGCGTCGAGTACTCTACATCTACTGGGTACAACGGGGGTATTTCCCCTTCCTCATAGCATCCGGCCCAGCTTCCTTAGCCCGGCGAGCTCTCTTCCTCTTCCTCTCTCTATCTGCTTCACGGGCCGCGGCCGGATCACGTTCTTTGATCTCCCGCCGAATGCGAATTTCCTCCTGCTGCTCCTTACGTTTTTGTTCTTGTTTTTCTGCTTGAACCATACTTAGCCACCTCTCACGTGTTGAACGACCCGTCTCCTCGACGTAACGCTTGTCTTGTTCGGACTGCTCACAATCTAGCCACTGCATAAAATCGCAGAGAGGAGGTGGAGTCTTTTTTCAAAGACAAGTTAGCACATATTAAAATAGCAATGACATAATATTTATTTAGTAATTCAGTTAGTTCTTACTTTTGGTCTAACATTGCGACATGGTGGGAGGGGGTCATGCTCGTAGTTCTCGCACATGAAGAACCTCATCCCGTAGCGGTACCCGAGAACGTTGCACTTGACAAGCTTACAGTTGTCACCGTAGTAGCACATAGGAATGTGAATCCCCTTTGGCACCTCAACCTTGTCCTTCCTACTGGTGAGCAACTCCAAATCCAACTCAGGACCCGTTGAAGCCATTGAAAGCCTACAAAACAGATGAGAAATATGATATTTCATTACCTGATTCATTTGAAATTATAGAACAAAACATAACCGGATATGATAAGAAATTCAACGGCAAGAATAAAACAGTAAGCAAATGAAAAGGTAGTTCAATTATTACAACACGATAACATGCATAAGTTCAAATATTACAAGACCTTGCAAGATAAAATTGTTCAAATATTACAAGACGACAACATGCACAAGTAGTTCTTTGTTCTTGAACTGGCTATGAAAGTTTGCTCCCATATGCCTCATGCACCACCTACTATGCACATTTGGCCATTGTGCTGCTCTGTAACACTCTTGACTACCTTCTTTGATGTCACTAATGGCCTGCAAAATACCTTTGTGTCTATCTTGTATCACACACACGTCTGACACATCTCCCACCACCATGTGCTTCAATCTCTCCAGAAACCAATACCAACTGTCACCATTCTCTCCCTCTGCAAAAGCAATTGCCAAAGGCAACAACTGATTGTTGCCATCTGCAGCCACAGCTGTAAGGATTGTGCCCTTGTATTTTCCTGTTAGGAATGTGCCATCTATGCAAATAACTGGTCGACAGTGTTTGAATGCAGCAATAGCAGGACCCAATGCTAAGAATGCCCGCTGCAAGACTTGCTTCCCTGGCCTTGACACATGATCATAAGCCTTGATATCATAATAACTACCAGGATTTAGTGCCGCAATTGTGTTCAGCAATCGAGGCAGATTGTCATAGGATACTTCATAAGTTCCCCACCTCATCTCCATTACCTTCTTCTTTGCCATGTATGCCTTACCATAACTTATGTGATACTTAAATTTCTCCTCAATTGCCAAGATAATGGACTTAGGCTCAAAAGCAGGATTTTCCACAATCTTAGCAAACATCTGGCTAGCCACAAAACCAGATGACAAAGTATGATGGCTTTCATCCAGCTACTCAAGTACACAAGTGTGATCCACAACAGATTTGATCTCCCAGTAATTTTTCCACTTGCCCTTGGAAGCATACACACGAAAAGGACAGTTGGGCTTCAGACAGTGTACATCATATATATGTGGAGAACTCTTCACTACCCTAAACTCTAAACATACAACTACGCCTTTGTACACATGACTACCCAGCGTTGCCCAGCATGAGAAGAGAACTTTTGCTATTCTACCATGTCATTGGGAATGTCTTGATATTAGAATTCAATCTTCAATGGTGTTTTCTACTGTCAACATGTTATCTTCACCGACTTGTATTTTCCCTCCAACCCTTGTCCTTAAACATGTTGAAGCACTAAGATATTCTTGATATTGATATCCTTGTCATGGTTACTTCGAACTTTCAATCATGAGCTTATTCCTCATGGTCTTTCTCACAACATTTCGAAAATAAATAAATAAATAAATAAATATGTCCCTTCTTGAGCATGCATTTGCATAGCATGTGCATTTGGGAACCTTGGGTGAACTAACGTGCATACGCATAGAAGCTTCCCTACTCATACTTATCTCTCTTATGTTTGGTGATGTTGTTGTCCCATAACCAAAGGTGTCGCGACGGAACCTAGGGCATCACGTGCGCTGCAGCCACATGACTGCCACTAGGTGCACGCTAGGTATCATGGTTGTGACAATACGACTCGCCACACATACTCCTTCTCAACCTGTGATTGTCCTCTCAACCACTAACTCATTTGGTGGGTAACCGAGTCATGCTAACATGCATCATAAGCACCATACTACATGAGCATATGCATCGTGTCTCCATAAACATGTGCATCACACCAATGTTGAAAAGCATTGCACTGTGGTGGCACGAAGCAATGTCACCTAAGGTTGCAACCTAATTAACGTGTGAGCAAGATCGTTCGGAAGATCCTATACCAATTTATCTCTCCATACTTTCCGCTTGCATCCACAAGTAAACTTCATGCAAAAGCTTTCCTTTACTTGTTGCCTTTGACTACTCTTATGGGCTAATTTTGAACCGATGGTGGTTATACTCTTTGCCCAATAATCCCATCGTGTTGCTCCCTCAAAGTAATTTCAGAAAATCCGAGAGGACCACTTCCCTATTTCCCTATCTTGTCCTTGGAATTTTGACTCTCGGGACAAGATTCTTCATAAGGGGGGTAGGCTATGACACCCCAAGTTTTTAATTAGCGTCATTAGAGCTAATGGCCGAATCAGCCGAGTCAAACCGACCGACATTGGTCAAACCTAGGTCAACCTGGGTCATCACCTCGAAAACCGAGACAACAACCCCCATTGACCCCCTTGAGCAAGTCAACACACCCTTATGGTCAACCCTTGGTCAAAAACACGGTCAAACCCCGCTTAAACCCTGACGTCGGTGAGTGTCTTCCAGAACTTTTGCCGCGTTCTCTAAAATTCACCTAAACACTTCAAAATCTACCTTTATGAAAGTTGTCCAACTTGTAAAGGGACACAACTTTCATGTAGATTGGCATTTCTAATTTGAGTGGAAATTGGTGAAAAACGTGGTCAACCGACAGCAGCTCCTGTTCACTGAGACATGGCGGCATTCAAAGTTGGCAAGCCGTTCCTGCAAAAACCATTGAGAAAAACACCTACGAGCCTTTGTAAAAGTTGTAGATGATAGTGAGATCTACAACTTTGGTATTCACTGCTCGGTGCACTTCAGTTCAAATTTTTGAAGAAAAACCCAGTCAAACCGGCGTAAACTAGCGAATTTCTGGCCTGGTCGGTGCCCTGGCGCTCTGGAGCGCCGGCGCCCGACGTGCGCGCGCGCGCGCCGTGTGGCCCACCACCCTCGACATTCGAGCCGCGTTGTCCCGAGGAATTGCGCACCGAGGCGCGTTGGAGTCCGTCCCTACTGCGCGTCACGCCCTCACCGTCACTCGGTCGCATGCCTTGAAGTCCGCCGGTCCGTCCGCGCCCTCTCCCTGGGCACGCACGCCTGCCGAGGCCGGCAACGTACCGGCGGTGTAATGGCCTGGGGAATCATCGTAGCGGAGGCCTGGGGCCGCGCCCCATCCCCTGTCGCCTATTTAAGAGGCCGCCGCCCGTTCCTCGCAGGGGAACGCACCGCCACACTGTCACCAGGGCCTCCGCCATGCTCCATGGGAGGTCGTCACCGAGCTCGTTCCCACGCCCACTCCTCTGTCTTCCGAGCCCACCACCCCCCTCTCTGCTACCACGCGTGAGCCCTCGGCACGTCAGCACGCAGCCGGAGCCGCCCCACTCATCGGGGCGGTCGCTCCGGCGGCGGTCGCCGTCCCGTGCCGCCGCCCGCCCCGCCGTAGCCCCTCTACCCCATTCAAGCTGGCAAATCGGTCACGGGTGAGCTCGCACCCCTCCCCACGCCCTTTCCCGGCCGATTCCCTCGCCGGAGCCGCCGGATTTCGGCCTCCCGCGCCGCCGGCCATGGCCAAGGGCCACATTGTAAGGGGCCAAATCTTTCCAAGGGTCTGTCCGCAAAGTTGAATCTCCAATAGTAAAAGGAATTTGCTGGATCTTGTAAATTCTCTAGAAAATCGTAGAAAAATCATAAAAATGCAAACTCAATTTTGTTGGATTCATTGTGAAGAGTACTACAACTTTTGTTATACTCACATAGTCTGATTCTTGGTATTGTTAGCATGAAAAATAGAAATGTGAAAAACCTAGATCTGAGATATATCCAAATCTACAAGTCCTCTATAGCTAATTTTTGGATATATGATGTTTTAGGTTATGACTAGCTCCTGTACCAAAAATTGCACAAAGTTATGAAGTAAATCTTTTTATATGAATTGTGTTCCATTTATTCAGAATCTGTCTGGATGATTTTTGTAGCCAAATATAATTATGTTTTTGTGCCCAACTCCTGCATGTTGTCTTGTTATGCCAAAATGCACCTCTGGTGAATTAACCACAATTTTATATTTACCATAGATATTTATTCTTGAAATATGCTTGCTTTTCTTGGTAATTGCATAAGTCTAGATTCATAATAGCTCTAGGTGTGCATGCTGCATCGCTAGGTTAGTTTTGGACCATATAACATGTGTAAGAAAATTTGGATCCTTATGGTGAGTATTTATTTTTGTGTGCATTTACCTTGTTCTTCTAGCTAGCTTTGGTTATTTTCAAAATAATTAATTTCCTAGCTATCCTAACCGTACATGTGTGTTCCGTGGCTTGTTATAGGTGATTAGTGCCTAATACACACTTCCACTGAATTTTAATTAGTTAAATTATGAATAAAGGCTATAGGAGCAATTTAAGGCTTAATAGCCAAATAAATGGGAAAATCACCAAACCACCTTTGATGACTTTGTGTGTGATGAAAATCATTTTAAAAAGATAAACACCCACCCACTGCTGTATGTGAAGTTAAATTAAGTTATTTACATATATATGTACACAGTCACTATCAAAAAGAATAACTAATAAGAACTGCATATTGTTCCTTTTTGGAAGAGTATGTTGAATGTATTCTTATCTAGGTGAATGTGGTCAACCATGCACCCCATGGTTTCCATTTGTGATCGTAATTTATTAAATCAAAAATCGTTGAATAAATCTTGCATTTGCATCTTCATGTAGATCTTCCTGACGGTAGATATACGCTCGTGTCGGAAGGAGGAGAGGAAGGTGTTGACGAAGAGTTGCAGCACGTGTCCGTAGCTCAAGGCCTGGACCCAAGTCCAGAAGGGCCCAAGGCCAACCTTGCCAGCGAAGGCAAGCCCCGGATCATTAACCCTGTCTTTTAAAAATTATGCAATTATTCCATGCTATGCTTGTGCATTTACGTTTCAGGAGTTGTTTGAAACCCTAGATGCATGATCCCTAGGTACCTATGCTCTATAACTAGTATGCTAGGTCGATAGCTGCTATGCTATAGGACCGGTAGAAGTCGAGTGATGTTCGTCACTCGCGAGAATAGGTTCTTATGTTGGAATCATAAGATCTTTATAAATGGACTGCTCATGTGGTAAGAGCATGGGATTTGGGCTCCGGTCCAGTGGCTTTCGTGGGCTAAGCTTTTGAACGTACTAAGCACTTGTCGGGAATGGGACCGGTAAGCCTAGTACCTTAATGAGGCGGCGAGGGATCTTACTATTACTCATCTTGGGATGCGTCTCACGGCTAGCTACCGGTGGTGTATGGTGAGTCTGGGAGCCTCGCGGGGTATTCCGGATAGCCTGCACCAAAGACTGTAAGATTCGATCCCGACCTGAAGAGTTTTGGGAACCACTTGGTGGTTGTCCTCGCGAGGGCATCCCACCGTGTGCTTAGGTTTACCTTGCAAGGTTTAAATCAATCGATTGTCGGCCTCTGATCGTTATCCGAGACTGCTTAATCAACTGGCCATGATATCCCGTAATGATGGAACTTGGTGAACATTGTTGTATGAATTAATTGCTTGTCCAATTCTTTATTGAATTAGTTAGCACACTTAGAAATGGTAATCAACTAGAACTGGTGCTAAAATATTGAAAGTAAGGACCTACTCTTCGTGGTTGTTCAGCAAAAGAAACCCCACTGGCCAAAAGCCTTTTCATGTCTAGAGTTTGGTGATGTAGTTATCACCCGACGGTTAAGTCTTGCTGAGTATTAGTGTACTCAGCATTGCTTTAAAACTGTTGTGCAGGTGGCGTCGACAGGGTGGATGACGACAAGTGATGGCATCACGGATGGCCTCCTGTGTTGCTGACCGTTGAGCTAGTTTAATTTATTTCCGCTGCTTTCGAACTCTGAACATTTACTTCATGTCATGAACAATGGTTTGCAATAAATTGTTTTTAACTCGTGTTGTATCTCTGGACTCACCTTCGTGTGAGTTTTAATGCATATATATATCGATCCTTGTTGCTATATAAGTGATTTACCGGGCGTTAACCCGGCGACTAACGACAGGATGATACTTTATTACTGCTTAATGACCAAAGTAGATTGGTTTAGGCGGTAGTACGGTATTTTCCTGGGCGGGTTGTCACAAACAGAAACTGCATTTTCTCTATACTTCCAGGCCACATTCTCACCAGCATTGACAGATAGCTGTGAGAAAATGTAATTGTCCCAATCCCTTGGAACTAGTAGGTTATCCTCATCATCTGAGGAGTCCTCTTCCAATCCACGTTCATCCCCATTGGCCTCCATTTCAAACCGCCTGAGTAGTTCTTCATTAACTTCCCCCCTCGTCAATTGCACCCTCAAAGTGTGTGTGACCATGTCCTTCTTCTTCCTCATCATGTCCTTCTCCTTCTTCTGGCTCAGTTGCAGGGCCATCTCCTACTTGTACTTCAGCCTCACCCTGGTGAGCATCACTTATGGGCACTTGACTGCTAGACCCAGCCTTATGAACAACTTGGACAAACAACATCACAGGCAAACCAATATCACATGTTGTTTTGATATAACTCCTCCAATGTTCAGTGCCTTGAACTAGCATAAACTCCCAACATAATGACTCACTTCTATTGATTAGAGCCATAATGGACAAGTCATGTTGCTCTGCATCTACATGAAATGCCCTTAAAAAAACTGGACAATGGACCTAAAACTTCTTGAGGCTGCTTTTTTAAGCACATGGTCAACAGGATTAAATTCTGACAAGTCAACTCCATGTTCACCATATCTAATCTTCCCATTACCGAAATACAACTTGACATTGAGATCATCTGACATGTCTGACGGCATGAAAAAATAAAATGCTATTAACAATTGGATCTGCAACTACAAAATAAATCTACTCAGATCTACACTACAACTATAATTATTCTAACCAGATCTACACTAAAACTATAATTTTTCTAAACAGATCCACACTAAAAACGTAATTTTTACTAAGCAGATCTACACTAGTACTATGTATTCATTAAGCAGATCTACACTAAACTATGTATTAACTGCGCAGATCTACACTAAAACTGTATATCTACTAAGCACATATACACTAAAACTATTAAGTTTCAGAGTATTACCTCCAACGAGAAGAAAAACCCGTAGAGCTTCGCACCTTCACCACCTCCTCCCTCACTCCCTTCTCCTCTTCCCCCCCTCTTTTCTTTTTTTGAATTATTATGGCATTTTCAGCTGAATTTCGGCCTTATATAGGCGCGGGAACCCTAGCGCCGCGGCCCACGGCGTTAAAGGGCCTGCTGCCACCGAGGGCCACGGCGCTAAGGCCCTGACGCCGTGGCCCGCGGCGCTAGGCCCCTAACACCGCGGCATAGGGCGCTACGTCTGGGCCACGCTAGGGGCCCACTCCTGGCGGCACCTGGCGCCGTGGCCCACGACGTTATGTCCCTGACGCCGTGGGCCACAACGGCAGATGTATATTTTTGCTAAATCTGTGTCGGACCATATATTTTTGCAAAATCGTGATAAATTAAATATAATAAAATCCTCAGACAGAATTCGTTCGGTGGGCTGGACCATTTGGTGAGTTTACTTTGAACATGGCTATGGGGGAGTTACCACCCGGAAATCCTATATATCTTCCATAAGATAGCAACATGTGCAAACTTCCGGTGTTTGAGATTCGTGTAGCTCACAGGAGCCACACGATCTCCTTCTTCCCCAACTCATCTCTCTTCCTCCTCCCGACCAAGCCCCTCTCATCTCGCACGAGCCACCGGAGGGGTGGGAGGTGGGCGGGGTGGTCGGCGGCGGCGGTCGAGGCGGCGACCTTAGGGTTCAGGTTCGGGGGTTCGGGGCCTCCATGGCCGGCGGACCTAGAAAGAGGGAGGTGTGGGGGGCGGAAGACCAGCGGCGGCCGGGGCGGGGTCGGATCGGCGGTGGGCCGACGGCGGGGCGAGGAGGCGCGCCGGGTTAGGAAGGGCGGGGCCGGAGGGCGGGGGTGGGTGGTAGGCGGGCGGCACGGCGGCGGGGAGCCGCCGGCCGGGGGCCGGTGACGGAGGCGGCGGGGGTGTTGGCCAGCATGAAGAAGGAGGCGCCGGGGTGGGAGGAAGAAGAAGAAGTTTAGTGCGTCGGTGGTGGGCTGGAAGTTCGCATGCTTACGCATCTTCCGGAAGCCATATAGGATCCCTGTTACCACCTCGACTCGCTTTCTGCTCTTCTTTTCCACCTGTGCCGCCTCCTCCGATAGCCACAGAATCAAGTCCATCGACCTCGTTCGCAAGTTCTTCCCGCTGCCTAGGATCGGGCACTGATTCTTCTTCAACCACAGCAAGCTGCAGGGGTGGGGAAGGCCACATGTGTAGGGTCGTCGTCCACGAGCACTGGCGATGTGTGGAGGGCCACAAGCCACATAAGGGAGACAGGCGTCGGCAGACGACTACAGGGAGGGCCATAGAAGTGAGCTAAGCGCCGACGACTGACTGCGGGGAAAGCCGCACAACACCGCTCGCATCTCCTGACCCACAGCAGCGCTGCCAGGGCACGACACGCCTCGGTCTCCTCAGCGTGTGCACAAGAAGGAGTGGTAGACAAGGATCTCGATCTCCATGAAATAAGCTCAATTTGAGCATCGGGGATCTCGATCTTGTGTGTGCGAAAAACGATTTTGGTTGCGAGGTACTTCAATTCGACCGGTGGTGCAGCATGGGGCTGCGAGCGTCATCGGCTTCTCTCTCCTTCATCGGCGACGCCAGGAGGACACATAAAGGAAGTCTCGCCGGCACGACCACCTCCCATGGTGTGCGACCCATGGCCTCGTGCTGACGAATTCTCATTTGCTCTGTAGTTGCGCGCCGCCTTGGCTTCGCCTGCGGCTCGCATCCACGCGTCACGTCGCCGCATGCTGCAGCAACCTTGCTTCCCTGCCTTATGTGGTGCACAGCCTCGCTCCCTTCTTGTGTGGTGTGTGGTAAAAAAATACCCACTGGTGCTCACCGTAGCGACACACACGAGCCTGCATCACGAGGACCTCCAGGCGGTCCACGCCTCCACGGTGTGCAAGCTGACAGCAGTGGCAAATCTAGGATTGGGTGGTAGGGGACTCTCCTTCATCTTCTTCCTCCTCCCTCCTTCCTCCTCAAAATTTCTATGCAAAACATGGAGGATTACCATTGGATCCAGGGTGGTAGGGGGGCTGGAGCCCCCCCGGACCCACCGCTGGATCTGCCGCTGCTTACAGGTTGCTTTTGCATCCGTCCAAATAGGCTTCACAGGCCGTCCAAGCTACCGAACGGTCCAAAATACACCACACGGTCCTAGGTAGCCGGTGGAACTGTGACAGAACCGCCCAAAATAATTCCATATTATCGCCTAAGCCTATCAACATGGCCATTAAACAATAATAAAGAACTATTCTGTCGTCTCTGTCGTGTCATGCCCGGTAGAATCACTTACAACACGATCGCTGATATGCGCAAAGCCCACAGAAAGGCGGGACTAGAGTACAAGTTTCAACATTACATAAAAATCCACAAGTTCAAATTATTACACACCGGGTTTTTCTTATATAAAAGTAAGTAAAGGTGATTCAGAGTTTAAACAACTGAAATAAAACTAAGCGGAAGAACACATGGGAGGCCATCCATAGAGTATCACTCATCGCCACTCTGCTCCCACTCAAGTTCCCAACCATCTGGAATAGAGCCAGGCCAGATGGGGTTACCTGAAAACCACAAATAAGCAAGACTGAGTATACTAATACACAACAAGACTTACCCGACAAAAAATAAAATAAAACTAGACATGTAATGCTTTTTGGCTGGTGGGTTTGTTTTGCCAAAAGCGACTAAGAGTTGATCCTTTCCAATTTTAGCTCAAGTTCTATTACGTTAACCATTCTAGGTAAGCACCTAACTAAACAAGCATGTTTGTGCAAACAACACTAAACATGCAACAATATTAATCCACAAGTTTCATAAATAAGTATGGGGTAGCCAGTGGTCAAGCAATTTCATGTAACAGCGAGAGACCGATGATTGATCGATTAAATCCTTGCATGGCAAACCCAAACATACACAAGAAGGTAGACCCCAAGAAATCAAATAAAAGTGAATGCAGGGTCTACCCCAACCAGGCGGTTCCCATCATTTCCCAGATCAGGGACAGTCGCTACAGTCCTAAGTACAAGGTTACTAGAACGCCCTCACACGGCACGTTCAGGATCACACTTGCACTACCAGGATCAAACCGGGAGAAGCATCTCAAGAGTAGTAGTGATAAAGTCCCTGCACTGGTTCATTAGGTACTAGGCTTACCTGTCCCATTCCCGACAAGTGCTTGGTACGTTCAAAAGCTTAACCGGCACATACTACTCGGTCGAGACCGATCCCATTGCTCTTACCACATGAGAGAGTCCGTTTGAACATATCTTATGATTCCAACATAAGAACCCTATATCTCGCGAGCAATGAGACATCACTCGACTTCTCCGTGTTTTGAAAGCATGGCATCTATCGAGCCTATCATACTAGTAAAAGAGCATAGGAACCTAAGGATCATGCATCTAGGTTTCAAAACAAGTCATGAAACTTAAATGCACAAAACAAAACATAAGTACTGAAAAGTAAAGATGTGAGTTTATCCAAAAAGGTTATATGCACGCTGGTGCTTGCCTTCCTCTGACTCAACACTAGCCTTGGGCTCTTCTGGACTTTGGTCCAAGTCTTGCTGCACACCAATCTGGTTCACCTCTCGGCTAGCTGCTCCCTCCTCCTCCTGAGTGAGCGTGTACGTCTCGTCTGGTAAATCTACATGTCACATGCTTATACATTAGATTATGTGAGAGGATAATTAAAGATTAACTTGGATGGTGACTATGTACATATTTAAGAGAGCTAAATTACTTAACTTCACAAAATACCAAGGGGTATGCTTAAATGATTATAAACAGAAACTAATCATGAAATCCTTAATTAAACATAAAATGAGGGTAAACATATTTATTCACCTTCTAGCTAGCTTTTCATGAAAAATTCATATAAAAATCAAATAAACTTCCAAAGATCCTATTTTTTGGTACAACAACATATACCTAAACTAAGCTCACATGCCAAAATTTAGCTTCAAATCACCTATATTTTAATTTATGCGAAAAAGACAAATTTCAGCCTAGTTTATCTACATTAAATCCTACAAAAAGATTTACAATTATTTTTGGTCTCAACTTTCTACCACAGGTCATTAATGTCAAATATAAGCATCTGACCAAAGCATAGGTGCAGATTAAAATTATTTTTGAAATTTTGAAATTAAACTCCCACCCAAGATTAAATCCAAAACATAAACCAAAGCACACCCTAAAATCACATACACTCTACCAGAGGTATTACTTATCATGGCAAAGCCCTAGGGTGCACTGGTGCTTAAAGAAAAGTTCACTAAAGGGGCTATAAAAAGCATCAAGCTTAATCTAGCATAAAGCTTACATAATTCACAACTAAAAATCTACACATCAAACTCATGCCAACTTTGGTCACGAAATGTAGAAATGCCATAAAGAGCGACATATCCAAAATCCAACTCCATATCATGTGTACATTTTAAACTACACTAAAAACACTTCAAACTGAGTTTGAATTTTCATTCAAAAACTACACAGAAAAACCCTATACATGCTTTATAGAAAAAGTAGATTTATTCACCAGAAACCCAACAAAATTGAATTTGCATTTTTCTGATTTCTCTACGATTTTTAATGAATTTTTGAAGTTGTAGAGAAAACCCTAATATCCCTTTTACAGCCAGACCCTTAAACTATCTTTTCAGAACTACGAATAGGCCCCTGGTTTACGGAAACAACCCTAGAAATAAACAAAACACTGCGATTGGGTCCCTGCCGGTGGGAGGAGTTCGCCGGCGGCGGTCCGGTCGTCGGAGCTCGACGGTGAGCGACCCTAGGGCCGATTTGTACCTTCACGGGCTGCCTTGGGGTATTGCATGGGCTTGGGAAGGAGCCGACAGGCGCCGACGGCATGGCGTCCCTGGACCGCCCGCCGTGGTTGCCTGTGGTCGGCGCCGGCGCGGTGTGACGCCCCAGGTTTATAATTAGCGTCATTAATGCTAATGGTCGAGTCAGCTAAGTCAAACCTGCTGACATTGCTCAAACCATGGTCAACCTAGGTCATCACCTCGAAAACCTCGTCAATAGTCCCTAATGACCTTCTTGATCAAGTCTACACACGCTTGTGGTCACAGTTTGGTCAAACATCTAGTCAAACCCTATGTTAACACTAACGTCCTTGAGCATTTCCTGGAACTTTTGCCGCGTTCTCCAAATTTCACCTAAACATTCCAAAATCTCCCAATATAAAAGTTGTCCAGTTTTTCGAGGGACACAACTTTGTTTTTGGGTGGCATTTCAAATATTGAGTGCAAAGGGGTGAAAAACTTGGTCAACTGCAGATTTTGCTATTCATCGGCGCCATGAAAAACCCCAACTTTACTCGATGTTCCTGCTCAAACCATTGAGAAAAACATAGGGCGACCTTTTTAAAAGTTGTAGAGGGGTCGTAGATCTACAACTTTGCTATATACACTTTGGTGCACTTCTATTCAACTTTTTGGAGATCAGGGCAGTCAAACCCGCGTTGACCGGCGTCCCAAGCCTTTCTTGGCGCTCTAGAGCGTGAACTCGCGCACGATGTGGCCCGAGTGCGCGACTGCGCGTGCCGCGTGGCACCCCTGCCGACCTCGACGTCCGGCTCCGGCCCCCGGACCCGCCGCGCGCGCCCCGAGGCGCGCCCCGCCGAGGCCACACATGCACCTAGGTGACTTGGGAGCCCGCGCCCTCGCGTGTCGTATTCTTGCCGCGCCACGTCGGGCCCCTCCCGCGCCGCCCCGCAGCAATAGGCTGTCCGCGCCCCGACGCGCCGGCCGGACCCCCCCCCCCCCGTTCCTCCTAGCCGTTCACACGCCCCTCGACGTTGCCTGTAAAAGGCCGGGACGTTGCCTCGCGCGCGCAGACTCTCCCCATCTCCCTGAGCTCACCACTGGGCCACCATTGTCGCCGCCGAGCCGGGCTTCCCCCTCCGCTCGCGGTTGTCGCCAGTCAACCACCCCTAGCTTCTCCCCGCGCACTAGCATACCCGCCCGAGGTCCCAGCCGCCGCGCGTTGCCGCCGTGCACGCCGGGAGTGGCGGTCGCGTCGCCGCCGTCCCCTCGCCGGGCACCGTGGGAGCCACCCCGACCTCCAACGTCGGCGTGAATCGAGCCCTAGGTGAGCCCGGTGAACTTCCAGACCCCTTCCTGGCTGAACCCGCCACCGGCTCGCCGGAAATCGGCCGGAGCCGCCGCCGGCCGTGGCCTAGGGGCCGCATTGCAAGTCTTCCCGTTTTTCTAGGGGCTTTTCTGCAATCTAAGGGCATATGTGTGAACCTTTCAATCTATCTAGGGACTTGGTTGTAAAGTAGAAACTTCAATAGTGTTGCTGAATCTTAGAAAATCCGTAGAAAAACGTAGAAAATCAAAAAATGCAAACCTAATTTTGTTGGATTCCTGGTGAAACACACTACCACTTTTGTAAAGCATGTCCATAGTTTTTCCTGATAATTTTGCATGGAAAATACAAAACTGAAAAAGCCTAGATCTGTCATATCTCAAATTTTACAAGTGATATGTAGCTTTTTTTGGGTATGTTGGGTGTTATGTCATTCCTAGATCCTATACCAAAAATTGCACAAATTTAATGAGTAAATCGTTTTATGAGAATTGTTTTGCATTTATGCAGAAACTTCTCAAATGATTTTTGTAGCTAAAAATAAATAGGTTTTTGTGGCCAACTTCTACATGTTGTCATTTTAGGCCAAAATGTACCTCTGGTGAATTAATCACAATTTTATGTTGGTCATAAATATTTATTCTTGAAATATGCTTGATTTTCTTTGTAAATGCATAACTCAAGATCTATAGTGGCTCTAGGTGTATATGTTGCATTCCTAGATTAGTTTTGGACCAGCGATCATGTGTGAGAAAGTTGGGATCATTTTGATGTGTATTTATTTCTGTATGCATTTATCATGTTGTGGTAGATAGCTTTTGTTATTTTCGCTATAATTAAATTCCTAGCTATCCTAGGCATGCATGTGTGTTCAGTGGCATGGTATAGGTGTTTAGTGCTTAATAAAACCTTCCACTAAATTTTACTAATTTATTTTATGAATAAAATCTATGGGAGCAAATTAAAGTTTAATAGTAAAGTAAATGAGAAAATCACCACCTACACACCTAGTGGCTTTATGATTGGTTGTAAATCATTTTAAAAAGATGAATACCAACCCATTGTTGTATCTTGAGATTTAAATTAATTTATTTCCATAAATATGTACACAGTCACTATCAAAAAGAATAATTAACAAAGAGTTGCAGATTGTTCCATTTTGGAAGAGTATGTTGAATGTATTTCTTATCTAGGTGAGTGTGGTCAACCATGCACCCCATGGTTGTCATTTGTTGTTTGAAAGTAATTAAATTAGAAATTTTTAAGTAAATCTTGCATTTGCATCCTCGTGTAGATCTTCCAGTCGGTAGCTGTACGCTCGTGCCAGAAGGAGGAGATGAAGGTGCTAGCGGAGAGCTGCAGTATGTGGACGTAGCTCAAGACCTGGACCAAAGTCCAGAAGGACCCAAGGCCAACCTTGCCAGCCAAGGCATGCCCCGAATCATTAACCCCGTCTTTTAAAAATTATGCAATTATCTTTGCTATGTTTGTGCATTTATGTTTCAGGAATTGAATTGAAACCCTAGATGCATGATCCTTAGGTACCTATGCTCTTATACTAGTATGCTAGGTCGATAGCTGCTATGCTATAGGACCCGGTAGAAGTCGAGTGATGTTCGTCACTCGCGAGAATAGGTTCTTATGTTGGAATCATAAGATCTTTATAAATGGATTGCTCACGTGGTAAGACCATGGGATTTGGGCTCCGGTCCAGTGGCTTTCATGGGCTAAGCCTTTGAACGTACTAACTCTTGTCAGGAATGGGACCGGTAAGCCTAGTACATTAATGAGACGGTGCGGGAACTTACTATTACTACTCTTGAATAATCACCTACCCGGCTAGCTACCGTGGAAGGGGGGTACCTGTGTGATGTTGGATGCCTCGCGGGGTACGCCAACTAGCCTTGTACCCAAGACTGTAAGATTCGATCCGAAGTCGAGGACTTTTGGGAACCGTCTGGATGGTTGTCCTCGCGGGGGCACCCTACCGTGTGTTTAGGTTTACCTTGCAAGGTTTAAATCAATCGATTGTCGGCCTCTCACCGTTATCTGAGACTGGTTAATCAACTGTCCAAGATATCCCTTAATGATGGAACTCGGTGAAGTAAATTGCTTGAAATAATTGTTTGTACAATTCTTGATTGAAATAGTTGGCATACTTAGAAATAATAATCAACTAGAATTTATGCTAAAATATTCAAAGTAAGAACATACTCTTGTTGCTTTTCAGCAAAAGAACTCCACCGGCCTTAAAGCCTCTCATGTCTAGAGTTTGGTGATGTAGTTATCACCCGACGGTTAAGTCTTGCTGAGTATTAGTATACTCAGCCTTGCTTTAAAACTGTTGTTCCAGGTATTGTTGACCGGGTGGATGACGACAAGTGATGGCATCACGGATGTCCTCCTTTGATGTTTATCTTTACGTTAGTTTACTTTTTCCGCTGTTTCCAAACTCTGAACTTTTACTTCATATCGTGAACAAAGTTTTGTAATAATTAAACCCTGAAGGGTAAAGTTGGATTTAAATTATGTTTGTACTCTGGACTCTTCGCGTGAGTTTTAATGCATATATATCGATCCTTGTTGCTATGTAAGTGATTTTACCGGGCGTTAACCCGGTAACTAACGACAAGATGATACTTTATTATTGCTTAATGACCAAAGTGGACTGGTTTAGGTGATAGTACGGTATTTTCCTAGGCAGGTTCTCACACGCGGCCTGGCAGACCGGCGGTGGCGTGGTGGGGTTCAGGGAGGTGAGGCGGAGCTCTAGGGGGAGAATGGGCGTCGAGGATGCACGACTTTGCCTGGGAGAGCAGCGGACGGCGGCGGCACTGAAGACTAGTGACGACTCGCTCTGGCTCGAGCGGAGCTCAACGCGTGCGAGGGGAAAAGGTGGTGAGAGGGATGAGGTCAGGCTGACCTGGGCACAGCCACAGGGCGTTTAGCGCACGGCTCGGCCAGGTAGCCGCCCTGCATGCACGGCACACACACGCAGCGCGCGAGCGTGCGGCGCGTGGCCGGCCCGACATTCGCGATTTGCGTGGGCGCGGCGCATAGGGAACGACGAGGTGGAGGGTACGGTGTGGACTTCGGGTCCACTGTGAAGACACCGAGGATCCGTATGCCGGAAAAGACGCACGGGCACCACATGGACTGACCACGGTTGGCGGGAGCGAGCGTGCGCGACGCGCACGAGGACGGCAGCGGCGCCGCCCGACCCTGTTTTCAGTTTCCTGAACTTGTATTTAAATTTGTCAAACTTCAAAAAGTGATAACAAACTTGAAAATCTCCAAAACTAGAAGTTGTATAAGAGCTATAGACCTACAACTTTCACAAAGGGCGACCTATATTTTTCTCAACCGATTTGTGGTAAAAATGCGTTGAACTTCAGGAAAAACTCGGCCCTGAAACACCGTTCCCAGCGCGTTTGACTCGAATTTAAGCGAGCTTCCACTCAAAATTGGAATGTTCGCCAATTATGAAAAATGTGTTCACAGAAATAGCGAACAACTTTTACATTGGCCAATTTTGAACTTCTATAGCAAAATTTGGAGAACGCGCAAGAAAACCAAATCAGCCTCTTGGATCCTTAGGGATTTGACCACAGATTTGGACTTTGACCAAGGGCCTTTGTGAAAATGTGTGCAAGATCAAGTCAAACATGCTTAGGAGCTAATTAACCTTGATTAAACACAACTAATTGAGGTATTTATCTTTAATAAACACCTGGGGTGTTACAGGAGCATGCTACCAAACACCACATGTTCCTCATGTGATTCAGCCACTCGCATACGTAAACACTCTCCTGCACCACAAGGCTTTTGTATCCCACGATGGAGGGAGGATGCAACCAGGGTGAACACTTGTACTTATGCGTTGTGGTTCCCACTTCTCTTGGCACGCAGCTGGATGGGCCCTACACACTTGCTCTATCCAGACACAGCTATAGCACACTCGGAGTATTGAACGTAGTAAACTTATGAGAATAATCTATACTATAAGGAGCGAAGACAATTGAAAACTTTTCTCACCCAATTCGGGTCCGCCTTACCCCTCACGCCGGACCCACCCGTCATATATTTTTGGAAGTGGATAGGGTGGAAGGACTATGAAGTACCAGAAAATCGTAATTTGGAGAGCGTTTCTACCAAAAACATAATTCTTTTGTCACCCACTAGGCGCATACCCGCCCCCGATACCCGTCGGGCCCACCCTTTCCCGTCGCTGCGCGCACCCGCCTGTTGTTCCCTAACGCCACATATCAGAGGAGTCGTCGTCGTCCACCGCAATGCCTTAGAGAAGGGGAAGAAGGCATGGGAGGGAATCTGTCACCGTCCCAACTGTCGGATGGAGCTCAGCTCCCGCGTGCGCAAGCCAGGCAGAGACCTCCTCCTCTCGCGCCAGAGAGATCTGCGTGGGGGGAGTCGGGAGGGCCTGTCGATGAGGCAAGCGGGCAGGGGAGTGGCTGTCGTCTCCCGCGCTGGAGATCCTGGCCACCTGAAGCTTGCCTCCTCCGCGCTCCACGCCAGCGGGGAGCCGCGGGCTTGAGGTCACCCCGCCGCTGCCCCTTCTCCCGCGCTCCTCAACACCGAGCTCGTAGTCGTGCGCCTCCGTGGGTGGGCGCCTGGCGGAGAAGACGACGCCGATGCCAAGCTCCTCTTCAACCTCATCTATGTGACGCCCCAGGTTTTTTATTAATCCTAACCGTCGGTCAAACCGGCTGACAGTGGTCTAATCACGGTCAACCTGGGCCCTCACCTCAAAAAACTCACCAACCAACTCTATTGAACCCTTTTGGCCAGTAGACACACTTGTGGGGCCAACCCATGGTCAAAGACTTGGTCAAACCCCACTTCACCCCTAGTGTCCATAGCTGTCCTTCGGAACTTTTGCCGCGTTCTCCAAAATTCATCTAAACACTTAAAATTCTACCTTTAGTAAAGTTGTCCATCTTGTTGAGGGACACAACTTTCATGTAGATTGGCATTTCAAATTTAGAGAGAAAAGGCATGAAAAACTTGCTCCAAGGTCAGCATCTACTGTTCAAGAACACAAGCTGGCATTCAAAGTTGACAACTATTTCTTGCAAAATCTGTTGAGAAAAACCCCATAGAGCCTTTTTGAAAATGATAGAGGGTAGCTAGATCTACAACTTTCGTATTCAAAGTTGGGTCAACTTTTATTCAAATTTTTGGAGTAAACTGAATTCGAAGTAGTGCTCGGTAAAATAAAATGGGCAGGGGCCGACGCGCCGCACCTCGCGCGCCCGCGCGCCGCACGTTGCCGCCGCGCGCCGCCGACCCTCGGCTTCCGCTCAACGTGGCGCCCCCGGCCACGCGTCGGCCGAGGCGTGATCCTCCCCACGCGCCCGCGCCTCTAGGCGTCCGGGAGTCCGCCGGGCCGTGCGCCGTCGTGTCCGCGCCGTACCGGCCAAGAGCGCGTCACGGCCGCCGGTCCGACGGCCGGCGTCCCCGCCGCGCGCGCGGCGGCCGAGGAGGCCGGACTACGGCCGCATCTCCGGCGTCACGACAACGTCACCGGGGACCCTTCGCCTACAAAAGCCAGGCCAACCACGCCTTTCCCGCCGTCTTCCCCCTGTCCTCCGCCGGCCACCATTAGAGCCGCCACCGAACCCTCTGCTCCGCTCATCCTCAGCGCCGTGCGAGCTGCTTGGCACCTTCCCCAACTCACACTTGACACTCCTGGCTCGCTTGTTGTCCACCCCGAGCCGCATCCTCACCGGAGCTCGCGTCGCCGCGGCAACTGCCGCCGGCTGCCGTCGATTCTCCACGCCGGTGTGCTCCCCGCCCCAACTCCGGCTACGCCCAGGCCCTAGGTGAGCTTACACGCGACTCCACGCCGTTCCCCGGCCGGGAGCGCCGCCGGAGCCGCCGGATTCCGGCGAGCCTGCCGCCTCCCACGGCCAAGGGCTCAATTGCAAGCCCTGACTTTCTTATAGGGTGTTTTGTGCGAACTAGGGACCTATCCATGAGAGTTTAATTCTTCCAGGGGCGTCGGTGTAAAGTGGATCTGCAATAGTAAACCCCCTTTTGCAGAAACTTGTAAAATGTGTAGAAAATCGTAGAAAATTCAGAAAAATGCAAAACCAATTTTTTGGTTTCGTGGTGAAACGTACTACAACTTTTGTTATACTCACTTGGTCTGATTCTGGATATTTTTAGCATGACAAATAGGAATGTGAAAAACCTAGATCTACCATAACTCAAAATCTGTAGATCCTCTGTATCCAAATTTGGATATGTTGTGTATCATGTCATGACTAGCTCCTGTGCCAAAAATTGCACAAAGTTATGAAGTAAATCTTTTTATATAAATTATTTTCCTTTTATGCAGAATCTGCCTAGATGATTTTTGTAGCTAAAATTATTTATGTTTTTGTGCCCAACTTGTGCATGTTGTCTTGTGTGGCAAAATCACACCTCTGGTGAATTAATCATGATTTTTGGTTTAACAAAAATATTTATTCTTAATTTGTGCATATTTTGCTTTGTAAATTAGTGAAGCAAGATCAGTAGAGATTCTAGGTATGCTTGCTGGTTCTTTAGGCTTGTTTAGGACCAGAGAGCATGAATGAGAAAGATTGAAGCATTTGGATGCTTATTTATTTTTGTATGCATTTAATTTGATTGCTAGCTAGTTTTTTGTTATTTTACAAAATATTTTATTTTTTAGCTCCCAAGACTTGCATGTGAGTCCAGTGGTTCATTATGGGTGTTGTGATGCCTAAGAAACCTTTCTTTAGATTTTTAGTGATTTATTGCTTAATAAAAAGCTTAAAGGCCTTTTGCAGATTAAAGGTTGATTAAATAAGAAAATTTCATTTAATTTCCCTTCCTTTCTGGGAAAGTGTTACCTAACCTAATTAGAAGCTAAGAACACACCCTTGCTGTTGAAGGAATTCATTTATAAATAAATATCTTTGTACACACCCTTACTAGTGAGAGGGAAAAAAGGAATAAACCATCACATGAAATATCAAGTATAAAGGGAACATTAATTCAAGTGTGAAATAAAAGAATGAAACACATAACAATGATAACCTTCATAAAAGGGTTTTAATATTTAATTATTATTAAGGTGAATATGACCAACAAGAGTTGGATAAGATAAACCAACTGTCACATCACCTAAACCCTGCATTACACTCCATGTAGATCTTCCTGACGGTGACTACTCGCTCGTCCCAGAATCCGAGGAAGGAGGAGCGGAAGCTTGGCTGCAGTACGTGGAAGTGCTCGACGACACCGAGGGTGCTCAGGCTAACATAGCTGACGAAGGCAAGCCCCGGTGCATCTAACCTAGTTTTCAAATTTTTGTTATTTAATTATCTATGGATGCTTGTGCATTTAAGTTCAGGAGTTGTATGGAACCTTAGATGCATGATCCCTAGGTACCCTTGTCCTTACTAGTATGATAGGTCGATAGCTGCTAAGCTATAGGACCGTTACAAGTCGGGTGATGACATCACTCGCGAGAATAGGTTCCTAGATAGGAATCATAAGATCTCCTTAAATGGATTGCTCATGTGGTAAGAGCATGGGATTTGGGCTCCGGTCCAATGGCTATTGTGGGTTAAGTGTTTGAACGTACTAAGCACTTGTCGGGAATGGGACGAGTAAGCCTAGTACCTTAATGAGGCGGCGAGGGATCCTACTATTACTACTCTTGGGATACAGCTCACGGCTAGCTACCGGTGGTGTACGGTGAGTCCGGGTGCCTCGCGGGGTATGCCGGATAGCCTGCACCAAAGACTGTAAGATTCGATCCCGACCCGAAGAGTTTTGGGAACCGCTTGGTGGTTGTCCTCGCGAGGGGCATCCCACCGTGTGTTTAGGTCTACCTTGCAAGGTTTGAATCAATCGATTGTCGGCCTCTCACCGTTATCTGAGACTACTTATTCCACTAGCCATGAGATCCCTAATGATGGAAGTTGATGAATACTATGCTTGATTAATTGTATTGTACAACCTTGCCTGTACTAGATGGCTAATTTAGTAAAGATTAAACCCACTGGAATTTGTGCTAAAATCTTGAAAGTAAGGACATACTCTTTGTTACTTTTCAGCAAAAGAAACTCAGTGGCCAAAAGCCTTTCATGTCTAGAGTTGGTGAAGTAGTTATCACCGACGGGTAAGTCTTGCTGAGTGTTAGTATACTCAGCCTTGCTATAATATGTTGATCCAGGTAATGCTTTCGCTGATGTGTGGCCCGGAGAGATCCCGCCCAGCTGGGAGCTGGAGTGGGTGGAGGATGACGACTGAGAGCATCATGGATGGCCTCCCGTGGTGTTTCCGCTCCCGTTAGTTTAATTCCGCTATTTCGAAAAACTCTGAACTACGTCTTTATGGTAAAAACTTCGGTTTGTAATAATTAAACTCTTCGGGGTACAAATTTGGATGTTAATGATGTTGTATCTCTGGACTCGCCTTCGAGTGAGTTTTCATGCATATATGTCGATCCTTGTTGCTATTTAAGTGATTTACCGGGCGTTAACCCGGTGACTAACAACAGGATGATACTTTATTATCGCTTAATGGCCAAAGTGGATTGGTTTAGGCGATAGTACGGTATTTTCCTGGGCGGGTTGTCACAGTCTACAGCGAGCTCGGCCGGGCTGTGCCGCCTCCTCCTCTTCCCCTTCACCATGCGCCAGCCACCGTGAGCTCCTCTGCTCGCGAGGGCTGCCGGAAGCTCACTATCCTTGGAAAGGATGCAACTGCTCAAAACGGATGCTTCAGAAGTGAATGTCATGCTTTAGTTGAGAGGGTCACTAGAACTTGCGTATAAGTTATTGAGGAACTTGGTGGGTCATCACTTTGCGACATCACTGGTGTGACTCCATGCTTATCAATGACATCAATAGCTGCAGATAATCCGGAGATGGAGAACCAGAGGGGTAAGGAGGAAGAAATAAGCTATTCCATGGTGCCTGATCAGGATACTGAGGAAGCGCACCAATTGGGCAGCTGTGTCATAGCCATGAGTGCCACAAACAAGCCAAAAGAACGACCCCTTCAAGGTTACCTGGCACAAGGAAGAGGAGTAGATCTAATCTGAGATAACAAATGCTAGATAGATGAGATGGGGTATAAGATAATCGAAAATTGATGTCAGGTTGCGCTTACATCATAGGAACTTTTTTTGTTGAACCAAAATATATTTTTCATCTAAATTAACTGCATAGCCAATATTGAAAGAATGACAATTTCAAGTTATAGTTATCATGTTTTCATCTTTGCTATCATGCTTTCCTCTGATTATCAAATATGGTCCTCATGTGCTATGGATGTTTCTCAGACATATCATGTTACCTTTACGAGCAAGAGAGATAGCTCTGCGCTCACAAATAGTACTACTAAAATTGTGCCTAGAAAAGAACATCTCAAAGATGACTAATGAATTATATTAACTATCATGTACATTTTGTCAGGGTTCCTTAAGCTCCATTACGCTTCTTCTGGATAGTTAATATAGTTGCTTCTGAGGTTACATTAATATAAATATATAATCCACGATTGTGATTTCAGTCAGAATTAGCACTATTTATTATTCAATAGTGCAATAATCAATGCATTTTTTATTTTTATAACTCGAGTCGAAACTTCAATTTTTCTCTCATATACAGGTCCTGTATCCAAGAGTTTGGTGATTTATGTCTGCTTCATTTTTCTCTCATATGCAGGAACGGTAGCCTAGCCCTGTAAATTGTGTGTGTATATGTAACAAGCTCTTTGACTATTCTGTTTGAGGTTGTTTTTTGGGTTTCTCTTCTAAGGTAAATCCCTTGATTCCCTTCTATATTTGGACCTACAAACTTACAATTAAATCTTCAAGGTGCGTAGATTGTTTTGCTAGAGTTCCAAATTAATGTATGCAAGTCACTGAAAGTGGCAGTAAGGGTATACTAACTTTATGCCTTCCGCTCATCTCATTATGTGCTGAGCCACTTGTGTCAGTATGTGCTAAGCCAATATCTGCATGAACCTTCGCTGTAATTTTGTCAACATCGATATTCAGAAACATATTGTGGGGTACCCTGAACACAACTGGTCATTATGTACCCAGCAAGCATCACTGTCACACATGACCTATTATCACTGAGTCATGGCACTGAAACTCTGACAACAGGAATCACACATGAAGCAGTTAACCATTCGATGAATGTAGCGCTAGCAGACAGGCTGGCAAATTGATAGAGGAAGGAAGGCACCATGTTGGATTTGATCGGAAGGACCATATGCTATTTTGATTTGGTGGCTATGGCAATTGGGGAGAAGATGAGTTCCGGCCTTGTGTGCTCTCCACGGGAGAGAAGGGAAGGATAAAAGAATGCTCCTGACAAGCAAAGATCATGATTTATTTCTCCGATGTTTCATCCTTATAGTAAGTTATCTTTTCAAATATAAATAATATATGGGTGCTCATGAAAACATTTGATATGATATCGTTTTCAATATGTTTTATAGTTCACAATCTCAAGACATCTTTAATTTTTCCCAGGTTTGACATGTTGACAAGTGAGGCTTATATATGTCCTGGTTTAGTTTACATATTCATCAAATGAACAGGTTCACGATACGTATGTTGCAAAAATAAAATTCTAGCAAAAGTGGTCAAGAGTAGTGGAAATTTGTGGAAAGAGCCAAATTTGTAGCAATTATCTTATTTGAAAATGGGATGGTCACACTACAAGAAACTATTTAATCTGTGACGCATTCTCCGCGACGTTTTCAGAAAACGTCACGAATGTGCATTGCAGCCCAAAACACTAACGACGATTTCTTTAATTCGTCGCGATTCTACGACGTATTCCTTTTTTTCGTCACGGATGTGCATCAAAGCCCAAAACACTACGAAGATTTGTTAAATTCATCGCGATTCTACGATGTATTCCTTTTTTCGTCACAAACACTGCGACGATTTGTTTAGTTTGTCGCGATTCTACGACGTATTCATATTTTTTCGTCACGGACGTGCATGGATGGATATTGAAGCCCAAATCACACGACGATTTGTTAAATTCGTCGCAATACGGCCCACAACACCGTGACGTTTTAGCAGATTCGTCGCGATCTGTAAAAAAACAGCCACCTCACCAGCACTTAGGACCCACCCACACTGCCACGCAGGCGCCACCTCACCCTGGCGCCACGTCACCACCACGTGAGCGCCCAGGGCCCACCTCACTGCCACGCAGGCGCCACCTCACCTTGGCGCCACGTCACCACCACGTGAGCGCCAAGGGCCCACCACACTGCCACGCACGCGCCACCTCACCCAGGCGCCACGTCACCACCACGTGAGCGCCAGGGGCCCACCACACTGCCACGCGGCGCTATCGGTGTTTTAGACCGGCAAACCTACCAAGGGGTACCCGAGGTAGTAGATTGTGCGGTGAGGATCGTGATCGGTTGACCGAGAACTCGAAGGTATGCGCAAGGACACGGGACACAAGATTTATACGAGTTCGGGCCGCCAAGGTGGCGAGCCCTACGTCTCGTTTGGGGGATCAAGTATGGCGCCCCGCGCTTGGTGTTGTTTGTCCCCCGGAGGGATTGGGGATGTGCGGCTAGGTACCCGCCCTCCTTTATATAGTCCAGGGGGCGGGTTCCTAGTCGGTTACAAGGCAGAGTCCTAGTAGTAGTACACGTAACGAGTCCTAGTAGGAGTACAAGTGGAATTCTACTAGGAGTCCGTCTTCTACTATTCTTCCTTCCTTGCATGAGTACCCGGGGAGTATGCCCGACAAGCCCCCGAGCACGTTGGAGTCGAGAGTAGTAGTTCGAGTAGTCTTGAAACCTCTTCGAGTAGTTCTTGAGCGTCCTCGAGTATCGCTTGGAGAAGTCTTCATTAGTACTTGAACCGTCGCGAGGCCGGGAAGGTGGTCCAGCTCATCAGTCTTGAAAAAATTTGAATGATGGGTGTAGCATAGCAGCCCTCGAGCCTTGAAATGATTAGGTAATCAATCCAAGGGTCTTCAGTGTTCGCGAAGCCATCATCCGAGTACTCTTGCGGCGTGTAGCCCCGAGATAAGAGAGCCGTATGAGTCACGTCGAGTAGTGATTGGTGAGGGAGCACCCGAGCTTGGGAGCGAGCGAAGCATCTTCGAAGTTATCTTCAAGTAGCCCCCGAGCCGGGAGAGATTCCAAGTAGTAGTTTGGTGTCAAGCCGTGGAGCTTGAAAAGTAGTCGTGCCGTCGGAGCGGACTTTAGGTGCGACCAAAGTCGACTTTAGATGCGGCGGTGCGGACTTTAGAATGCGACTTAAAAACCGAAGTCGACTTTGTGATGCCGCGTGGAGCGGACTTTGAGACGCGACTTGAAAACCGAAGTCGACTTTAGGGTGCCGCACAGAGCGGACTTTGAGATGCGACTTGAAAACCGAAGTCGACTTTAGGGTGCCGCACAGAGCGGACTTTGATATGCGACTTTAGAAGTCGACTTTTGAATGCCGCGCGGAGCGGACTTTAAGATGCGACTACAATAGTCGACTTTGTGCCACGCGGGGTGGACTTAAGATGCAAAAAATGAAAAAGCACTTTCCGGAAAGCCAAAGCGAATGAAAAATCAGAGAAAACGAGTAGTTTTGCCGCCGGAGCGGGCTTAAGATTGCAGCCGGAGTCGGCTTGTGCCACCGGAGTGGGCTTGGGTGCGACCGGAGTCGGCTTGTGCCACCGGAGTGGGCTTAAGTACCCGAGCCATGGATTTCAGACCCAAAGTACAGTTGCCGCCAGAGCGGGCTTGTGCCACCGGAGTGGGCTTAAGTACCTGAGCCATGGATTTCAGACCCAAAGTACGATTGCCGCCAGAGCGGGCTTGTGCCACCGGAGTGGGCTTGAGTACCTGAGCCATGGATTTCAGACCCAAGGTATGGTTGCCACCGTAGTGGACTTGTAGGTGCGACCGGAGTCGACTTGCGTACCTGGGCCATGGATTTCAGACCCAAGGTACAATTGCCGCCGCAGCGGGCTTGTGCCACGGAGTGGGCTTAAGTACCGAGTCATGGATTTCGGACCCAAGGTACGCTTGCCGCCGCAGCGGGCTTGTGCCACCGGAGTGGGCTTAAGTACCTGAGCCATGGATTTCAGACCCAAGGTATGGGTGCCACCGTAGTGGACTTGAAGGTGCGACCGGAGTCGACTTTAAGTTGCCGCACGGAGAGGACTTTAGAATGCGACTTTAGATTGCCGCGCGTAGTGGACTTTAGAAACTGCCTCCTAGGGATAGCCCCCGAGTTGATGAAGTAGACTCGTGGTGACTTGATTGATATGCCCCAAGAGTAGTCAGCAGAGTGTAGCTCCCGTGAAAACCCGCCGAGAAGCATACACAAATGAGTAGTCGGCAAGTAGTCCTACATGATGAGGAGAACAAGCCAAGAAAACAAGAATCATTTAGATAAATGACTTAGCCGTTGTCTGCTCGGCGTACTTGTAGATGAAGCTGTGGCGATCGGCGATGGAGCCGCGACGGTTGCTGTTGAAGTTGACTAGTCAGAGTTGATTCTGGCTAGTCGCTGGGGGCGTGACTGCCGTTCTCGACTAGTTTGGAAAACTAGTCGAGATGAATGGTCGATGCGATGCGACCGAGGAAGATGATGTCGTGGCAGCATGCAGCGCACTCGAAGTAGAGCCAGTGTTGCCGCGAGGCAAGTAGTCACCACGCACGGCGTGGCTGAAGTAGAGCCAGCGTGACCGCAAGACGAAGTCGCGGCGCACGGAGTGATCGACGACGAGCCTGGGCGAGGCAGAGTAGTCGACGACGAGCCTGCGCGAGGCGGAGTAGTCGACGACGACGAGTGGCGCGACGAGCCGCATGACGAGCCGTGCGACGTGCCGAGGCATCCGGACGCGCGGCGGAGGTGAAGTAGCCGACGACGAGCCCGCGAGTAGTCGACGATGGGCGGAGCGACGAGCCGCAAGACGAGCCGCGCGACGTGCCGAGGCACCCGGACGCGCGGTGAAGACGAAGTAGTCGACGACGAGCCCCGGGCGAGGCGAGTAGTCGACGAGCGGCGCGGCGGGCCACGTGACGAGCCGCGCGATGTGCCGAGGCACCCGGACGCGCGGCGGAGGCGAAGTAGTCGACAACGAGCCCGGGCGAGGCGGAGTAGTCGACGACGAGCGGCGCGACAAGCCGCGTGACGAGCCGCGCGACGTGCCGAGGCACCCCGGACGCGCGGCGGAGGCGAAGTAGTCGACTACGAGCCCCGGGCGAGGCGGAGTAGTCGACGACGAGCGGCGCGACAAGCCGCGTGACAAGCCGCGCGACGTGCCGAGGCACCCCGGACGCGCGGCGGAGGCGAAGTAGTCGACGACGAGCCCGGGCGAGGCGGAATAGACGACGACGAGCCCGGGCGAGGCGGAATAGTCGACACGGACACAAGATTTATACGAGTTTGGGCCGCCAAGGTGGCGAGCCCTACGTCCCGTTTGGGGGATCAAGTATGGCGCCCGCGCTTGGTGTTGTTTGTCCCCGAGGGGATTGGGGATGTGCGGCTAGGTACCCGCCCTCCTTTATATAGTCCGGGGGCGGGTTCCTAGTCGGTTACAAGGCGGAGTCCTAGTAGTAGTACACAGAACGAGTCCTAGTAGGGAGTACAGTGGAATTCTACTAGGAGTCCGTCTTCTACTATTCTTCCTTCCTTGCATGAGTACCCCGGGGAGTATGCCCGATAGGCGCCACCTAGAGCCATGCAAAACTCCTCATCGAACACATCCAAATAAACAGACCATGAACTCTTTTGGTAGGAAGACGGCCATGTTTATATCATGTTGGAATTTGTCATCTTCCCTACCATCAGCCTTAGGCTTTGGGCGCTAAACTTTGGACCCGAACCCTCTTCTTGTCCGGTACAAGTCTCTCGGCTTCTTCATGTTGTTATAGGCGATGTAGGTGCTAGACTCTTCTCTTCGGGATTGTTCAAATACGGACACCATTGTGGATTAGGCTTCTTACATGTTTGGCTGGATCCTTCATCATCCAGTTGTAGTGTGCGTCAAAGTTTAGGAGCTCAGCACATGATGTCTTCGTCAGGGACCAGAGAATCAGACATCTCTTCCAGCCGATCATTTGACTCTTCATTGACTCGGCCTCCTAGCCGATCATGAACGTTGTCTTTGCCCCCAACCGATCATGGACGGCGCTGCCTCAGTAGATCATGAGGCGATATCCATTGATTGTCGAATCCTCGGTGATCCTTGGTTGTAGGTCTTACGTCATCAAAAGCAAGCCCTTTTGAATGAGTTGCCATTATTGTAAGCCCCGTTGCACTCTGGACAATTTTCTGCTATCAGCAATTTGATCTCTTCTTCCCAACAGTACTTCAAGAATGGGCATCTCTAATGTCCTTCATTACGTCATGCCCACTCTTCTTTTTCCTTCTCCTTCTCTTGTCGGCGCTAGAACTTGTTGATCAACATCTGGGACGTGACATGTCGACGTGGCTTCAAATCTTCTTCAAGTAGGAACCCTCTTCCTTTGACATCGGCAGCGGTTACTTGTACTTTAGGATCAATGACTCCTTTATTTTGAGCCAAATCAGATGTGAGCAACTTAACTCGTGACGTGTCTTTGCTAGACACCTCAACCATATTAGTTGGGAAGGAGTCTTTGATCAATCTTTGTCGGCTTTTCGATCTTGATAGGAGTTTCAAACTTAAGCATGCCTTGCTCAATAGCTGATTGGATCTATTGTCTAAAGATCTTGCAATCATTGGTGTCATGTGACGTTGCTTTGTGCCCTTGCAACACTTCATTCTCCTTAGTTCCTCTACTTGAGTTGGTATGGTATGGGCCCGATGAAGGTTTTAATTTGCCCTTCTTGAAGCAACATATCAAATATCTTATCGGCCTTAGTAATGTCAAAGCCGAATTTCTGCGGCTCTTTCTTGCCAAAGGGACATGGCTCTTGTCTTCTTGCCTTTGACCCACTCTGCAAGCCCTAACATGTTGTCTTCGTCTTCGAGTCGAGAATAGTCCACATACGATACCTTCTTCGAAACTTTCTTCCTAGGCTCATAGGACTTTACTTGTTTCTTGACTCATCCCGTACATTAAAGCTGGATGAGGCTTTCAAAGAATCATGTGATGTATATTTCTCCCTTAAGGTCGGCAAGAGACCTTGGAAAGCTGACTCGGCTAGTTGCTTGTCTCCCCAAGTTCGAGCTGTAACACTTATTTCGACTTCTGCGAACCTTTGAGAGCAAGATCCGGCCTCTTGTTTCATCGCTCTTGTTCGAGCACAGTCCAGATCGAGTGATCTTCATCTCATTGATGCGAAAGAAGTAATTATGGAACTCGGGTTCCAAATCGGACCTCTTGATGGAATTAGTCGGTAGTTATGTGAACCATGAGAATGCGGCACGACGGAGATGAAGAGAACATTCGTATCCGAGTGCATCGGCATTCCATACTTCTCCACATTGGATGATGGGCGAGTGATATGCTCCATAGTGGATGTTTCATCTTGCGAGAAAACTTGGTGAAGTTTGGCACATTGAATCTTGGAGGGAACTTTATCGATCATAACCGAGAAGGATGCGGTGTCTTGTACACGGGGCTAGCTGCTTGGGCTTTATCCCATATTGTGATGTGGTGTCTGCGAAGGTGGTCGATTAACCCCTACTTCATAAGAGATTTCAACTCTGTAGCCACTTGCTCATTTGGTTGAATCTCGGTAGATTTCTAGAGGTCGTTCTTAAGATTTTGGCCTTTAGATTTGGAGTTGTCCTTTCCTCGATAGAACCTTGATCGTTTGAATAACTTTTTGTAATAGGTGTAACTGTTCAATCGATTAGCCAATGGAGTTATTTCTTTGCGTACTCAGCTAGTTTGAAACTAGCCAATTGATTCGGAAGTGTTTGCGGCAAGCATGCAGGAATCTACTTATGGAAATCTTGGTTGCCACTGTTGCTCCTTGGCTAATCGGCTGTTGAACAGCTGTGTATGAGCCACCGTATTAGGCAGGGTTAAGATAGCCTGCATTGTCATTATTTATTGAGGCATTGTCTGTAAGAAGACATCCCAAGCGTCGATTCTTGTTCTTAGTAGTTTGCATAGGCATCTCGAGTATCGGCTGTTGAGCCGATCTCTGAGGTGGTGTAGGAAGTCTTTTCTCTATTGGCATGACCATGTGAGCATGATCTAGGCGGATCTTGAATCTTTCGAAGTTCTTGCTCGCATGATTGAAAGTAGACAAACACTACTCTTTCCCGAGTCATATGCGCAATCCGGAGTACCTCCAAATGTAGCTTGGTAGGCTTGTGCATATTTCACTTCTAGAATTTCTTCAATTACGAAGTGATCACGAGGTAAATCCCATCCTACAAGCTTCCCATCGAATCGCTCATAGTAGGATACTTTTATTCGTTTTACCTTTGAGCACGACCACAGACAGAAGATTGCTCTGGTGACATGACAACAAGATCTTTCTCTTTCCATCACCACTCACAGTTACGGGTGGTGGGTGTCCGATGAAGAACTAGCAGCAACTTGTGGAGATGGTGTAGCTTTCACTGTTGGATCATCAATCAGCGGTATAGCCGATTGGCCTTGCTGGAACACTGAGGAGTTTTGCTTAGGTTGGTAATATGCGAGTCCCAAATATCTCCCTTTTCCTCCTTTCTGAGTGCATCAATTATGGCATTCGTTGTATTCGTGAATGCCTTGGATTGATCAATCATTGTTGTGCATAGCCTTGGTCATCATGTCTTAAAGCCCTTTAGGATCGGTTGAGAAGGTGACTTGCTTCGGTGTTGTGAAGAATAGATACGGTGAACCGAGAGAGAGTGAATGGAAGTAGATAAAAATTTTTCTCGAAGGAGATGGAGGCTCCAATAAGATGAGCGCTTGCAACACCGTCTCCGACTCACTACCCAAGTTGGCCAAGCCCACGCAGCCCTTGCGGTGCTACTTGGACCTAGGAACCAACTCTCAACCTCACGGACGAAGACGCGGCGGAACACAAAACTCGAGCCTCACGCACGGCCTACACCGGTCGGGCCGGTGAGCTTCCTCCAATTCGAAGACCCGGTCCTATTTGGAGAAACACAGCGACTTCCACCTGCGCAGCCCTTACACCGGTCGAACTACGGTGTAGCACACCGGCAAGACCGGTCCAAGCCCCGAGAGAAAGCCCCCAAAACACCAAACGAGCCCTCACAAGGCTCCAAAACGACCCAAACTCGAAACTACGGCAACACGGGACAACGACGAACACACCCAAACATTCACCTGAGCAAAAAACCCAGTTTGGGGTTGCACCGATCCCGGACCGGTGAGAGGCATCGATTGGGCGGGGTGTGGCACAGACTTCTCGGGATGAACAACACCCCAGCGGGTCAACACCCCCAAATCCAACACCCGATCTCCAAGATAAACCTCCACAGAATCCTAGCAGACGTTGGGGATAGTAGGAACACCTCATGGGGAGTCCATGAGCAAGTTTTTGTACACCGATCTTACCAAATCAAAGGAATTGAAGAAATCACGCCAAGAGCTCCTCTAGCCTAGAATACCGAAAACCCCAAATCGAGCCCCTTTACTCACGGATTTGGGAGGGGAATCAAAGGGAAAAGAACTACGAAGAGGTTCACACATACATCCCCCACCAAGTCCCCAAGAGAAAGGTCCAGAAATGGCTCCAGAAAATCTCCAAAGAAGGGATCCGAAAATCACTAAAAAGAATGAATGGGAACAACACATCCAAGCCTTCGAGGAACCAGCGAATCATCTATACATTACAAAGAGGTTCATACAAGGTCTAGCTTCTTGCTGGTAATCTTCCCTCTCACAAGATCTCACCATGAAGCTCTCAAGCTAGTCCTATAGAAATCCTAGGGAAAATAGGAAGGGAAAATAGGAAAATCAAATGAGCTAGGGTTCCAAGATATGGCTGCCATCCTCTCACCTCTTGGGTTATATGGAGGCAACCAAAAGTCTAAAATACCCATACTAGCTAATTAGGGATACATGCCCCTCGAGGGTGAAATCGTAAATCTTTGTCATCGCTCCATCGGACGGATGCCCAGCGACCGCAACTTTGCTTAGCCTCTACGCAAGCCTTGCGATCCCGACGTGTGTCCTCGGCTTCGAAGTCTCGTTGCGCATGCCGTCGCCTGCAAACCCCGGACGGGTGCTCCTCATGGGTCGGACGGTCGGACCCACCCGGTCGAGCCGTGCAAGGAGGCTGGCACACGCATCTCCGTCTTCGGTTCCTCGGTCTTGGCTTTGTGGACCAACCAAGGAACCCGGTGGTTTTCAGTGAACCACCGGAAACCCGCCAGACTCGTTGTAGCCTCACGCTAATCGCCACTCATGACTCGGCTCCACGTAGTCCCGGCTCGACCTTGGTTTGAGGCCGGAACCAGAAATGATCCCACGACTTCATCTTGTTGTTCATGCCACCATGCGGCCCGCACTTGACTCCGCTGGCCACCGGGTCCCTCGAACCATGCCTACTTGTCTTCTCCACACACCAGGCCTCACGAAGCGATGACCTTTCGCCTTGTTCTTCACCTACACCAACACCCGAGTCAAACGGAACACACTGTGATACTTAGCCAAGAATCGGTCCACACAACGTTGTCAATCACTCATCACACAAGAGACGACCATCCACGATTCTCCAGACCACACATGGTCTCAATCTCCCCCTTGATGAGTGCATTGACTAACACCCACAAATACTAACACGAGGAGAAAAGAAAAGAAAAAAGCAGATAGAAAAGAAACTCCAATAGCGGTAATGAAGGCACGTAGAAAGATCACTTTTGAAGAACACAAGTCTCGGACCCCCCAGGCAAGGGCAACGGCTCGACACATCCGAGACAAAACTATGCTCAAGCAAAGAGCACAAACCACCAAACCAAAGCTTGAAAACCACAAAGAGCTCCCCTTGCACGCATGCAAGCTGGCCCTGAATCAATGCAACTCCCCCTGGATGAATGCATGCGAACCACCTCATGAAACGGAAGCGGTACATCGACGCAGCTCTCACCGGTCAGACCGGTCACCCTCACCGGTCAGACCGGTGGACAAGATCGCCCAGTACCTGGGAAATACGCCGGTCAGACCGGTGCCCCTGCCGGTCGGAGGTAGATGCCACCCCAGGCAAGCACGAGCTCAAAAATAGCTCGAAACCACTAGGAAACCTTCTAAATGCATGCAACAAACCATTCAAGCTCAAACTTCCCCCTTGTTGACAATGCATGAATCAAGACAAAAATGCCAAAATTCAACTTCTCAAATAGACAAAATTCAACATAGGATACTACACATGTCCAAATTAGCAAGTTAGATACTATATAGCTTGGTATTGACATCAAACTACATAGTGCAAATTATCTGACCATTGGAGCAGAAGCTAAGATGGAATTGAGCAATTTTGCGAAAAATTTCCCTCTCATGAGCAAAGTCCTAAACATGAAGCAAAACATGTCAAAATGGCAAAGCCACACAAACTTCATGCTAGGACGACCATTCTAATCATAAGACCATCACAAACACCCATAAGCACCTCATGTCATGTCAAAGCCACTTAGAGCTACTCACCTTCTACTTCTATATATGAGACTTCTCATTGGTAGACATCATGCAACGGTTTAGCACCCAAAGCAAATTAAATTTAGCACATATGACATGGGAACACATTTTCCAAGTATTTTACATTTCATTTTTTAGATTCTTATTTGGTACATAAATGTCTTTCCACGCATTCAAAGAACCTTATCTTCCCCTCCACAAGATAATGCATGAGGGCTAAACATTCATGATGGCAAATGAGCCTTTGGACCCTTATGATCAAATAAGCTATTTAACCACAAATTAAGCACAACCAAGCCACTAAAACATGTCAAGATCGTATAAAGGCATTTACTCTCAGAGAGCATATATGTGACATTTTTCAAAAACATAGCCATCAACCATAGATATGAATCATGATTTTCACCAAAGGCTAAACCAAGCTAACCACATCATACCAAACAAGCTCACAAAGACATAAATAGCATTCCATGGTGAACGATTAGTATACGGGAGAAGCTTTTCCTAACCAATGCGTATGATACAAAATGTCTAAATCCGATACGAGGATGCCTATACATCATGTTACATATGCCATGCCAAATTGTTGACGGTGAAATTCCGTCAACCTAGCCATGAATTTACCTTCGGTGTTGGCATGAGTTTATATCTTATCCATTGGGACTAACTCCCTTAGTATAATAATTCATTACATGTGAGTTTGGAGTTTAATGTTTATGCGGGGTTTTGTGTTGAAAGCGAGACTTCCGGGGGATAAGTTCATCAAGCACCTCGACCAAGACCTTGAGCCGGGTACAAGTCAAGCAGTAGAAGTGAACATGACTCCAAGAGCCGGGGGACCCAACCGAGAAGATGACAAACTCCGAGGACCCTAGCGGGAAAAGTGTTGAATCTTGCGAGACAAGGAGCTTCGTCAACTCGGAAGGCGGCGACAAGGACCCACACATGCGGATGGGGGAAGGATCTAGAAGACTCGGGAACCAACGGCGGGGCGAAGGAGGCAACGGGCGGGGCGGGAAACGGGCCTAGGCCGGTCGTGACCCTATTTCGAAGACAGCGCCCCCTTTGACCTACGGTCCCTCCCAAGATATTTATAGCCCCACGACGGGGGTGCGCATCCAATCAATTCGTCATCCGCCGCCAAGGAGTAGAGAAGCTTGAGGGACACCATCTCGGAGATGAGGGTTGTGCTAGTTGTCTAGGGTCTCCCTGGCCCGACGTGGGAACCTTGCATGGAAGACCACGTCGAGCTCACAGACAAGGATCCAAGATCGAGGGTAGGGATCGGTGGTGATCTTGTTCATGTATTCATTCATGGTGAAGTTTTTATCTTGAATCCGATTTCTAGCGATCAAGTGCCTTCTCGATGATTTTGTTTTCTTCTTGGTTTTGCTTCTTCCCCAATCTATACTTAAGATAGATTGCTTAGGGTGCTCTTGTAGCCGCGGTGGCTAGAGGTGCATACCGGACCGACCAAGTGATTTCAACTTGTTCTTATCGAACTCGCCCTAGACTACCCTCATGAATAGGAATACGTTGTGACGAACGGGGTTAGAAGGCGCGACATTCCGAGTCGGGTAGGAAGGCCACGGTTTAAAAGATGCTTTTAATGAGATTCGCTTTTCTATCTTCATCTATCTCGTTTGGAGCTACAACATAAGCATGATCTAGACTCTACAGATCGGTTATCTCTTGCTTTCTCTTGTTACCTCCTTAGTAGATTAGATTAGATGTGTTTCCTTTATGAGTTAGTAGATTAGATGCAACTTAGTTCTTCATAAGATAGCTTTCTTGATTTACTAGATTGAATCCTTGCGTTGCACATTGTTCCACGGGTTGATACTATTTGGGTTCACCACTCGAGGGGAAAAAGGGTCCCTTGGCTTACGACGGGGGATTTGTCGGCTTGCAAATCCATATGAACTTTGATACGATAATCTACGATCAACTTAAACCCCTTTTTTACGGCGCCATTGCCGGGGAACTAAACGTCAGATCAATCTAGTATCGCTTATTTTTCGAGTTTTTTCTTTCATTTTTTTTTTTGCATCTCTTGAAGTTTTGATCATCCTAAGTTTGATCATCTCTTAAGAAAAAATCAATCTAATCTAGTTTTGATTAACCCTAAGTTTTCTTTATTTAGATTTTGTTTTATTGCTAACCCTATCGGAGATGGTTGGCTACCTCACCAAGAATACCAAAACTTTCTTTTGTGGATGATCCGGGAAAACTTTATAGGTAAAGGAGACGTGCGACACAAGCTAAAGGGTTGGAAACCCTAGATTCAAAGCCAAAGTCGAAGGTAGTCGAATCTCCAAGGGAATCATCACCCCCGGAGTCCAAAGGAAGATCAACCTCAACCCCACCACCCATGGGAGAACAACCACAACGGAGCACAATTCAGGCTATGCACCCCGGACATCATTGATACACCTATCATAAACCTTCAAGACGCGGAGGCCGTTCAAAGTCAAGGTCTCAACTATCAACGCAGCCGATTGCGAGAGCTTTAGAGCGTTTCAATGAATACATACGAGCTGGATTCCTTGAGTGGCATATCGGTTTACTTAAGAGGAGGATGGAAAAATATGGAGATAGAGAAAGAAGCTCAACACCTAAAGGCTTCCGAAGCAAGATCCACATGCAAGGGTGTGAAGAGTACGACCATGTCCAAGGTATACCCCGATCAACAAGGACGTCGTCACTAAGTTCGAGGCTATGAAGGAAATATTGGAGAATTTAGATGGCAAGGTGACGGAGGTCGGAAACTCTATATGTGAAGTGTTCATCGTGATGAAGATGCTGAAGACGCAGTGGGACAACTTATCGGCCACGATGGGTAACAAAGGAGTCCAAGACAACCTCAAGGTCACGAGAAGGCGAAGGCTCCTCAAACTCATTCGGGAGAGATGGAGGATCACACTAAGGAGACCATGAAGATCACGGCGAGAAGGATCGGAGTTTGAGATCTTGAGCCACTACATGAAGGAAGTTGTTGCATCCGTCAAGACCAAAGGACAAAGCCGGCTGTGAAGACCAAAAAAATGACTGACGAAGAGCTAGCCCAGTGCCCAAGATGGTGCGGAAGTGGGTACAAGATTGCAACGCTCGCAAAGAGCGTTGATTCGAAATAATCGGGTGAAGAAGTCTAGCCATGGACTATAAGCGAAGCGCTAGGCGGGGAGGCAACCCGTTTCGTCGAGTCAAGAATAAGCTACCGAGGAGGACAACCCGATTCCGGGTTTTTGAGTCTTTTAATAATTCGGTTTTGAATTTACTACGCAAAACATTAGACTTAGAATAGTTGAACAATATTGGAGGCATAATTCTTGGTTGAATATGTTGTTTTGATCATATTACTAAAACAGGCCTACTATGTGTTTGTTTGCTTCTTTTCGAGATACCACAACCAAATAAATTCAGAACCTATCTCAACCATTCATCCTCTTTATGATGTTGTGGTTGACTTGCTCTGCTAAAAACACACGAGTAGAGCTACGTCTTGTACCTAGATGTTATTTAAATTTCAGCGCATGGTAGGACTCGCGTGAACCTAGAAATTTGACTTTTGGTTGGTTTTAAAAATCCTTATCCTTGGTTTCTCTAGAGTTAAATTTTTCTAAGCCTCTTTAATTTTATTTTATTCAAAATCTCTCTCATCTAATCAAAATTAGAACCTAAACCTATGCCCCCATGATCAAGGCGGGAAAAGTTTGCTCTCAACTAATGAAGGCAAACGATACGGGTGGAATAAACAAAAAGTAGTCGGGAAATATTTTCGACTTACATTTTATTTTTAATGATTTAAAAACTTCTCTAAATTTATATTTAATAGCTCTGATTTTTTATTTTTAGTGGGAGTACTTAGCATTAAAGCTTGCTTAGAGGGAGGCAATCTAGTTCACCTAACCATACATGCACCATGATGCATCATGGGATGCCCCTTCAACATCTTTTATCAAACCACATGCAAAGGACAAGCATAGGGGGCAGCCATGGCTTGGTTTTGCAGGAATATAACGGATGCATGTGAGGCAAGGGAGCATGGAGGTGACTCAAAGCGAAAACATCAAGTGGAAGGAGCAATAATGCAAGCAAAGGAGTGGATGAGAACGTTTGGAAGGTGCACGCAGTCACGCTTGGGTGCAATACTCTAATGGAGTGTTGGCAAACACCCACAAGGGATTCGCCTTGGAAATTCTCATAACCATGGCACATATCCTTGATGAAGGAGTGCCGAGTTTCTCATTTCGTTTGGAGGGAGTTGAACAAGTGGTTCCCTATGATATTAGGGAATTGGTTGTCAAAAGGGAGCCCGAACAAATGGATGTGCAAGGAGGCACATTTGAAGGTGTTGGAGTATGATTGTGGGTGGAGCCCATCAACAAAGAAATACTATCCGAAACCCCATCTTCCAAGTGTTTCACTCATGAATGTGCAAAAAGATTTTGGGGAGAATGAGGGATACTAAGGTAACCAACACGGAGGTGAATTGGCTTTACTCGGCTTTGATTGCCAAGCAGCCAATCGACCCCACTCACCTTATAATCAACCGGTGGTGTTGTGAAGCAACATCGAGTTCAGGAGATATTGGCTTGGGGTGTTATGTGTCCATGTTGTCTATCTTTTTGAGACCAGGTGTTACAAGGAATCTGAAGCATCTCCTACTCGGGACTTCCCTAAGATTTGAAGAAAGGCAAATATATCAGTGGAGATGAGAGAAGAGGCTTCAAAGTAGCTAGTAAATTTGCCCCTTCGGATGGAAGATTAAGACTATTATTGAAGGGAAAGAAGATTGGTAAGAGGAAGGACTTCTTGTGCCGGTGAAGAAAAATAAAGGAGGAAGGGTTATAGGAGAAGGTTCTTCCACGACCCAGGAAGGAGGTGCACAACAAAATTATGTGCCGCAATTTAGAGAAATTCTGACACCGTCGAGTTACTACGGTGGTATACCAATGCAAGCTTGGGGGAGTGGTGCAGCCGCACCCTCACCAAATTTTGCGATGCCCAACGTTGCCTTTGCGGAGCCATATGCACATCTTCCTCAACCACAACAAAGTGTGGCCATCGTTGGAGGACACTGTCAGTGTTTTAGACCGGCAACCTACTAAGGGGAGCACACAGTAGATGAATGTGGCCTCGGCAAGGGTAGTACTCGAAGGAAGAGACACGTGGCACACAATTTAGACGAGGGTTCGGTAGCGAGGGTGCGTAATACCCTACGTCTGTATGTTGCGTAGCTACGGATTGATTGGGTATGATTACAAGATGATGCAATCTTACGCCGTGAGATGAATCGAGAGAGGGGTCCGTGCCTCGCCTTATATAGTCCGGAGCGGGGTTACAAGTCGGTTTAGGGAGAGAGTACTAGTCGAGTACATCTAGGAGTCTTCCATACAGTGCGGGACATGTACAGCTTCCTAACGAGTACTTCTCCTCTGTAGTCCTTGTGCTTCACTTCATCAGGTGCCGTGCAGCACAAGTCGAGTAGTCCCAGGGGCCCACCAAGTAGTCGGTCCTGGTACCCTGGAGTAGTGCGCCCGGGGGAGGTCCATACGACGAGCCCCGAGTACTTGTAGTCGAGAAGGATAGCTTCAAGTAGTCTTGACGGCCTTAACGAGTAGTCCTCAGCGTCCCCGAGCACTACAGTCAAAAGTCCTCAAGAGTAGTCGAAGCATCCAGAAGTACACTGGAGATGTACTCCAGGCGATGTTTGAGCAATCTCGAAGTCTTCTCGAGTAGTCCCAAGCGTCCTCGGCGCTGCCCTTGAAGGTCTTCAACAATGCATGTTGTCTTAGAGTCAGAGCGGTTGGAAGTGCGATTGCAAAATCCCTCCATATGGAGTAACCCCAGAGCCTTAGGTTGAGTTGTAGACTACGTCGGAGTCCACAGTTTTGGTAAGAAAATCCCGAAAAATCCGGAGAAAAAATCAAAGGACACGTGACACAGAGCCCTCGAGCCTTGAGTCGGAGTACTTCCTCTCGAATTGAAGAGTCATCTTGTAGAATGTGTCACGAGTTGCTCTTGGAAGTCTGCCAAGCTTCCCGGAAGTCGAGTAGAAGTAGTCGAGGCCCCCGAGGTGAGGCGCGTCGACTGGATTGAAGTTGTAGGGTCCACGCGCGCGGCCGGCGGAGTCAGCCGAGCGCGGACATCCATCCGGCCGTTGAGGGCCACGACGACTTATAAATAGAAGACAAAACCCTTGGGGTTTTTCACCCCACGCGAGTTGCGGCCATTCCCGGCAGTCTAGCCGGGGAATCGCCCGGGTACGGGGCTAGCTAGATTTGAAACTTGTAGATCCAAGCGCGCGCGCCGTAGAGAGCCATTCTTTGTGGCCCCCGAGCGAATGCGCGTGAAGACACGGTGCACGTGGAGGATGAAGCCGTCTCCGTCGAAGACCACGGGCGGCGGCGGGAAGAAGCGGGGCGCGTGGAGAAGAGGCCCTTCGGTCCGCTACGGGGACATCGCCGCCGGTGTCTCCGCCAGTAATCAAATCGCGAGTGGAAGAAATCCAAGCGAACCCGAAGAACTGCTGGCCCTTCTCAACAATGGGTTCTGCGGGAGAAGAAGGTGGATATGTGGAGGGCCACCGCGGGGGATCCCGTACCCCATGGAGAAAAATCCGGACGAAATCCGTGTTCGCGCGGTTCGCGGAAGCGTGGATTGTCCCTCCGTCGGCGACTTCTTCAGGGCTGTTGGGGTACTATGGCATCGAGTACCTCAACCTCAACCCCTAGCGGTATCTTACACCGCCGTCCTTCGTACATTTTCGCAACCACCCCACGAGATCAAGCCCATTGGATCTTATTCGGAAGTTCTTCCGGTGAAGCCACAACCCAGCGCCAGCAATCCGCGAGTAGTCGGAGGAGCAGGGATCCAGATGAGGGAGGATGCCGCCGAGCAATACCTCTCCTACAAGTTGATAGACTCCAATCAAGACTGGAAGTCCAAGTGGTTCTACGTCACGAACCACCACCCGGAGCTGCCGAAGCCTAGTGGGAAGCAGCCTAAACACCGTCCGTGGTGGAACTCGGAGCCAACGATGCAAGAAGGACTCCATCTGCCCGAGTTGTTGGCGAGGATCAAGGTGATGAGGGAAGCCGGGCTGAGGGCTGAACATGTGGCCTTCAGCTTCATGAAGCGGAGGGTTCAGCCGCTGATGGCCCGCGATACCCTGGGATACGAGTACACCGGCGACGACGACACATTGCGGATGCCTAGAGATGAAGTCGGCAGCGACGACATTGTTGATAAGGAGCTGGCCCCGAGATCTTCAAAGACATGTCGGCATACTCGCCGTGCCCGGTACGGGGGCGTCTCCCCGCGCGCCCACCAAGGAGGTTAGTAGCCGCATCCGTAGTCGAGTACTCATTGCATGAGAGTAGTCGCACTGATGAGTTGTTCTTCTTGGAGGATGACTTGAAGAAGTTCGTCTCCGATCCAGTGTCGCCTTCTCAGCAGGTCGAGGTCCCGGAGGAAGGGAAGGCCAAGACCAAGGAGCAGCACGAAGTTGGCTAGGGAGACGACGCAGTTGTCATTGAAGACTCGTCCGATGAGGAGGACGACAAGCCATTGCGGGACTTCCCGGCTGCGGTCGAGGTTGAGCCGATCACGGCTTGCCTCACATCCCTCTCGTTTAGGATCAAACGGCCCCAGCACAGGCTAGTCGCCCTCGCCACCAAGGAGGCCGCGCAATCGCATTGCAAATGCATGGCCAAGAAGTTGAAGGTCACGGAGACCATGTCCCAGAGGTAAGTCGCCTCTTGAGTAGTGTAGTCGAGTTATGATGTCTCGAGTTTGTGTATTGATGACGAAATTTCCTTGCTTGCAGGAGATGCCACCTTCCGAGCCCGTTGAGCAGAGCGACGAAGGCGTCTAGGACACGGTGGGGGAGAGCGGTGGGGGTAGTCGCATCTGCTCCCCGCGTAGAGAGCTCTTGACGCGAGATGGAGCGCCGGCCCTGGCGCTCGGGGGAGCACGGAACCCGCCCGCGTTGCTACGGAAGGCGGCGGCCGAGCACGGGAAAGGCGCTGCCGGCGGGGCCGAGTCGACATCACCGGGATCCTCGGCGGCCCAGCGGTAGTATGAGTCGGTCAAACTTGTAAGTGATGATTCTTCGGTAGTACTTGATGTGGTAGTCGTGTAGTGACAACCGGCTTGTGTACTCTGCCCGGGAGATCGACGGACTGTCTGGGAGGATGAACCCAACGCAAGGTGGCGGAGGAAGAACGCGCCACCTGGCGAGGAGGTCGCTTCCGCCCCTCGGGGCGGGGCACGGCGCGGGCGGGTGAGGCTCGTTGCCGGAGTCGGCGTCGTTGAAGGTGAATACTCTCGCGGGCACATTTGCTTGAGAAGGAGTAGTTGTAGTCTCCATGTTGAGCGATACACTTGTCTTCTTGTCGACGGAGTCTTTAGGGAAACCCAGACGATATCCGTCGGTGCCCATTGAAGACGTGGCACCGGGGACTCGGGAGGCCTAGGAGGAAAGCCCCCAAGCCAATGGAGGTGGCCGCCGTGACGGCGGAGGAGAGGGGACGCCGCGCTACCACGGCTGCTGTGGAGGTGGTTGTCCGCTCACCTTGGAGATCCGGGACGCGGAGCCAATCCGCAGGCGCCCAGGTCGGCGAAGCCGCTACGAGTAGTCGTGGCGGGATCGAGTTGTTGGCGGACGATCTGGTCGACCCGGCAACGGTGGTTCGGCACCTGGAGGCGGTGCGCCAGAAGCCACGAGCAATGGATGAAGGTGAGTAATCATAACCCCTTGAGTAGTCAATCCTTTAGCGTTGAGTACCCATCTGATGTATGTTGTCTGCGCAGGAGGTCGCTGAGAGGTCCGGGAGAAGTCCAACATGCTTCAAGGCTTCGGCGACGCCGTGCTCCGGGCGGAGGCTTTGGAAGAGGAACTCGTGAAGTCCCGGAAGCAAACTGCCGCCATGCAGTCGAAGCTGGACACCACCTTCGCCAAGTACCACAATGACGTCCAGGAGATGCAGGCGAAGAGCGACGATCTGGTGCGGAAGAACAAGTCTCTCCGCAACAAGAACAAAGGTACACCTTGGTCTTGTTGAGTACTTATTGGAGGTCGAAGGTAGTCGACCCGGCTGTACTTGTTGTTTGCGGAAGCTTGAAACTCGAGTAGATTAGCTAAAGGCTTCGGAGGGCGGTCGAAGAACCTCTTCTACACGGGAGCGGGAGGCCCGCCGAGGTGCGGAAGTACGATTATAAGGGAGCTTGCTTACGAGTGCGACAAGCACATGGAGCTTCCGTGTGCATCGAGCCGTGACCTCGTCAGCGCTGCAAATCCTTGCGGGCGAGACGAGGATTGCGAGAAAACTGCGGAGGCCTAGCTCAAGGAACTTGAAGAACGCGCTCTGATCGCTAGGCTGCTGGTGCCTCACCCTGGCGGTCCAACGGTAGCACCCACGGTGGACCGGTTGAAGGAGGCCCCGGCCGGTGGCGACCTGTGACACGCAGCGAAGTCGATCCCGAACCAGGTGCTAGCCTTCATGAAGTCGTATTTCCCGAAGGCTCCCGTAGATGTTGTCGCCGGCGAGGCCCCAGCCGCCAACTACACGGACGAAGCGACCACACGGAGGCTGGCCGGGCGGATGGCGCATATTGCGGAACAGAGTCGCCGACAAGCAATGCATGGCCAATCACGTAATAGTTAGCTCGCGGTAGTAGTTGTACAAAAACAATTGTAATGGAATGCATTTAAGTATAAATGAAAAAACTACCATGGATGAGTACTACGTACCTTAAGAATCTCTGAGTACGGAGTCCCATGGTTGCCGCGAGTAGTCATACTCGAGCGATAGTCCCGTTGAGGAGGAAGATAGTAAAGTAGTTGATGAATAATCAAACTTTTTACTAAAAAAAGAGAAGTACACCTAGATGGCCGGGGCCGTAGTTATAGAGTAGTCGCCGGAGACCGGAGGCCGCCTACCGGGCGAGTAGTGCTAGGGCGTGTAGCCGCTTACGAGCGGTAGATCCGTAAGTAGCCGTATAGGCTGGATCTAGGAGTACATGGTCTCTACTCTCGAGTAGACCGGCTTGCTAGAGTCCTTTGTCGCTGCGTAGCCCGGGATCCCCTGGGTCGCCGCATGGGCTAAATTACGGAGAGGAGTAGTCGGAGGGCGGTGCACTCGGACCGGAGGCCGCTTACGGTGGAAGGGTCTTCATGTAGTCGTGTAGACTTGAGCCCTAGAGGGTAGTCGTGTAGACTAGGCGTAGAGCAGAACGGAAGTTGGTCGGCGTTCCACGAGTTATTGACGTCTTCGCCTTCAAACGTACGGGCCCCGGCTGAGCCTAGTCCAGGTCACCTTTGCGGCGTGAAGGGACCTTCCCCGAGAGCGGGCGGAGCTTGTGTAGTCCTTCGGTGTTACGGATGCGACGGAGGACAAGATCACCAACGTTGAAGGAGCATTCCTTCGCGTTGTGATTATGGTAGCGTCGGATACCCTCCGGAGTACCTTGCGCCGGTTGGACGAGGGCGCGCGGCGCGCGAGCTTCTTCAAGTCCATCGATGTCGACTCGTCTCTTTGTCTTCGAACGCCTTCGTCGTAGTGCTCCACTTGCGGTGAGTCCCACATGACATCGGCGGAAGGATTGCTTGAGAAGCCGTAGACAGGAAGTACGGATGATGAGGACATGGCACCCATGCATACGGCCATGATGGGAGCATGGCATGGAGAAGAAGGAGTCCAAAGAGGGTGTCCAAGTCAACGAGGAGGTTCAAGAATCATCGGTTCGAGTCCCCAAGGTGGAGACCTAAACCAATTCGACTTCGTTTCAGTTTCGGACTCCCGAACAGCCGTCGTAAACGGACGCCCGAGTCACTGCGGGTTGGATTTGGACGTTCTATATATGTTTGGAAGCAGAATTTCATGGCGACTTCCAATGGCACGGTCTCATACCAAAATTCGTCCTGAGTCAACGGAATCGTCGAAACAAGTTGACGTCCAAAATCTGCCTCGGTGCTGCGACGCCATATTTTGGCCTTTGGGCCGTGTATCTTTGTTGAGCCCATTAGGGGTGCGTCCGGAGAGGGGTCACGCATCTAACCTCTATTCTTCCGTAGCCACCACCCTCATTAGGGTTTAGGGTTTTGCTTAAGTCATTCTGTCAAGAACAAGTCGGATCGTGAGGGTCAACAACCACCAAATCGGATTTATCTCCACTCACCGAAAGATCGGGCACCTCCCCCTATATCAAGTGGTATCAGATTTCCAGGTTGATCGGTGAGTTTATCGAGTGTTTTTTATTTTCCATAGTCCACAAAAACCATACAAAAAAATTTTACCTTGTCCCGGCCAACCCGTTTTAGCCTCGCACTGTTCGATAAGTGTTGGGGTTGAATGAGGTGCTAATTCTGTTTTCGTAGGCTGATCTCGGTGTGTCTTTTCCATCTCCTTTGCCACCAATTTTCTACCGCCGCCGTTTCCTTCTTTTCTTCCGCCGGATATTTATTAGTTCTCCACACGTTCCTCTCTCGGTTGACGAAACCGTGTCGCGCGCCTCGGTTGAGAAGCGGACACCGCGTGTCGTTCGCGGGTCGGATCGTCCGCCACGCATCGCTCAACGGCACACGAGTTCGAGTTCCGGTGGAGCGGCGCATTGTGACCTGGGCCGCCGCTCCTCGCGGCTCCAGTGCGTGCGTTCGGTGCCCCCGCGCGATTCGTTCCCCCCCCCCCCCCCCCCCGCGTGAATTGCTGGAAAAAAACAAAAAAAAAGAGCAAGAAAAGCAAAAGAAAACAAAAAAAAATAGGGAAAGAGGGACGATCGGTTCGGCAACGCCTTCCACACACCGTTTCGGGCTCGCCGAGCGTGCCTTTTACCTCATTTTCCACTTTTTCTTTCGTTTTCCTTTTCTTTCTTCTCCACACTTGTGATCGGCGACGTTTGTGACGGGTTTAGCACTATAATTCAACTTCGCATTATTGTTTGATTGTGCTAATCCTTCAATTGAGTGCAGCCTTCCCAAAACTCCACAAAGTTTTACGCCGAGCAGATTTTGTTTCCCCAGGCAATCGCTCCTCCAATCTTTCACGGGTTCCACTTAGGTTGGTTGCAGGTCGCCCCTGTGTGTGTGGTAAGAACAGATAAGAATTTGATAACAGCACTAGTGTGAGCACCTTGTGAGTCGTTCCACCACATTTTCTTTTGTTTTGTGTTTGCGCTAACCATGGCAGGAGATGTCGACAAGACGGATGCGAACGAGCTGTTCAATCAGATCATCCTCGCGGAGACGGCCATCAAAACCACTCTCGACACCGTCGTGGCACGCCTCGATGCATTGACGACAACGATCACCGAGTTGCAGAAGGATAGAGATCACCGCCGCGGGGTACGTCACCACACTAATGATTCCTTTGCTCCGATTAAATTTAACATTCCATCTTATAATGGCAAATATGATCTTGCTGCATATCTTGATTGGGAGTTAGAGGTCGACCAACAATTTTTATGTCATGATATTCTGCTAATTCTCAGAGCCTGACTATTCTTAGTGCATTTCTTGATTTTGCTTTTAGTGTGGTGACATTAGATATAAACAGAAACATTCCACTAATATTCCCACCACTTGGTCTCAATTAAAAGCTGCTATGCGACATTGATTTGTGCCTTCATATTATAAGAGGAAAACAAAGCGGGTAATGCGGGGAACGGTCCATTGTTGTATCTCTTGCCACACCTAACCTTTCGCAGGATTCCGATCCAAAGCACGAGGTTAAGGACGACTTGGTGGCACCTGGGGAGGACACATCCTCTTATGCAATTTCAGAACCATCACTTCCCAATGACCCTCCTACGCCTACTACAAACATAGGTACTACTCATGATGCTACGCTCATGGATGGTGAGAATTGTCTTAACCTTCTAAATTTTTCCATAAATCATGATATCATAGAGCAATTTTCAGTGGAACCATCTCTTGATGAATCTTTGTCACATGCTGTTTTGCTTGATGTTCCTTGTGATAAAGATGATTTGGTTGATAATGCTTCAGTTTTACATGCTTTGGAACCAAATACTATTGCTGAAATTAAGCATGTTATGCATATTGTTAGTGCTAATGATGAGCATTATTCTTCTTCTTTATATACTTTGGGTTACATTGAATTTGATATTTTGTGTAACCTAGATTGTTGGAAACGCTTTCTAAATATGCTGATTTTTGATGTTTTCTAAACACATATCATGCTATTGGTAAATATAACAACAAAGGAGAATATATGATACACCGAGTGTACATTTGTGAAAATTTGAATTATCCTTTTGTTGTGCTCAATTCACGATCCACTAGAGGGCAGCCACACTACACATATTCATTCACCTTTCTCTAGTTCAGTTTAAATGACAAGTTTACTGAAAGGGAGCATTGTTGGTTGCTACACATATGCCTACTTTGTCTTGTTGGTACTAATCTTTTGCAGAGGTAGTGTTGTCAAATATTATGTGTCATCCGATCAAGATGCTTACATGCTCGCTAAATTTTATATGCAAGATGACATATTCACCAATTGGAGACATGGTGACATTCCTCCTCACAATAATTTTGATTTCTTTGGTTTTCGAAACACCATTAACTCTTGTGTTAATGCGGGGATCGGTTCCAAGTATGTCGGCGCTGAGGGCAGCTTTCATCAAGAAGGGGAGAATGATGAGGACATGACACCCATGCATACGGCCATGATTGGTGCATGGAATGGAGTAGAAGAAGTCCAACAAGGGTCAAGGTTGATCGGTTCGAGTCCCCATGGTGGAGCTTCAAAGAAATTCAAGTTCGAGTCCAGTTCGAAGTCCAGGAGCAGTGCGCAATAAAACGGACGCCCAGGTCGCATACGGAGTCGGTTTTGGACGTTCTATATATGGTTGGAAGCAGAATTTCATAAAGCTTCCAATGGCACCGGTCTCATGCCCAAATTCGTCCTGAGTCAACGGGAATCTGCGAAACAAGTTGACGTCCAGAATCTGCCAGGGCGCTGCGCCAATACCTTTTGGGCTGTTGGCCCAACAGGAGGCCCATGTGGGCCTAGGGTACTGTTCACACGCGTGAACAGTACCGGGTACTGTAGCGCCGCCCCTCGTGGCCGCCAGGGGCTGCGTCCCCTATTTAGATAGACCCCTCGTTTATTTTCAGACTTGAGTTTGATTTATTTGTTAGCCTTAGCTACAACCGAACAGCCGCCATCGTGCCGCCGTCGTGTAATTCAGACTCCACCTTCGAGTGATATTAAGATTGCTCACTTCAGATTCTTATTCGTTCTTCGATTGCGCGCGGAATTGATCTTCGTGATCGAAGTCGATCTTGCGCCGGCAAGGTTGAGAAGCCATCGGGAGTTGGATCAGCGATTGCATTGGCGCTTCGAGTCTCGCTCGTCGTAGTCGGATCGTGAGGGTCAACAACCACCAAATCGGATTTATCTCCACTCACCGAAAGATCAGGCACTCCAAGTCTCCGTAATGGGGACGTGGGTTCCCGATCTTCCGTCGGGTGGAGATAGCTATCGATTTGGTGGAGATGTCACACAAACGATCCGGCTTCCAATCAACACGACTAGAACCCCGCAATCGCAGCACCACTTCTCCTGCGGTTATCAACCATGAACTGCACGATTGACCTCGCCACGAGGGCTAATCCTTGCCCGAGAATTGAAAGACACAAGCAAGAACAAGAAAGAAACACAATGCGGAAAATTGCGGATGAATGATTAAGCTCACAAGTTGGGGTCTCACAAATCGATCGAGCGGCGAACTGTTCTTGACGAATGACTTAAGCAAAACCCAAAACCCTAATGAAGGTGGCGGCTACGGATAAATAGAGGTTAGGGGCGTGACCCCCCTATCTGGACGCACCCCTAATGGGCTCAACAAAGATACACGGCCCAAAGGCCAAAATATGGTGTCGCAGCACCGAGGCAGATTTTGGACGTCAACTTGTTTCGACGATTCCCGTTGACTCAGGACGAATTTTGGTATGAGACCGGTGTCATTGGAAGCTCTATGAAATTCTGCTTCCAACCATATATAGAACATCCAAATCCAACTCCGTATGCGACCTGGGCGTCCGTTTTACGACGGGCTGTTCCTGGAGTCCGAAACTGAAACGAAGTCGAATTGATTTGGGTCTCCACCTTGGGGACTCGAACCGGATGAGCCTTGAACCTCCTCGTTGACTTGGACACCCTCTTTAGACTCCTTCTTCTCCATGCCATGCTCCCATCATGGCCGTATGCATGGGTGCCATGTCCTCATCATCCTCCCCTTTTTGACGAAAAGCCGTCCTCGGTGTCGATTGTACTCGAAACCCATCCTGCAAAGCACAATGGAGAACGGGGTTGCGAAAACAAATGGAACTGAAATAATTATGAGGAGGGACATAACCTTGTTTCCAGTTTTTGAGTGTGTCATCTTGTATGAAAAATTCAGCAAGCATCCAAGCTTCTTGATCGGAAGGCACACGTTGTACGTCAACACCATCCTGCAAAAGATTAGCTCCAACAAACGACAATGCAGGAATAGATGGTAGTACACAACAACGATTCCCTTCTCGGGAGTGAACCTTTTTCTTTAAAACAAAACCGTTAGAGGAACATGTGAATATGTTTGTATGATAAATGCCTCTAATCGATCACCATCTTGCACAACAAAAGAAGAATTCAGATTTGGACAAATGTAAACCCGATGTACCATATATTGTCCCTTGGAGTTATATTTGCCAATAACATGATATGAATGTCTAGACAACCATGACAAATCAGCATATGCAAAAATTCTCTCTTCTGAACAATCTAGATTACACAAATCATCAAATTCAATGTAACCCAAAGTATGTAAAGAAGACAATAAGTTTTGCTCATCATGTGCACTAGCAATAGGAATAACATGTTTATATCCGGCGAAGTGTTTGGTTTCAAAACATGTAAAACTAAAGCATTTTCAAACAATTCATCTTTATCACAAGGAATATCAAGCGAATCATCATGTGACATAGATAAATCTAGAGAGGGTTCCACTAACAATTGCTCTTGGATAGCATGGTGTATGGAAAAATTCAGCATATTATGACAATTCTCACCTTCTATAATTATAGCACCATGGTCATTACTGTGTCCTCGGTAAAAATATCGGTGCCTTTGTGAAGTGGTGGTTCTGAATTTTCACATGAGGATGTGAGATCCTCATTTTCTTCTATGTCATCCTTGTCCTCTTGCTTTTGTTCAGAATCCTGCAAAAGGTTAGGTGGAGCAAGAGATACAACAATGGAGCGATCCTCTAAACTAATCACCTCATCATATGAATTTAATGTAGGAGGTGGATGAACAAAAGTTTCTCTCATAAGAATTTTCATAGCATTCCAAGTTTGAGGTTTATCGAATTATTTAAAGACTCCCACCAAGATAAAGGTGAGTGTCGCAAAACACTAGCCGCATTTTTTACCTTCCTCCTTGGACACATAAAACGAGTAGCAAATATTTCTTCAATGGCAATTTCCCACTCCATGTATGCATCAGCACCCACACCATTGTATGTTGGTGGATATGAAGAATTTGTCATGGCCGGAAGACAGAAAAAACAACACAAACGGTGAAGTTTATCCCTAATAATCTCACTACACACTCCTCTCGGGTGGAACACGGAACACACTCTATTGTGTCTTACCAAGCTCTTACAAGTGTACGACGAAATACAAAGAAAATGATACTTACCAAAGGGAGTGAAACCGCGATTGCAAGGTCAAAACTATATTGATCAGAAGAAAGTATGTGGAGCTTGGGAGGCCAAAATATAATATGAAGGATTAGCAAATATCGAATGCGATTAGCGAAGTTCAATAAGTGTCCAAGGCACAAGTCACAATTGTTGGCTAAGACGGGTCCTATCGTAGCACAACAAGGTAAAAAATAACAAGGAACGATGGACAAAACTCAAAGAACTTAGCGAGAATGACGAGTTCTGTAAATAGAGCAGTTTTTTCAGCACTAGTAGAAATCAAAAACGGGCGCTTCCAAAGGGGTACCAGCAAACGAGTTGATCTTTGGCCAAATTTTTTACCACTGAACTAAGATCAGCAAAGATGGAAGCACAAGAAAAATCACCTGAAACAAAGGTGTATTGCGGCCTAGGGAAATTCTGGAACTTTTTCAGAAATCCCTCGAAACGAGTAAATGAATTTTTTTCTTTTTCTTCCTGATTTTTTTTGAATTTTTTGAGAATGGAGAAATCGACGAAGTTGGTGAATCATATGTGCAACTTTTCGTTGCCAAGCTCCTGTAAAAAATTGAGCCAAAACGGAGCACCGAGCGAAAAGTTATGCCTGTTGTATGGAAGGTCACTCAACCTATGTTTTCCAAAAGGCACAAATCGGCAGGAAACGCAGCGGTGGCCATGGAACGCAGGGGCACAATCCTCCCTGGTATAAGCTGTAGGTATTGCAAGATTATGAATCAAGGAGGGGCTCAAAGGTGGTTTGCAACCTATCTATGGCCGTGGCGTGGCGGGGAATTCACACAAGGCGGCTAGCGAGGGCAAGTCGAGTGATGTGGTGGCTCGACTTGTAACACGGAAAAGGTGGATGGACTAGCGGGGGAAACAAAACAGCGACGGCGCGGTTGAACTACGATGATGAACACGACCTAAACCAGCAACAAGACTCGAACACGGACACAAACTCAACAAAGCAATCCGAAAACGAAATTGCGAGGCGAAAAACTAGGGTTGTAGGACAGCAGAAATTTTTTTAAAGATTTTTGTGGACTATGGGACGAAGGCGAAAACACTCAAAACTAGGGTAAGCCTGACGGTGATACCGAGGCTGCGATACCACTTAATGGGGACGTGGGTTCCCGATCTTCCGTCAGGTGGAGATAGCTATCGATTTGGTGGAACGTCACACAAACGATCCGGCTTCCAATCAACACGACTAGAACCCCGCAATCGCAAGCACCACTTCTCCTCGGGTTATCAACCATGCACCGCACGATTGACCTCGTCACGAGGGCTAATCCTTGCCGAGAATCGAAAAACACAATCAAGAACAAGAAAGAAACACAATGCGGAAAATTGCGGATGAATGATTAAGCTCACAAGTTGGGGTCTCACAAACCGATCGAGCGGCGAACTGTTCTTGGACGAATGACTTAAGCAAAACCCGAAACCCTAATGAAGGTGGCGGCTACGGATAAATAGAGGTTAGGGGCGTGACCCCCCTCTCCGGACGCACCCCTAATGGGCTCAACAAAGATACACGGCCCAAAGGCCAAAATATCGTGTCGCAGCACCGAGGCAGATTTTGGACCTCAACTTGTTTCGACGATTCCCGTTGACTCAGGATGAATTTTGGTATGAGACCAGTGTTATTGGAAGCTCTATGAAATTCTGCTTCCAACCATATATAGAACGTCCAAATCCAACTCCGTATGCGACCTGGGCGTCCGTTTTACGACGGGCTGTTCCTGGAGTCCGAAACTGAAACGAAGTCGAATTGATTTGGGTCTCCACCTTGGGGACTCGAACCGGATGAGCCTTGAACCTCCTCGTTGACTTGGACACCCTCTTTGGACTCCTTCTTCTCCATGCCATGCTCCCATCATGGCCGTATGCATGAGTGCCATGTCCTCATCACTCCGGACTTCCGGAGTTTCCGGGTTTGCCCCGGATACTCCGAGTCTTAAAGCCTCAACGGCTATATTCTGGGTGAGGGGGTATAAAAACCCCCTCCACCCCTTCATTTACTCCTCTCTCCTGCCTTTTTCAACCTGAACACTTCAGACCTCATTTACTCCCTCCCTTCACTCCCCTTGGCTCAAGTTTGGTGAGATTTGTTGTGGGGATTTAAGAGGGTTTGAGAGCAAGAGCTTGGAGAGTGCTTGTGAGGCGATTTCCCATCTCTAGAGCACCTCGTTCTTCGCTTGGTTGGCAAAATTCGTGTTTGTTACTCTTGGAGCTTTGAGCTCTTAGCCGGCTAGGCGTTGCCTTGGAGCATCCAAAGATTGTGGCTGCCCAAGGAAGTTTGTATCACCCCGACTTTGAGTAAGTAACTCTAGCTTGATCTTTGTGGTCGCTAGAGGGAGGAAAGTGACCTAGGTGTAAAGGTCCACCCTTCGTGGGTACCTCAACGGAGACGTAGACCTCAAGGTGTGAGGTTGAACTCCAAGTAACAAATCCTTGTGTCTCTTGTGCTTGTTCATCTTGTTGTATGCTTGTTTCTATCTTGAGCACATATCTAGGGTTTGGTGCCGATCTACTTCGTGTTGAGGTTCCTACAAGATTTGAGTGGATAAATAGGCTTGTCTCATCTCAGTGCATAACTTATTTTCACAGATTTACATTTGAGCAAGTTTAATTTCTGTCGAATTTGTTTCCTCCCTAACAGGCCGGAATATCCGAACATTTTCCCGGATTCTCCGGATTTCCCGGAGTATCCGGAAAAATATCCGGAAACTCCGGACCTGTATTTGACAGCTGTGAAAAAGTTTGTGATTTTCAGGATCGACTATTCACCCCCCCTCTAGTCGACATCTTGATCCTTTCGGTACGTATTTAATTGTGTAGTTGTAACTAGGTTATTATTCTAGTTGCGAATGGATGACCCAATCGATGTACACTCGCAGTTGCAAATACTGAGTGCTTCCGTCTGGTATTGTACTACCCCTTCAGTTGCAACCGAACAACGATTTCAAATTGCAATTAATCAGTACTTCCGTCTGATACTGAACTACCCCTCCAGTTGTTGCAACTAGACAGTGGTTCGAGTTGCAATCGATCTACACTGTGAGTTGCAAATACTGAGTGCTTCTGCCTGATATTGTACTACCCCTTCAGTTGCAACCGAACAACGATTTCAAATTGCAATTAATGAGTACTTCCGTCTGATACTGAACTACCCCTTCAGTTGCTGCAACCAGACAGTGGTTCGAGTTGCAATCGATCTACACTCTGAGTTGCAAATACTAAGTGCTTCCGCCTGATGTCGGTGCGGAAAGTAGTCCCGACACTAACTAGTAGAAAGCGCCGTGTCCGTCTCTTGATGGTCGGTGCTAAGCTACTAAAGACACTTGGTTTATCCTGGTTCCGGCCGGGGCCGTACGTCCAGCAGGGGTGTGCTCGTGGCACTATATTGCTTTGCACCGGGGTGCCTGTAGTGGGGCGGCTACAAACAAGGAGGGAGAGGAGGCGTGGCCTCCAAGTCCCAAGTGGTTGGAGATGTTGTGGGAGAATTGTGAAGTGTGTGCGTGAGATGGTTGCAAGTGTTCGTGTGTCGATCTGTCTGTCCATGTCCCTTTGCGGCGAGGGGGTTCACCTTCCCTTTATAGGCCAAGGAGAGGGTGAATTACAGGCATGCCGCACTATTCAGCTACATGAGGAAGTATGGCCTGTGCCGCCGCAGAGTTGGCGGCCGCCTTGACGGTCCTCGCCACGATCCGGTCATCGGGGCGCGTCTTGTACCCGAACAGGGGCGTAGTGGTTGGCCGTGGCGTCCTCAGGCGGGCTCGAGGAAGCCGTTGACGTCGATCCGTACGGGGTACGGTGGCGGGCGTGGCGGCGTCCCTTCCCCGCGCGCCTCACGGCACGGAGTGGTTGCAACAGCGCCAGGCGTGGTGTTGCAAGCACGGGGGCGGCCGCACGAGATCAACGGGGGCGGGGATGGCGTCCCGCCCGGCCCAAGATCATGATTTGACCCCGCAGGCTCACGAGAAAGCATTCGAGGGGTGCGGCCGGCCCCCTTCGGGGACGCGGCGCGTTAGCCGTACGGGAGTAGGCGGCGCGGTGTCACGGGGGCGACACCGGCCATGTTGCACGGTCCCCCACGGTGGCGGGGATGGGTTTTCCCCTAGGGAGTTGGCACGACTGCGCCGGGGCGTGATTCCCAGGCGCATGATGGCGCCGCCCCGCCGTATCAGAACATTAAATGCCCGTACCCGCGTGCGGGAACGGACGTGCGTGTGAGGGAGGCTTCGATCGAGGCGGAGACGGACCCTCGAGGGAGGCGGAGCCCGCTCGAGGGGGGGCGTGAGCCCTCGAGCGAGGTGGGACCCGCTCGAGGGAGGCGTAGACCCTCGAGCGAGGCGGAGCCTGCTCGAGGGAGCCCTCGGTTGGGCCATTCCGGCGGGCCGTGGGGCCGCCACGGTGTGGGCCGCGCCTTGGGCGCGTGCTTAAGTGAGAGATGTCTTGTTTTGGTTTTTTGCAGGTTTCAAGCAGGATTCCCCTGGTTGTTTTAGGGGACCCTCAGGGCTGTCCCTGACAGTAGCCCCCAAGCATCTGCAGGCGTGCCGGCCAGACTCCCGCAGATGCTGGAACCTACTGATAGGACATCCTCCCCCCTGGTTGCCAAAGCTTTCCGTGGGGCCGCGTCAGCGGACCCGCGGGTCTAGCCCCCGAAGCCCCGCAGAGCGTGGGTGCTTGCGGGCGGGGGTTTTACCGTGGAATTTGGTCAGCGGGCGTGGTGCATATTTCAACCGGCATCGGCGGTGTTTCAGCCGGCTTCGGTGACGCACATGCGACTGGCACTATCCGCGGCCGGTGCAAGCGAGGAGGTGTAGCCGTGCGTCGAGCCCCCGAGCCTGGGCCCGTTCAAGGCGATCGGGGCGAGCTCTCCGTCTTGTTCTTAACGCGCCCTCGCCGTCCCTCTGCGGGACGGAGGGTGAGGTTTCCACAACCCCCATCGATCGGGTCGCGGATTGCGGATTCCTCATTGAGCCGTTAGTGGGTGGTTCGAGTGGACGCCCGTTCCCCGTTCGATAAGGGTAGGCCGCACGGTCCGGAGACACGTCCATTAAAGCGCTTGCGTGGGTTTCCTAGGTGGGGCTCGGTCCCATTCACTAGGGACCGAGGGCGCGGAAGCTCTCCCTCGGTGGGATCCCCCCCGCTAGCCGCCCTCGCCGGCTCTCGAACACGACATGTGGGGCACCCTCGAGCCGGTGGGCTCGAGGAAAGGATCGAATGCGCGTGCCCTCGTCATCCCCGACTGCGGTGATCCGGGGCGCCCGTTCGAACCCGTCGAGGGTCGGGCTTCGAACCTCCGATCGTAGGGTCGTGCGGGGTAGCAGCTAGGTGCTCCCGTCTTTGCATCTGCAGGTTTCGAGGGTCCCTGATCGTGCCAGCCCTCGAACAGCTGATCAGTAGAGTTGTGCAGGGTGGCGGCTGGGCGCCCCCGTCTTTCACATCTGCAGGTTTCGAGGATTCCTGATTGTGTCAGCCCTCGAACCGCTGATCAGTAGTTCTCGTGTATCGAGGGCACCTGCGGTCCCCGTTTTATTTCGAACGGGCTTCGAGGCCGCCGGTCGATATTTGCACCCTTCGAGGGTCGAATTTGTTTGAGCCAGGGGCTCGGGCTGCTCGAGAGTCTTCCTTACTTGGTAAGGGACCGGGCCATTTAATGCTCACAGTCACGACTGTAGTCTCGCGCCGCGGGCGTGCCTTTTTAGGCGCTGCGGCCGCGCGCGTAGTGAGTGGAGCGGGCAGGCGGACGTGACCGCCTGCCGCGGCCCCCCGATTACCACGCTGTGATGATGGCGTTCGTGCGGTTGCGTGGCCGCCGCGGTCGTGGTGGGGCCCGTTCGTCAGCGGGAGAATATTCCACCTGCAGTTAATGCGCCGTGGGCGCGCGCTCCGGAAAACACGCCTGCAGTCTATAAATCCGATGGAAGGGGAAAGGGCGGTTTTCACCTTGTTATTCACCGTTCTTGCTCCTTGCGCCCCAGCCCCCAAGTTGTTCTCGCCATCGCACCTTTCTCCTTTCGGAGCTCTTCTTGTTCCTTGTCCTTCGCTTCTTCGCCCGCCCGCATGGCTCCCCAACAGCCTCTCACCATCATCGACCCGTTGGCGTGGGAGCACTCGACGGTGACGCGGGCGGCCCCGAACCGGCCCGGGTAACCGCCGGCCACCGGCGGCGAACGAGGATGGACGGCCGGCCGAGTGGATTGTGCCGTCGGGAAGGGAGCAAGCGCCCAACCCTCCGAGCGGCTACGTGGTCAGCTTCGTCCGCTTCCACGAGCGGGGCTTCATGGCGCCGGCGAGTCGCTTCATGCGGGTTCTCTGCCCCCACTACGGCGTGGAGCTTCACAACTTTGCGCCGAACGCGATCTCGCAGGCGGCCACATTCGTTGGCGTCTGCGATGGCTTCCTGGGGATCCTGGTGAACCGGGATCTCTGGATTCACATCTTCCGCGCGGAGTTGTTCACGCTGCCGACGTCAGAGACGAGGACCCACCGCGCGGTGCGCGCCGGCGGCATGTTGCTCGCCGTGCGGAGCCAGCGCAAGGACGACTACATCCCCTGCATGATGATGACCAACAATGCAGGCTGGGAGCGGGGGTGGTTCTATCTCCATAACGACGAGCCCGGCCTCCCCTCCTACACCGGTCCGGTGCTCCGGGAGAGGCCCGCCTCCCGGTACCACGGGGGTGTCCCCGCCCTCGCACCCGGGGCGCGGTTGGACTCGCTCCCCGGCCGCGCCGAGGAATGCGGCGGGCCGCGGGGCCGACCGCGGAAGTCGTCCTCGCCCACCTTCACCACCGGCGGATCGTCCCCACGATGGAGAGGCCGCTCCGCATCTTCGAGATGACCGAGGCCGCGGGACCCCCTCGCGCCGGCGAGGTCGCGTTCGCCGCAGCCCCCTCCCGCAGGAGTACGCGGCTACCCGGCGTGGTGCGCCATCGACCCCAAGTCCGGGCGCAACGACCGGCCCACGGGTGAGAGGAGCTGCGGATTTCGCTTCCAATTTCACCCGCTTTTCCGAGTAGCCGACGCATTTCCATGTTTCGCCCGGGTTGGTGAGCGTGAGCGCCGCGAAGTCCGAGCCGCCCACTCCCCGCTCTCGCGCGCTCGCGCGCGCGGGCGCTAGCCGAGAGCGGGAGCGAGTGGCTCGCAAGAGGGAGCGTGTGAGGCGGCACGGGGGAGCGCCGTGAGCGGAGGGAGCGAGGAATACCGGGCCGCGCGAGCGGCCGAGGGGCTCTCCTCGCCGGGGGACCGAGGAGTACTCGTCATCGGACTAGGAGGAGGAAGAGGAGGAAGAGGTTAGGGGGCGGGCCCTCCCCCGATAGGTGGGAACCTCGCACCCCCGTCCCCGAGCCGGCTCCGTGGCGGGAGCAAGATCGCCGCACGGGACGGGCGCGAGGCGCCCGCCGCCGGCAATCGACAACGGGGGGCGGCGCGGGCCGCGGAGGCGCCGGTGCGCGCCCGGGAGGGGCGTACGGCGGAGCGCGCCCACGCGCGGGGCGCGGGCCCGCGCGCGCGGTGGAGGCGGCCGGAGGCGCGGCGGCGACCGTGCCGGCCGCGCCCGCATCGTCGGCTGGGACCTCGAGGAAGAGGAAGCACGCCTTCTCCTCTTCGAGGTGAGGGATTTGTTGTCTCGAGAGGTTGCGTGCTTGATAGGCGGGGATTTGACGGTTTGCTTGTATTTGCGCAAGGTGGTGCCAACTGTGCCCCCCTTGCACCGGCCAAGGTGTTGAGGGCGGACGCGTCCATCCCCACCCGACGGCGTTTGTCAAGGGCGCCGCGAGCGGGAGCGAGCGCGGCGGCGGCCGGCGAGCGAGAGCTCGCAGAGTGCGGCCGAGGCCTCCGGCCGCGGCCGGTGGTTTCGCCGCCCGCCGCGCGCGGCCGGCGGGCGTTGAGGGGGCGGCGGGCGCCGGTCGTGGTGGAGGCGCGGCAAGCGACGGCCGTGGCGGTGGCGCGGCCGGGAGGGTGGAGGTACGGCCCGGTGGCGCCGGTTGCGGGGGCGTTGCCGCGGCGTCGTCGTGGTGGGTCATCCGGCGCCCGCGGGCGCCGAGACGCGGCCGGGGCGGCGGCCGCGCGCGCCGCAGAGCCCGCGGCCACGGAGGTGCGGCCGAAAGCGGTGGTGGAGGTGCGGCCGGAGCCCGTGCTCGCCGGCGGCTCCCGTGCGATGGCGGTGGAGATCCCGACGATGACACCCCCGCCGCCGGGTGGGACCGGTGGGTGAACTTCCCCACGCCATCCCCCCGAGCCCCGAGAGGAAGGGGGCGCTCGTGAGGCGGTGGGACGGCCACATGGTGGCCGGGGGCCGAGGGCACGGTGCCGAGGCTTCTTCCTCTCGCGTCGGCCGCTCTGCTTCGGGAGAAGGGCGCGTATACGGTCCGCCCGCCTTCGCCGACACCCGGGAGGAACAGGAGCTGTGGAGAGAGCTCCGTGACCACGGCGCCGCGCTCAACCGGGCGTTGAACGAGGCGCTGCGGATTCATGGAGGCCCGGCGTGGCGCGTCTTCCGGGTGAGGCGCTGTTGCCCATTCTCATCGATTTCGTCGTTTTCCGTGCTTGTTACTCGCGACGTTACGCTCATCGGTTTTGGTTCGTTGGCGGCAGGAGCTCGAGCACCGCGCCCGCGACAAGTACGGCGCCTTCGACCAGATGAGTGCCGAGCTTCGCCGGCTCCGGGGAGCGACGTGACGCCTTCGTCACGCTCGCGGAGGCCTTGAGGACCCCCGACGGCTGGTTGTCGTACCGCGCGGAGGTCCTACGCGACCGGCCTCCGGAGCATGAGGGCCGGCCGCGACGCGTCCCCCCCGCCCTCGAGCGGATTTGCACAGCCCTCATCGATCGGGATGAGGCGCCGCAGCAGAGCGTGGGGGATCTCGGAGAGGATGCGCACCTTGGCGACCAACCGGGAGGCCGAGGTGGGCACGGTCCGGGCGACAATCGGGAGCTCCGCGCGTGGCTCCGGGGAGGCGCGAGCCCAACCGAGCCGGGGGCCGAGGAGAGGGCGCGGACGACCGAGCGAGAAGGCCAAGGAGGCCGACGAGCCGAAGGCCGCCCTCGACGCCAAGGTTTCGCACTCGCCATGGTGGAGGACCGGCTCCCGCAAGAGCGCGCCGCACGCCGGGGGGCCGAGGGTCGCCTCCGGCGAGAACGGACCGCTCTCGCTGACGCTCGGTCGGCGCTCGAGCAGAGCGCTCCGCTCGCGAGGCGCCGCGTGTCGCCGGGACGAACGGGACGCTGAGGTCTCGAGGCTTGACGGTGAGCTGATAGCCCTCAGCATCGCGAACGCGGATCAGGAGCTAGCCCTCAAGGAGAAGGGTGCCACCGTCGTCAGCCTGCAGCAAGCGATCGAGGCCGAGCGTCGCGCTCTCGAGGTGGAGAGGAAGCAGGTTGAAGGTGAGTCGCCGTTTCGTCTTTTGTTTTGCTGATCCGCCCTTCAAGGGTTCGTTCCCTTTCGATTTGTTTCGCCGGTGACGTTCGAGCTCGCGCACCGCGCCGGGGGCGCGCCGCCGACCGGCCGAGGCGCCGCAAAGCTTCCTACAACTCCTCCGAGCAGGAGCCGGTCGAGCCGCGTGCCGCGCGCCCTCGAGACCCGCGGGCCGTCGAGGAGGGCGAGGCGCAGGCTGGAAGCTCGTTGGCCAGCCACCTGCGCGCCCTCGGCGGGCACGTCTCTAGGCGCATGCACCGCGCTCTGTGCCTTGGCGTCCAGAAGGCTCTCGGCGTGGTGCGGTCCCACTACGAGATCAACTTCGAGGCCGTGGCGGAAGGCTACATCGTCCCGGAGGGCGTCAAGGACGAAGTGGCGATGGAGCGCGTGGACGCGCTGGCCGCCGATGCGCTCGCCGAGGCCTTCGAGGAGTTCGTGTTCCCGGACGCCGCGGACGCCGACGCTCCTCCAGCCTGAAGATTGCTGGGCGGCGAGCCCTTTTTGTTTGTATGCTAGTGCATGGGCCGTATGGCTATGTAAATGAACAAATCATTTTGTTTCAAACACTTGTGAAAGCGAAATGGTGTTCTTTACTTTATTGCGCTGTTTTGTTTCTTCCATCGCCTGAGTAAATTCGAGTTTAGGGAAGTTCGATTTTCGCGAGTAGCCTGCTGGGCCGGAGGCAAGAGAGAATGGTCGTATCCTCGTGGAGGCGTAGGCTATCTCTGACTCGCGCGTCCTTTCCGCTAGGCCGTCTGCGCCCCGTCCAAATTTTGCTCGAGGCCAAGGTCGAGCCATACTTAGCGCGCGTGGGTTTTTTGCGAAAAAATGGGAAAATTTTTGGGGGGGGTGCCCCCCGTAGTAGCCCCCGAGGGTGACTTGGGTTTCAGGGGAAAGCCGAGTTGCCCTTTTCGTGGAACTGTTGTTATTTACATTTGAGCCGCCAACTGGGGTGTTGGGTTTTTGCGATTTACAACAAAAAGAACATGGAAATCCTAGCTAAGGATAGAAGCGATGTAGCTGCCGGATGTTCCAAGCGTTGGTGAGCTCTTCGCCGTCCTCATTGGCTAGCTTGTATGTGCGGGCTTGAGCACCTTCACCACGACGTAGGGTCCATCCCACGGAGGTGATAGCTTGTGGCGTCCTCGGTTGTCTTGGTGTAGCCTTAGGACCAAATCCCCCCTCGGCCGAAGTCCCGCCGCGCACTTTTCGAGCTTGATAACGCCTTAGGGACCGCCGGTATCTTGCGGAGTGCATTAGGGCCACAAGGTGCGCTTCATCCAACTCGGTCCAAAGTGAGTCTTCGCGAGCCCGCCGGGTTGGTGTCCTTGTCATAGCCCCGCACCCCCGGGTGAACCATACTCTAAGTCCGTGGGGAGGACGGCCTCCGCGCCATGGACTAGAAAGAATGGGGTGAACCCGTGTGGCTCGCTTGGGGTGGTCCTTAGGCTCCACACGACTACGTGCAATTCCTAGAGCCATTTCGACCGGACTTATCCAAGCTGGTCGAAAATTCTGGGCTTGAGGCCTTGTAGGATCATGCCGTTGGCACGCTCTACTTGGTCGTTGGTCTGTGGGTGTGCCACGGCTGCCCAGTCCACACGGATGTGGAATTTATCGCAAAACTCCAGGAATTTCCTGCCCGTGAACTGGGACCCGTTGTCGGTGATGATGGAGTTCGGCACTCCAAAGCGATAGACGATGTCGGTGAAGAACGTCACCGCTTGCTCGCCCGAGGTTCGTGATGGGGCGCACCTCCACCCATTTGGAGAATTTGTCGATCGCAACCAAGAGGTGGGTGAAGCCCCCCGGCACCTTTCGCAAGGGCCCGACGATGTCCAGCCCCCACACGGCGAAAGGCCATGTAATGGGGATGGTCTGTAGGACGTGCGCGAGGGAGGTTGGATTTTCGGGCGTAGAACCGGCACCCTTCGCGGTGCGCACGATCTCGCCGGCGCCCACGACCGCGGTGGGCCGCAGAAGCCCCGGCGAAACGCCTTGCCTACGAGGGTGCGGGGCGCGACATGGTGGCCGCGGATCCCCGCACGTATGTCCCGAGGAGCTCGCGCCCCTCGGGGATGGGCACGCATCACCGCAGATGCCGGGAGGCGCGCGCTTGTACAGCTCGCCGTCGACGAGAGCGAATGATTTGACCATCCTGGCGATGCGCCTGGCCTCGGATCGGTCCGAGGGGAGTTCCCCTCGGTCCATCCAGGCAATGTACTTGTCGCGCCAGTCCGCCAGGTTGGGGGCCGGCTCGACATCCATAACTTCGGCCTCGTCGGCGCCGTACCCCTCGAGGAGGGATAGCACGTACGCCTCGTTCGAGGGGTCCTCCTCCATGGGCTCCGCGCCCGCTGGATTCGAGGGTGCCCCCGAGGGTTCCACGTGGTTCGAGGGGTGCGGCTCGAGCGAGACGGACGGTTAGGCGACGTCCCGAGCAAAGACATTTGGGGAGACGGTGATCCGCCCCGATGCGATCTTGGCAAGCTCGTCCGCCTCTTCGTTGTACCGTCGGGGCACGTGATTGAGCTCGATGCCATAGAATTTGTCCTCGAGGGCCCGCACGGCCTTGCGAGACGCCTCCATCTTGTCGTCGTGGCGCCCTCGCGTTCTTCAAGACTTGATCAATCACGAGCCGCGAATCTCCCCGCACGTCGAGACGCTTGACGCCTATCTCGATGGCGATCTTGAGGCCGCGGAGCAGGCCTCGTACTCGGCCATGTTGTTTGACGCGGGGAAATGGAGGCGCACGGCGTACCGCATGTGCTCCCCGAGGGGTGAGATGAAAAGCGGCCCGCACCCGCCCCCCGTCTTCATCACCGAGCCGTCGAAATACGCAGTCCAACACTCGCCCGGATTTGTGGTGGCGGCAATCGCGTGTCCGTCCATTCGGCAACGAAATCCGCCAAGATCTGGGACTTGATGGCCTTGTGCGGGGCGTAGGCGAGCGTCTCGCCCATCAGCTCCACCGACCACTTGGCGATCCTGCCCACTGCGTCTGGATTGCGGATGATCTCCCCCAGCGGAAAGGAGGAGACCACTGTGACAGGGTGGGCCTCGAAGTAGTGGCGAAGCTTGCGCCAGGCGAGGACCACAGCATAGAGCAACTTTTGCACTTGGGGGTAGCGTGCCTTGGTGTCGGACAAGACCTCGCTGATGTAGTAGACCGGTCGTTGAACCGGCAGGGCGTGACCCTCCTCCGTACGTTCCACCACAATCACGGCGCTGACCACCTAAGTAGTCGCAGCCACGTAGAGGTACAGAGGTTCGCCGCCTTGCGGCGGTGTGAGGATTGGGGCGTGGGTCAGGGACGCCTTCAGCTTGTCGAGCGCATCCTGGGCCTCGGCGGTCCAGGAGAAGCGCTCGTGCTTCTTGAGGAGGCGGTAGAGGGGCAAGCCTTTCTCGCCGAGCCGCGAGATGAAGCGGCTCAAGGCGGCAAGGCACCCCAGCACCCTTTGCACCCCTTTGAGGTCCCGAATCGGACCCATTCGCTCGAGGGCCGCAACCTTCTCGGGATTGGTCTCAATGCCTCACTGGGAGACTATCTATCCTAGAAGCATGCCGCGCGGCACACCAAAGACACATTTTTCGGGGTTTAACTTTACCCCGTTGGCCCGTAGGTAGCCGAACGCGATGCTGAGGTCGCCAACCAGGTCGTCCGCCTTCCTGGTTTTCACGACTATGTCGTCCACGTACGCCTCGACGGTTCGCCCGATGTGGTCTCCGAAGACGTGCTGCATACATCGCTGGTACGTTGCGCCCGCGTTTCGGAGGCCAAATGGCATCGTGGTGTAGCAATACATCCCGAACGACGTGATGAGCGAAATCGCGAGCTGGTCGGACTCCTTCATTTTGATCTGGTGATACCCGGAGTAGGCATCAAGGAAACAGAGCGGTTCGCACCCAGCGGTCGAATCAACGATCCGATTGATACACGGCAAAGGAAAAGGAACTTTAGGACATGCTCTATTAAGACTAGTGTAGTCTACACACATCCGCCACTTCCCGTTCTTTTTCTTTACTAATACAGGATTAGCTAGACAAGTGGGGTGGAACACTTCCTTGATGAACCCAGCCTCGAGGAGCTTCCGCAGCTCCGCTCCGATCGCCCGCCTCCGCTCTTCGTCAAAGCGGCGGAGCCGTTGCTGCACGGCTCGGGAGTGAGGTAGGATGTCAAGGGAGTGCTCGGTGACCTCCCTCGGGATGCCTGGCATGTCCGAGGGGCTCCAAGCGAAGATGTCGGCGTTGGCGCGGAGGAAGTCGACGAGCACCACTTCCTATTGTGGGTCGAGGGTGGAACTGACCCTCAACGCCTTGCCTTCGGGGGCAGCAGGGTCGAGGGGCACTTCCTTGGTCTGCTCCGCAGCCTCGAAGCTGCCGGCGTGCTTGGCAGTGGAGTTGAGGTCTTCGTTGACCATCTTCTCCAAGTTGGCCACCAGCGCTTCATCCAGCGCTAGTGCTTCCGCGTGCTCCACGCACTCGACGTCGCAGTCGAAGGCGTGCTCGATGGATGAGCCCACGGTGATGATGCCGTTCGGCCCCGGCATCTTCATCTTGAGGTAGGTGTAGTTGGGGACGGCCATGAACTTGGCGTAGCAGGGCCGCCCAAGTATGGCGTGGTACGCGCCCCTGAACCCCACCACCTCGAAGGTGAGCGTCTCCTTCCGGTAGTTGCCCGGAGCGCCAAACCAAACAGGCAGATCGATCTGCCCAAGGGGTTGGACGCGCTTGCCCGGCGCGACACCGTGGAACGGCGTCGTGCCGGGCCGCAGCTGGTCCAACCCGATCCCCAACAGTCGCAGCGTGTGCACGTAGAGGATGTTGAGGCTGCTACCCCCGTCCATCAGGACTTTCGAGAACCGCGCGTTCCCGATGACTGGGTCGACCACCAACGGGTATTGGCCTGGGTTGGGGATGCGGTTTGGGTGATCCTCGCGGCTAAAGGTGATGACGTCCTCCGACCAGTCAAGGAAGGAGGGAGGCGCCTTCTCCGCGGCGAGGACCTCGTGCCGCTCCCGCTTGCGCTGGCGGCTCGACATGTCGACGGTTGGCCCCCCCGAAGATGAGGAAGACGTTCTCCACCGCGGGGAAGCCACCGGCGTCGCCGTCACCCCCATCCTTCTTGGCCTCGCCGTCCTTCGCGGCGGCGCGGCCGTAGAATTTTTTGAGCATGTCGCACTGCTCGAGGGTGTGGTTGACGGGGTGTCTTGTGGTAAGGACATGGCTTCTTCAAAGATGTTGTCGAAGACCCCCGACCTCGAGGGGCGGCCGAGGGCCTCGTCGAGCCGGGTCAACAAAGAAGGGCCTCGCCGTCGTCGGCGTCGCGTCCCCTCGCTCGCGCGCCGCGCGGCGCGGCTTCTTGCCCTTCTTGCCCCGCTTGTCCTTCCGGTGGAGCTCCTTGGACTTGCCGCCCTCGCGCGGCGTGTTGTCCGTGCGCTTGCCCTTTTTTTCGTCGAAGATCGCCCCCACGGCCTCTTCGCCCGAGGCAAAGCTGGTGGCGATGTCGATCAGCTCGTTGGAGTCCACCGGCGGGCTGCGTCCCAACTCGCGCACGAGGTCCCGCACGTGGTGCCCTCGAGGAAGGCGTGCACGATCTCGGATTGTGCCACGCTTGGGAGCTCCGTGCAGCGCTTGGAGAAGCGCCGTATGAAGTCCCGGAGCGACTCGCCGGGCCGTTGGGTGCAGGAGCGCAAGTCCCAGGAGTTCCCAGGGCGCACATACGTGCCCTGGAAGTTGCCGACGAACGTGTGGACCAGAGTCGTCCCGGTTGTGGATCCGGGCCGGCCGGCAGTGCTCGAGCCAGGTACGCGCCGAGTCGGCGAGGTGCAGGGGGAGGTTGCGGATGATGACCTCGTCGCTGGTAGCTCCACCCAGCTGGCACGCCAGGCGGTAGTCATTGAGCCACACGCGGGGATCCGTTTCCCCGTTGTACTTGACGATGGTCGTGGGCTGGCGGAAGCGCTGGGGGAAGGTCGCCGCGCGGATCTCCCGGCTGAACACGCGGGTCCCGGTGGGCTCTGGCGTTGGCGAGCGGTCCTCCTCACTGTCGTAGCGGCCACCCCGTCGAGGGTGGTAGCCTGCCGCCGCCCGTGCCTCCGCCTTGCTCGTCCGTCGAGCGTTGATGACGTTGCGGGCATCGCCATCTCGCGCTTGCCCGCGCGTGTTGAGGAGCCTTTCCCTGGCCGGTGTGTGCCCCGGGTTGGCGGGGCGCTCCGTCGCTCTACCCGCGTGAACCGAGGGGCTCGAGCCCCCCGCGCGCCCCCATCGTCCCGCGCGTCACCCCGCTCGTCGGATGCGGGACGCCGAGCTCTCGGCCCGCCGGACGGCCGCTTGCTCGATGAGCGCCCGCGCCTCGCGGTGCGGGTTTCGTGCCTCGGGCGTTGAAGGGGCGGGCATGGCTGCCGGCGGTTGTCGCGGCGGTAATGAGCTTTTGGCTTGCTCGAGGAGGAGTACTCGGGTCATTGGCATTGAAGTCGCATTAATGCGGTCGCGGGCTTGTATGCCCAGCTCACGCGCACGTTCGCCGCGCGCGAAGGCTTCTCCTGCCATGGAGGCGCGGAGTAACCGCACCGTCCGGTACTCTTCCGCCAGCTTGGCCTCGAGCTCGCGTGCTTGAGCCAGCTGCGCGTTGATGTCTGCCCCTGTTGGGGGTGAAGGAGCAGGGGCGCTTGGTCTAGCAGCCAGACGCGAGGTGGTCCCTAGAGCGGGCAGAACTTCCCCGTCGCCGGCGCCCGTTGCGCTGGTGGCGTTTGCCGGGTCGTTGGCGATGACCACGCAGCATTCCCGCGCGGGGTTGTAGCTCCCGGTGCTGGAGTCGTCAGAGCAGCCGAACCAGTAGTCCGTGGCGTCGAGGAACCGCTTGAACATTACTAGATTCGGCATGCCGAGAAGTCCCACTCGCGTACCCATGCAGGGTGGCGGGCGGCAGCGCGTCGAGGGAGCCTAGGGACGACTGGTCACCGGCGGAGGCGCTAGGGTCCCTGGCGACGAAAACGTGGCGGCCAGGGGGAACCTTGCACATCGTGGAGCCGGCATTGGCGTTGGCGATGTAGGCCGCTGTCGCGCCGCGCGGTACCGATGGGGAAGGGCGGTCCGAGACCATGCGTTCCCCCGCCGGGGGCGGCCGTCGTCATGCCGATGGGCGCGTCGCGTTGCGAGGCGACGCGCTCGGCATGCCGTCGCTCCGACCGCGCCCGGCGCAAGCGTTGGCCGGAGCGGCGACGGCACCGTGATGCGCGACGGCCCGCGCCGTCCGTGCGGGCGGGCGTTTCCGTCGTGGCGACGCGTGCGGGCCGGCGACCGGGGCGGACCGCGCTTGGCGCCGCGCACGGAGTTCCTCACGGTTGGTGAGGCGCATGAGGTAGCCGTTCCCCGTGGCCCGAAAATTCGGGCCCCCGAACCGGATTTTGAACCCGGCGGGAAGGGGGGTCCGAGCCGCCCATGGAGTAGCGCGTGCCGCCGTACTCGGTGCGAATCACCATCGAGAGAGCTGGTGTCAAGTTGACCTTTGACGCCGATGCCCCACGGTGGGCGCCAAGCGTCGTTGCGGAAAGTAGTCCCGACACTAACTAGTAGAAAGCGCCAAGGTCTGTCTCTCGATGGTCGGTGCTAAGCTACTAAAGACACTTGGTTTATCCTGGTTCCGGCCGGGGCCGTACGTCCAGCAGGGGTGTGCTCGTGGCACTATATTGCTTTGCACCGGGGTGCCTGTAGTGGGGCGGCTACAAGCAAGGCGAGAGAGGAGGTGTGGCCTCCAAGTCCCAAGCGAAGTGATTGGAGATGTTGTGGGAGAATTGTGAAGTGTGTGCGTGAGATGGTTGCCAGCGCTCGTGTGTCGATCCGTGTGTTCCTGTCCCTTTGTGGCGAGGGGGTTCGCCTTCCTTTTATAGGCCAAGGAGAGGGCGAATTACAAGTATGCCACACTATTCGCCTACATGAGGAAGTATGGCCCGTGCCGCCGCGGAGTTGGCGGCCGCCCCGACGGTCCTCGCCACGATCCGGTCATCGTGGCGCGTCTTGTACCCGAACGGTGGCGCTTCGAGGGTAGGGGCGTAGTGGTTGGCCGTGGCGTCCTCGGGCGGGCTCAAGGAAGTCGTTGACGTCGATCCGTACGGGGCACGGTGGCGGGCGTGGCGGTGTCCCTTCCCCGCGCGCCTCACGGCACGGGAGTGGTTGCAACGGCGCCGGGCGTGGTGTTGCAAGCACGGGGCGGCCGCACAGATCAGCGGTGGCGGGGATGGCGTCCCGCCGGCCCGGCGTCATGATTTGGCCCCGCAGTTCACGAGAAAGCAATTCGAGGGTGCGGCCCCCGCCCCTTCGGGGACGCGGCGCGTTAGCCGTACGGGAGTAGGCGGCGCAGGTGTCACGGGGCCGACACTAGCCATGTTGCACGCTCCCCAAAGTGGCGGGGATGGGTTTTCCCCTAGGGAGTTGGCACGGACCGCGCCGGGCGTGATTCCCGGGCGCATGATGGCGCCGCCCCCGCCGTGTCGAACATTAAATGCCCGTACCCGCGTGCGGGGAACGGGCGTGCGTGCGAGGGAGGCCTCGGGCGAGGCGGAGACGGACCCTCGAGCGAGGCGGAGCCCGCTCGAGGGAGGTGTAGACCCTAGAGCGAGGCGGAGCTTGTCGAGGGAGCCCTTGACTGGGTCACTCCGTCGAGCTGTGGGGGCCGCCACGGTGTGGGCCGTGCCTTGGGCGCGTGCTTAAGTGAGAGATGTCTTGTTTTAGTTTTTTGCAGGTTTTAAGCAGGTTTCCCCTGGTTGTTTTAGGGGACCCTCAGGGCTGTCCCCGACACCCGATATTGTACTACCCCTTCAGTTGCAACCCGACAGTGGTTCGATTTGCAATTGATGTACACTCCGAGTTGCAAATACTGAGTTCTTCCGCTTGATACTGTACTGAGAGACATGGGTCGCACAGAACAGGGTCTCATCCGTCCCCAACAGGTGGGTCCGACCTGCCAAAAGACACATCGACCTATCAGTGGGCCCTGGCCGACCTGACACGCGGGCCCAAAGATGAGAAGATAGCCTGGCATGCAAGCCAAGGTAGTCTGGACAGATTATCCTAGTTGGAACTGGAGTAAGCAAACCACTTGCAATTACGACCGATTGTGTATGAATTTTTAATTATTTTTGTACCTATTTTATTGTCTAGTTGTAACTAGTTTATTATCCTAGTTGTAATTGGAAGAAGCAATCATTTGCAATTGCGACCGATTGTGCATGATTTTTCAATTATTTTTGTACCTATTTTATTGTCATGTTGCAACTAGGTTATTATCATAGTTGCAATTAGAGTAAGCAACCACTTGCAATTGCGACTTAATGTACATGATTTTTCAATTATTTTTGTACCTATTTTATTGTCTAGTTGCAACTAGGTTCTTATCCTAGTTGCAATTAGAGTAAGCAACCACTTGCAATTGCGAGGAGTGTACATGATTTTTTAATTATTTTTGTATCTATTTTTATTATCCAGTTGCAACTAGGTTATTATCCTAGTTGCAATTGGAAGAAGCAACACTTGCAATTGTGACTCAATGTGCATGATTTTTTAATTATTTTTTAACTATTTTATTGTATAGTTCCAACTAGGTTATTATCCTAGTTGCAATTGGAGGAAGCAACCACTTGCAACTGCGACTAATTGTGCGTGATTTTCAAAAAAATATTTTTTACCTATTTAATTGTCTAGTTGTAACTAGGTTATTATCCTAGTTGCGAATGGAGGACCCAACCACTTGCAATTGCAACTGAGTGTGCATAATTTTTTTAATTATTCTTATACATATTTTATTGTCCAGTTGCAACCAAAAGACGTGACAATGTGCAACGGCTTCTGTTGTAACTGGACTATTGTCACAGTTGTAATTAGTGATGTATCCTAATCGCAACCAATTTATGATTGATCTAATTGGAACTATGCGTGCATGCTTTCTTAGTGTACTTTGTAAATTGCAAAAATAAATTAAATCCATTAGTGCAGAAATCACCCCCAAGCTAGTTGCTCGCAAATTTCCCAGATCCAAATCCATTACGGGTAGCCCCGGGCACAAAAAACCGAGAACCGGGAACCGAACCGAAAGAACCGGAACCGGAACCGAAAGAACCGGAACCGAGAAAATCGGTTCCCGTTCGGTTCCCGATTCACGAGGAACCGAAATACCTCGGTTATTTTGGTTCGGTTCCTGCTAACCGGAGGGAACCGAGAAAACAGTCCATAGCACTCGGCACAAGCCACACTACACATATTTGGCCCAAGCCCAACACTCCACCAAAAGCCCAACAAACCACAAACCCTAAGCCGAGTAGCCGACCGCCCGACTCGGTGACTCCCCCCCTCTCCCGGTCTCCCCCGCGCGCCCGCCGGGCATTGGCCGCCGCCGCCCGCCGCCGGGTGCGCGGTGCGCCGCCGCTAGCACACGGGGACTCGGGGTCGGCCGGTCGGGGAGTCAACCCGAGCCGCAGCCCCGCGGCCCGCAGGCGCGAGCGCCAGGCACTCGTGTCTCGTGCACAGAGGCAGACAGACAGCGGTCGGGCGGCGCCGCCACCCCCGCCCCCGGTCCCGGCGCCCGCGGGCGGCGGTCCCCCACGGCCCCACGACGGCACGACGCAGCCACCGAGGCGCGCAGCCCCCCGCGCGCGTGCGACCGGCGACCGCGACCCCGAAGCTCCGCCGCCGCTCGCCGCCTCGCCCTCCACCGGACCACCACCGCCCACCACGCCGCTCCGAACCGAAGGCCTACCGACCACCGTGCCACTCACCTTCCTCTCCGCAGCCGGCAGCCTCCGCTCGGCCGCGGGCGTCTAGGCCCGGGCATCTAGCCGTCCGGGGCCGCTCGCCCTCGCCGCCGCCGCACGGGGGCATCCGACGCTCCCGATGAGTCTACACTCTACACGACGGCTACATCAATTGCCTCTTGCGATGTAAGTGCTACCGTGCTACTCATCCCGTCAATTTCCTACTAGATAGGATTGAAGTATGAAGTATCCGCTCCCGATCATGGCCATCACGACTCGAGAGATAATGACACCCGAAGTATTTTTGAGGTGTGAGATCCTTAGTTACTTAGTTAGGTACTTAGGTATCGGTCAAAGATGAACATCCACTCGTTTTCACTAAAAATAAATGTTCGATGCCTCTCGTCTAACAATCTAGCATACACTACACCAAAAGAACGGATACAACCGCAGTTGTTCATTTATTCATGTTCGTCTGTGATATTAGTTCAATTTAGATGTGAGGATTTGCATGTGATAACTTTAAGTCGTGGATGTATTTTTTCAGATGTCTGAGGAGGATTTACAGGGACAAATGAGTGAATGGGCAGAGATGAATAGCAGGCCTGATGGGGATTGGGTTGAAGACGAGAATGATGGTGCTGCAGCAAACGAGAAGGATGTCATTGATCTAGAAGGTGAAGAGGGGAAGAAGAGAAAGAAGATGACATCCAGATCTGAAATGTGGGATCACTTCACAAAAATATTTGATGATGATGGTGAGGTGGCAAAGAGAAAATGCAACTATTGCAATAAAGAGATACAAGCAAGGACATCGAAGAATGGTACATCTGCTATGCGTAAGCATTTTAACCGTTGCCAACGTAATCCTCATGTAGACTCTAAACAAGGTATTATATCAATTAGTCAAGGCTCGTAGGTACTTGGAAGTTTGATGGTGCATTGCTCAGTGTCCTTTTTGCCGAAATGATCATAGAAGATGAGGAGCCATTTGCAATAAGTGAAAAACCCGGTTTTATGAAGTTCATGTCTATTGCTTGCCCTAGGTTTGAATTGCCATCTAGAAGAACATGCACTAGGGATTGTGTGCAATTGTACTTTGAGCGAGTAAAGCAAAATTAAAAATTTTCTTGCAAGAACATTGCAATAGAGTTTGCCTCACAACCGATGCTTGGACATCACAACAACAAGAGAGTTACATGATCGTGACGGCTCATTTTATTGACAAGGATTGGTGCTTGCATAAAAAGATAATTAGTTTTTGCAAGGTAAAAGGGAAAAAGGGGGATGATATTGGGAAACACCCGCAAAAAGTCTTGCTTGATTGGGGGTTAGACAAAGTTATGACAAGAATCAGTTGATAATGCTAGTGCAAATGACAAGTGGTATTAGTTATTTGAGAAGACAACTAAATAGTGCCAAAAGTAGCATTGCGAGAGGGCAAGTACCTTCACATTAGATGTGCTGCACATATAGTTAATTCGATTGTTCAAGATGGTTTGAAAGAAGTAGATCAATCTATCAAGCGTGTACGTGCGGCGATTAAATTTGTGAGGAGTGGTACATCAAGATTGGACAAATTTAAAGAGATAGCTCGAATGGAGAAAGTGGACAAGCAAGGCATTCTTGAACCTTGATGTGTGTACTAGGTGGAATTCGACATATGATATGCTAAAAGCTGCTCTTGTATATGAGAAGGTGTTTGCAAGGTATCCGGATGAAGATCCATACTACACAATTGAGTTGCTTAGTGACATTAAGCCATGTGTTCCGGTCCGGGAGTTCCCGATGAGCATGATTTTGATAATGCAAGGAAGCTAACCGAGTTTCTAGGCCATTTTGCTCATGTAACAACGCGTGTTTCGGCGTCATTAAGTGTGATTGCTCACACTTACTTTGATGAAATAGGAGAGGTGAACCTATTGGTCAATGAATGGCTGAGTACTTCGATTTAATGCGGCAAGAAATGGGGAAAAGAATGAAAGAAAAGTTTGACAAGTATTGGGGGGGAGTGGCATGAAAATTCGAAATGCAAAATGAGAATGCAAAGGGGAAGGTGAAGAAGGAAATATTAACTTGCTGATTTTTGTTGCTTATGTACTTGATCCAAGATACAAGCTCTCGAGTACATAGAAGCAAGAATTGATGAGTTGTATGGTGCGGGTGTTGGACAAACGGTTTGGGCAAAGCAATTACCAAATGTTTGCGTGATCTTTTTGAAGAATATAGGATCAATAATTCTCCACCGAGTGATGAAGTGCGGTCCCAAGAAAGTGATAAAGTGCAGTCCGGACCAAGTGGAGAGGTTAGAAAGTTGAAGAGTCATCTTTCAAAGAAGATGAGGTTGGGTAGTGGAACGATCGGTTCCGAAGAGGGGCACTAGGACTGAACTGGATAGATATTTGGCTGAAGAGCGTGAAGATGATAACAATAAACTTGATATTCTTGATTGGTGGAAGAGACAGTCCACTAGATTTCCAATTTTGTCTACTTTGGCTCGTGATGTTCTCGCTATCCCAATCTCCACGGTTGCTAGTGAATCAGCCTTTAGCACAAGTGGGCGTGTTCTAGATGATTTTAGGAGTTCACTCACTCCATTTATGGTTCAAGCTCTTGTCTGCACTCAAGATTGGCTTAGGAGAAAAACAGTCAATGTGGTGGAGGATACGGAAGCATTGACCAAACTAGAAGAAGGTAACTATTTAGTGTACTATTTAATTTCTGTACCATTTACTTGTTGTTTCTATTTATTTGCTCGAAACTTGACTCCTTGTTTCTATTTTCAGAAATTATTCAAGAATTCAAAGACAAAGCCATTATTGAGGCACATGCTGCCAAGTCAACCATCCAAGGCGAAAAAAAAAGATGGTTACATCCACCAACATTAGCTCCCAACCAAAGTCTTCCAAGGCAAACAAATCCTCAAATGAAAGCAAAAATAAGAACTCATCTAAATGACCATGTGAGCTGAATAAATGTATATAATTTTTTCGAGTCATATACTTGTCATAAACTCTACCTATTCTTACTTGTTTCGGTTTGCAAATAATTTTCGGCTTCGGAGTGTGGTCTGCAGCTCTCCGTGTCCGCAGCGTGCGAGTGCTTGCCGGAATGCTTCGGTTGCTTTGATTTGCTTCCCGCCCGGTGCTTGGCCGTTGTCTACTTGGCCGAGTTGGCTCCGTTGCGGCTTGTTGCCTTCCCGCCTTGCTACTTGCCGTTGCCGCCGAGTTGCTTGCCGCCTAGTGCCTACCTTGCTACTTGCTTTAATTCTCGTAAACCTATGATGTGTGAATTTGTGATGAACTAAAATATTGTTGTAATGTTGATGGGTGCTAGCGTGCCGCCCATGGTGGATTGTTTGCTTTTTTTTCCTTCCAATTTGAGAGAACTGTCGATTTCAATTATGTATTCATGTATCTCTATTGATTGCTTGAATTATCCCTGCCGATTGCATGAAAATGCGATCGAAATGCTTCGCTGAAATTTTCTAATGAAGGATCTGTTTTTCGATTCCCGGGAAAAATTGGTTCCTTCGGTTAGAACCGGAACCGAACCGAAGAACCGGAACCGAAATTCGTCGGTTCTTACCCTAGAACGGAACCGAACGGTCCCCGAAAGTTAGGAACCGAAATTTGTGAAGAACCGAGGAACCGAACCGAACGGTTCGGTTAGGAACCGAACGCCCGGGGCTAATTACGGGAAACGATAGCATCTTTGGTGTGACGGCATTACTCAATCGCTCTCGCTCCTCACCACAAGAATGTTCTAGGTGGTCTCTGGTCCAATATCTGACAGTATGCTCTAGGTGCTCTAGGTTCTAGCGCTGGATGCAGGGAAGGGAAGGGGAAAGCGCGGTTCTAGCACTGGCTGCATGGAGGAGGTCGCCGTGGTTCCGGAAGATGGGGATCGGGAGGGAGAGTCAGGATCCAACAGGGGTGCGGGGTTCGCGAAGCCGCAACAGATCGATAGTTCGAGATGAGGGAGGCATCGGGCGTCGGGCTCTCCGGCTCTCTGCGTGTGTGGCAGTGTGGCGGCTGGGTGGAGGTCTGGAGGATAGGAGGTGAGACCTGAGCCCAGAGGGCCTGTGCTACTCCGCTATGCCTACCCCGCGCACGCCGCACCACCTCGCCGGTCGTGGCCAAGCGCCCAGATTCTCCCTCGCGTCAGCGACAGCCGAGGATTGGCCACCAGGGGTACTTCGCTTTCCAAGTTCCACCCGTTGTCTAATCCCACCTCAATCCAGCCCACAGCCCCACACCGGCGGGCGGCAACCGAGGTGCGCTCCTCTTCTTTCTCAGCGCCAACAGGCCTCCACCCTGGAGTCCACCAGCTTCTCTGCCTCCCTCATCCCCTCGTCTAGCTCCAGCGCTTCGGACCGGTGGTGCTCAGGCGAACGACTACGAGGGTTGCCGGCATGGTTGAACGCCGACGATAGTCCTACTCGTGGCGGACGTGTGCGCGGAGGACGGGGAGGGCGTTTGTTTTTTTATTTACCTGCGGGACTCGTGGCCAGTCTGGTGGCCGCGCACGGGGAGGGCAATTGGCACGGGGCTGCGGTCAACAGAGGTCAGCTGTGGGAAGGGGTCTGCGCACCTGTAGTACAAAATGCACCTTGGTGCATTTTAGTGAAGACTAGCGTCCTGCCGATTCATAAACAGGGGTAAACAAAAATCAAGGAGACGCAAAATCCAATCATAAAGGGGTATAAGTTTTCTCCATTACTTAGGGCCTGTTTGGAACAAGGGAATGGAAAACGTAGGATGACATGTAACGTTTGTGGTAAAACAGAGGAATGGAAAATAAAGGAATGAGATGAAGATGGTTGTTTGGAATGCAGGATTTGAAATACAGGAATCATATTAGAAAAAAAAATTAAAAAACAAAGTAATGAATTCCTATTTTCCCTCAATTTGCTAAATAAAAGAGGCAAAAATCTACAATCACAAGCCGAGACATGAATTAAAAAAGGGAACCACCGTCCGCCCCTTATCATTTTTAATTCATTTTGCATTTTTCAGGCCGGTGAAAGAGCAAAAATGACTTATCCTTTTTTCTGCCTTATACTAGAAAAACGCGCGGTTTTGCTGCTCCCTTCTTGTAGCACCCTACTGGATCGCACTATAATTAGTAGCTATAATATGGTTAGAACTAATATGTAGTATAATTAGACACTCAAAATTTTATTACAACGGGTGAGGGTGGTCATTACGAGTCCATCTCAATTTGTACTGTACATGTAGTACAAACTTATGGAGTTTGCTTGAACTATTGTTAACTGGTGCCGGTGTGCGGTACCATCACCTAAAGCTGCATGAAGGAGCAGAAGGAAATTTTTGTTTTCATTCCTCTCTATTCGTGCAAACGAGAGGCTGTCATGCATGCTCGGCAGACGACGGAGCTGAGACAATAACTTCTTCCAGTTGCATATGAACATTTGGTCTTTTTTTTAGCAGATGAACATTTGGTCATTATGTTGTAAGCGACATTACATTAAGATTAAATGATTCTAAGGGGGCTTTCTCAGAGGCTTTCTAAGATGGTGAAGTATCAATGCCTACAAATTTGTTGTCAAAAATACAACTTGTAAATAACAGGGTATTTTCAAAGATTTAAGACCTGAGTGAAATAGTTAATTTTGATTCATGTAATAAGTGACTGTGCCACAAAATATTGATATTTGATGCTTAAAGGTACAAATCGATGATCACTGAAAGTCTAAAAGTGAAACATGATATCCATGCACATTCACCGTGCAGTATGTTGACATCCATGCACATTCAAATTGTGCGACAAACAAAGTGCTCCAAATGAAAATCGATTTGTGAATAAATTATAATGGGAAAATATATCAAATTATAATACCTATATATAATTAAGATTAACATATCATAAGCTCGCATTGATGCAAAAAAATACTAACAGAGTGAATTTTTGGAATGGCATATTATGATACAGCTCTTTTTTGGTAGTTCTTGCCAGTAAGTACACTTCTCAACATTTCATAATAATAACACATACTAATTATAAAATGAGATACGTCAAGATTTCATTGACCATAGTGTTCCCTAAAGTCACATGAATTTTGTCAAAGCATCTTGCCGTTCTCAAAGCTACTGAAACCATACAAACATGTGAAAACTGTCAAGACACGTATTGACATCTTACTACTGAAGCGAAGTGTTCTTGATCCAAAAGGTGGTGTAGCTCTTCATCCATGTACTATGTACATGGCCTTGCTGATTCTGTAAAGGGAAAAACATCTACAATACAAAGAACACGGACATGTCATTTGGCCTCATTTTATCAAAGAACAGGCTAAAAAAATCTTCTTCATTTCTTTTTGTTTGACAAACATCTCAATTCACTGCAAAGTCTTCCAAATGGATCTGGTGAAGTATATTGCTAGTGTTGGTATTAACTACGGTACAGGTAAAAGGTCAAATACCTGGGAATCCACACAAAGGTGTAAATCTCTTTTCATTACTCCTTTTGTTGCTATGCATGCATAAGCTAGCTCCGCCTACACTGTGTGCCGTCGTCTCCACTGAAGAGCCTTGCTTTGGGGAGAGTGGCTTCTTCTGGTGAGGCAGACTGACTTGCACATCATGGTTGCGGTTCTTCTTCGGTGTCGGCAGTTGCGGAGGCTCTGGTCCTGAATTAAATTTCCAAATAGGACTAATTTGAGATCAGAAAGTAGACACCAGCGGTAAAGAATTAGAGATTGGATGTTGGAGATGAAAAACCACCAAATTAATTTGAGATTCAGAAGCATAGATTAATTTGAGATTGGAAAATTAGGGACAGGGACAGGCAATGCTCTCCTCTGCTGAGATAATTGCGTCGTCTTCCATCTTCAGTGGCATTTCATCATATATGTTAGTGGCACGGTTATGGCTCGGAGTCTTGGAGCTGATCGAAGAGCATTGTCGGTGCGGAAAGTAGTCCCGACACTAACTAGTAAGAAGTGCTAAGATCTATCTTTCGATGGACGGTGCTCAGCAACTAATGACACTGGGTTTTATCCTGGTTCCGACCGGGAGCCGTACGTCCAACAGGGGTGTGCTCGGGGCACTATATTGCGTTGCACTGTGGTGCTCGTAGAGGGGGGCTACAAGCGAGGTGGGAGAGGAGGTCGGGCCTCCAGGTCCCAGAGGTACTGATTGAGGCAAATGCTAATATCGTGGTGGAGGCAGAAAGTGTGCAAGTGTGCGCTGTCCGTCGTCCCGTCCCCCACGGCTAGGGGACTGCCCCTCCTTTTATAGGCTAAGGAGGCGGCAATTTACAACCGTGCCGCACTATTTCGCCTACGTGCAGAGGCATGGTGTACAGCGTCGCAGAGTAGACGGCCGTCCTGGCGAATCTTGCCTCTGGCGGGGCGTCATGACGCGTCCTGTGCGCGCCCAGGAGCGGCTTCGAGGGTGGCGGTGTAGCGGTCTCCTGTTCGGCGACCGCCAGTGTGAGGAATCGAGGGTGCTGTTGACGCGAGGCCGTACGGGGGTACAGTAGCTGGCATGGCGGCGTCCCGTCGTCGCACGCTTCTACAGCGTCGGGGATGGCGATGCAGTAGCCGGGATGGCATCGGGGACGACGGGGATGGTCGCACAGGGCCGATGGCGACGGAGGTGACCGATCCCGCCGGCCTGGCGTCACGGCGTTGTTCTTGCACGGGCGTGGCGTAGTTGTTCACCTTCCCTTCGAGGGCTCCGCCGTCCTTCCTCGAGGGTGCGGCGCGCCGGTCGTACGGGAGTGGGTGGCACAGTGCCACGGGGTTGTTGCTGACCATGCCGCACAGCGTCGCACAGTGGCGGGGATGACCTCGCCACGGGAGTTGGCGAAGCAGTGCCGGGGCATGATTCCCAAGCGCGTAGTGGCATGGATTCACCTTTGACTTGGGCGCCTGCAAATGTCAGTGCATTAAATGCCCCTGCCGGGGGAGCAGGTATGTAGGCGACGGGCCCGTGATCCCCTTGAGCGAGGCGGAAACTCACTCGAGGGAGCGCTCGGCTCTCGATCGAGACGAGGCCTCGCGCGAGGGAGGCATCCAGCCCCCGAGCAAGGCGGAGTCCCGCTTGGGGGGTCGTCCGACCCTCGAGCGAGACGGAACCTCACCCGAGGGGGCGACCGGCCCACGAGCGAGGTGAAGTTGTACCGGGGCGGCGCCGTGCCCCTCGAGCGGAGCGGAGTTCCGCCCGAGGGTGGCTAGGCCGATTGTCTGGTGGGCCGTGGGTTCGTGGGTTTGTTTTGCGCGTGTGTTTAGGTTCGTTTGCGGTTGTTTTTTACGAATTTAAGCGGGTTTTCCCTGGCTGTTTAGGGGGCCCTCATGCCTTAGCAAAACAGTGTTTTCATCTTGGAATCTTGGCGTGTATTGTTTCAGATTTCTTCGTCCATGTTCAGAAAATGAGGGGAAAAAGGTGTTCAAAAGGTTAGCTGCAGGTCTGTAACCTTAGAGTATCTGCAAGAGTTTGCCAAATTTTACTTGGCGAATCTAGTATTTTGCCAAGTTATAAAAAAATATGCCAAGTAAGAAAAGAGTTCATCTCCAACAATTTGACATAATTCACTTGTCAAACCCAAATCTAACTTACATCAGGAATCCTGAAAGAAATAAAATTATGTTTATGCCCTTCCACCTATTGGAAACTTACATCAGGACTCCTTCTCTATTCTTTATTTCTTTTTTCACCCTCCCACCTAGAGGGAAACACCGATGGCAACTACGATCCGCGCGCGTGTATATATACGCGTGGCGAGGTGGGTTTTGTCAAGTTTCTATTTTTGCTAAGTTGGTTTGCTAAACTGTTGGAGGCCAATTTTTCTCATTTTGTCAAAATTAGATGGATGCCAAGTTGATTTGCCAAACCGTTAGAGTTGCTCTTACAGCACCACAGCCCTATCGAGCAAGAGGCTAGTCTTGTTTGAATCTTGTCAATAATGCTACCCACCAGTAAGTTTTCAGATTGTTCCTGTTCCCGAAGCTGCTATGCAGCAAGCCTCCGCCCTCCAGTTACATGTTACATAATTTTTCTCTGAAAGCTACAGCACCACAAATCACACTTCTCTTTCTCTCAGTTTACGAATAGGTTTTCAGGTAATAAGAACCACACTCATTCTAAATCGCAAGGTTCATAGGGATAAACAGGTCCAAGATTGCTCGTTTCCAGGAACAACACATTCGCCTACAGTCTTGCAGATTAAGAGTTTGTTCTACAAACTACACTATCTACAAAGTCACATTTCCTAGTAATTAGTAGATATAATAATAATAATCTCTCCCATGAATCCATGATAAGCAGGGCAGCTGTAAGCCATGGGAATGACATGTCCAGGTTGCAGATTCTTACTTCAGTGTGAAAGTAGCTTGAGTCTACGTTCTGTTCCAATTCCTGTCTAGCAAAATGGCATGATACTTTCACTAATTAGTAGATATCATAATAATCTCTCCCATGAATCCATGATAAGCAGGGCAGCTGTAAGCCATGGGAATGACATGTCCAAGGTTGCAGATTCTTACTTCAGTGTGAAAGTAGCTTGAGTCTACGTTCTGTTCCAATTCTTGTCTAGCAAAATGGCATGATACTTTCACCTATCTTCCCAGGTAGTGCTGTATCAAGCCAGGCCTAGTCGACAACTGACCAGGATGCAAAGAAGGTGGCATGGCATTCCTTGCAGTTCCCAGTCCCTGGACCTGAAGAGATGATGCTGAATTGTTGGACTCAACTCTAGCAGTGCCATTCAATTCAACATGCCCAATTGCAGATACATAACCACTTGGTGGTGTGCTTGATGTACCACGAACAAGCGAAGAGGGCACAACCGTGGCAACAGGGACTGCACCAAGGATACCAGTACCACCAGCAGGGACATTCTGACGGAAGAGAGTGGCGGCTGCGGCCGTGGCTGAGGTACTCTCCTTCACCTTCAGCCCAACCGGCTGATTCGATTGAAGCAGCGAGTGCTTGGATGTCAATGCAAGGTCTTTGTCTTGGACAGAGGACAAGACCGCGGCATCGGCGCCACCATTGCTCCGGACAGCAGTGCCCGCCGGTGCGGCGGCAGTATGCTTCCTATTGCTCACCTTGTATGCGCGCCGGCACTGGAGCTCGCACCCATCGAACACCTTGGTCGGCTCCTCGAGGGCCTTCCTGAGCCCCTCGGGCGTCTTGTACAAGAAGATGGCGTACCCGCGGAAGAGCCCGGTGGCCCGGTCGGCACCGAGGGGCCCCTCCTCGATCCCGCCGAACTCGGAGAAGAACCCCCTCAGGTCGTCGTGCGCGGCGCGCTCGGGCACGTTGCCGACGAAGAGCTTGCGGTCGGACAAGGAGGACCGTGCGACGGGGCCGAGGGCGGCGAGCTGGCAGGCGACGGGCCGGCCGTCCACGCGCTTGGACGAATCGGCGAGAGCGCGGCGCGCGGCGCAGCGGCGGCGGAAGGTGACAAAGCCGTAGCCCCTGCAGCGGTCCGTGGCGCGGTCAGCAACGGCGTGGCACTCGTCGAAGGCGCCGAAGGGGGCGAACGCGGCGGCCAGCGCGTCGGAGGTGGCGCCCGGGCCGAGGCCGTGAACGAAGAGGCGGCGGTGCGCGGCGTCGTCGGAGGCGGCGGAGACCGCGATGCGGGCGAGGAGGGCTGGTTCCCGGAGGCAGGCGTCCGTGAGAAGGCCCAGGAGCTCGTCCCTGGTGAACGGCTCCAGTAAATCACCGATATCTTCGTCCTCCGACTCCTCCTCCTCCTCCGCCGCCGCCGCCTCCGACACCTCGCGCTTGTCAGCCCCCGAAGGCCCCGCCATTGGTGGGTTCATCGTCACGGAGTCCACCTTGCGGGGCCGCTTCCGCTTCCGACCCATGAGGGATCTGGATTCAGGAGGTTAGGGGTGAGGATTTTGTGCGATCGCCGGCGGGGCGTTGGACGGCGCAGCGGGGTCAAGCGGCGGCGGCGCAAAGCCGCAAAGACTGCGACGGGGCGGATTTTTGGTTTTGCACACGTTGTACATTTCTCGTGATTCTTCGGTTGCGCTCGCGCGCTTCGCCTTGAGTTATCAGCCACAATTGTTTTCTCCCGGAACAAATCAGACACCAGCAACAAGTTAGTATTACTTTTCTCTCAGAATAAATCAGCACCAGCCAGCAGCCAAACAAACAGGTTGTTTGCTTGTTCGGCTAGAGGGGAGGAGAATACGTGAGCGCACTGTCGTCCACCATGGCTGATATTTTTGTCATATTTATAATTTTATATGATTTTCAAAAATATATAACTAAATAAAAAATTTGCAAAATTATACCGATGTTGCCGTTTCATAAGGTGGTAGCACTGCAACCATCAATTGAAATGTGGTTCGCCCCTACTGCTATTTGAAATGATGGTAATGAACAATAACCTAGTGCGGGTATTGCAACCCTTCCAACCGTCATTTCAAATGGCATTAGTGGTCAGTTCGTTTTCAAATAAGCATAACTTTTGTATAAACTCACAGGGAGATAAATTTTATGTGAAAAATGTAGTTTTCGTCGAGATCAATTCTAGTTCAATTTTTTTAATTTGAAGTCATCTTGATGCTCAAATAATCGATACAAATGTTGCTTATCTTGACAACATATTTTCAAAAAAAAAATCATATGAGCTTCGTCGGGGGACGCACTAGGGGTCCCCTTAAACAACAGGGGGAAACCCCACTTAAAACCTGCAAAAAGCCAAGGCTAAACACGTCTCAATTAAACACGCGAGGCGTGGCCCACGCCACGGCGGCCCCGACGGCCCGCCAAGGCGGCCCACTCCCCCTCGAGCGAGGCTCCGCCTCGCTCGAGGGCACACGCCTCCCTCGGGCGGGCTCCGCCCGTTCGAGTGAGAACGCTTCCCTCGAGCGGGCTCCGCCTCGCTCGAGGGTCCGCGCCGCCCTCGAGCGGGGCTCCGCCTCGCTCGAGGGCGTTCCGCGCGCGCACGCCCAATCCCGTACGCGGGTACGGGCATTTAATGTTCTGACAATAGCAGGGCGGCGCCATCATGCGCACGGGGCTCGCACCCCGGTCTGTCGCACCAACTCCCTAGGAGGGAACCCATCCCCGCCACTGTGGGGGACTGTGCGACGTGGCCGGTGCCGGCCCCGTGACGCCGCGCCACCTACTCCGGCACGGCTAACGCGCCGAGCCCTCGAAGGGGGGCCGGCCGCACCCTCGATTTGCTTTCCCGTGACCTCGCAGGGTTAGGTTGCGGTGTTAGGCCGGTGGGGAGCCATCCCCGCCCGCGTTAACGGCGTGGCGGCCGCACCCGCGCGTACAATCCCACGCCGGCGCGCGTAGCGCGCGCCTCCGCACCGTGAAGCATGCGGGAACGGGACGCCGCCTTACCCGCCACCGTGCCCCGTACGGACCGACGTCGGCGGCTCCCTCGAGCCCGCCCGAAGACATCACGACCGTCCGCCGCACTCCTACCCTCGAAGCTACCCCCTGTTCGGGTACAAGATACGCCATGATGGCCGGATCGCGGCAAGGACCGTCAAGGCGGCCCGCCTACTCGGCATAGCACACCACACTTCCCCATGTAGTGATTCGCTCTCTCCTTGGCCTATAAAAGGGAGACGAACTCCCCCGCCGCGCAGGGGACAAGTGAGGACACGTCACAAGACGGAGCAACGCTTGACTCCACGCACCTCGCTCTCCAATTCTCCCACAACATCTTCGGCCACTCCACCGGGGACTTGGAAGCCACGCTTCCTCTCCCGCCTTGCTTGTAGCCGCCCCACTACAGGCACCCCTGGTGCTGAGCAATATAGTGCCTCGAGCACACCACTGCTTGACGTACGGCCCCTCGGCCGGAAACAGGATAAACTCTGTGTCTCCGATTGCTTAGCATCGACCATTGAGGGATAGACCTCGGTGCTTATTACTGGTTAGTGTCGGGACCACATTCCGCACCGACAGTTGGCGCCCACCGTGGGGCAAGCGAGCGCCTGAGGTCAATCCGCCATCAACTCCCTCCATGGTGATTCACACCGAGTACCGCGGCACGCGTTACTCCATGGGCAGCTCGGACCCCCTCCCGGCCGGTTTTGAAATCCGGTTCGGGGGCCGAACTTTCGGGCCACGGGTAACGGCTACCTCGATGCGCCTCACCAACCGTGAGTAGCTCCGTGCGCGCGCGCTAGGCCGGGTCCACCGCGGTTCCCGCTGCGTGCGCCGCCACAACACGGACGCCCGCCGGCACGGACGCCGCGGGTCCGTCAACGCCACGACGCCGCCGCCGCTCCGGCCGGCGTTCGCGCCGGGCGCGGTCGAGCGACGGCAAGGCCGAACGCGCGCGCCTCCCAACGCGGCGCGCCCGTCGGCACGGCAACCACCGCCCCGGTGGGGGCGGCGCACGGTCTCCGAACTACGCTTCCCCATCGGTCTGCGCGGTGCCACGACGGCCTACAACGCCAACGTCAACACCACAATGCGCAGGGTTCCCCCTGGCCGTCACGTCTTCGTCGCCAGGGACCCCGACGCCTCCGCGGGTGACGAGTCGTCCCTGGGCTCCCTTGACGCGTTGCCACCCGCCAACCTCCATGGGTACGCGGAATGGGACTTCTCCCGGCGTGCCGACCCAGTCATGTTCAGGCGTTTTCTTGACGCCACGGACTCACCGGTTCGGTCGCTCCGACGATTCCTACACCGGGAGCTACGATCCCGCGCGGGAATGTTGCGTCGTCATCGCCAACGACCCGAGCAAACGCCACCGGTGCAGTGGGCGCCGGCGACGGGGAGGTCACGCCCGCCCCGGGGGTCGCTCCGCGCCCGGGCCGCGGGCCGAGCACCCCCCGCCGGGGCCGACGTCGACGCGCAGTTAGCCCAGGCTCGTGAGCTCGAGGCCAAGCTGGTGGAGGAATATCGAACGGTGCGGCTGCTCCGCGCCTCAATGGCCGGAGAGGCATCCGCGCGCGGCGAACGCGCGCGAGAGCTAGGCAAACCGGCCCGCGACCGCATCAATGCCGACTTCAACGTCGATAACCCGGACACACCTCCACGGGCGAGCCGGAAACTTGTCACCGCCGCAACGCGGCGTTGCGGGCCATGCCGGCCCCCTCGACGCCTGAGGCACGAAACCCGCACCGCAAGGTGCGGTACTCATCGAGCAGGCGGTCGTCCGGCGGCCGAGAGCTCGGCATCACGCATTCGCCAACAGGGGGACGCACGAGGCGACGGGGCCGTGCAGAGGGGCGAACCCTCGGTCCATGCGGGTGAAGCGGCGGGACGACCCGCCAACCCGGGCGCACACCGGCCAAGGAGCGGCTCCTCGATACGCGCGGGCGCCGGACGGTGACGCCCGCAACGTCATCAACGCTCGCCGTACGAGCAAGGCGGATGCGCAAGCGCCGGCGGGCTACCACCCTCGACGGGGCGGGCGCTACAACAGCGATGAAGACCGTTCTCCGACGCCGGAGCCCCCGGGAACCCCCGTGTTCAGCCGGGAAATCCGCGCGGCGGCCTTCCCCCAACGCTTCCGCCAGCCCACGACCATCGTCAAATACAACGGGGAAACAGACCCCCGTGTATGGCTCAACGATTACCGCCTGGCATGCCAGCTGGGCGGGGCCACCAGCGATGAGGTCATCATCCGCAACCTGCCCCCGCACCTCGGCGATTCGGCCGGACGTGGCTCGAGCACCTGCCCGCCCCGGATCCACAACTGGGACGATCTGGTCCGCACGTTCGTGGGCAACTTCCGGGGCACGTACGTGCGCCCCGGAAATTCCCCGGGACCCGCGCTCCCCGCACCGAGAAGCCCGGCGAGTCGCTCCGGGACTTCATCTTGCGCTTCTCCAAGCGGCGTACGGAGCTCCCCAGCGTGGCGCAATCCGAGATTGTGCACGCCTTCCTCGAGGGCACCACGTGCGGGACCTCGTGCGAGAGCTGGGACGCAGCCCGCCCGCGGACTCTAACGAGTTGTTCGACATCACCACCAGCTTCGCCTCGGGAGAAGAGGCCGTGGGGGCGATCTTTGACGGAAGGGCAAGCGCTCGGACGACGCGCGCCGCGGAGGGCGGCAAGTCCGGGGAGCCCCACCGGAAGGACAAGCGGGGCAAGAAAGGGAAGAAGCCGCGCCGCGAGGCGCGCGAGCGCGGGGCGCGACGGCGATGACGCCGAGGCCTTTGTTGTTGACCGGCTCGACGAGGCCCTCAACCGGCCCCTCGAGGTCGGGGGTGTTTGATGACATGTTGAAAAAGCCATGTCCATACCACAAGACCCCAGTAAACCACACCCTTGAGCAATGCGATATGCTCAAGAAGTTCTACGGTCGTGCCGCCGCAAAGGACGCGGAGGCCAAGAAGGACGGAGGAGATGGCGACGCCGGCGGCTTCCCCACCGTAGAGAATGTGTTCCTCATCTTCGGGGGGGCCAACCGTTGACATGTCGAGCCGCCGGCGCAAGCGGGAGCGGCACGAGGTCCTCGCCGCGAGAGAGGGCGCCTCCCTCCTTCCTCGGCGGTCGGAGGACGCCATCACCTTCGACCGTGAAGACCACCCGAACCGCATCCCCAACCGGGCCGGTACCCACTAGTGGTCGACCCGATCATTGAGAACGCGCGGTTCTCAAAAGTCCCGATGGACGGGGCGGCGCAGCCTCAACATCCTCTACGTGCATACGGCGCGCCCGTTGGGGATCGGATTGGACCCGCGGCGGCCCGGCACGACGTCGTTCCATGGCGTCGCGCCCGACAAGCGTGTCCACCGTAAGTGCAATCAAGCCTTAAGTGGGTTTTGGTGAATTAAGTGACAACTTGATTAAATCCCTAACACTCTTGTGGAGCGTGTGAGCGAGGTTAATGATTATTGATAAATGATACTTATGAGTAAATTCATGCTTTTGGCTCACATTGCAATAAAGACAAGAATGGATCATGACAATGTATATGTAATAATTATAAGCATACTAAGAGTGAATGTCATGATAAAGAAAGGATGTTCTTCCCATTGATCTTTACATAAAGCATACAACAAGCGATCCTAAGCTAAAGAAAAGCAAATACAAAGGCATGATGATACATGATAATCGATTGGCTTTTCTATGTTGGGCAAAGCACATTTTGAAGAAAGGAGAAGCTTGTGGTTTTGTAATGGGAGAATTAAATTAAAAATGAATATGGCATCAAGGGATTTCACCATTGACACATGATAGAGATTGATGACCAATGTTGTGAGCTTTGTTAAGAAAAACATCAAGTGATCTCACTATTGCTACAAGATGGAACTTGATGATCTAGACAATAAGTTTACCAAGTTCAATATCAAATGGTTTTCACTCTTATACTTCATGAAGATTATTGACTTGTTCAAAGAAGAGATTTGCAAGACTTCGAGTTGGATTTTAGCTAAGGTCATTTGGCTATCTATATTACTTTGGACCTACATTTGAAAGATTGCAAAAGCAAGGATAATTGATATCAATCAAAGGACAAACAAATTGAGTGGCATCTCGTTTGATTTTATCTCTATGGTGCAAGGCTTGACTCAATTATGGCAAGGATAAGTGATGAAGAGATCAAGATGGCTAAAACGAGGAACTAAGCTAAGGCTATGGATAGCGACCATAAGCAAAGTGGCTAGGGTGAAGTTAAGAGCATCAAGGATTTCGAAGTATCACATCCAAGCCTACCGAGGGAAGTGATAAATTGCATCTAACGTCATGATTGATAAATTCAAGTGGCTTAAGAATTCAAAGTGATTGATCTCTACTCTATGGAAGAATTCTAGGTCGCTAGCTCAAGGTGGACATGCTCAAGCACATACATATGTTTGCTCATCTACAACATGTGCTTAGTTGGTACACGTCATTTGAAGCCCTCGAATCATTGAAGATCATTTATCGGCGTACCTTGGAGGTTCAAGCTCAAGTGGATTTATTAGGATTTATCTTTTCTTGAGTTTAGGTATGCCGTACTATCAAGAGGGATGAATCACCGGTTGGACAACAAACATCAAAAAGTGCTCAAGTGAAACCTAGAGAGACTAACCCGTGAGATCAAAACCTTAGTTGAGCTCTGCGGCCAAAACCGGCCCGACCGGTTTTGGAAACGGTCTGACCGGTTTGGGCACTGACATCGTCCAACGGCTAGTTGGTTTGTAAACCGGTCTGACCGGTTTGGCAAACCGGTCTGACCGGTTTTGTCTGACAGACTAACGGCTAGTTTTGAGTGAGGTGGGTATTTATACCCATGAGCTCCTCCTTGAGGGGCCGCCGGTTCTCTTCACTCCTAACACATTCCCGAACCATAACAAAGCTCTTCCCAACCTCTCTAAGTGAGATTTAAGCCTCTAGTGCCATATCATTGAGTTGGGTTAAGAGAGTGACTAGTGTGAGAGCTTTAGAGAGCTTTGAGAAGCCTAGTGAGCATCCCACACTTGAGCACCCGCTGGTTTCGTTGAAGATCATTGAAGCATCCTTTACTCTTGGAGCATTTGCTCCTAGACGGCTAGAGGTCGCTTGGAAGTTCCAATCCGAGATTGTGGAAGCTCCAAGAAGTTTGTATTACCCCCGTGAATCTAGTGGAAAACCTCTCATCTCAAGAGATTGTTCTCTTGACTTGAGATCGAGGGAAAGGGCAAGCCTTGTGTGGCGAGTCTATCCTTGTGTGGATACCTCAACAACGTGGACGTAAGCAAGCCTTTGTGGCGAGCCGAACCACGGGATAAATCCTTGTGTCAATTGCGCTTTTACTTCATATATATCTTGCTTGTTGGTTTATCTCTCTTTCTAGCATATATCTTGTGCTTCCGCTTCGATCTACTTTGGTGTGCTTGTCTTGTGTGCAGGGAGCTTGTTGGTACTCTTGGAAGCCCCGTGGAAGTCCACACCAAGTTTGGTTTGTGCTAGAACTCGAAGAGGGGTTTTACTTATTGTTGGTTCTACGTTCGTGTAAAACCGGTCGACCGGGGTTTTGGAAACCGTCCGACCGGTTTCGATCGACAATGGGTTGAATTATTTTAAGTGTGCGGATTCGCCTATTCACCCCCCCCCTCTAGGCGACATCAAGATCCCTTTCAATTGGTATCGAGCAAGGTTCTCCGAAATCGAGCTTAACCGCTTGGAGAAAAGATGTCGATAACGTACGAGGTATCTCTTGAACCATTGACACTAGGTGGTTCAAACTTTGATTCTTGGTCTGCTCATGTACTCAATAAAATTAGGACTTTTGGTCCATATGCCGAGCGAGGTTGTAGTCGCTAGCATTCTTCCTCCTTGCACTAGAATAGACAACTTTGACTTGTCAAATTTATCTAGAGAGGAGTTAGAATGTTGGCAACTCAACGCTCAAGTTACTGATTACATTCGTAGTACCTTGAGTTGTGATGTGCAGGAATTGATTTATGACGACATAGTTGATGCACATGACATTTGGGAAATTATTCAAGAGGTCTACGGTATGCCCAAATGTAAATATCAAAATCAAAGAGTAAGCATGCAAAGTAAAGCCACAGCGTCAAACCAATCATCTTCATGCACTCATGATGACATCTCGGCCAAGTGTGATGAGAAAAGAGAAGTCATAGGCCAAAATGAAGATTTGGGGTTTGAGCATGATAAGCCGTCAACTAGTGAGGATCAAGGTGTAAATGTATCTTCGAAGGGTGCTCTACCTCTGGAGTACACACTGATGCTACAGTTATCACACCCGAGGATCAGCAAGACAAGAAAGGCAAGTCGGGTGACCCGTGGGGAAATCGGTCCAACCGGTTTTCAAAACCGGTCTGACCGGTTTTCACAGGATGAGGGTAACTAGAAGTAGCAAGTGTTCAAGAAGGCGATCAAGAAAAACACCGACAGTTTCTAGATCCTCAACTCTCGGTGTTGATGATCATAAGTGCTTGATGGCCAAGAAGAGCAAGGAAACCAAGGACAATCAAATGTCAAAGAGAGTTGAAGATCAAGTTGGCATCATAAAGACTTTGACTCAAAAACTTGAAGCCTTCAAACTCTCTTACTCTACCTTGGATAATAAATATGATATCTTGCTTAACAAAGTTGCTTGTGCTACTAACACGTCTACATGTGTAGCGTCCTTGGAGCAAGAAAGGAAGGTGCTCAATGAAAGGCTTGAAAAACTCACTAGCGAGCATATGGCGTTGCAAGCACGTCACAAAGAGCTTGAATGCTCTCATGAAATGCTTGTAGAATCATATTCTTGTCTAGAAGTGGCTCATGAGGTTGTTCTCTCGTCGGTAAAATCCACTCAACCTCTCTCACACACATGCACATGCTCACGTGTCAATATTGAATTGCCTTGTACTAAACCTTGTTGTTCTCAAGCAAGCCAATCTAGTATTGAGCATGTATTTGTAGAGACTTGTGATGACCTCATTGCGAAAGAAAATGATCAACTCATGCAAGAGGTCGAAAGGCTTAAAGTTGACTTGAGTAAGTTGAAGGGAAAGAGTCAAGTGCAACCTTGTCAAGATAACCGTGACAACATGGTGAAGAAGCTTGAGAAGGGTTCAAACCGCACTAGCTCAACCTTTCGACCGAAGAAGCGAGGCAAAAATCACAAGGATCAAGAAATGAAGAAAAAGGAGCTTGATGACATACAATCATTCAAGCACTCAAATGAGGGGCACTATGCATCGATGTGCTCTCCTCGGCTCAAAAACAACAAGAAAAGGCAAGGGAAGCTAAGGAGAAGGATATGCTACAAATGCAAGCAACATGGACACTTCAATGGTGATTGTCCACAAGTAACTTAGGGGTCTTTGTCGTACCAAACCGGTCGACCGGTTTGGGAAACCGGTTAGACCGGTTTTGGGAACGGTGGCACCTCGAGTGCATATCAAGCACAATCAAGCCTCTACGGCAAGCCTTCAGATCAAGAAGGGGCAAGTGAGCAATAACAAGTGCAAGGCCTCATCAAGAAAGATCAAGGGTCGTCTTTGCTACACTTGTCGGTCAAAGGGACATGAAAGTAATGAGTGTCCAAATGGTAACATTCCTAAGTCAAAACATGACAATTATGCATTATCAAGACTTAGGGATAACAAGAATGATACTTATGCGACCGAGTGATTAGTTCACCTCAAACTAGCATAAGAACCATTTGGGTCCCAAAATCCATTGTGACTAACCTTAAAGGACCCAACATGGTTTGGGTACCAAAAAGAGCTTGCTAGAATTGCGGGAGCATGGAGATGCATTGGAGGCTTGGCAAATGTCAAGAGAAGGTCATTGAACAAGAATAATGCCAAGCATAAAGTATAAACTCTCTTTTTCTACTCCAATGACATCTTGGTAACATAAGCTTCATCTTTATCTTAGTCAATTGATCCTAAGTGGTTTCTTGTGCTCAAGGCCTTGGTTTTGTGCACTTGGCTTGTCTAAGTACTTTGTTATACAAATATGCTCCTCTTTCCATATGATGCTTGTAATCGCTCTCTAGTAGAGCATTTCAATTTAATTTGTGCGAGGTTCAAATGAGAAGAAAATTGTAAGTCAATCAAGTGTTTGGCCGTATGAGATGTTAGAACAAGTTGAAGCATATGAGAAGATGAAGAGAAATCACAAGCTTTAACACAAACTCCAAAGGCCACACACTTGCCTGTGTTTCGGTGGTACGGACCTCGGAGGTTCCGAGTATTTCCTCGAGAGGTTCCGAAGTTTGCTTGCGGGAACTCAACCTCCGGGAAAACCTTCGGAGGTTCCGAGTTTTTGGAAGTTCAGATCTATAAAGTCTCCAGAATCAAGGTGATTATCAAGAATGATACACACATGAGGATGTGCCACGCATTAGGAGCCGATGGAGTCTTGAAGAAATGGTGGTTGAACCGGGCGGTAAAACCGGTCGACCGGTTTGCCAAACCGGTCGACCGGTTTTGGCCCGATCCGATTCAACTTGGAATTGAACTTCTAGATTAGCCCAAGAATTTCAAACATATATCCTCGGCCTACGATTAAGCATCATACACACACTATCTTGGTGATAGTAAGTACTCTTGGCACAATTTCAATTTTCATAAATTATTTTTCTTTTGTGCTTAGAGCAAATTGTAAAGTGACCTCTCCTAGTTCATTAATTTGACCGAGTGCTCGTCTCATGCAACTCAAATTCATGATGCACCTATCTAGGGGGAGATCACTCTACAATTTGTGGTTTTGGGACTAATACCTTCATCTAGTGATCTCTTGTAGTCTCAAATTGAGAGCTCGTCTCTCTCTCCATGGAGTATGCTATGATTCTTGAATCCAAAGGGGTGTTATTGAGCAAATCTTTTTCTTTGGATTATGGAACTAACCTTAAAGCATAGCTACTCACCACAATATAGTTTAAATTCCTCAAGTTGGACTTAATTGTCAACATGGTGCATGTGACCCCAGTTGTTTATATCAATTCATGTGCTCCATAAACAAAGGGAATTTGATCTATATTGTGAGGTTTCAATTTTTGGTGAACTCTTTGTCTCTCTAACCCAAAAGGTCACCAAGGATTGAGACTAGTACTTGTGCTACTTAAGTCTCTCTCTCTCTCTCGTTGTGCATAAAGGTTTATCAAAATAAGAGCTAGAACATGGACCTAACTTGATAGTGCACAAGTCTAGGGAAATCACAATTCACCAATGTGAAGATGTGATATGCTAGAGACAAAGGTATGACTCACACTCATTTCTTTTTCTACCTTTATCATCTAGGTTTCATTCATGCTAGGGTGTGCATTTTCTTAGCATGTGGTTATTCGCGGTCTCTTGTGGATTTCAATTGGATATTTAATTGATGCCTACCTTTATATTGACTTTATGTCAAATGCTTCTTGTAATGTGAGAGGCATGAGTTAAATATACTAATGAGGTCCTAAATCATGTTTAGCCACATGTTTGAGTGACATAGGGTTAGTTCTTTAAAAAAAACTAACTAGCATGATAGGATATGTGTGAACTTTGAAAATATTTGGAGTTTGGTCCTCATGACCCGATCGACCCACATGTGACTATGGTTAAACGTGCTTGATTGATGGCTAGTCACAAGTGGTGAGATTTTCTTAAGTCCAACATAGTCTTCATATCCTTTTCTCTCTAAAAGTTTCTTGGAAGTATCAAGGAGCTTTTGAACCTAAATAGAAACATCTATCTAAGGGATTTATCTAGTGACCAAAGTTTATTGCTTAATCTTCTCAGCTCACTAGATTCGTCTTAAAAGAAAAAGAGAACAAAATTCTTTCAATATCTTATCTTTTTCTTAAATCACCTCTCTCGGAGAAAAAGGGGGTCTTTGGATAAAGATTTGAAGCTTCAGGTGTTACTTTAAAAGAACTAGTAACTGGACTCATCTTGAACATATCACTCTTATTGGTTCTCAATTCAAGCTTCAACAACTCAAATTCTACCATCTTTTGGTTTCCTGAGGGAAACCGGTCTGACCGGTTTCTGAAACCGGTCCTGACCGGTTTTACCCGGGGGCCACCCCTTTAAGGGGTATCTCGGTTGGAATATTCCTTATCCACTCCATTTCACTCCTCACCAGACCAAGCCCGTGGTCCTCTCTTTCAACCCGCGCCCCACTCTCCTCTCTCATTTCCCACCATGAAATCTTGAGAATGGGCCAAGGAAAAGGTTTTCCCTTTGGGGATTAAGGGCTAGAGGTGCTAATCTTCGGCCTAACCGGATTGGAGACCGTTTTTGGAAGTTGAATCATCTTCTCCAATCCTCTCAAGGTATTCAAAGGTTCTTTTTGCCCGATCTCTTAGCTCCATGCATATCTCTTGGATTCCTTTGAGCAATCATCAACTAGTATGCCCGGAAGCTATCTTTAAGTTTTGAATCGGTTTGGATGGCTACATTTCAAATTCCTTAATCTAGGGTTTCGGCCGACGAAGCCGGCCCGACCGGTTTCGAAACCGGTCCGACCGGTTTTGCACTGGACGAAACCCCGATTTTCTTTAGTCTCTTCAAATTCGTTTCTCGTCAAGTTCCAAATCAATTCCTATGTTCCTTATACATTCTTTGCAACATTTTCTTGGTCAGGAACAACATGTCGGACTTCTCTAAGACCTACACTCGGTCGAAGAAGCAAAAGAGGGTTGATGAGCCCGAAGGCGTTTCCGGTCCGATCGAGGCATCCGGTGCCTCCAGTGGGCCTATCTTGAGACCTAGGACGTCCAGGGCATCTCAACCCGCCGTGGACGAGATCGTTGAAGAAGAAGAAGAAGAAGAAGAGGGGCATGAAACCTCTAGTGATGATAATGAGAGTGATGAGAACTACGAGAATGCGGTTTAGGCATGGGAAAGAACCCGAGATGATGACGACGATGATGATGATGAAGAGGAAGATTTAGGAGGAAGAGAAAGAGGTGTTGAAGAAGAAGAAGAGGAGGAGGTGTTGCTTGAGATCCGTAGGCCCGTTAATCCCGGCTCTCATCGGATTGTGAACTATCTTGGTATGGGAAAGACGAGAGGCGGCTAGGAGGAAGATAAGGGAATGGCCCTATGGTGAGCCTAAGGACATGGCCGGTGGGATAGATTATCGATTTCACACTTTCTTTCGGCGGGACTACTATTCCACCGCCATTATTGCTAAGAAGAAGGGCATTATTGCAGAGGCTCGGTGGATAGATTGGGCACACATGGAGAGGGCAGACAATGCTATTTTCAGAGATATCATAAGTGTTTGCACTACTCTGAGGATCAAGCCTACGATGGGTTTTAGGCACGGTTGGAACACGAGAGGTAATCGCTCGGTTCTATGCCACTTGTTGCTTTTGAGGAACATGAGAGTGCTAGGAAGATGCATTGGATGACCGAGGGGACTAGATACAGTGTCACTTTCACTAACTTTGCTAGGTTCCTTGGACTCAGTCCAGCAGATTTATCTCTTCCTTGTATTCACCGAGGCATTCGTCCTATGGAGCCGTCTGCAATGAAGTTCATGTATCCTAGGGACAAGCAAGCAAATGCGGGTTTTGCAGCAGGGCTTTACTCCTATTACAGTGTGCTGAACCGTATGTTTCGCTTGACCCTCACACCTAGGGGAGGAAACCCGACAGATATTTCTAACTATGCTAAGGACTTGCTCGTTCACATGAGGCCTCCTGGACTTCCATTCTCTGTGAGTGACTTCATTTGGGAGGAAATCAAGTCTATTAGCGAGAGCCCCCAGAGGTTGTGTGGATATGCACCATATATCATGCTTATCATCGAGAAAGCGTCTAATAGAAAATATCTAAAGGATTCAAAGCATGAGCCTTTCAAGGTCCCCGTACCCAAGAGGATGAGGTTACCTTCACCTGGAAGGTACGACGAGTTGATGGAGGAAGGAGAAGGTCGGCGGCAGCAGGATCGGCCGGTGCTCGCCTCGGTCGGGGCCAAACCGGTCTGACCGGTTTGGGAAACCGGCCTGACCGGTTTGGGGCGCGGCGACGAGCCCAGCCAAGGGACAAGCCACCCTCTCCCATTCGTAAGCTCTTGAACTTTTTCACTTCTATGTGTAAGAGCCAGAGGGATGTGTTAGTTGAGCAGCAAAGATCTAGGAGAGAAAGGAAGCAAATGAAGGACACTCTCAAGCTTTTGCACAATCACCACGGATTTGAGCCTCCTAGATCTCCACCCTCTCCCGAGACGGAGGAGCCCGAGATTCCTTCAGTAGACAGCATGGTGGCACAGCTAGGCTCCGAGGGTTATTTTCAACAATATGCTCATCACTTTGGTTATCAAGTCCCTAATCCTCCACCTCCTCCTATGGGACCTCCTACTAGCGGAGAAAGTATTGTATCTCAAGCTTATCAATCTCTCTTCGGCAACATTGATGGTAAGATGTGGTTCATTTTCTCTTTCATTAGCATCTACCATTCTTTCTCAAGTTCTAAAATTCAAATTCTCTCTTAGACTATCCTCCTCCACATGGTGGTGTTCCTCGGCGTATGGCGGTGCTCCTCCGGAGTATGGTGGTCGGTGATGCTCGGCGGCACCTCTTCTCCAAGTTTTGTGTGATGGATGACAAAGGGGGAGAAGAATAGACGATTAAAGCTTATCTGTCTTGTCTTGTAGGGGTGAAACCGGTCGACCGGTTTCACAAACCGACTCCGACCGGTTTTGTCTTGAGCAGATCCCAAGCTCCTATGTATCCAGTTATCTTTTATCTTAGAGACTTGTTGAGAGATTTGGATCCGTAATATTTAACTGTTGAACCTCATCTATGTGTTGGACTTGAGAACTCTTGTATTGTGTGCTACAATGTGTGTAATGTACTTTAAATGTTTCTAAGCGACTTAATGGTAGTCCGTGATGCATGATTGTATGGTGAATGAGCTTTGTTTCCTTGTTTTCCCCTGTGTTGTGCGCTGACTGGGAGAAACCGGTCGACCGGTTTACGAAACCGGCTCGACCGGTTTGCCCCCGAACAGCACACACTTCTGTGTGTTTTGCCTCTCGGCTGTGCTTACTCTTGTCATATGCATCACACACTTATTTTATCTTGTCACACACACTTGTTGCACCCCACTTTCTTTGAGATTTAGGGGGAGCTCCTTGTCTTTCTTGAAATACGTGCAAATTGGCATTTTTAGGCCGAATTTTGGAATTCCACTCTTTGCACGAATTGAGGGGGAGCCTTACCTAAATCTTGGTTCTTATGAGCTTTATTTTTATATCTTTTGTAAGCTTTAATCAAGGTTGTCATCAATCACCAAAAAGGGGGAGATTGTAAGTGCAATCAAGCCTTAAGTGGGTTTTGGTGAATTAAGTGACAACTTGATTAAATCCCTAACACTCTTGTGGAGCGTGTGAGCAGGTTAATGATTATTGATAAATGATACTTATGAGTAAATTCATGCTTTTGGCTCACATTGCAATAAAGACAAGAATGGATCATGACAATGTATATGTAATAATTATAAGCATACTAAGAGTGAATGTCATGATAAAGAAAGGATGTTCTTCCCATTGATCTTTACATAAAGCATACAACAAGCGATCCTAAGCTAAAGAAAAGCAAATACAAAGGCATGATGATACATGATAATCGATTGGCTTTTCTATGTTGGGCAAAGCACATTTTGAAGAAAAAAGAAGCTTGTGGTTTTGTAATGGGAGAATTAAATTAAAAATGAATATGGCATCAAGGGATTTCACCATTGACACATGATAGAGATTGATGACCAATGTTGTGAGCTTTGTTAAGAAAAACATCAAGTGATCTCACTATTGCTACAAGATGGAACTTGATGATCTAGACAATAAGTTTACCAAGTTCAATATCAAATGGTTTTCACTCTTATACTTCATGAAGATTATTGACTTGTTCAAAGAAGAGATTTGCAAGACTTCGAGTTGGATTTTAGCTAAGGTCATTTGGCTATCTATATTACTTTGGACCTACATTTGAAAGATTGCAAAAGCAAGGATAATTGATATCAATCAAAGGACAAACAAATTGAGTGGCATCTCGTTTGATTTTATCTCTATGGTGCAAGGCTTGACTCAATTATGGCAAGGATAAGTGATGAAGAGATCAAGATGGCTAAAACGAGGAACTAAGCTAAGGCTATGGATAGCGACCATAAGCAAAGTGGCTAGGGTGAAGTTAAGAGCATCAAGGATTTCGAAGTATCACATCCAAGCCTACCGAGGGAAGTGATAAATTGCATCTAACGTCATGATTGATAAATTCAAGTGGCTTAAGAATTCAAAGTGATTGATCTCTACTCTATGGAAGAATTCTAGGTCGCTAGCTCAAGGTGGACATGCTCAAGCACATACATATGTTTGCTCATCTACAACATGTGCTTAGTTGGTACACGTCATTTGAAGCCCTCGAATCATTGAAGATCATTTATCGGCGTACCTTGGAGGTTCAAGCTCAAGTGGATTTATTAGGATTTATCTTTTCTTGAGTTTAGGTATGCCGTACTATCAAGAGGGATGAATCACTTGGTTGGACAACAAACATCAAAAAGTGCTCAAGTGAAACCTAGAGAGACTAACCCGTGAGATCAAAACCTTAGTTGAGCTCTGCGGCCAAAACCGGCTTTGACCGGTTTTGGAAGCCGTCCGACCGGTTTGGGCACTGACATCGTCCAACGGCTAGTTGGTTTGTAAACCGGTCTGACCGGTTTGGCAAACCGGTACCGACCGGTTTTGTCTGACAGACTAACGGCTAGTTTTGAGTGAGGTGGGTATTTATACCCATGAGCTCCTCCTTGAGGGGCTGCTGGTTCTCTTCACTCCTAACACATTCCGAACCATAACAAAGCTCTTCCCAACCTCTCTAAGTGAGATTTAAGCCTCTAGTGCCATATCATTGAGTTGGGTTAAGAGAGTGACTAGTGTGAGAGCTTTAGAGAGCTTTGAGAAGCCTAGTGAGCATCCCACACTTGAGCACCGCTGGTTTCGTTGAAGATCATTGAAGCATCCTTTACTCTTGGAGCATTTGCTCCTAGACGGCTAGAGGTCGCTTGGAAGTTCCAATCCGAGATTGTGGAAGCTCCAAGAAGTTTGTATTACCCCGTGAATCTAGTGGAAAACCTCTCATCTCAAGAGATTGTTCTCTTGACTTGAGATCGAGGGAAAGGGCAAGCCTTGTGTGGCGAGTCTATCCTTGTGTGGATACCTCAACAACGTGGACGTAAGCAAGCCTTTGTGGCGAGCTGAACCACGGGATAAATCCTTGTGTCAATTGCACTTTTACTTCATATATATCTTGCTTGTTGGTTTATCTCTCTTTCTAGCATATATCTTGTGCTTCCGCTTCGATCTACTTTGGTGTGCTTGTACTTGTGTGCGGGGAGCTTGTTGGTACTCTTGGAAGCCCCTGTGGAAGTCCACACCAAGTTTGGTTTGTGCTAGAACTCGAAGAGGGGTTTTACTTATTGTTGGTTCTCGTTCGTGTAAAACCGGTCGACCGGTTTTGGAAACCGTCCGACCGGTTTCGATGCGACGATGGGTTGAATTATTTTAAGTGTGCGGATTCGCCTATTCACCCCCCCCCCCCTCTAGGCGACATCAAGATCCCTTTCAATTGGTATCGAGCAAGGTTCTCCGAAATCGAGCTTAACCGCTTGGAGAAAAGATGTCGATAACGTACGAGGTATCTCTTGAACCATTGACACTAGGTGGTTCAAACTTTGATTCTTGGTATACTCATGTACTCAATAAAATTAGGACTTTTGGTCCATATGCCGAGCGAGTTGTAGTCGCTAGCATTCTTCCTCCTTGCACTAGAATAGACAACTTTGACTTGTCAAATTTATCTAGAGAGGAGTTAGAATGTTGGCAACTCAACGCTCAAGTTACCGATTACATTCGTAGTACCTTGAGTTGTGATGTGCGGGAATTGATTAAATATCCATCGAGCACGCGTTCGATCGCGATGTCGAGTGCGTGGAGCACGCGGAAGCGCTGGCGCTGGATGAAGCGCTGGTGACCACCTTGGAGAAGATGGTCAACGAGGACCTCGACTCCACCGCCAAGCACGCCGGCAATTTCGAGGCCGCGGAGCAGACCAAGGAGGTACCCCTCGACCCTGCTGCCCCCGAGGGCAAGGCGTTGAGGGTCAGCTCCACCCTCGACCCAAAATAGGAAGTGGTGCTCGTCGACTTCCTCCGCGCCAACGCCGACATCTTCGCGTGGAGCCCCTCGGATATGCCAGGCATCCCGAGGGAGGTCGCCGAGCACTCCCTTGACATCCTGCCTCATGCCCGTGCCGTGCATCAGCGGCTCCGCCATTTCGATGAGGAGCGGCGGCAGGCGATCGGAGCGGAGGCTGCGGAAGCTCCTCGAGGCCGGGTTCATCAAGGAAGTGTTCCACCCTACGTGGCTAGTAAACCCTGTACTTGTAAAGAAAAAGAACGGGAAATGGCGGATGTGTATAGACTACACTAGTCTTAATAAAGCATGTCCTAAAGTTCCTTTTCCTTTGCCACGCATTGATCAAATTATTGATTCAACAATCGGGTGTGAGCTGCTTTGCTTCCTTGATGCCTACTCCGGGTATCACCGGAGATAAAGATGAAGGAGTCCGACCGGCTCGCGACTTCGTTCATCACGCCGTTCGAGGTGTTCTCGTTACGTCACGATGTCGTTCGGCCTCCGAAACGCGGGTGCAACATATCAACGCCGCATGCAACACGTTTTCGGAGATCACATCGGGCGAACGGTTGAGGCGTAAGTAGACGACATCGTCGTAAAGACCGAGAAGGCGGACGACCTGGTCGGCGATCTTAGCATCGCGTTCGGCTGCCTACGGGCCAATGGGGTCAAACTAAACCCCGAAAAATGTGTCTTTGGAGTGCCGCGAGGCATGCTCCTAGGATACATCGTCTCCCAACGGGGTATCGAGGCCAACCCCAAGAAGGTTGCCGCCCTCGAGTGAATGGGCCCAATTCCGGACCTCAAAGGGGTGCAAAAGGTGCTGGGGTGCCTTGCCGCCTTGAGCCGCTTCATCTCGCAGCTCGGCGAGAAGGGCCTGCCCTTCTTTCGCCTCTTCAAGAAGCACGAGCGCTTCTCCTGGACTGCCGAGGCCCCAGACGCGCTCGACAAACTGAAGGCATCCTTGACCTGTGCCCCGATCCTCACGCCGCCGCGGGATGGCGAACCCCTGCGGCTCTACGTGGCCGCGACCACCCGGATGGTCAGCGCCGTAATCGTGGTGGAGCGCACGGAGGAAGGGCACGCCCTGCCGGTCCAGCGGCCGGTCTATTACATCAGCGAAGTCTTGTCCGACACCAAGACGCGCTACCCTCAAGTCCAAAAGCTGCTGTATGCGGTGGTCCTCGCGCGGCGCAAGCTCCGCCACTACTTCGAGGCCCACCCCGTCACGGTGGTCTCCTCCTTCCCGCTAGGAGAGATCATCCGCAATCCAGACGCGGCGGGCAGGATTGCCAAGTGGTCGGTGGAGCTGATGGGCGAGACACTCGCCTACGCCCCCGCGCAAGGCCATCAAGTCCCAGATCCTGGCGGATTTCGTCGGCGAGTGGACCGGACACGCGCCTACCACCGCCGCATATCCAAGCAGAGGCTCGGACTGCGTATTTCGATGGCTCGGTGATGAAAACGGGGGGCGGGCGCGGGCCTCGCTCTTCGTGTCACTACTCGGGGAGCACATGCGGTACGCGGTGCGCCTCCACTTCCCCGCGTCGAACAACATGGCCGAGTACGAGGCCCTCCTTTGCGGCCTCAAGATCGCCATCGAGATAGGTGTCAAATGCCTCGACGTGCGGGGGGGATTCGCGGCTCGTGATTGACCAAGTCATGAAGAATGTGTCGGTGTTTTAGACCGGCAACCTACTAAGGGGAGTACCCGAAGTAGATGAATGTGACTCGCCGAGATCGGTAACTCGAAGGAAGAGACACATGGCACACAATTTAGACAGGTTCGGGCCGCGAGGTGCGTAATACCCTACGTCCTGTATGTTGCGTAGCTCTGGATTGATTGGGCACGATTACAAGATGGTGCAATAGTGCGCCGTGAATTGTATGAGATGGGATTGTATGCTAGAGATCGGTCCCTGCCTCGCCTTATATAGTCCGGGAGGCAGGATTACAAGTCGGAGTAGGGAGAGAGTACTAGTCGAGTACGTCTAGGAGTCCTCCGTACAGTGCAAAACATGTACAGCTCCCTAACCGAGTACTACTCATGTGTAGTCCTTGTGCTCCACGCCTTCAGGTGCCGTGTAGCGCAAGCCGGGTAGTCCCAGGGGCCCACCGAGTAGTCGGTCCCGGTACCCACCGAGGTAGTGGGCCCAGGGAGGTCCATACGACAAGCCCCCGAGTACTTTGTAGTCGAGAAGGATAGCTTCAAGTAGTCTTGACGGCCTTAACGAGTAGTCCTCAAGCGTCCAAGGTGCTACAAGTCAAAAGTCCTCAAGAGTAGTCGAAGCATCCCGAGGCCGGAATGTACTCCGGCCAATGTTTGAGCAATCTTGAAGTCTTCTCGAGTAGTCCCAAGCGTCCTCGACACCGCCTTCGAAGGTCTTCAAAAATTGCATGTCTTGTCTTGAAGCCGGAGGGCGATATGGAGGTGCGATTTGCAAAATCGCACTCCATATGGAGTAGCCCCCGAGCCTTAGGTTGAGCCGCGGGCTCGACTCGGGGTCCATCTCGAAGTCTCGACAAGAAAATCCCGAAAAATCCGGAGAAAAACCGAAGGACACGTGGCACGGAGCCCCCGAGCCTTGAGTCGAGTACTTCCTCTCGAATTGAAGGGTCATCTTGAAGAATGTGTCCTGAGATGCTCTTGAGACTAGCCGCTTCCCAGGTAGTCGGGTAGAAGTAGCCGAGCCCCCGAGGTGAGGCGCGTCGACTAGTAGAATACGAAGGGTCACGCTGAGCCGCTGAGTCAGCTGCGCGTGAATTTAGCCATCCGGCCGTTGCGGAGCCAGTTAGGCTTATAAATAGAAGCCGAAACCCTTAGGGTTTTTTCACCCATTCGAGCTGTAGCCATTCCGCTTCCATCTGTGGTAGATCTGCTTCCAGTGCACGCCGCCGTAGTAGATTCAAGTGCGCCGCCACCCAAAGCTTTAGGGTAGCCCCCGAGCGGATGCGCGTGAAGACGGACCGCTCTTGGAGAATGAAGCCGTCACCATCCAAGTCGTCGAAAGCCGCCGGGAAGAAGAGGGGCCGCGAAGAGGCCGCTGCGGCCGCCACCAGAGTAGCGCTGCCCATGTCTCCACCGCGGGCTGATCCAAGCCACGAGTGGAAGAAATCCAAGGTGAAGACAGAGGATCTGCTGGCCCTCCTGAACAGCGGGTTCATCCGGGAGAAGGAGGTCGACATGTGGAGGGCCGCTGCTGGAGATCCATACCCAATGGAGAAGGCCGAAGATGAGATTCCAATGTTCGCGCGGTTCGTGGAGCGCGGGCTTGCTCTCCCGGCCGCCGATTTCTCCAAGGGTCTCCTCGGGTACTACGGAGTCGAGTACCCGAATCCGAACCCCCAACGGCATCTTCCACACCGCGGTCTTCGTGCACTTCGCGAGGCCTTTCTTGGGATCAAGCCGCACGGATCCTTTTCGGAAGTTCTTCCGGGTCAAGCCGCGCCCAAGTGCCACCAACCCAATGGTAGTCGGAGGAGCCGAATCCGGACCGAGGGAAGACGCCGCGGAGCGTATCCGGCGTATAAGCTTGTCGATTCCAACACCGACCGGAAGACAAGGTGGTTCTACATCACGAACCACCACCCCGGCTCGCCGAAGCCGAGCGGACGGCGGCCCGGGGCACCGCGAGTGGTGGAACTCGCAGCCCACCATGCAAGAGGGGGATCCGGCTTCCCGAGCCGCCGGCATGCATCAAGGTGCTCGGGGAAGCGGACCGAGGGCCGAGCACGTGGCCTTCAGTTTCATGAAGCGGAGGGTGCAGCCGTTGATGGCTCGAGACACCTTGGGCTTCGAGTACACCGGCGACGATGACACATCGCGGATGCCCGGAGGCGTGCTGGACGACAGCGACATCATCGAGAGGTTGTCGCGGATCTTCAAAGATATGCCGCCGTACACGGCGTGCCCTGTTCAAGAGTACTCCGCCTCGCGCCCGCTCAAGGAGGTGAGTAGTCGTACTCCCCTGGTCGAGTAGTCATTGCTTGATGTAGACTTGCTGACGTCTTGTGCCTTGCAGGATGACTTGAAGAAGTTCATCTCCGAGCCGCAGCCGCCCCCAAGTGGGATCGAGATCCCGAAGGAGGGGAAGGCCAAGGAGAAAGAGCGGCGAGAAGTCGGTGCAGGCGATGACACCGTCATCGTGGAGGACACCTCCGACGATGATGACGACGACGACGAGACGTTGCAGGACCGTTTTCAATTGCGGTTGAGGTTTAGCCGCCCAGGCTTACCTCATGTGCCTCTGGTGCAAGACCCCCCGACTAGCCTGGAGGCTAGCCTAGCTGCGCCGCCACGGAAGCCGCGCAACCCCGCCAGGAAGCGGGTGACGAAGAAGCTGAAGGTCTCAGAGACCACGCCTCAGGAGGTAAGATATCTTGACTAGAGTGGTCGAGTACCCATCGCACGAGTACCCTTGCTGATGAGTAGTCTTTCATGTTTGCAGGAGGTGCCGCCAACCCGAGCCGTCGAAGAGGGCGACGAAGGCGTGTGGGACACAGTGGGGGAGCCAGCTGGACGTCGTAGTCCAGCCCCCACTGTGGAGGAGCTCTTGGTGCAGCTGGAGCGCCAGCCCCCTGCTCCACAGGGGAGCACGGAGCCCGCAGCCGCCGCCGTTGAAGAGGTGATGGCTTCAGGAGCGCAAGATGGCGTTGCGCCGACCGTCGTTGCAGAGGAGGCGGTAGCCGCAGGGGCGCGGGAGGAGGCGCCCGCCGAGGGTGGAGCGGTCGATATCGCCGCATCCTTGGCTCCCGGCCGTGACAATAGTCCGGTCAAACTTGTAAGTACCGCATCTTTGCGAGTAGTACTTGTTGTAGTAGTCGAGGTTCGACCGACGACCAATTGTGTGTGCTTCTCGGCAGAAATCCACGGATCCGTACCGGGAGGGGGGATGAGCCCTCTTCGGTGGTGGCGGAAGAAGTCGCGCCGCCCGCCGAGGAGTCCGCTCCCGCTTCCCGGTGCAGAAGGTGCCGAGCCGCCGCTACCGAAGCGCCGCTGCCGGAGGCCAGCGTAGTCGAAGGTGAGTACTCTTATGAAGCTATGGAGCTCCTCGAGGAGTAGTCGTAGTTGCTGATGCACTTATCTTATCATTGACAGGCGCTGAGGCTGAAGGCAGTGACATCCCTGCGGGGGTGCCGATGCAGAAGTCGACACCAGAGGCCCCGGAGGCTGCGGGAGGAGCCCCCGTGCCTATGGAAGAAGTCGTCGAGGAGGCCGCCGTGACGGCCGGGGGAGAGGGTGTCACCACGTCGCCAGAGGTTGCTCTGGAGGTGGCTATCCGCTCCCCGGAGATCCAGGACGCGAGCCCATCCGCTGCGCGCCGATGACGGAGGGCCACCGCGAGTAGTCGCGGTGGGATAGAGTTGCTCGCAGATGATCTCGTCGAGCCTGCGACGGTGGCGAAGCACTCCGGAGGCGATCCATCAAGGCGAGCAGTGGATGAAGGTGTGTAGCCGTAGCTTCTGAGTAGTCAATCCTCTGTTTGTTGAGTACTCGTTTGACTTGAGTTGTCTGTGCAGGACGTTGCGGAGCGGTCCCGCGACAAGTCCAATATGCTGCAAGGCTATGGTGACGCGGTGCTCCGGGCTGAGGCGCTGGAAGAGCAACTTGTGAAGTCGTGGAAGCACGCGGCTGCCATGCAGTCAAAGCTCGACGCCGCCTTCGCCAAATACCACAACGATGTCCAAGAGTTGCAGGCGAAGGGCGACGACTTGGTGCGGAAGAATAAGGGCCTCCGCAACAAGAACAAAGGTATACCGCTGAACTTGTCGGGTACTTGTTGGAGGTCGAGAAGTCTCTGACCCGCTGTTGCGTTGTTGTGTTGCAGAGCTTGAGGGCCAAGTGGAGCGGTCGAAGTCCTCGGATACGAACATGAAGAACCTCTTCTACCGGGAGCAAGAAGCCCGCCAGGTACTCGAGCTCGACTACAAAGAACTTGCCTTCGAATGCGAGAAGCACATGGAGCTCCGGATTGCCTCTGACCGCGATCTCGTCAACTGCTACAAATCCTTGCAGAAGTTGAATGAAGACTGTGAGGCACTGCGAGCCCAGCTAAAGGAGCTCGAGGAAGCCGTGTTGCTGATCGCAAGGCTCCTGGTGCCGCACCAAGGAGGCCCCAAGATAGCTCCACTGGTGGATCGCCTCAAGGAAGCTCTTAGCCGGCTGGCGGCCTACGTGAAGCACATGGCGAGGTCGATCCCAAGGCAGGTCTTGGCCTTCATGAAGTCGTATTTCCCTAAGGCCCTAGTGGAGGTAGTCGCCGGCGGGGTAGCCGCCAACTGCACCGATGAGCAAGATGCGTAGCCGCCGGAGCAAGTAGCCGAGAAGCTTAATCTCTAGTAGCCCCCGTAATAGATAGCTAGTAGCCGGGGTTGTACAAAAAACAATTGTAATGAATTGCTTGAGTATCAATGAAAGAAAATTTCCAAAGCAATGAGTACTCGTGGCCGCGATCTCAGAGTGCGGAGCCCCATCGTGGAGTGGATGCGAGTAGTCATACTCGGCGGTAGTGGTCCCATTGTAGGGAGTAGGCAGTAAAGAAGTTGATGAATGGTCAGACTTTATTACTGAAGAAGTACACCTGGATGGCCAGGGCCGTAGTTACAGAGTAGTCGCTTGGACCCGGAGGCCGCTTACACCGAGCGGAGCCGGAGCGGGTAGCCACTTGCGGCAAGGTGGATCCGTAGATAGCCGTGTAGGCCGGATCGTAGATCCGTAGGTAGCCGTGGAGGCCGGATCTTGGAGGGTGGTCTCTCGCAGACCGTCGCTAGAGTCCTTGACGCTCGTCGCAGCCCCGGGGGTCCGTAGGTAGCCGTGTAGGCTAGAGCCCGGAGAGGAGAAGTCCGGAGGACCGGAGCCGGGGACCGGAGGCCGCTTACGGCGGTGGGGTGTTGGTGTAGTCGTGTAGACTTGAACCCGGAGTAGTCGTGTAGACTAGGCGTAGAATCGACGAGCCGGGTCGACGTTCCACGAGTTGTTGATGTCTTCGCCTTCAAGTGTTTGGAGGCGGTAGGAGCCCGGCCGGTCACCCTTGCAACGGTGAAGGGACCTTCCCGGGGGGAACCGAGCTTGTGTAGTCCTCCCGTGTTCTGGATGCGGCGGAGGACGAGATCACCAACGTTGAAGGAGCGTTCCTTGACGTTGCGATCATGGTACTTCGTCATAGTGCTCCACCGCCGGCGAGGTCCATATGACGTCGGCGAGGGAGGATTGCTTCGGAGCCGTAGACCGGAGAAGTAGGGGGGATTGCCCCGTTGGCTTGGATGGCTGAGTCCGTAGCCCCCAGAGTGCGTTGGGTAGTTCCTTGATCCACTTGCCCCCCTTGGAGTTAGCAGCGTCGTGTAGCCGCTTTTTGAGAGCGTCGAGCACCATCCCATTGGCGCGCTCGACTTGTCCGTTGGCCCGTGGATGGGCAACTGAGACGTATCGGACGTCGATCCCGCTGTTCTCGCAGTACTCCCAGAACTGGTGGTTGTTGAAATTGGAGCCCAGGTCTGTGATGATGCGGTGGGGTAGTCCGTAGCGGTGTACGAGTTCATCCGGAAGTCGAGTACTCGTCGGCCTTGGGGCATGTGACCGACTTGGCCTCGATCCACTTGGTGAACTTGTCGATAGCCACCGGTACCCTGTTGAATCCTCCGGCGCGGTTGGCGGTGGCCCAATCATGTCGAGCCCCCCGGCAAGCGAAGGGCCGGGTTGGCGGTATGGTGACTAGCTTGTAGGCCGGGACGTGTTCTCGCTTGGCGAAGTATTGACATCCTTGGCATCTCCGACGAGTTCTTCGGCATCGCCCCGGAGCCGTGGGCCGCAGAAAGCTCGTCGGAAGGCTTTGCCGACCGGCGTGCGTGAGGACGCATGGTTGCCGCGACGCCTTTGTGGATCTCCTCCAATATGTCCTTGCCTTCTTCACGAGGGACGCACTTCATGAGTACTCCGAAGATGCGCCCGCTTGTAAAGCTTATTTCCGACGAGGACGTAGGACTTGGCGCGGCGGATGAGCTGCTCGGCCCGAGTTCTTGTCGGAGGGGACCTCTCGCTCGGCGAGGTAGTCGATGAAGGGTTGCATCCGACCCACGTCGATCATCATGACCTCCTCGCCCCGCCGTGGTTGATGGGCCGGGACGGTGGTCGGTGGTGCCGGCTCCGGGATGGATGGCGCGTGAAGCTCGTGGACGAAGACGCCCGCCGGGTACTTGAGCGCGGGTGGATCCGAGCTTCGAGAGGACGTCCGCCGCAACGTTGTTGTCGCGGACGATGTGATGGAACTCGAGACCGTAGAACTTGTTCTCGAGCTTGCGGACTTCTGGGCGTAGGCGTCCATGTTCTCCTTGTTGCGGTCCCGGGACTTGTTGACTTGGTTGATGACCACCGTGGAGTCGTCGTAGACTAGTAGCCGCTTGATGCCCAATGAAGCCGCGAGGCGAAGCCCATGCGTAGAGCTTCGTACTCGGCTTCATTGTTTGAGACCTTCCGGAAGATCGCGGGACGTACTTGAGTTGTTCGCCCGCTGGAGAGATCGGGAGTACTCCCGCACCCGCGCCCTCGAGGTTGAGTGAGCCGTCAAAGTACATCACCCAATGCTGCGGTCGCACGGTGGGAGTGGGTAGCTGGTTCTCCCGCCACTCTGCCATGAAGTCGACTAGTGACTGCGACTTGATGGCCGTGCGTGGCTTGAAGTCGATAGTGAGGGCGCCGAGTTCGACCGCCCACTTGGAGATTCTTCCAGTAGCGCCTTGGTTCCGCAGGATGTCACCGAGCGGTAGTCGGTGACGACGGAGATCGAGTACCGCCGGAAGTAGTGTCGTAGCTTCCGCGAGGTGATGAGTACCGCGTACGTAGCTTCGCACGGCCGATAGTGGGCCTTGGACTACGATAGAACCTCGCCGACGAAGTAGACCGGGCGCCGGACCGGGTAGGCGTGGCCGTCTTCTTGCCGCTCGACGACGATGGCGACCGACCACGTGGGTAGTCGCGGCGAGGTAGAGCAAGAGGCTGCTCGCCCTTGTGAGAAGCCGTGAGGATCGGTGGCTTCGATAGGGAAGTCCTTGAGCCGGGCAAGGGCTTGGTCCGCCTCACGGGGTCCACACGAACTTCTCTTGACGCTTGAGTAGTTTGAAGAAGGGGAGTCCCCGTTCTCCTAGCCTCGAGATGAATCGGCTCGGCGCCGCCATGCACCCCCGTCGCCTTCGGACATCTTTGATGCTCGTGGGAGCTTGCATGCCGGTGATGGCGGAGATCTTCTCGGGGTTGGCTTCGATGCCGTGGCCGGGCCGATGATGAAGCCGAGTAGTTTGCCCGAAGGTACGCCGAAGACGCACTTGTTCGGGTTGAGCTTCCGGTGGTACTCGCGCAAGGTGATGCGAAGGTCTCTTCAAGGTCGTCGATGAGGGTGCGGAGTTTCGGTCTTGACGACCATGTCATCCACGTAGGCCTCGACGTTCTTGTTGAGCCGCCTCTTGAAGCGAGCCCGGATAGCTCGTTGGTAGGTAGCGCCGGCGTTCTTCAACCCGAAGGACATGGTCGTGTAGCAGCACGCGCCAAACGGGGTGATGAACGCGGTCTTCTCCGGTCTTCTTCCTTGATCGCGATCCGATGGTACCGGAGTAGCGTCGAGGAAGCGGAGCGGTCGCGCCCCGCCATGGAGTCGATGACTTGATCAATCCGCGGCAACCCGAAGGGGTCCGGGGGGCGTGCTTGTTGAGGTCGGTGTAGTGGACGCACATCCTCCACTTCTTTGAGTTCTTCTTACGGACGAGGACAGGGGTTGGCGAGCCACTCGAGATGGAAGACTTCTCCGATGAAGGCGCCCGCGAGTAGTTTGGCGAGTTCCTTCTTGATGGCGTCCCATCCGTCGTCGGCAAAGCGTCGGAGGTGTTGTCGCTTGGGGTGGCCTTAGGATCAACGTTGAGGCGGTGCTCAATCGGCTCCCCGGGCACTCCCGGCATGTCCGTCGGCTTCCACGCGAAGATGTCGCGGTTAGCCCGAAGGAAGCTGATGAGCGCGTCTTCCTATTTGGGGTCAAGGCGCCGCCCCGATGGTGGTGGTCTTGCCGGGATCGCCTATTCCAAGGTCGATCGTCTTGACGAGTACCTCCTCGTGTGGCCGAGGCTTGTTGGCGCCGTCGGACTTCTCCGGGATGTCGAGTTCGGTTGTAGCAAGCTTCTTCGACGTAGCGTAGACCTCCATCATCGTGTTGGGTACTTGATTTGTGGAGGCGATCTCCACGGCTTCGTGTCGCGGTCGTGGGAGATCTCGGGTCCCCTTGGAGGGAGAGTACACCGGCTGGGCTTGGCATCTTGAGTACCAAGTAGGTGTAGTGGGGCACCGCCATGAACTTGGCGATAGCCGGTCTGCCGAGGATGGCGTGGTAGGAGGTCTCGAAATCCGCGACCTCGAACTTGACGTACTCGGTACGATAGTTGTCCCGAGTTGCCCCGAAAGTAATCGGGCAGACCACCGAGCCCAGTGGAATAGCCGCGTTGCCGGGGACGATGCCGTAGAAGGGCACGTTGCTCTTGGTGAGCATATGAGTGATGTCGAGCTTCATTTTCTTCAAGGTCTTGGTGAAGAGGACGTTGAGCCCACTTCCGTCGTCGATGAGCACCTTGTTGAGTTTGGAGCCCGCCACCGTTGGCTTCAGGACGAGGGGGAACCGTCCTGGTTCAGAGAAGCTGGTCCATTGATCCGCGCGGGAGAAGGTGATGGGTACCTCCGACCACCTGAGAGGAGTCGGGACCGCCGGCTCAATGGACATCACTTCGCGACGGGTAGCCTTCGCTCCCCGCCCGCCGGGCAATCCGCCGAAGAGGACGTTGACGGTCTTCTCGGGCTCCGGAAGTCGTTGTTGTCGCCGTCCTTCTTCTTGCCCTTTTGGTCGTGAGGGTGTGGTGGCTTCGGCGTCTCCTTGAGTGCGTGCTCGAGCCGGTAGCACCTGCTCGGTGGTGTGGTTGTCGTTTGGATGCCACGGGCACTTCTCCTTCGGCGAGTCCTTGAAACCGCCGTAGTTCTTCTTCGAGTTCCCTTTCGCAGGGCGCTGGATAGCCGCGACAGTGTTGTCTGGCTTGCGCTTGCGGTTGGGACCCGAGTAGTAGTAGTAGTAGTAGTAGTTGTTGTTGTTGTTGCGACCGCCCCGGTTCGCGTTGTTGCCGCCGCCGCCGCCCGGTTCTGCTTGGTCTTTCCACGGATGGCGTCATACTTGGCATTGGCCTTGTCTTCTTTATCCGCCCGAGACGTGATCATGTCCTTGAGGTGGGGGATGGACTCGGGGCGGCGACGACCGAAGTCTTCGAAGGTGCGGCGGTGGTAGAGGCCGTCTTGGAAGAGGTCGATGACCTCCTTGTCGGTGACGTCGACGACGGTAGCGCGCTTGTCGAAAAGCGGCGCATGTACTTGCGGAGGGTCTCGCCTTGTTCCTCGCTTGATCATGGCCGGGTCCATGCGAGTACCGATCGGCCCATGGCGCCCGCGAAGTTGCTTGTGAACCGCTCCTTCGGTCGGTCCCACTTGTCGATCGAGTGCTTATCCGGCGACTCGAGCCAAGTGAGTGGTGCTTGGTCCAAGCGTAAGGGGAAGTAGAGGCACTTGGTGTCGCCGTTGCCGCCGCCGTTCTCGATGGAGAGGGCGTAGCATCCGAGCCACCGGATGGGATCCGCTTCGCATCATACTTGGTGATCCCCAAAGGTTTGAATTTGTCGGGGAGGAGCAAGTTGCAAAGTCGAGGTGAGAAGGCGGGGAAGCCGTCGCCCTCGACCGGCGGCGGTCGACTTCTTCCGCCGTAGCTCTTCGATCTTCTCGGCGGGTGTCGTAGACGCCCGCGAGGCGCCGGAGGCGTGGCCGTTCGCGTGACCTCGGCCGCCGCGGCCGCCGCCGCCTCCGGCCCCCCCCGTTCGCCTCGTGATTGGAGCCGCCGCCGTCGGCGCCGCCGCCGTCGGGATCATTGCCGCCCCCGCCGGCCCGAGCACGGTGAGGGACGACTTCTCGGTTGTCGTGGTCGCGCGGGGAAGGTCCGCCGGCGTTGGAGCGACGGCGGTTTGGCTCGGGCCGGGAGCTCGGCTCGAGTACGGTTGGGACCGTTGTTGGCGCCGTGACTTGTGGCTTCGTTGTCGCGGGGTCCGGGCCGGAGGAGGCCGGTTGACTCGTTGTCGACCCGCATGAAGTAGGCTTCTTCGGCGAGATTGGCGATGACCTCTCCGGCGCGTATGCCCCGAGCCCGTCGTGCGATTGCCGTGATCGACATGAGGGCACCGCTCGGGGGTAGTGTGTACTCCCGCTCTCGACCGCCTCGAGAGCTTCCGCAAGGTTGCGGACGGGGAAGTTGTCGCGGAGGCACCGACGGTGTTCGTTGCGCTTCCGGTTACGTTCACGTCGAGCGTCTCCGTCCGCCGGAGTCTCGTTCGGTGGAGCATCGCCAGAGAGCTCGTCGGAGGAGATGTCTTCCGTGTACTTGTCCCGAGCGGTGCCCTCGAAGGCCCGGGGGGTGTCGCCGGCAGCCCATGAAGACTTGGCGATCGGGGGTGCCAAGGCTGGACTCAGAGGGTGCCACCTCAGTTGGTGTGCTTGAGTCAACCCGAGCTAGGGGTGTTCCCTCCGGAACGGTAGCGAGTCGATGTAGGCGACGTAGCGTGAGTCTCCCTTTATCAGGTCGGCGGGCTTGCGGTCCGGCCGCAGACGTATCTTCGGCGGTGTGGATGCTATAACCGGCCCCGCAGGCCGGCCCCCGACAGGGGAAGCTCGGTGGAGTTGTCCTCGGACTCGGGCTCCTCGTGTCCGACCCAAAGTCGAACTCATAGTCCGGGTTCGAGTAGAACTCGGGGAGAGGGGGTTGGAGTCCGAAGCGCGATCGGGGGTGGCATCGGAGTCCGAGCCGTACTCGGGTGCGGGCTCCTTGCCGGCCGGCGCGAAGTGGGAGCCCCCCGTGCGGGCCCTGCCGAGGATGCGGGGGCCACGCGCGGAGCGCTTACGGGGGTGAGGGGACCGCCGCGATGGCCGAGCAGCCGGCTCGCATGTGATGGCTCATGGCGACGTCGAGTTTGAGTTAGAAGCGGACTCGAGCTCGAAGTCGGCCGTGGTGGTTGAAGAGCGAAATTTCGCCGAATTTGCCGGCGAGTTCGCCCTTGACGACTTCCGGAAGCGGCCACGAGGCCGTCTTCGGGTTGGGCGACACGGTGAGGCGGCGCCGGAAGGAGCTCGCGCCGTACGCGGTGCGGACCCAAGCACCGAACACGAAGGTGTCGCCGCGGTTGAAGGCGACGGTTGGCTTGAAACAAACAGAGCCGTCGAGTTCGCCACGTGATCTCGGGCGAGAGCCCCTACCCGGCGCGCCGGTGTCGGTGTTTTAGACCGGCAACCTACTAAGGGGAGTACCCGAAGTAGATGAATGTGACCGCCGAGATCGGTAACTCGAAGGAAGAGACACGTGGCACACAATTTAGACGAGGTTCGGGCCGCGAGGTGCGTAATACCCTACGTCCCGTATGCCGCGTAGCTCGGATTGATTGGGCACGATTACAAGATGGTGCAATAGTGCGCCGTGAATTGTATGAGATGGGATTGGATGCTAGAGATCGGTCCCCGCCTCGCCTTATATAGTCCGGGGAGGCGGTGGTTACAAGTCGGAGTAGGGAGAGAGTACTAGTCGAGTACGTCTAGGAGTCCTCCATACGGTGCGGAACATGTACGGCCTCCCTAACCGAGTACTACTCCCGTGTAGTCCTTGTGCTCCACGCCTTCGTGTGCCGTGTAGCGCAAGCCGGTAGTCCCGTGGGCCCACCGAGTAGTCGGTCCCGGTACCCACCGAGGTAGTGGGCCCGGGGAGGTCCATACGACAAAATGCGAACCGCCACGACGACAAGATGGAAGCGTACTGCAAGGCCGTGCGAGCCCTCGAGGACAAGTTCTACGGCATCGAGCTCAATCACGTGCCCCGCCGGCACAACGAGGAGGCGGACGAGCTGGCCAAGATCGCGTCCGGGCGGATTACCGTCCCCCCGAACGTTTTTGCCTGTGACGTCGCCCAGCCCTCCGTCACCTTCAAGCCTCACCCCTCGAGCCACGCGGAACCCTCGGGGGCTCCCTCGAATCCAGCAGGCGCGGAGCCCATGGACGAGGACCCCTCGAACGAGGCGTACGTGCTCTCCCTCCTCGAGGGGTATGGCGCTTACGAGGCTGATGTGATGGATATCGAGCCAGCCCCTGTCAAGGATGACTAGTGCGACAAGTATGTCGCCTGGATGGCTCGAGGGGAACTCCCCTCGGACCGGGCTGAGGCCAGGCGCATCGCCAGGATGGCCAAGTCCTTTGCCCTCGTCGACGGCGAGTTGTACAAGCGCGCCGCCTCCGGCATCCTGCAGCGGTGCATCCCCATCCCCGAGGGGCGCAAGCTCCTGCGAGACATCCACGCGGGGATCTGCGGCCATCACGCCGCGCCCCGCACCCTCGTAGGCAACGCATTCCGCCAAGGCTTTTACTGGCCTACTGCGGTCGCGGATGCCAGCGAGATCGTGCGCATCTGCAAAGGGTGCCAGTTCTACGCCCGCAAATCCAACCTTCCTGCTCACGTCCTGCAGACCATCCCCATAACATGGCCGTTCGCCGTGTGGGGGCTGGACATCGTCGGGCCCCTGCGGAAGGCGCCCGGGGGCTTCACTCACCTGTTGGTTGCGATCGACAAGTTTTCCAAGTGGGTAGAAGTGCGCCCCATTACGAATCTCAGGGCAGAGCAAGCGGTGACGTTCTTCACCGATATCATCCATCGCTTCGGAGTGCCAAACTCCATCATCACCGACAACAGTCCCAGTTCACAGAGCGGAGAAATTCCCCGGAGTTCTCGCGACAAATTCCACATCCGTGTGAATTGGGCACCGTGGCACACCCACGTACTAACGGCCAAGTAGAACGTGCCAACGGCATGATCCTACAAGGCCTTAAGCCCGGAATTTTCGACCACCGAATAAGTCCGGTCGGAAATGGCTCCAGGAGTTACCGCCGGTCGTGTGGAGCCTAAGGACCACCCCAAGCAGAGCCACCGGGTTCACCCCGTTCTTTCTAGTCCATGGCGCAGAGGCCGTCCTCCCCACGGACTTAGAGTACGGTCACCAAGGGTTCGAGGCTACGACGGGGACGCAAACCGCCGAGCCCGCGAGGACTCACCGGGACCACGTCCGGACGAAGCACGCCTCGTGGCCTTGATGCACTCCACAAGGTATCAACAGTCCCTCGAGCGCTACTGTGCACGGAAAATACGCCGCGGGACTTCGGCCGAAGGGGATCTCGGTCCTAAGGCTACGCCAAGACAACCGAGAACGCCACAAGCTATCACCTCCGTGGGGAGTGACCCTACGTCGTGGTAAAAGTGCTCAAGCCCGACACGTACAAGCCGGCCAACGAGGACGGTGAAGAACTCACCAACGCTTGGAACATCCAACGCCTACGTCGCTTCTATCCCTAGCTAGGATTTCCAAGTATTTTGTTGTAAAATCACGTGACCAAAGACCCCGCTTGGTGACTACCGTGTAAATATCACCGTTTAATAAAAAGGGCAACTCGGCTTTCCCCCGAAACCCAAGTTACCCTTGGGGGCTACTACGGGGGGCTCCCCCCCAAAAAATGGTCCCATTTTCGCACAAAAATAAAACAACTCATGCATGCTAAGTATGTTTCTAGTTCATCCCCGAGCAAAGATTCGAACAGGCGCAGGCAGCCTAGCGGAAGGGACGCGCGAGCCAGAGATAGCCTACGCCTCCGCGAGGATACGACCCTTCTCTCTTGCTTCCAACCCACAGCGGGCCACCCGCGAAAATCGAACTCCCCTAACTAGAATTTACTCGAGAAGAAGGAGAAACAAAAAAGCGCAATAAGCAAAAGACATCATTTCACTTCGACAAATGTTCACAAAGAAAGTAGCCTCGTTTATTTACAAGGCCACACGGCCAAGCATACCGATACATGAACAAAAAGGGCCTAGCGCCCGCCGTCTTCGGGCCGGAGGAGCGGCGGCACCCGCCGGCATCTAGGAAGAGGAACTCCTCGAAGGCCTCCGCAAGCGCCCCGGTGGCGTCGGCGGCTAGCGCGTCCACACGCTCCATCGCCACCTCGTCCTCGACACCCTCGGGGACGACGTAGCCCTCCGCCGCCGCCTCGAAGTTGACCTCGTAGTGAGATCGCACAACCCCCGAGTGCCTTCTCGGACGCCGAGATGCGCCGCCCGACGCACACGCCCGGTGACGTGGCCGCCAAGGGCGCGCAGGGCCGGCCGGGGGCCGAGCTCCCGCCCGCGCCTCGCCCTCCTCCATAGCCCGGCGGGTCTCGAGGGCCGCAAGGCGCAACTCCACCGGCGCCCGCTCGGAGGAGTTGTAGGAGGTCCGCAGCCGCCCGCCCGCTCGCCCGCGTGCCCCAACGTGGTGCACAAGCCTCGAAGTTGCCCGCAAGAAAGAAGTCGAAAAGGGTACGAACCCTCTAAGAGAAAACCAAGCAAAACAGAGAGTCAAACAACGACTTACCTTCGACTTGCTTCGTCTCCACCTCGAGGGCGCGGCGCTCGGCCTCGACCGCCCGCTCAAGGCGCCTCGACGGCCTCGCCTTGCCCCCGGAGGGCCGCCCCGGCTCGCGCTAGTGATACCGAGCACCATCGCCCGCCCTCGAGCTTCGAGAACTCGGTGTTCCGGTCCTCCGGCCGACTTCGCGCCGCCTCGCGAGCGACGCGCTCCTCGCTCCGCCGCCGACCGGGCGTCGGCAAGGGCGGCCTACTCCCCGCCGGAGCCGCCCCTCGGCCCCCGGCGGCGCACGCTCCCGCAGAGCCGGCCCTCCGCAACGGCAAGCGCCGCGACCTTGGCGTCGAGTGCGGACTTCGGATCGTCGGCCTCCTTGGCCTTCGCTCGAGCGCGCGCGCCCGCTCCTCCGCCCGGCTCGCCGAGCCCGCGCCCCCGAGCAACGAGTGGAGCTCCGTGTTGTCGTTGCGAACGCCGGCCACCTCCACCTCCCGCCTGGCCGCCAGGGTGCGCGTCTTCTCTAGGTCCGCCCGCGCCTGCCGCAGCGCCTCATCCCGATCGATGAGGGCTGTGCAGACCCGCTCAAGGGTGGAGGGGTGCGCCGGGTCCTGCCTTGCGCTCTCATGGAGTTGATCACACAGGGCCATGGCCCGGTACGATAGCCAGCCGTCCGGGGTCCTCAGGGCGTCGGTGAGCGCGTCGAAGGCGTCGCACCGCTCCCGGAGCTGGCGGAGCTCGGCGCTCACCCGGTCAAAGGCGCCGTACTTGTCGCGCAGCGCGGAGCTCGAGCTCCCCGTCGCCAACAAGTCAAAACCCGTAAGCATCATGCCGCAAGGATCACGCGCGTAAACGAGAAAAGGAGAGAAACAAGCAACGGCACCCCACCCGGAAGACGCGCCACGCGGACCGCCGTGGATCCTAAGCGCCTCGTTCGGCCGCTCGGCCGAGCGCGGCGCCGTGGTTGCGAGCTCTCCCCATAGCTTCGCTCCCCCGGGCGTCGGCGAACGCGGGCGGGTCGCCCGCGATCCCCCACCGGGCGGGGCGGCCGCTCGGGAAGACGAGGCCTCGCACCGTGCCCTCGGCCCCCCGCCACCATGTGGCCCTCACGCCGCCCTCATGAGGGCCCCCCTCCCGGGACTCGGGGAAAGCGTGGGGAAACTCACCCACCGGTCCCACCCGGCGGCGGGGAGTCGTCGTCCGGATTTCCACCACCACCGCCGAGAGCCGCCGGCGGTGCCGCCCCCGCGTCGCCTCCGTCGACGCCTCCACCCGCGCCTCCGTAGTCGCGGGCTCCCACCGCGGCGCCGCGGCCACCGCTTCCACCGCGCCCCCGCGACCATGGGCGCCCGACCGCCATCCTCGGCCGCCGCCGCCGGCCGCGCCTCCACCGCGACCGGCACCGTGGACCGCGCCTCCGCCATGACCGGCGCCACAGCCGCGCCTCCATCACGGCCGCGCCGCCGCGGCCGCGCCTCCGCCACGACCGACGCCCGCCGCTCCTCGACGGCCGACGGTTGCGGCACGGCGGCCGATCCGGCGGCCGTGGCCTCGGGGCCTCGCCCGCGCCCCGCGAGCTCTCGCCCGCCGCGGCCGCCACACTCACCCCGCCCGCGGCGCCCTTGACGAGCGCCGCCGGGGTGGGAACGGACGCGTTCGCCCTCAACACCTTGGCCGTGCTGCGAGGGGGAGGCACGGTCGGCACCACCCCGCGTAAACACAAGCAACTAATCGAATTCTTGGTTGTCAAAAACGCAACCCCGCAAAAAGAGCGAGCTCCTCACCTCGAAGAGGAGAAGGCGCGCTTCCTCTTCCTCGAGGACCCGCCGGACAACGCCGGTGGCGGCCGGCGCAACCGCCGCCGCACCTCCCCGCCGTCCCCGCCGCGCGCGTGGGCCCGCCGCGCGCGCGCGGCGCGCTTGCCGCACACGCCCCGTGGCGCGCGCCGACGCCTCCACCCGCACGCGCCGCGCGGCGCGCGCCGGCACCTCCGCGGCCCGCGCCGCCCCCGTCGTCGATTGCCCGGCGGCGGGCGCCTCCGCACCCGCCCCGTGCGATGTCGCTCTTGCCACCGGAGCTAGCTCCGGCGGCGGGGGCACGAGCTCCCACCCATCGTGGAGGCCCCGCCCCCCGGTCTCCTCCTCCTCATCCTCCTCCGAGGACGAGTACTCCTCGGTCCCCCGAGAGGAGAGCCCCCGCTGCTCGCGCGGCCCGCACTCCTCGTTCCGCCGCCGCGGCGCCGCGGTGCCGCCTTGCGCGCTCCTTATTGCGCGCCGCCCGCTCCCGCTCCCGTTGCTACGACGCCCGACCGAGCGCGCGGGAGTCGGAGTGGGCGGATCGGATTTCGCGGCGCTCAAGCTCACCATCCGCGAGCGAAAACGTCGAGGTGCGTCGAAACCCGAGCACCATCAAGATCAAAGACGGGCCAAGAATTCTACTTACCACGGACCGGTGGGGAGCATCTCGAGATCCCACGGGGACCGGCGTCGCGCAAAGAATCGGTTGAAGCGTCCCCTCATCCGAGGTGACCAAATGTGACACAAATACCGGTCCCGTGAGGCCGGTAGCACATTTATTACAACAAAGTGGAATCGCCTTTTACATTACGGTTACGTAAAGGGCACGGTAATGCCAACGCTACAATGAACAACACAAATGCTAACGACCACACTACGATAGCAAAGGCTTCCATAGCCTCCTCGCAGTACCACACCATGGAAGCTTTAGGTAGGGCCCCGGTACACAGCACGGTTGGGTGTAGGGGCGTTGACCTACTCAACGTCTTCGGAATGTAATCGGGATCCTCCTCCGTAAAATAGTTAGTAAAACAAGGGTGAGCGCATACGTACTCGAAGAAATCCAACCCCACCCGCGGAGGGGCTTATAAGCGAGTCATGCATAAGGTATAACAAGGATCAGAGTTAAGGTTCATTTAGCAAACTTACACATGCAGGGGTTCATTTCGAAAAGGTTTCGCAAATCATTTTCATAACCCAAGTATCTCACTTGTTTTAAGCAAAACCACCGTGGACCTACCGGACTTCCCGTCCGTCGTAGCCCGTGCACACACCCACACACTTCACCCGTAAAACAACTCACGCCGTAAAACATCCCATCCCAAACACTAGTTTTTGTGACCACACCGTGACTCGTCCAATACCGTGGACACGGCTATTCGAATAGGTTTGACACTCGCGGAGGTTGTACATCTTTACCCACAAGTAGGGTACCGTCACACGGACACCTCAAAGACGGTACGGATCCTATCATAGCCATTACCCACCTTAGCTAACACTACGAGCCACCACGGAAGTACCCAAGGGGTTATCCCACATAACCGGGGCGTACCTCACACGGAGCGTACCCCGACTCCTTGGTCTCCCGCTCGCTCACCCGCACACCAGATGGCAAGTAGATTAACTAGTGGGGTTTATGCTAAGCCGTTGCCACATACAACGGTCGAGTGGTTGTACGATGATTTGGGTCAGGTGAGATGTCACGCAACCCGGTCCTTAACCGACAAGATGGACAACTCCCAACACGCTCAACCACACAGGTACGAGCTTACCCATACTCCTGACACACACGTCCATCCCGTCTACCCAACTCTTTACTCATTTTCCAAACATATCCCCTTTTTGTTTTTAAATCACCCACTCATTTTGAAAGAACACACACATTTTAAAAGCACTCATTTAGGCCAAAACAGGGTTCAATCATAGCAATCAAGGGTGGCTATCCTACCATGTTTTGCAGTAAAACAATATGCAATTTATAAAACGGGTATAGGATATATTTTTAAAACTAGGACAGAAGCATGCATCAAAGGGGAAGGTTGAACTTGCCGTCTTCGAAGTCTTCGGGGAGGCCGGCTCGCGTCCGGATCTCGGCTCCTCGCTCGCGTAGTCCGCTCCGACCTCCGGCTCGGGTACCTTACTCCGTCTACTCCGTCGGCTAAGGCATACACGCACACACAAGCATACAAGCGTATTAGCACACATGTCTCCGCCGAGCTCGGGGAGTGGGAAGTGAGCGGAGGAGGGGTAGATATATAGCCGTGGTAGGGTTTGATATTAATCGGGAAAGAAAGGCGGTTATGAGAAGGGGTCAGAGTTGGGGGATATAGATATTAAGGACCTTATTGGCAATTTTTATTAATAATAAAAAGGGTGTTTACGCTAATCTAGACTAAGTTAGGGTCATTTTATAGTTTATAATAGTGTTTAACTCTTGATTAATCATTAACTCGGTGGACTTATCTCGAAAAAAAATGAAAGGAAAGAGAAAGGAGGCTCGGTCTTGGGTAATAGAGGAAAACAGGGGGGGGCCTTTGGGCAAAATTTGCCCCTTCTTCCCCTCCCCCGATCCGGACATGGGGGAGGGAGGGGGGCGCCCGGTCCGGCGGGCGGCGGCGGCCTCCGGGGGCCGTCGGCGGCCGGGGGCGGGGGGAATAGAAGGAGGAGGGCGAGGGCTTGCCACCACCCGTGCTCACCTTGGCTAGGGATGGCTTGAGGAGGTGCCTCCGCGGCAAGGGGCGGCGGCGGTGAAGATGGGCGGCGGCGCGCAAATGGTGGGGTGGTGGTGTGTTTGAGCGCCGCCGGAAGCTCGTGGCCGTGGTGCGGAGCGGCGAGAAGGGGTGCCGCCCCTTTATAGTCCGTGTAGGTCGGTTCGGGGGGGGAGATATTTTCCCCCCGGCGAGGTCGCCGGCGAGCTCGGGGAGCTTCGCGAGCTCCGGCCGGGGATGCGACGGCTCGGCTTGGTCTTCGTGCGCAGGGGTTCGGCGAGGTGATTGAACCTCGTCGTGCGGTGCGTGGGGCGGCCGCGGTGGCCGGTGAGGGAGGTGACGGCTCGGCTGGGCATTAATGGCGCCGGCCGCGCCGGCCGGTCTCTCGGTGGTGTGGGGCGGGCGGGGCCGCGGTGGCGTGCTACGGCGGCTTCCGCCGATGGCGTGCGGAGGCGGGGGAAAGGAGGGCCGGCGCGGCGGCCGGGTCAACGGCGCCGGGCGCCGGCCGGGTTCGCGAGTCCCCGGCCGCGCAGTGAAAGAGAAGGAAGGAGAGGGAGGAAGAAGGAGAAGGAAAAAAAGAAAGGAAAAAAAGAAAGGAAAATGAGAAAAGAGAGAAGAGAAAGAAAAAGGGAGAAAAGGAAAAAGGAAAAAGGGAAAAAAAATGGAGAAAAAGGAGAGAAATAGGGAAGAGGTTTTTAGGAAATCTAGGAAATTGCTAGGGAAATTAGGGGAGGGTTTTCGTGGGGATTTTTCCTATTTCCCGGCGTCGGCGGGATTTTCGGGCCATCGGTGACGGCGAGGCGGGCCGGCTGGCGGCGGACCGCGCGTGCGCGGGATTCCGCCGGTGGCCGACCGCGGCGTTGGGAAGGTGCGCCGGGCGCGACCGAGGTGCGGTGCCGGCGGGAATCGCGGCACGCGCGTTGGGGAGAGGGAGAGAGAGAGAGAGAGAGAGAGAGAGAGAACACAGCGGCTAGGGTTTAAGTGATAACTGAGCTCGGCGGACCGGTTTCTGGATTTACGCATGATTTAATAAGTGATTTATTTAGTGCTAAAAACGCGGGCGTTACAAACCTACCCCACTTAAAATGAATCTCGTCCTCGAGATTCTGCTAAGTCTCGAATAGGTGGGGGAATTCCTTCCTCAGTGCATCCTCTCGTTCCCACGTAGCTTCTTCCACCCCGTGTCTACTCCATTGGACCCTGCACACCCGTACTTCGGTCGTTCTTGTCCGCTTGACCACGTTGTCTAGGATCTTGACCGGCACCTCCCGGTACCTAAGGTCCGGCCGTAGATCGATGGTCTCCACTCGGTACCCGCTTTTCTTCCGTAACCTTCAAACACCGCCGTAGCCGGGAGATGTGGAATACCGGGTGTATATCCGACATTTCCTCGGGTAGCTCCACCGATATGCTACCGCTCCGACCCTCTTGAGCACTTTATACGGCCGATGTACCGAGGGGCCAACTTCCCGTGTACTTGAAACCTTCGAGTCCCCCGGATGGGTGAAACCTTGAGGTAGACGAAGTCTCCCGGATTGAAGCTCGCTTCTCGCCTCTTCTTGTCCGCGTAGCTCTTCTCGTCGGGGACCGAGCGGCTTTCGCCTTCTCCCGGATATCGCCTACTCGTTCCTCGGCTTCCTTTATAAGCGCGGGCCCGACCAGGCACGCTCTCCTACTTCGACCACATCGGGGGTGTTCTCGCACTTTCTCCCGTATAGTGCTTCGAATGGCGACATTCCCGCACTTGCTTGGTAGCCGTTGTTGTAGGAAAATTCCGCATACGGCGCAGCTCGCTCCCAATCCTTGCCGTAGGTGAGGACGCAAAGCTCTCAACATATCTTCTAAAATTTGATTCACCCTTTCGGTCCGCCCGTCCGTCCGTGGGTGGTATGCCGAGCCGAAGTCTAGCTTGGTGCCCATGGCCTTGTGCAAGCTTTTCCGAACCTAGAGGTGAACTCGGGTCCCTCTCGTCCGAGACTATTCTGCTAGGCACTCCATGCAGCTTTACTATATTTTCTATGTAGAGTTTCGCCAATTTCTCTCCACCATAAGTGGTCCGTACAGGTAAAAAGTGAGCGACTTTGGTGAGTCGGTCCACGATTACCCATATGGAGTCATGTCCCTTCTGAGTCCTTGGCAACCCTACTATGAAGTCCATACCTATCTCATCCCACTTCCATACTGGGATTGGCAAGGGTTGCAACAGTCCTGCGGGCTTCTGATGTTCGGCTTTGATCCTCTGACACGTGTCACAGTGGGCGACGAACCGTGCAATGTCTGCCTTCATTCCGTTCCACCAATACTTCTGCTTTAAGTCCATGTACATCTTGGTGGATCCCGGGTGTATGGAGTACGCCGAGTTGTGTGCCTCATCCATGATGGCCTCGTCGAAAATCTCCACCTTCGTGCACGCATATCCCGTTCTTGTACCACAGGTGCCTTGGTCATCTACCCCCGAAGTCGGGGGCCTTGTTCTCTCCGTGTGCTTGCGGATCCTCATTAGACCTTCGTCGGCTTCTTGGGCCTTCCGGATCTTCTCTTCTAGGGTAGGCCGGACACTCACCGGCGGACGTAGCCCCGGGGGACGATGTGTACGTTGAGTCGGGCCATCTCCTCTTGCAACCGAGCACTCTTGGGTGCCGCCTTCTCGTAGGTTTTCCGCTTAGGGCATCGCCTACCACGTTGGCTTTCCGGGGTGGTAGTGAATTTCTAGGTTGTAGTCCTTGACTAGCTCTAGCCATCTTCTCTCGCCTTAGGTTCAAATCGGGCCGGGTGAAGATATACTTTAGACTCTTGTGGTCCGTGTAGATTTCACACTTGTTCCCGATCGATAGTGTCTCCGCATCTTCAAGGCATGCACTACGGCCGCAAACTCCGCATCATGGGTGGGATAGTTCGCTCATGGGGTTTGAGCCGGCGGGAGGCGTATGCCACTACCTTCCCGTCTTGCATGAGCACGCATCCCAACCCTTGTCGGGAGGCGTCGCAATATACGACAAAGTCCCGTTGAATGTCCGGCGGTGGTCGCACCGGGGCCGTAGTCAACCTCTTTTTCAACTCTTGGAAACTTCTCTCACAGTGCCTCGGTCCGTATAAACTTCTTCTCTTTCTTGAGCAGCTTCGTCATGGGCCGGCGATCTTGGAGAATCCCTCGATAAACCTCCGTAGTACCCGCTAAGCCTAGGAAACTCCCCGATCTCACTCACGTTGGTTGGTTGCCGCGCTGGAGACCCGTCTCAACTTTCCAGGGTCTACAGCTACTCCTTCTGCGGTCAATATGTGCCCAAGGAAGGATATCTTCTCTAGCCAAAATTCACATTTGCTGAATTTGGCGTATAGCTTGTGTGCCCTCAATTTTCCTAGTACCACTCGAAGATGTTGTTCATGCTCCTCCACACTCTTGGAGTAAACAAGTATGTCGTCAATGAAGACCACGACAAACTTGTCCAACTCCTCCATGAACACCTTATTCATGAGGTTCATGAAGTACGCTGGGGCATTGGTTAGTCCAAAGGACATCACCGTGAACTCGTATTGCCCGTAGCGAGTGACAAAGGCAGTCTTGGGGATGTCGCTTTCCCTGATCTTGAGCTGGTGGTACCCTGATCTTAGATCCACCTTCGAGAAATACTTGGCTCCCTTCAGTTGGTCAAACAGGTCATCTATCCTGGGAAGAGGGTACTTGTTCTTAATAGTGACCTCGTTCGGCCGAGCGATAGTCCACACACATCCTCATGCTCTTATCCTTCTTTTCCACGAAAAGCACTGGGGCTCCCCATGGTGATGAGCTTGGTCCGATGAACCTCGCTTCGCCGAAGCTCGCTAGTCGCTTCTTTAATTCTCGCCAACTCGTGGGCCGCCATCCTATAGGGCCTCTTGGCTATGGGAGAGGTTCCAGGGATAAGGTCGATCACGAACTCTATGTCCCCGTCCGGTGGCATTCCAGGGAGCTCTTCGGGGAACACATCCGGGTATTCTCGTACTACCGGGACATCTTCTATGGACTTGGCTTCTATGTTGAAAACCATTATATCCGCCCGTGTCCCCGGGGTGTGGTGTCACTTGTATCCCATCCGGGTTGGTCGTGTGCACTACTTTATCGGCGCGTAGCCTTATGAGGCCATGGTGTTGGCTTAACCGATCCATACCAAGGATCACATCTATCCCCTTGGATTTCAAAGCACTACCAAGTCTGCTAGGAATTCTACCCCACTTAAAATAATCCTTACCCGGGGGCATCCCGGCTGACAGCTAATGTCACCTCCGGCGTTCGAGTTATTAGGGGTGCTCTTAGTAGTACCGTGGGTATGCTATGCCTTTCCACAAAGCTTGAGGATATGAATGAGTGTGATGCTCCCGAATCGAACAAGATGGTAGCCAAAACCGAGCCGACCGTAAACTCACCGAGTACCACTCCTTGCGCTTCTTGTGCTTCCCGCGCGTTGATGTGATTCACCCGAGCGCGTCCATACGACCGCCGGGGCCGCCTCATCCGCCGGTTGTTGGGGTTGTTGCCGAAGTTGTTGCCGCGCACCGGCATGCGGTTGGCTCCCGACGCCGCGTGGCCTCGGTCCGTTTACCGAGTTGGAGTAGGTGGTGGTGGCCGGCTTTTTAGCGTAGGGGCAGCTTGGCGATGAAGTGCCCGGGCTTCCTACAGCTGAAACACACTCGGGAGTCGTTGTTGTTGTTGTTGGTTGTGAGCCGGGCCGGTGTTGTTCTCGTGGGGGCTTCATGGCATTCTCGGTTGTAGGAGGGCTTGAACCGGGCTCGGGGGCTTGTGAGCTTGTGGCTTGGGTTTGGGTTCAGTACCGCATCGGAAGCTTGGAACCCGGACATAGGGTGTCCAAAGTTTCTCGGCCTCCGGGACCGCTCTTGCCGCTTGGCCTTGTGTTCCATGAACTTACGCTTGTTTTCCTTCTTCTCTTCGGCCTTTGCTCTTTCCGTGAGGATTGCCATGTTCATAAGGGTATTAAAGTCCGGTAAATCCGAGGAGTCGGCAGTTGTCCTCGGCTCCGGAGTCGCCCCTTCTTGAACATCTCTTGCTTTTTTGGAGTCTTTATCCACCTCCTCGGGGGCATAGCGTGCCGCCTCTATGAACCGATACGTGTACTCCTCCACGTACATGTTGCCTTGGCGGAGTTCGCGGAACTCATCCGCCTTCCGCTTCGGTGTAGCCTCCGGGATGTGGTAGCGGCGGAACTCCTCCACGAATTCATCCCATGTGATGGCGGAGGGATCCTTGGTCGCGCGCAAGCAATTCTCCCACCAGGCTAGGGCCGTCCCGTGAGCCGGTGAGCCGCCGAGAGAACCTTGTCATGGTCCTCGCAAAGGGAGGGGCTCCGCTTCCCTCGAGATGGCTCTCACCAATCGTCGCATCCGTAGGGTTCACCGACCCGCCGAAGGTGGGCGGCTTAGTCCCGAGGAACTCGATCGCCTTCTCGTTCATGCTCATGGCACGGGGTCTTGGACGATTGATGGCATTGAAGATAGCCTCCATCAAGACCGTCCGGTTGGCCAAGACTTGAGCCAAGTCAATAGGAGGGGGTGGTGGTGGCGTGACCACGTTCTCTCCTCCATCTTCATTTTGGTTAACTTCCTCGTTCGGGAAGACGCTCCCTCCGATCGGCTTGCGATCCCCTCGCATCCGACCGGTGGGTCCCGACAGGCGCCCGGAAACCATCCGTAAAGAAGCGGGTTTCTAAGAGATCTAGTTTTATGTGATGTTTAAGTGGATTATAACGGATTTCTTTTGAAAAGGCAGTGGTTTACTTCCGCCGTAAGCACACAACAAGCATACAAAGCAAACAAGCAAGCACAAACAAGTTTTTATTACAAACTAGTGAGGAGGATACATCCCGACTACGCGACACACTACACGACTAAAGGCTAAGGCGCGACTTGGACCGCACGGCTTCATTCCCTGGGTCTTGGGGCACACTACTCGCGAGGAGAGCTGTCTTCTGGGGTCGAGTGTTCTTCCGCCGGGATGAGCGCCTCGTCATCGTTTCCTCCTTCGGGGTCTCCGTTTTCCTGAGGCTGTGCTGCGGCTTCGGTGGTAGCTGTTGGGGGTTCGGTGACTGTTGGTGGTGCTGGTGGGACTTCTATGGCTCCTCCCCATCCTACCAGGGGTGTTCCTAGCAGGACTTGAGGTTCTCCAATGGCCGGAACGGCGTTCCGCCATGGGTCCATTCTTGTATGCGTTGGTCCTGGATCCTTCTGAGGCTCTCCCGGGCAACAGCCTTCACCGCTTATGGCCGCGGCGGTCCTCGCTTCGGCCTTGAGCCACCGGACTTGGTGCATACGCACCGTGACTTCGCCTTGCTCGGCCCGCCGATCCGTTCCCTCAAGTGTCCGGCCCGGTCATCAAAGAGCTTGTCCAGGGAGACAAGGTAGGCGACTACGTGGTATAGCGGGTCTTCTTGGTGACGACGTCGCTCCAAGTTCCTCATGCGGGCCTCGCCAAACCGGGGTCCCGATGGCGGGAGGGAAGTACCTCATCGGTGTGGGGACGAGGTGCTCCTCGTAGATTCGGCACGGGTAGCGGAGGGCTTTTCGAGGGCCAAGGGATAGGTATCCCGGTGTCGGAACCCCGTGGCGGTCACGCGCCACGGCTCGATGTTGGTGTGGCGGTTGCTTCTAGCGACGGAGAGGACCACTCTACGCCGAAGAGTGCCGAGTTGCTCGTACTCTCTCGCCGTAGTACCTAGGGCGCTCGCGGATACCGAGGCGCTCCAGGGAGTGGATGAGCAAAGCGAGCAAAACCAGGCTCCTCCCGGCACACGCCTTGGGTCCATCCATCTTCCGCCATCCGAAAACAAAGATAGGGTTGAACAAAGTTGTGGTGGGGTACAAGAGATGGATAACTTTATTTAGTAGGAAGGTTGGGGTACATCCTTCGGGTACACTTATTATTACTAGGACTCGCTCTCTAGCCTAAACCCTAGTCTTGTCCTCATGGTGACTCTTCCTCTAGCCGGATACGGCGCTTCTTTAGTGGGAGATCTTGCTCCAGTATCTCATCTTCGGCCTCCGGGTCCCTTTGTCCCGGTGGGTTTCTTCGGGTTCTTCTTCATCCAAGTCGGCTTCTCTTCTTCGCCTTCTACGTTCCTTTTGGAGCTCATCCCAAAACTTCTCCGAACGTTCTTTTTCCCCGAGGTAGTCTTGCCTCATGTTGTGCGCCTCAACTTCTCGCTATGGCCGTATTCACCCTTTCCGCCTTCTCTCTGCGTTCGCTCTTTCCGCCCGTCGATCCGCTCGCTTCGCCCGCCGGGCTTGCTCCCGGTAAAGGTGGTCTAGGCCTCCGAGGTATATGGATAGGTGGGAGACTCGCTCTTCTAAGTCTTCTTCCTCTCGTCCCAAACTTCTCATACGAGCAATCCACGCGCGTCCTCTTCCTCCGTGAGGGTGGAAAGAATCCCATTGGAGTCCTTCGGAGGTGCTGTCTATAAACCACTCGTAGCTGACGCAGGGCCTTCCGAGCAGCCTTGGGGTAGGTGTCGGCAAAGCGAAAACCAGTGGCGTTGACGAACCATGGCTCAATGTCGGGGTAAAGCGTGCTTCTCCCCACAAAGATCAGCAGCTTACACCGAAGGGTGCCGAAGCGTTCGTACTCCCGGTAGACGAACTCTGGCGGATCCCTTACTCCGACGCGCTCTAGGCTGAGTAGCAACAGGTTAGGGAGGCCAGGCTGGACGGGGCAAATTCCACCGTTCCACTCGGGGTTAGGCATCTGGAAGCAAGCAAGAATCAAGGTAAGAATTTGGGAAAAGGTGAGTTTAGCAAAGGAAAGGTTAGAGGGGCCAGAGGAGGTCTCGTATCCTAGGGGTCATGTCCTACGGCCAACCTACGGCTCGATACCACCCGAAGCGTCCCCTCATCCGAGGTGACCAAATGTGACACAAATACCGGGTCCCGGGAGGTCGGTAGCACATTTATTACAACGGTGGAATCCGTCTTTTACATTACGGTTACGTAAAGGGCACGGTAATGCCAACGCTACAATGAACAACACAAATGCTAACGACCACACTACGATAGCAAAGGCTTCCATAGCCTCCTCGCAGTACCACACCATGGAAGCTTTAGGTAGGGCCCCGGTACACAGAGCACGGTTGGGTGTAGGGCGATGACCTACTCAACGTCTTCCGGAATGTAATCGGGATCCTCCTCTCGTAAAATAGTTAGTAAAACAAGGGTGAGCGCATACGTACTCAAGAAATCCAACCCCACCCGCGGAGGGGCTTATAAGCGGAGTCATGCATAAGGTATAACAAGGATCAAAGTTAAGGTTCATTTAGCAAACTTACACATGCAGGGGTTCATTTCGAAAAGGTTTCGCAAATCATTTTCATAACCCAAGTATCTCACTTGTTTTAAGCAAAACCACCGTGGACCTACCGGACTTCCCGTCCGTCGTAGCCCGTGCACACACCCACACACTTCACCCGTAAAACAACTCACGCCGTAAAACATCCCATCCCAAACACTAGTTTTTGTGACCACACCGTGACTCGTCCAATACCGTGGACACGGCTATTCGAATAGGTTTGACACTCGCAGAGGTTGTACATCTTTACCCACAAGTAGGGTACCGTCACACGGACACCTCGGCGGTACGGATCCTATCATAGCCATTACCCACCTTAGCTAACACTACGAGCCACCACGGAAGTACCCAAGGGGTTATCCCACATAACCAGGGCGTACCTCACACGCAGCGTACCCCGACTCCTTGGTCTCCCGCCGCTCACCCGCACACCGATGGCAAGTAGATTAACTAGTGGGGTTTATGCTAAGCCGTTGCCACATACAACGGTCGAGTGGTTGTACGATGATTTGGGTCAGGTGAGATGTCACGCAACCCGGTCCTTAACCGACAAGATGGACAACTCCCAACACGCTCAACCACACAGGTACGAGCTCACCCATACTCCTGACACACATGTCCATCCCGTCTACCCAGTTCTTTACTCATTTTCCAAACATATCCCCTTTTTGTTTTTAAAGCACTCACACATTTTGAAAGCACACACACATTTTTAAAGCACTCGTTTAGGCCAAAACAAGGTTCAATCATAGCAATCAAGGGTGGCTATCCTACCATGTTTTGCAAGTAAAACAATATGCAAATTATAAAACGGGTATAGGATATATTTTTAAAACTAGGATTAAGCATGCATCAAAGGGGAAGGTTGAACTTGCCGTCTTCGAAGTCTTCGGGGAGGCCGGCTCGCGTCCGGATCTCGGCTCCCCGCTCGCGTAGTCCGCTCCGACCTCGGCTCGGGGTACCTTACTCCGTCTACTCCGTCGGCTAAGGCATACACGCACACACAAGCATACAAGCGCGTATTAGCACACATGTCTCCCGCCGAGCTCGGGGGAGTGGGAAGTGAGCGGAGGAGGGGTAGATATATAGCCGTGGTAGGGTTTGATATTAACCGGGAAAGAAAGGCGGTTATGAGAAGGGGTCGGGGTTGGGGGATATAGATATTAAGGACCTTATTGGCAATTTTTATTAATAATAAAAAGGGTGTTTACGCTAATCTAGACTAAGTTAGGGTCATTTTATAGTTTATAATAGTGTTTAACTCTTGATTAATCATTAACTCGGGGACTTATCCGAAAAAAAATGAAAGGAAAGAGAAAGGAGGCTCGGTCTTGGGTAATAGAGGAAAACGGGGGGGGGGCCTTTGGGCAAAATTTGCCCCTTCTTCCCCTCCCCCGATCCGGACGGGGGGGAGGGAGGCGGGGCGCCCGGTCCGGCGGGCGGGCGGCGGCCTCCGTGGGCCGTCGGCGGCGGGGGGCAGGGGGGAATAGAAGGAGGAGGGCGAGGGCTTGCCACCACCCGTGCTCACCTTGGCTAGGGATGGCTTGAGGAGGTGCCTCCGCGGCAAGGGGCGGCCGGCGGTGAAGATGGGCGGCGGCGGCGCAAATGGTGGGGTGGTGGTGCGTTTGAGCGCTGCTGGAAGCTCGTGGCTGTGGTGCGGAGCGGCGAGAAGGGGTGCCGGCCCCTTTATAGTCCGTGTAGGTCGGTTCGGGGGGGGGAGATATTTTCCCCCGGCGAGGTCGCCGGCGAGCTCGGGGAGCTTCGCGAGCTCCCGCCCGGTGATGCGACGGCTCGCTTGGTCTTCGTGCGCAGGGGTTCGACAGGTGATTGAACTCGTCGTGCGGTGCGTGGGGCGGCCGCGGTGGCCGGTGAGGGAGGTGACGGCTCGGTTGGGCATTAATGGCGCCGGCGGCCGGCCGGTCTCTCGGTGGTGTGGGGCGGGCGGGGCCGCGGTGGCGTGCTACGGCGGCTTCCGCCGATGGCGTGCGGAGGCGGGGGAAAGGAGGGCCGGCGCGGGGCCGGGTCCAAGCGGCGCCGGGCGCCGGTCGGGTTCGCGAGTCCCGGCCGCGCGAGGAAAGAGAAGGAAGGAGAGGGAGGAAGAAGGAGAAGGAAAAAAAGAAAGGAAAAAAAAGAAAGGAAAATGAGAAAAGAGAGAAGAGAAAGAAAAAGGGAGAAAAGGAAAAAGGAAAAGGGAAAAAAAAATGGAGAAAAAGGAGAGAAATAGGGAAGAGGTTTTTAGGAAATCTAGGAAATTGCTAGGGAAATTAGGGGAGGGTTTTCGTGGGGATTTTTCCTATTTCCCGGCGTCGGCGGGATTTTCGGGCCATCGGTGACGGCGAGGCGGGCCGGCCGGCGGGACCGCGGCGTGCGCGGGATTCCCGGCCGGTGGCCGACCGCGGCGTTGGGAAGGTGCGCCGGGCGCGACCGAGGTGCGGTGCCGGCGGGAACCGCGGCACGCGCGTTGGGGGGAGAGAGAGAGAGAGAGAGAGAGAGAGAGAGAGAGAAAGAACACGGCGGCTAGGGTTTAAGTGATAACCGAGCTCGGCGGACCGGTTTCGGATTTACGCATGATTTAATAAGTGATTTATTTAGTGCTAAAAACGCGGGCGTTACACGGGTGTCGACGGCGCTCCGTGCCCGTGTGAGCGCATACTCCCGCCGGAGGGGGCTCGGAAGCATCCGCGACCTCGCCGCCGCGACGGGTTCGCCGCCTCGTCATCTCAAAGATGCGGAGCGGCCTCTCCATCGGGGGCACGATCCACCGGTGGTGGAGGAATGCGAGGACGGTTGCCGCGGTCGCCCGCGCGCCGCCAGCTCCTCGGCCGCGGCCGAGAGCGAGTCCCGCCCGCCTCCGATGTCCGGACCGTGGACACCCCGTGGCTCAAGGAGTCGGGCTTCTCCGGAGCACCGCACCGGTGTAGGGGGGGGGGAGACCGGGCTCGTCGTTGCGAAGATAGAACCACCCCCGCTCCCAACCGGCGTTGTTGGTCGTCATGGTACAAGGGATGTAGTCGTCCTTGCATCGCGCCCGCAAAGCGAGCGACATGCCGCGGGCGCGCACCGCGCGGCGGGTCCTCTCGCTCCGTCATCGCGCCGTGTGAACGCGCTCCACGCGGAAGAGGTGTACCCGGAGATCCCAATTCACCGGGATCCCCAGATACCCTTCGCAGACGCCCACGAACGTAGCCGCCTGCGAAATCGCGTTCGGCGCGAAGTTGTGCAACTCCACGCCGTAGCGGTGGCAGAGCGCCCGCATGAAGCGGCTCGCCGGCGGCCGCAAAGCCGCGTTCGTGGAAGCGGATGAAGCTCACCACATAGCCGTCCGGCGGGTTGGGCGCGTGGTCCCCTGCCGGTGGCACGATCCATTCCGCCGGCCGGCCCTCCTCGTTCGCCGCCGCCGGCCGGCGGCCACCAGCTCGCTCAGGGCCAGCCGCGTCACTGACGAGCGCTCCCACGCATACGGGTCGACAATCGTGAGGGGCGGAAGGGGTGCCATGAGGAAAAGCGAGGGAGCTAAGAGCGGAGGACGGGAAGGAGAAGAAGAGCTCCAACGGCGAAAGAGCGCGGTGGTGCGAACTAGACAGAGGCAGAAGCGCAAGGGGCGAGGATGGCGAAACGCTAAGGTAAAAACCGCCGTTTTCCCTCTCCTCAGATTTATAAGCCACGGGCGTGCTCTCCGGGGTGCACGTCCCGCGCGCATTAACCGGCAGGGGAATCTTTTTTCGCCGACGGACGGGCCCCACCACGACCACGGCCGCCACGCCACCGCGGATGGGCCATCATCACGGCGTAGAACCGGGAGGGCCGTGGCGGGCGGTCACGTCCACCGCCCACGCCGCCCACTACGCGCACGCGCGGCCGCGACGCCTAAAAAGGCGCGTCCGCGGCGCGAAACCGCGGCCTCGACCGCGGAGCATTAAATGGCCCGCCCCTTACCAAGTAAGGAGGACGCTCGAGCGGCGCGAGCCCCCGGCTCGGGAAAATCCAACCCTCGAAAGGGTGCGGGCGTGAAACGCCCACCTTGGGGCCCGCTTGGAGTAAAATAGGCACCACGGTACCTTCCCCACACCATTTTCCGATCGGCGCCTCAAGGGCCGGCTCGCCCGGTGCCCCTCGAGGATTCTAAGATGCCGGGACCGGGAGCGCTTAGCCGCCACCCCGCACCATCTTACTGATCAGCGTCTCGAGGGCTGGCTCGCCCAGGCCCCTCGAGGATTCGCAGATGCCAGGCTGGGAGCGCTTAGCCGCCACCCCGCACGGCCCTACTGATCAGAGGTTCGAAGCCTGACCCTCGACGGGTTCGAACGGGCGCCCCGCATCACCGCAGTCGGGGACGACGAGGGCACGCGCATTCGAGACGTTCCTCAAGCCCGCCGGCTCGAGGGTGCCCCACATGTGCTTGAGAGCCGGCCGAGGGCGGCCCTAGCCGGGGGATCCCACCGAGGGAGAGCTTCCGCGCCCTCGGTCCCTAGCGAACGGGACCGAGCCCCACCTAGCAAACCCACGCAAGCGCTTTAATGGACGTGTCTCCGACCACGCGGCCTACCCTTATCGAACGGGGCATGGGCGTCCACTCGAACCACCCGCTAATAGCTCAACGAGGAATCCGCAATCCGCGACCCGCTCGATGGGGGTTGCGGAAACCTCACCCTCCGTCTCGCGGAGGGACGGAGAGGGCGCGATAAAAAACAAGTCGTAGAGCTCTACCCGATCGCCTCGGACGGGCCTAGGCTCGGGGGCTCGACGCACGGCTACACCTCTTGGATTGCACCGGCCGCTGGAAGTGCCAGTAGCGCGTGCGTCACCGAAGCCGGCTGAAACATTGCCGACGCCGGTTGAAACATGTACCACGTCCCCCCGGCCAAACCTCGCGGTAAACCCCCCCGCAGAGCACTCACGCTCCTACACGGCTTCGGGGGGCTAGACCCGCGGGCCCGCCGACGCGGCCCCACGGAAAGCGTTCGCAAGCCGAAGGGGAAGGACGTCCTATCATTAGGCTCCAGCATCTGCGGGAGCCTGGCCGGCGAACCCGCAGATGCTCGGGGGCTCCGTCGGGGGACGAGCACTAGGGGTCCCCTTAAACAACAGGGGAAACCCCACTTAAAACCTGCAAAAAGCCAAGGCTAAACACGTCTCACTTAAACACGCAAGGAGTGGCCCACGCCGCGGCGGCCCCGACGGCCCGCCAAGGCGGCCCACTCAAAGACCCCCTCGAGCGGGCTCCCGCCTCGCTCGAGGGCACACGCCTCCCTCGGGCGGGCTCCGCCCGTTCGAGTGAGAACGCTTCCCTCGAGCGGGCTCCGCCTCGCTCGAGGGTCCGCGCCGCCCTCGAGCGGAGCTCCGCCTCGCTCGAGGGCGTTCCACGCGCGCACACCCAATCCCGTACGCGGGTACGGGCATTTAATGTTCTAACAATAGCGGGGGTGGCGCCATCATGCGCCCGGGGCTCGCACCCCGGCCCCGTCGCACCAACTCCCTAGGAGGGAACCCATCCCCGCCACCGTGGGAGACCGTGCGGCGTGGCCGGTGCCGCCCCGTGACGCCGCGCCACCTACCCGCACGGCTAACGCGCCGAGCCCTCGAAGGGGGGCCGCCCGCACCCTCGATTTGCTTTCCCGTGACCTCGCGCGGGTTAGGTTGCGGTGTTAGGCCGGTGGGGAGCCATCCCTGCCACTGTTAACGGCGTGGCGGCCGCACCCGCGCGTACAACCCCACGCCGGGCGCCGTAGCAACGGCTCCGCACCGTGAAGCATGCGGGAACGGGACGCCGCCTTACCCGCCACCGTGCCCCGTACGGACCGACGTCGGCCAGCCTCCCTCGAGCCCGCCCGAAGACATCACGACCGTCCGCTGCACTCCTACCCTCGAAGCTACCCCTCGTTCGGGCACAAGATACGCCATGATGGCCGGATCGCGGCAAGGACCGTCAAGGCGGCCGCCTACTCGCATAGCACACCACACTTCCCCACGTAGCTAAATAGCGCGGCATACATGTGATTCGCTCTCTCCTTGGCCTATAAAAGGGAGACGAACTCCCCCGCCGCAGGGGACAAGTCAGGACACGACACAAGACAGAGCAACGCTTGACTCCACGCACTCGCTCTCCAATTCTCCCACAACATCTTCGACCACTCCACCGGGGACTTGGAAGTCACGCTTCCTCTCCCGCCTCGCTTGTAGCCGCCCCACTACGAGCACCCCGGTGCCGAGCAATATAGTGCCTCGAGCACACCACTGCCGAACGTACGGCCCCTCGGCGGGAACCGGGATAAACTCGTGTCTCCGATTGCTTAGCATCGACCATTGAGGGATAGACCTCGACGCTTATTACCGGTTAGTGTCGGGACCACATTCCGCACCGACATAAACCTCGGATGCAGATAAAAGTTATACGAAAATTGTAGCTTTGGTCAAGAGTTACAACAGTTCATACTTTTGACATTTGGACTCATTTTAATACTCAAATAATCGACAATATATTTATATCTAAAATTTGATGAAATTTTTTCTCTCTGCACCATTTTTTAAAAATATAATGTTTTAATTTACAATATATTTGTGTATCTCGACGGGTACTTTGTAGTCCAAACCGTGTCCATTTTCTACTCTTTTTGAAATGAGTTGGGTTAACGAGTTTTCCCCTAGAAATTAATACCACTAGCTTGTCGGGACACTTTTTCCCTAAAAAAAAGGATGGATTTTAGATCATTTCTAAGAGGTTGCTCAAGCTGAAAAGATCTGATAAGTAGGCAAATTTTCGGAATAAAAACTTTTCTTGATATATTTATTATTTTCGGCGGGATTGAATCCGAAGCAAAGCTTTGGTGTGGCTCAAAAAAATTTTTGAATTAAGGTGTGGCTCAAATTTCTCAGCTCGTAGTATGTCCATCAATCCGAACCGTTGGATCCCCATCAGACGCCGCTAGCCTAACCGACTAGGGCGGCAGGACGTCTCACCCAAAGCCGCTCGCAAAACATCTTCTCTCCCCCATCGAGCCCAATCCCCCAGATTCCCAATCGAACCCGGTCGCTCCTCGCCCCAAACCCTCGCCCAGCTCGCCGCCGCCGCCGCCGCCACCGCCGGCCGCCGTCTCCGCCCGACCGTACGCCATGGCTCGTAACGAGGAGAAGGCGCAGTCTATGCTGAACCGCTTCATCACGATGAAGCAGGAGGAGAAGCGCAAGCCGCGGGAGCGCCGGCCCTACCTTGCCTCCGAGTGCCGCGACCTCGCCGATGCCGAGCGCTGGCGCTCCGAGATCCTCCGCGAGATCGGCGCCAAGGTCGCCGAGATCCAGAACGAGGGCCTCGGGGAGCACCGCCTCCGTGACCTCAACGACGAGATCAACAAGCTCCTCCGCGAGCGCGGACACTGGGAGCGCCGCATCGTCGAGCTCGGCGGCCGCGACTACTCCCGCAGCTCCAATGCGCCGCTCATGACCGACCTCGACGGCAACATTGTCGCCGTCCCCAACCCCTCCGGCCGCGGGCCTGGGTACCGCTACTTCGGGGCCGCCAGGAAGCTCCCCGGCGTGCGGGAGCTCTTCGACAAGCCGCCCGAGATGCGGAAGCGTCGCACCCGCTACGAGATTCACAAGCGCATCAACGCCGGTTACTACGGGTACTATGATGACGAGGACGGCGTGCTGGAGCGACTTGAGGCCCCTGCTGAGAAGCGCATGCGGGAGGAGATCCTTACAGAGTGGCACCGCGTGGAGAGGGTGCGACGGGAGGCTATGAAGGGGGTAGTCAGTGGTGAGGTGGCTGCAGCCGGTGGGCGCAGTGGTGAGGCTGCTAGAGAGGTGCTGTTTGAGGGGGTGGAGGAAGAGGTTGAAGAGGAGAGGAAGCGTGAGGAAGAACAGAGGGAGAGGGAGAAAGGGGATGAGGCTGGGAGGGAATTTGTCGCACATGTGCCGCTACCTGATGAGAAGGAGATTGAGCGCATGGTCTTAGAGAGGAAGAAGAAGGAGCTGCTTAGCAAGTATGCAAGCGATACCCTGCAGGTCGAGCAGGAGGAGGCCAAGGAGATGCTCAATGTGCGACGCTAGAAAAGATGGTCCGTTCTTGATTTCCATGTCCCCAATGAAAATTTATAGTTCAGCTATGTGTTCAGTATGTTTTAGAATTAAGAAGATGAGTGCTCTTGTTTTTGTTGTCCACTATATTGTCTGTGCCATTACTGTCGGTGCCTTGCTGCAAAGAATTCATACGATGATGCATTGCCACTTGATACATTCTTTTTATCCATCACTTGCATTGTAGTAATATTGTGTTTCTGGATGTTAAAAGCTGTGTTCAGCTATGTGTCACCGTTACTCCACCAACCCACCATACCGGCATACCCACATCTGATACGAAATACTAGTGATAATTAGGGGTGTTCAATATTGCATTATAAATGTCAGTGTGTTTCTTGATGTTTATGCTGTGTTCACCGTTGCAGTATATTCACAAGGTGTTTCCGGATGTTAATTGCTGTGTTCAGTATTGCAGTATAGATGTCAGAAGCTCTCAACCTTTATTGTTTGAGTAGAAAACTGATGCATTGTTTTGGTCATTGCTGTCTGTGTTGCTCAATCTGTCTGCTACTAATTTGTTGTGTTCATGTAACTTCCTGAGATTACGTAAAATTTGGTGTCAGGGGTCCAAACAAGCTCTTGCTTTAAGCACACGTCATGAATAACTTGTTTTTCTTTTTGTGTGCGGGTGGGGTAGCAACAGCATAACTTTAAATCATTTTTTTTGGTATTTTGGTTACTTCTATAAGCATTGCGAACGACTTGCCTTCATGTAAAAATGCTTAATTCCATGTATGTTTTTTGCTGACTGTTGAAATAATAAAATACCATTCAATCAGAAACTAAACATGGCTGGCTGGGTGAGCCCAGCCTTGCAAGTATTTTTTTCTTTCCTGATAAATCAATGTTGCCTTTTGTTCTGATTTGTGAAATAGATTGTGTTTGCTCAAGCAAGCAAGATTTGTGAAATGGTGTAAGACCACATTCAAGCACTCTGAACAATTTTCTGTGAGATCTGTGTATCTGTCCTGATTAATTGTACAGTATCATCTTTTGTAGTGTGAACTAATTAGCTCCCAAACAGCATATATTTAAAACCACAGGGAATATGAGATACTGTTCTGATTTGTTTCTACGTTCTACTACTACTATGAAACCGAAACACCTTTCCACGGTGTGTTATGGAGTGCGATGTTGATTGCATGGCTGCTTCTCTAGTTAGCTCCTTTTCTAGTTTCTTTATGATGCATCAGTGAAACTGTTTGATCTTTACTGCCTTTTTATATATGTGTATTTAGTATAAAGAATCACTGCCTCACAGCCTCAAACCTGTTTCCTCTTAACCAGGTTAGCCCATTGCCTCATCGGTGGATTCTTCATGGTTTGAAGCCGAGCACTGAAGAACAATGTTTCAGTGGCTTGTCATCGATGCTAATCTGGAAGATATCTGGTGTAAAAGGAAATAGGTTTACATGTTTTGCATCGGTCTGTTTAATCAACCTGGGTGATGAATGGTGCCTGGTGGCAAGTTGATGAAGGCTAAACCGGTGCTAGGAGCGCCTTTTGTCGGTGTATGCAAGGCTGTGAGCACAGTATCATCATGTACTTACAGTGGCTACGCTGATTGATCTTTATAATTTCACTGTACAAGTGAATTGGATGCTATCATCCACAGTAACTGTTTTTGCCCGGTTGTGCACATTGTATGCAGATGCACTCACTCCCTGGAAGCATCATAGAAAATTTCAGTTAAACAAGGGAATCTGATGTCATGATGTTATAATATTATTTCAGTCTCATCTCGTGTATCAGGGCATCAGCCTAATCAGCTATGTAAGTACTGCTCAAGTGCTCGTGCAACTGTGTTTTTTGGCCTTTGGGAGGTACGCTGATACGGTTGAATGCTAACGGGCCATGGAACTATGTAAGTACTCTAAACTGAATCATAGCAACAGCAACTGGCATTTTCTAGATGGATATATGCCAAAGTTCACTCCCTTGCAAATTAGGAGCCTAAATCACCCTACAGACTACAGCCATACATCAAAATTTCCACTTCCAAACTTTGTGCATCCATCAAGGCCACACAAAGAAGCTACTTGCTCTGCAAAACTAATGCCGCGCTAATCCAATAGAACATTCTGCTGTGGCGAGGAAATCTAAAATTGTGCTCATATGAAATTATGGGCTTTTCAAACTCCAGTTTTCTTCTTTTCTAGAATTTCCTCAAACCGGGCGTCTGAGACTGACAGCATCTGGTTCAAGATCAACCTCACCCCAGAACCAGTCATCTGAAAATACCGTGGCTTTATCCGTTGCTCCAAGCTGTATCCAAAGTATTGTGGGAATTTCACGAGCTCACTCCTCGGGTAGTCCATCGTCAGGAAGAACTCATATTTCGGGAGTAAGTTTTGCTTCAAGCTTAATGTGTGAATAATTCCAAATCTGTTCGCCATAATGCCAATTTCCTCTATGCTGAACCCCCTCTCAAGGAAGAATTCTGTGATTGGCTTCAGCTTCGCCTCGACATTCAGACCAAAAGCCTGTGGGCTCTTCTGAATAAGAGATGCAGCATCTGCACCAATCGACCGGAAGTACTCAGCAGTTGGCCTGAGATTGTCATCAACACTGTAGCTCATGATATGAGGGCATCGCGTCAGGATCTTGCCGATGTTTTTCTTGGAAACTCCTAGCTCAATAAGGAAGCTCACAGTTGTCTCCACCTTGTTCCTGCTATATGTGAGAAATGCAGGGAACCGGGTGATAACCTTGCTCCATTGAGCTCTGTTGACACCAATGTTTTCCAAATAAACCATCATCGGTTTAAGATTATCTGACATGCTGATCCCACAGAGCTGAGGCCTCTTCTTTATGATTCCCGGTATGCTAGACCTTGGCACACCAAGGTCTAGCAAAAGCTCCACCAGGGGTTTTATCTTGCGCTCCACATTGTAATATGCAAATGCTGGGAACTTGCGCACTATATCCTTGATCTCCTCATGATCCATACCAAGGTCTAGTAGGTAGAGTACAAGCTCAGGGAGGGCTCCCCCCGAGGTTGGTGTGCTTATTCTAGCAACTGCCTTCTGTTTATTTGAGTTTGTGGCTGAAGAAGACAATGCTTCCCTTTCCATAGAAAAAGGATCAGCAAAGTTCTCCACCACCTCGACCAAACTATCACCATGTTCTCTAGAGAGAGCTTCTAGATATGGAAGGAGGGCATCTCTGATCTCAGGTGTGCTCAGCTCTCTTCCTGGAAAATAACCAAAAGTTCAGAACCAATAAGAAGGCATATGTATACATAAAATCGTAATAGAAAATTGCAACCTTCAGCATATCGAGATCTGTAAGCAATCTGGAGTTTTGACACTAGGTGCTCAATGAAACCATCTGACTTGTTGACGATCCGTGCAGCTAGCGTACTTCTCAAACCCTTCTGTCTCAAGAACAATGACAGAACAGCTTTTGCCTCCTCTCTTTCTGCAGCAAGTAACCTTGAGCGAACCGATGCAGGGCTTTGAGGAGCAGCTACCCATAGTTCATCAGCATCTGCATCACAGAGTAATTGTGTTTTTGCTACAAGGTTAAATTGTGTGCACCACAAACTTATATGGAGGGAAACCATTAAAGGGTGAGCAGGTAAACTCACATGAATGTGCCTTGCAAATTGGAAGCTGCCGGGACACTAGAGTGCAAGCCCTGAATGAACAGAACGCAGAACTCAGTACTTCGGAGCCAACAATTAGTGGATCACGGCGTAAAGTTTAGGAAAATGATTGAGGGCAATAGGACAACAATGTTATCTTCCAAAGATCTTGTTTATGTTTAGGAGCTGGGCTAGTGCTGAAAGCATGGCGGTGCAGACAATTGCTATACATCTAACACAAGTACAGTTTCTATACCTATACGGTGGAAAACTGAAAATTCATAGCGTGCCCTATGATGACTAGATGTTGGATGAGTGCTTTTCACATCACCACTTTACATTTGACTCCTCCAAGCCTGTTTGGTTCCAAGAGGGGGGAAAGGGGGCAGAAATTCAGCTCCAACTTTCCAGTCTCCAAAACTAGAACGCAGAGTAGCACACAGTGGTGTGGCTAGGAACTCAGGAGATAGGCACTAGTGAATGTCAAGTTTTGCGATCGAGTTTGGAGTTTGGGATTCATTTCTGTTTCCGTACGGCGAAATGACGCATGTCAAAGGCGTTGATGCTGAGTGCTGAACGCCGGCCGGAGCCATACGACGCCCGTGCAGCCGCCGCACCCCGCCCCTCGCAGGCTCGCACACAGTGACACAGACGCAGACCCTTCAAACTTGGAAACGGTAGAGGAAGAACCTACTTGCACGAGGAGGAGCTCGGCAGGCTGAGCCGCCATGGCGCAAGCTTCCTGCCGCGGGGCTGGCCCGTGGCCAGGCGGAGGTCGAGAGGAGAGGGCGCTTCCAAGCAGGCCATCGCGCGGGATGGGACGACGAACTGACGGAGCACCGCAGCCGCGGGGGAGTAAGCGAGAGGAGGTTGGATGAGGGTGACGTTGCTTTCCGCCCCCTTCTATCTTCGTTTTGTTTCCCAGGCCCCTCGACTACCACCAATTCTCGGAATCAGACTCAGCCTGTTTGGTAGAACTCCATCAGAATTCGATTCTTTGAAGGAGCTTATTCTCTGATTTTGTAGCTGAAACTGATTCATTTGATTCTCTAGCATATGAAGAATCAGGAGAATCTTTGTTCAAAGCCTCCTAGGTCATTTTAAAGAATCATTTCACAGAATCGACATACTCCGAAAAACTATTTGGTATAACTTTTGCTGGATTCAGCAGAAAATCAGCTTCTGAAAGCTCCACGAAATAGGACCTTACACACGAGGGACGACGGCAAGCCATTGCGCAACCTGCTTCGATGTAGCTTACAAAAACGTGAATTGCAGCTTGCACCTTGCACAACCAGCAAGTTCAAACAAATTTGTCTGAAATCTTAATCCGGTCATTCATCATAGACGTTTGTACGTAGCTTACCACATTCCATTTTATGGTCGGCAAGACTGACTACACTACTACAGAAACACTCAGGTCTCAGCTGCAAAGATCCCCGAGACATGGTTTACAAGGAAGAGAACAGCCAAAGTCGTGTGCAGGGAACGATGTAACGGTTTACAATTATGCATAGCTGATACATCCAGTAGTACTCAAGATTATCTGGTCATATTTACGAGTTCCAACCCAGACTGAACCGTCACTCCTTGCTTTTGTCGTCTGGTTCACTCTCATTTTCATCCCCATCATCAGTCATGGTTCCCTTCTGAAGCAGCTCCTTCATCTTATGGTATTCATCGTAGTGAACCTTCCGGTGCTCCTCAAAAGCTACAACAGGACATGGGTTATTAGTTCTACCTTGCTCCAAACACAAAATAGTTGAAAGGAAAAATATATGGGGCAAATTTCTCCATTATGATAATAAGGGCCCGTTTGGGAGGGCTCCGGCTCCACCCAAAACGGCTCTGGCTCCGGCTTCTCTGGTGGAGCGGCTCTTCTGATGGAGCTGGAGCCATTTTAAGAAAACGTTTGGCAAAACGGCTTCTCCTGACTGTGTAATGTGGATGAAAAGATGAATACCCATAATGCCCTCCCTTTTTTGATTTTTTTTTGTTTTTTTCTTTTACTTTCTTCTTTATTTTTTTACCGACATCATCCTTATCCATCTCACCCCCTGCGCCTGATCTTCCTCCCCTCGCCAAGTCCACCCACGCGGCCACGCCCCCCAGGGGTCCCCACCGGCCATATCCTCGCCGAGCTCCTCGTCGCGCCCCGCCGGCCACCTCCTCGTCGCGCGCGCCCTCCGACTCGTCACGCTCCTCACCACGCCGCTCCTCCGCCTCGACGCACCCCTCGCCGTGCCGCCCTCTCGCCTCGACGTGCCCCTCGTCGCGCCGCCCCTCCGTCACGGCGAGCTCCGCGTGCCCGCCTCCCGGTCTTCCGCGCCTTCGCCTCGATCCGCCGCCTCCGCCCCACGCCGGCGCCTCTCCCCGATCTTCCCCGCCTCCGCTCGGATCCGCCCCGCCGGCGCCTCCGCTCCATGCCGCCGCCGCCTCCCGGTCTTCCCCGTCGGCGCCTCGGGTTGCGGCCGGCGCTCGGCCTCGCCCGTGCCTGCCTGAGGGTAGGCCTGGAAAAGGTGGCGTGGAGCCGGGCGGAGCCGGGCGAAGCCACTCTTTTGTGGCTCCATCCGGAGGAAAGAGCTCCAGAAAGCGCGAAATACGGGGCTCCGGCTCCGGAGCCCAGCGTGAAACCCCCGTTTGGGAGGGCTCCGGCAGAAGCCGCTCCTGGAGCCGCCGATGAATCCCTCCCAAACGGGGCCTAAATCTTAGCTGAACCTTTTTTTAGATTAATCTTAGCTGAACCATTGTTAATTAGTAGTTACCCATAAAAAGTGCTGATTTACCATGTTAAACCGAATTAGCTTCACATCTTCTCACCATGCAGTTAATAGTTGAAAATCGATGGTTTAAAAGAAGTCATGACAGAAGTGCAGAGAAAACCGAGCAGGCTGAAAAAAATCTAGTATACCATACATAGGAAGTAGATCATGATAGGTGATGTTTCTATGTACTAATATCTTTGAATCCAAATGTAAATAAGTCGAAGAAGTGGACTACAACCTACAGGTCGATAAAACTGATTCATAGATAAAAAATCCTCACAGGAGATTTAACAATCTACGCTATCTCCTTTAGTGTGTCACTTCGTTGGATTTATGGCAAAATAAAAGGGAGAGTGGAGGTAAACTGTAACATGTCAATGGAACCATAAGGAGGTAGCACAAGCAGTGGATGATGCCATGATGGTAAGATGAGCAATTAATTATCCATGATCAATTAGTTACCCACTTTAGCATTAGAGTGTATAAAATAATTTCATCAAAGGAAGTGTCAGATTAACAACCTGTGCCTTGTTTTATGGCTTCTTCATTGTCAGATGATTCCCAACTATTCCTGTTGAAAATCTTTCCACTGGAAACAGCTTCAGCTAGAGCAGTCTTGATGGCATCAGCATGAGCAGATTTATCCACTGGCTCTTCACTTAGTTGTAATGGTGACACAGGCCCTGCATATCAGAGTGGATAATCAAATTCATGTTACCTGAGCATCATTAGTGGCTGTATTTACAGAAAAGCAGGAATCTGGATTCAGTGTGCACTGTGCAAAGCCAAGACAGCCAGATTGCATACCTTCATCCTCATCAATCATAGGGTGGTAAGGTGTCTTGGGCTCGGTGATCTTCTCTCTTTCTGGTTTGTTTGACTCGATGTCGTTCAAGTTCTCTTCATCCCATTTGACACTACCCCTGAAACACAGCGATCATGACACTTAAGCGGCCAAATATTTACATCGAACAGAAATCGAGATGGTACTAACCTTGCCTTCTTTGGTTCTTTAGCTTTCATTGTGTGACAACAAACTGCAAGTCAACCCAAGAAAACAGCCTGAGACTTTTGAATAGGTCACCAGGTAAGCATCCACAAACAAAAAACAATCTAATATCTCCGGCATCATGGGATGGTCAAGATCCCCCATGAAACATCATCCTGAACATCACTACTTGCTGAAAGCTACGTAACTCCACATCAACCAAAATATAAATCATAAATTAGGAAATTATAATATAGGATGGGGTCAAACTGTGAACTCCTAACTGAAGAAGTCACAGCTTGGGGGGGGGGGGGGGGGGGGGGGGGGGGGGGGGGGTTGGCTTTTGCTTCTGCAAAAGCGCTTCTGGGGGGAGCTCAGCATGCTGGCCTAGGATTAGGAAGCTGTTCCCTTGAGAAGCGCGCCAAACAAATCGGCATAACACATTAACCCTACCAAACAGTGTTCGGTCAAGGGCACACCTGATTTCCAGACTAAATGCTGTTATCGATAAAACACGAACGCAACAAACAGGCACCAATTTTTGTAACACCGTAAATATTAGGCGTCAATCAAGCACGCTTTAGGGTATAATTGATGCAAACAAAAGGGAATAGCATGAAGGAAGAAAAATAAATGTCCCGTAATCTCCCAATACACCACGGACAAAAGGGCATCGCACCCATCTGCCCCACTTTCAGAAATGGCTACTCCAATCGGACCGAACCCCACCGGAACGCGAATGGGGATCGAAGCCCCCCACCCCCGGGTGACACGCCGCGTGACGGGTGACCTAGCACCTAGGACGGGCAATAAGCATGACACCCATGGCGTCACGGAATTCCCAAGGAGATGAGCATAACGCCGCCACGAAACGCCCCTTAAATTCGTCCGGCGGCGGACGACGAAGACAATCCATGGGGGAAAGTGGGAGCATCGGGGGGAGATGGGGGAGTACCTTGCGAACCCGCGGTAGTGGAGGAATGGGCGGAAGCGCCGAGCAAAGCAATTAATTACCGGTGGGGGTGTAGAGGCGAGGCTGTTTCTGGAAAACGCTGTACTCGGGGAGGTGGGCCCGGTGGAATCATGATCCGGATTTAGGCCCACATGGGCCGTTGTCTACGTGGCGGCAAGCGGTACCTGAGGAAGGCCGGCCCAGCGATCGCAACGCGTATAATCCTTTTCTTTTTTCGATACCTTAATATGGGAGACTAGGGTAATTGAAATCACGCTTTCTGGTTCTTGGAATGCTGGCTGAGAGGTTTGCATTTCGAATATCAAACGCTAGGCAACAATTAACCAATCATATACATATATCATGTCATTGATTCCATCTTAACCATCGTGGTTGAAAAATCTTTCAACAACATAGCCTTCAGTCCCAACAAAAGCCAATCAGGTTCAGACACCAGAAAACTTTACACAGCATTAATCATCATAATTATCTCATCACAAACACCTACAGATGTCTCTCCACCAAGGTTTATTCCTAGACAAATCCAAGAGAGGCTAATAAACTCCACCCTTAAACCAAGCTTAACCCGTTCGGATGTATCATCTGCTTCCTGGGTCAGCGCACAAAGGACCTGCCTCTCCAGATGAGCATTTTGCACTCCCACAAAACAAATGAGCAACACAAGGGTTAAAACAAGTTCATGGGCCACAAATCATACCAAAATGAGAACAATTCGCTTAACACAAAATTTATTCAACAAAACCTTTAGAAATCACTTCTTCTGTTAGGAAAATGTTTAAGACTTAGCACAAATCATAATACAGTTGAAAAGGTAAAAAGGATATACAAGGGGAAGGATGTTAGGACAAAATCAGGGCTAGGTTGAATTATCCGATGATATGCCACAATGATATAGGAGTGTCCTTTAACAATTTAATGAACAGCTTACATCTCGTGGTAACTATCTTTTCAATAAATCAAATACAAGATTATAAATCGAATAGTGATTTAGTAATCAACAATGCTATCTATTATTAGCCCTCTGCCAGTCCTTGATCTGACCTGAATGTCCTTTCTTCATGTGTAGTCAGGAGGGAGATGGCAATTCGCCACCATGTTGGAAATATATATCATTTATTTAAAGTTTTAACAAGCTTGGTGGACACAATGGACAGCCACAAATAAAGCTTAAACATTCTGTGATTCAGACATTAGATCTTGCTAAATTACATTATAATTCCCAATAACTACAAATGCACTGGATAATAATTGCAATTGCAATGCGATGAACAATACTACCAAACTGCGACGACAGAAAAAAAATGGTAGTATCACGAGTCATAAGTTTTCAGGAAACTGAGAAAGAAGTTTGGTTTCAGGCAAACATGATCTCACAGAACACCACAATTAAGCTAGTAACAGACACTGATAACATGATATATTCATTACCACAATTATATAGTATCACCTCTGTTGGTGTTTATTGAATGTTTATCTCCACTTTTACTCCAACCTGCTTGAGACTAATAAGATTTATTGTTGTTTTATTGTCATTATTGTTGCCAGCAGAAGAAATACTCAAAGTTGGCTGTCATGTTCATGCATATGAGAAGTATTCTTTCAGTCCTGGACCTAGTTTATCCTGTGTACAAGTAGAACTACCAAGACAAATTTTAGATGTAACAAACTTGAGCGCAAGATTCAGCTACTATAAGCAAATAAGCAATTACACAAGGGCGGCAGATTTTCACAAGACCCCATAAAGAAATAGAAAATTGTGGATGGTATACCGAGAGTAACAAAGACCTGCACAATTTCTACAATGGCATGCAGCTCACCAAGGTCAGTAAAAACATTCACGTACTTCACAAGCTATTCAATTATGGCATCGGCCAACGTTAGCAAAGCACTAGCTAAAAAGATAAGACAAAGTGATCATGCATTAGAAGCAAATATACTGTCGGTGTCAAGGGCCTAATGGGCCGGGAGGCCCGTTAGGGTTAGGTTTAGGGATAAGATCCAGTCCTTACTTAGGGGTCAAGTAATCCTCTCTATTTAAAGAGAGGAGATGTATCAATTTAACCAAGCAAGAGATTAGAAGGAAAACCCTTCTCTCTTGCCGGCCGTGGGCGAAGCCCCCGCGGCCGGCGTTCCCGCGCCCCTCCAACCCTAGCCGTCGCCACAACCCTAGACATGAACAGTACCCGCGGGCACTGTAGCACTGCGGGCACCGTAGCTCTCGGCCCTAATTCTCCACAAATCAACCCCCAAATCCTCCAATCACCCTCTCCTCGCATCGCAGCTCATAACAATCTGGTATCAGCTATGCCAGGCGACGACGACAAGACGAAGGACACCAGTCTGGAGCCCACCTTGGCCGAGCTCGCCAAGATCATGCGGGAGACCCGCTCGGCTGTCAAGGACCTGAGCGCCCGCGTCTAGGCGCTCGAGGTGGTCGCCTAGGCCACCACTGTCGCCATGCCAGCCGTTTCGCTGCCGGCATCCCTGGCCCCAACTGCATGGCCGCCGTCACCGACCGTGTGGACGGAGGGCGCCAACTCCACGAGGGGGTCGGTCTCCACGAGGGTGAGCACCGAGCGGCCGCGACGAGGGGTGGTCCAACGCCCACCACCTGCGCTGTCGTCCTCCAACACCCGTTCGTCGACGAGATATTCTACAAGGGCACCGGCGTGCAGCAGGTTCGGGTGTCAGCGATAGTGTGGCTGCAGGCTGCGGTGCGCGGCCTCCTTGCGCAGCGGCGGCTCCGCGAGATGCAGCAGATCGAGGAGCCGGCGATCACCGTGATGGAGACGACGCATACCTGTCCAAGGGCTGCGGTCGTGCGTCTGCCGGCGGCAGTACGCGGCCTTCTAGCGCGGCGACGTCTTCGGGAGGTGCGCCACCATCCAAAGCCAATCGGTGGGCTGCAGATCTTCTCAGGTCACAACAATGCTCGTGAGGCCCATTCACAGCTTCTGCCAAGGGATCCAGACCGCTCCATGTTGGCTGGTGTGCTGCGTGTGTACATGCAGCTGATCCCCGGGCTGTACCCGTGGGATCCAGGTGGTTCTACACATGCAGACCGTCGAGCGAGTGGCGCCCATCGTTCGGGAGTCACCGAAATAAAAAAAGTCGTAGCATTTTTCAGATTCAGAATTTTCAAATAAGCCGAGATGTAAAAGGCTTATTTTCAGGTCATAAGTTTGCGTGGAGTCGAGTCATTGTCAAGGTGCCCATGCTGCAGCCCGAGGACGAGCTGCTCGGAAAAGGGCGGGGTAATGTCAGGTGTCAAGGGCCTAATGGGCCGGGAGGCCCGTTAGGGTTAGGTTTAGGGATAAGATCGAGTCCTTACTTAGGGGTCAAGTAATCCTCTCTATTTAAAGAGAGGAGATGTATCAATTTAACCAAGCAAGAGATTAGAAGGAAAACCCTTCTCTCTTGCCGGCCGTGGGCGAAGCCCCGCGGCCGGCGTTCCCTCGCGCCCCTCCAACCCTAGCCGTCGCCACAACCCTAGACGTGAACAGTACCCACAGTACTGTAGCTCTCAGCCCTAATTCTCCACAAATCAACCCCCAAATCCTCCAATCACCCTCTCCTCGCATCGCAGTTCATAACATATACATATACAACAAGGAAGGTCAAAAACAACCTTGTGCAAGTGAAAATCTTGAGCAATCAACATTCCACTTCAGAATCAACCTAGGAAATAAAACATCACCCTACAACTCAACAAAGGCGATCTACTATAATCTAATCCGAGCACAGGGAGAAATAATCTATGATCAAAATGCAAGGCAAAAACATATTTCTCCTTTTTTGAACTACCTCCATAACTATTCCAAGCAATAAGAAGCATAGAAGCATCAAGCATGACTCAGAACCGTAGACAAGTGCAAGTATTGAGATGGCGAGCATAGTTTTAATGCAGCGTATGTCCTTGTGGATTATTACCAAACCAATAACATTCATGCGACAAATCACAGAACAATAAAAGGATGATAATGAGCAAAATGAAACAAAACTGGAGAGGTGCAGAGATCACGAGTTACCAAAGTAGTCAAAATAGCTGACCTGAACTCTGCCAATCAATGAACAGGAGAAGATTAACGAACAATTTAGAGCAGATGAGAGCAGAAATGTTAATAGAAGATATGATAGTAGACTGACCCCACAGATCCACAAAGACAGGTGAGGGCTTTGAAGGCCCAGCCATAAAGATAAGTCAGTTTACAGCAGTCTGACATCCACGAAAGCTTCCTGTCTTGATACAGCCACAGCTTTAAGCTGCAGATGGCGTGTCACATAATGTTCAAAGTGAGTCAAGTACACTCTCTACCTTGGAAAGAAAACATCTTTAGGATCAAGTCTAACAGAACAAATGTCCTATTCCCAAACAATGGCTAGTTCTAGATTGACAAATTCAAGCAAAGATGCCAACCACATACGCAGTACAGCAGTAGTGTCTCACAAGAGATGGCTTAAGCTGAAGCAATAATAAGTTGCAACAGATAAACTCGCCGAAATGTAGATTGAGTGCAAGGATTATTTAGGCCAAGTTACAATGTTAAGAAGAACCCAGCATCTTCAATTATCCAGCACCTAAAAAACTGAGAAGGCTTATCCTAATAAATATATATTGTAACAGTGTAGATAAACTTTGAGAACTGAACATTAGAAAATTGTAACATATTTAGAAGAATGTCCCAAGTCAAAGAATATAAAACGAAGAATGAGCCAGTAGCTCCAACCATCGTAGTTACATCACTGTGTTCAACAAAGCAACCAACAAAAGATATAGATCTATCTTTCCACATTCTGAATACATTTAGGCTACTGCATAAGGCTGAAGGAACTCATACATTTAACCCAAGGTTCTCCATTGCCACCCCCCAGACTATTTGCTACATACATAGAAATCTGTCTGATGCCATTATTAATTTGTGAAACAGGGAAGTACCCTCAAAGGTAAACATTTGCACCCATTAAAATCAAGAGGCTATATATATTTACATGACAAGACACGCTAGGAACCAAGCTAACAACTCAAAAGCAGTACCAGAGGACATCATAGCAGTTCATTACTCTATTCAGTACAAAGCAGTCTTCAACAAAATTAAAATAGGAAATGGAAGAGGCAGATCCATCGATTTTTTTACACGGTAACACGTCAGCGGAGGGAATAGGCTCCTTAGCATTTTACCTTACAAGTTGCAATAAGAGTGCACCAATTTCCTTGTGAAAACAAAAGGCAACCTCCCGTTCACTTCGTTCGACTCTTGCAAACAAAATGGAAAGATCAAAAGAAATTGTACTTGGATAGATATCATTAATATCTCATTGATTACTGGTTACAGGTAAACAATTGATAATACTTTACAAAGAAGTTTCAGATGTGAAACTGGTGCACCCAATAGGCCAGACCTTTAGGTTCTGAAACTTCAAGTAAACTGGATCTGTGGCCAAAATTAAAATGACGGTGGATTAGAATGTGGCCAAAATTCTGTGAGAGCGCTAACCCTGCCATTTGAACTGCTGCATGGAACTTAAGAAAATATCATATTCCCCTTTGAACCCGTGCCTACTATAGAACAGAATCAACTGTCCGGTTACTTCATGTCCAGTGAGACCTCACCTTGGAACATGTTTACTCAATTATTCACATTGAAAACTGGTTTTCTGCAGGAAGCCAAAATCTGGTGTCAAATCAGCCAAAAAGGCCACGATCTCCTGTGCCCCTTTGTTCTTTCATCTGTTTCTCCACCAGGGGATCAGGGCTTTTCATGTATTTCTTGATCCTCCTGCACACCAAGTATGCAACATATAGCCACATTAGTCAGAATTCAGTTTGTGCATGTTAGTATTTGAAAGCCAAATGAGCAAGTGGGTCAGTACCTGTCTTGTTCATTCAGAGCAGGAAACGTTGGCATGAAATCCTTTGTTTTGGGCAAAGGAACCTCGCGGAACCACTCATGGTTCAAGGCATCATCTGCAGATATGCGCTGTGCAAAAGGGACAAGAACATTAAGCTGCATGCAAAATGAGCATAGGAAGGTCAGGTAGAGCAATAGAGAACATATACTGATATATATTTACCTTCTCAGGGTCATATGCCAGCAACCTAGTTAGCAGGTCAAATCCAGCTTCTGACAGTGTCAACCCTCCCGTGAAGGATACTGGTGGGAACTTCTCCCTCAATCTATTGTACCTGAGAGATCATATAAAGGTAAGGCACTAAGACTTTACATGATATGATCCTGCATTTCAGAACACAAAAACAGCAGCACTAAAAAATAGTAGACTTACGGTTGCTTTACAAATTTGCCTTTGGCGCCAGGCAATTTGGCATAACCATGCCATCGCTCCTCATTGGGCGTGCCAAGTATTCTAAATATCTACAACAATAAGTTCATTTGCCATTAGATTTCACTAATGCAGCTATAAGAAGCAAAATAAGAGTAAACATATTTTATACATGATATACCTTATCAAGTTGACCTATCTCATTTTTCCCAGGGAAGAGTGGTTCTTTTGACAAGAGTTCGGCCATTATGCAACCAAGTGACCACATATCAATAGCAGTAGAATAATCCTTTGCTCCTAAAAGTAGTTCTGGAGCCCTGCAATCATGAGCAAATAATGAGACATCATTGGACTAGTGGTGACGTAAATCTTCATGATATAAAAGTGACACTTGGAGCAATCTTATGCTGGCTGATAACTTACCTATACCACAAAGTTACAACTGGTTGAGTGTAAGGCTTTAGTGGGCTGCCATATTGACGAGAGAGTCCAAAATCACATATTTTCACCTCACCACGGTTATTCAAGAGGATATTTGATGTCTTGAGATCCCTACAAAAGCAACATAACATTAATATATGGAAAGGCATTCACAATTATGCAAGATGAGGAAGAAAAGGAATAAGTAGTTTGTCGTTACCTGTGAAGTACCCAATTGTCATGAAGATACTTCACACCCTCTAGCAGCTGAAGCATCAAACATTTTACCTCACTTTGGGTATATGGTTGCTTCATCGTCTCCATGACACCCTTCAGGTCATGCTCCATGTACTCCATCACCATGAAAGTATCATCATCATGACCACCGACAACTACTTCCTTGACATCCACAATTGATGGGTGGTCAAAAGATAAAAGGATATTTATTTCCCTAAGAGAAGTCAATGGAAAACCTTCCCGTTCCTTATCCATCTTTACCTTCTTCAATGCAACAATCTCACCAGTTTTCTTGTCCCTCACCCTAAATACAACTCCATATGTACCCTCATTGATTGTGTTGAGCCTCTCAAACTCATCAATACTCCTACAGCTCTGAAGCATGTTAAAGCACCTGCGTGGCGGCTGTACAGCCTCTGGTGTTCTAGACCTGCCTGCATCACTCCCAGAATCAACATCCAACGAACAACCATCAGAAGCATCAATATCATGCTTCTCAACATCCATGAGGTCACCCCCATCAACCTCAACATTCCAGTTTTCACTACAGACAGAGTTAGACGAACATGAGGAACTCCCTCTTGTTTTAACCTGTAGCACTTCTCCAAGCTCTGGGCTTGTAACTTTCTTAGATCTCAGCGCTGACAAGTTACCAGGAGACACACTTCTCTTCTTTTTGGGTACAATCACCTCTTCGTCGTCCTGATCAGCATCTGCCCATCTTGAAGTCAAAATGTTTCTCGTTGTTGGGCAGTCCTCTTCCCCCTCCAAGTTCCCATTCTTCTCATGTTCAAGAGAACATTCAGCCTCATGTGTAACCACTGAACCACCCAAATCCATTGTTGGGCACCTACCAACCGTGTCCATAGGACTCTCATCAGATAAAGGAGGCGGCGGAGGCAGAGGGAGCTCTGCCGCTGAGGTGTGTATCCCTCTCCTGCTCCTGAAACCATCTATTGCCTGCAGCTTAGAAACATTCGCATCCGGGGTTACAGGTGAGTGCTTCCTCTTCTTACTTTGTAGCATCGCACTACCATCTTTGTAGACTCCCAGAACACCATCCTCCATCGGCGCCCTGGCCTTCAGTGGGCGCCCACCGGACTCCTCCGAGCCGCTTCCGCTGGAGATCTCGCCAGGCTCCCTATCCTCCTCCCTTCTTGACGATCGGCTCCTCGGTGGCGGAGACGGCGAGCGGTGGCGACGGTGCCCGTTGGACACCTCGCGGACCCCGCTGCGGCCTGCGTCACGGCGACGGTCAGAGTCGCGGTCACGGCTCGGATGGCGATGGTGGTGGTGATACTCCTTGCTCCTTCTGGAGCCATCCTGGTCGAGCTCCCGCCCCCTCGGCACTTCGTGGCTCCTGTAGCCTGCGTGTCGCGACGCAGCCATGGGGCGCAGGCGCAAGCAGGGATCCCTCGGAGCAGAGCCAATCAGGATCCCCAAAATTGACGGCGGAATTCGCAGCAGTACCCTAGATCCCCGAACTACAACAGCGAACCCTATAAAAAAATTCGGGCGTGCTAGGGTGGAATTGGTGGTAGGACAAGACCTCCCGGACGATCAGATCGGGTAATTGTGAGAACTGGGACTCGAATTTGAGCGATTTTACTCGCGCCGCGGGAAAGCTTATCGGAAAGGCGGCGACGCGGCGGGAGAGGTTGCGGCGTTGGAGGAGAGGGAACTGGGAAGGCAAGCGCGACTTGTCCACTCGTTCTTATCGTGCGGCTTCGTGGAGAGACCGCGTCGAACTCGGGCGGGACGCGTCGCGATGCGGCGACGGCGATGACTAGTGGGGTCCGCGCTTACATACTTTTATTGGTCCAAGTTGTCAGTGAGTTTTGGGCAGGTCGTGGTACGTCGTCGGACTCGGAGGACGCCTTTGGCCGGAGCGCGTGGACGGCTGGCTGGGTCAGAAACTTCGTCGCCGACTGGAGGGTGGGGCACGGTGTCAGTGGCTACCTGTTTTGACAATAATAATAGCATGTCGGTTTTAAGCAGATTATATTTTACAAATTGCATGGAATAGGAAGTGGTATGGAGTATATCACAGTGGCTTTGAATTATGTAGGGTCACGAGAAAATAAATAGTTTCGTCATTTTAGCTTATTCCGTTTAAAAAAAATAGAAGTAGAAAACTAGCCCAAGATCAAGGTGCGCAATGTAGTTATGTCTTTGAAGTGAAGAGTTTGACAAGGGAAATGTGGCAACACACAGACAAGCAACACTATTTTGATGTGGTATAACTGTTCAAGCACGAGGTTATGACTATGAGTTAGGTCACGAGCAAAAATTGATGCTATGATGAATAAAATGCAATTGTAAAGGGGAGAAAAGTGCTGCCAAATACTTAGATGTCATGGAAGTGAAGGGTAAGATGAGACGTGTGTGGCATTGCCATGTCCGCTTGGCTTATCAACCACCAACAAACAGTACTTTTCTCTCAGAACAAATCAGCACCAGCCACCAGCAACCAGTCGAACGAACAGGTTGTGGCAAACGACTAACAACACTAGCCTAATAATAGTGGCTTTGAGTTATCAAAAAGAAATTTGGCGCTACAATGGTGGCAAACATGACTTTAATTTCTAGAAGGAATGGAACGCCCCTGTTGGAAGGATGCAACTCTAGGGGGGAGAAGGCGGGGAAAAAAAGGAAATAGTGGGTATAAAATGCATACGCCATAGATATAGACTAGCAACTATGCCCGTGCGTTGCAATGGGAGAAAATATTGCTCCTCTCGACGTAGTTTGCCTTGATCATGCCATCACACTGTCACCCCTCGTGGCTCGGTGACCTTATATTGGTCCCTATCACGTCTGTGGTACCCTAATATCGTCCACCGTCGTCTGCGCTTTCCGAATCTTACAGGCGTATACCATGGCGTCGTTGTCGTTTGTCCGACCTCACCTTTCCTGAATGCATCGTAGTTCACATAGGCCACACACCACCCTGACCTCACCCCACTGTCGTCTAACCCCATGCATCATCACCCTATCACCCCTCCTCCGGCACCTCCCGACCTGGCTGTCATTCTCGTTGCGCCTGCATCACTCCAACCTCGCCGAACCTTATCATCATCTCTCCCAACCTCACATTCTTTGGTCATGTTGTTGATCCCATTGCGCACATGCCACACCTCTACCTACCTCACTGTCGTCTACGCCTTACAGCCTCGTCATCGTCAACCCTGACCATATTATCATTCCCACCTCCCGAGCCTCACCATCACGCTTGCGCCACCCTGACCTTGCACACCGATGTCCGCGCAACCTCGCTTTCTATGGCCGCATCGTCATCCCCACTACCCACACGCCTCTCCAGCATAAACGAAATGAGATGACACATCTAATGTTAATGTACTACCGCTTGAGGACTCACCTATCAATGACATGAATATCTTTTTATGGAAAACGTGAGGGACTATTATGCAAAATAACGACAACGTTGGAAACCATGACCCTTTAATATTAGGTGTGTATGTGTATATTATCTCTTCTAAATAATGATATAAGTGCGTTTTCGTAAAACTATAATGCTTGTTGTCCCATTTATGTTATTTATACACAATTTTAAAGTAGTAATGTGACGGAACCGCCCAAAATAGTTCCGTATTATCGCCTAAGCTTGTCCACGTGGCCATTAAGCAATAATAAAGAACTATTCTATCGCTTCCGCCGGGTAAAGCCCGGTAAATCACATACAACAGGATCGCTGATATGCGCTAAGCCCAAACGAAGGCGGGACCAGAGTACAACATTACATTACATTAAAGTCCACAAGTTCAAAATTATTACAAACCAGGTTTTTTACATAAAAGTAAACATGGTTCAGAGTTTAAACATTGGAAATAAAACTAGCGGATGGTACACATGGGATGCCATCCATAGAGTATCACTCATCAATATCGTTCTCCCACTCAAGCTCCCAACCATCCGGAATAGAGCCAGGCCAGATGGGGTTACCCGAAAACCACAAATTAAGCAAGGCCGAGTACTAATACTCGGCAAGACTTACCCGACAAAAGAAAATACAACTAGACATGCAAGGCTTTTTGGGCTGCCGGGTTTGTTTTGCCAAAAGCGACTAAGAGTTGATCCTTATTTTCAAATTTTAGCTCCAATTCTAGTATGTTAACCATTCTACGTGAGCACCCGCACTAAACAAGCATGTTAAGCAAACAATATTAAACGAGTAACAATATTAATCCAAAATGTTCCATAAATATACATGGGGTAGCGAGTGGTCAAGCCGACTCGGATAACGGCGAGTGACCGACGATCGATCGATTTGTATCCTTGCAAGGTAAACCCAAGATACACGGAAGAAGGTAGACCAAGTGCGGTGTCTACCCCAACCGGGCGGTTCCCAACATTCCACGAGTTTGGGATCGGACGCTACAAACTACGGTACACGGTTATCCGGAGGGTCTAACCCGACCGGTCCGGACTCACACACTATACCACGGGTAGCTAGCCGGAGACGCATCCCAAGCGGGTAGCTAGAAAGATCCTGCCCGGTTTAGAAGGTATTAGGCTTACCGGTCCCATTCCCGACAAGTACTTGGTACGTTCAATAGCTTAAACCAAAGACAATGCTACTCGGTCGAGACCGAACCCATTGCTCTTACCACATGAACGAGTCATTTTAACCAACGTATGATTCCAACAAGAATATCCTATATCTCGCGAGCAATGAGTCATTACTCGACTTGTACCGTGTCCTTAAAGCATGGCACTAGCGTCCTAACATACTAGTAAAAGAGCATAGGAGTCCTAAGGATCATGCATCTAGATTTCAAAGTAACTCCTGAAACTTAAATGCACAAGTAAACAATAAATACTGAAATGAAAAAGGTATGAAATTTTAAAACAAAAGGTTAGATGAACCGGTGCTTGCCTTCCTCTGACTCAACACTAACGCTAGCCTTGGGCTCTTCTGGACTTTGGTCCAGGTCTTGCTGCACACTCAGCTAGTTCACCTCCCCGCTAGCTGCTCCCTCCTCCTCTTGGGTGAGCGTATACGTCCCGTCTGGTAAATCTACACGTACACATGCACATGCATTAGATTATGGTGAAGATGGGAGAATTACCACAAAACCAACTCTTGTTGGCCACATTCATCCAAACATTATTATTTTTCTCACAAAAATTATTAGGGTGGTGTGGTGGTGAACAAAAACACTACTTGATGGTGATTGTGTGCACATCTAAGCAAATTAAGTTACTTAACTTCACCAAACAGTAAGGGGTGTGTTTAAATGATTAAAAATAGGAACAAAACATAAACTCATTGATTATCTTAAAAAGTGACCAAACACCTTTAATTGATTTTTAGCTAGCCTTTCATCAAAAATTCATATAAAATCAAAGACACTTCAAATGAGTCTAAACTTTTGCACACAGCAACATATTCCTATTTTAAGCCTTCAAACCAAAATATAGCTTAAAATCATTTATAAATTAATTTATATAAAAAAGACAAATTTCAGCCTAGTAATTCACCATTAATTCATACAAAAAGATTTCATAAACTTTTTGATCTCAACTTTCTCCTACAAGTCATTTATGCCAAATATGAGTTTCGAACAAGGCATATGTGCGGATTCAAATTATTTTTTCAGATTTTGAATTTAAACTCCTACTCACGATTAAAACCAAATCACCTATTAAACAATTCCCTAAAATCACATCCATCATACCGGAGGTACTAATCAAGAAGGCAAAGCCCTAGGGTGCACAGGTGCTTAAATAAAAGTTTACTAAAGGGGCTATAAAAAGCATCAAACTTAATCTAGCATAAAGCTTACATAATTCATAACTAAAATTATACACATCAAAATCATGCAAACTTTGGTCACAGATCTATATATGCCATAAAGAGCAACATAACCAAAAATCAAGTTCATCGCATGCGGACGGATGACACGGGGGAACTCAAGGAAGGGGTAGGTGTAGCGTGGACTCAAGCGAAAGGGGTAGGACCTCGTTGGTGGCAACAAAGGTGCGCGGCGGGCGGACTGAACGGCGACGACGGCTAGCGGCTTCGCGTCCGGCGGTGCAAAAGCATGGGGGCGTCGGCCGTGACGCCCCGGGTTTTTAATTACCGTCATTAACACTAATGACCGGATCGGGGCGAGTCAAACCGGTCAAACACCGGTCAAACCTAGGTCAACCGGGTCATCACCTCGAAAAGCTCGCCAATGAACCCTAATGAACCCCTTGACCAAGCCTACACACACCCGTAGTGGACCCTTGGTCAAAGACACGGTCAAAACCGGCTGAACCGTTGACGTCGGCGAATGTCGTCCGAATTTTTGCCGCGTTCCCCGAAATTCATCTAAACACTTCAAAATCTACCTTTATGAAAGTTGTCCATCATGTTGAGGGACACAACTTTCATGTAGATTGGCATTTCAAATTTTGAGTGGAAATTGATGAAAAACTTGATCGCCGACGTACCTCCCGTTTTCCGGAACGTACCGCATTCAATGTTGGCACAACGTTCGTGCAAAATCGTCGAGAAAAACACTAGACGGCCTTTACAAAAGTTGTAGAGGGAGACACATCGCTGGAATTTACCTAGCCCGTGCCGACCGGCCCGCCCAGGGGCTACATTGCAAAAACAAAGATCTTTCCGAGGGCCTCCCCGCAAAAGTGCAACTAAAATAGTAAAGTGAGTTTGCTGATTCTTGTAAATTGCGTAGAAAATCACAAGAAAATCAGAAAAATGCAAAACCAGTTTTGTTGGATTCATGGTGAAATATCCCACTACTTTTGTTATTCTAGCCTGAGCTAATTCCTGTTAGTTTTTTGCATGAAAAATACAAATGTGAAAACACTAGATCTACAATATCTCAAAAACCATAAATCCTCTGTAGCTAATTTTTGGATATATTGTGTGTTAGGTCATGACAAGCTCCTATGCCAAAAATTGCACAAAGTTATGATGCAAATCTTTTTATAAAAATGTTTTTCCTTTTCTCGCCGAACTGCCTAGATGATTTTTCTTGCTAAATATATTTAGGATTTTCAGCTCAACTTGTGCACACTGTCTTGTGGTATCAAAATACATATCTTGTGAATTAATCATGATTTTTTCCTTAACAGAAATATTTATTCTTAATTTGTGCATGTTTTCCTTTGTAAATTAATGAAGTAAGATCAGTAGAGTTTCTAGGTGAACATGCTGGTTCTTTAGACTTGTTTAGGACCAGAGAGCATGCATGAGAAAGTTTGGATCATTTTGATGCTTATTTATTTTTGTATGCATTTATTTTGAATCACTAGCTAGCCTTTGTTATTTTCAATAGTATTTAATTTCCTAGCATCCAACCCTCACATGTGGGTCCAATGGACCAGGATAGGTGCTAATATGGTTAAGAAACATTTCCTTAATTTTTGGTAATTTAATTGCTAATAAAAAGCTTAAAAGCCCTTTTAATATTAAAGAGAAATTAAATAAAGAAAAGCCCCTATTTAATTTTTTTCCTTTTTGAAGTATTTCCTAATTTAATTAAAAGATAATTAAATATCCTTGCTAATAAGAAATTGATTCATGAATAAAAATATTAATTATACCTTTGCTTATGAAGGAAAAGGACTACACATTCACATGAAATGACAAGTACAATAAAGACCTTTAGTCAAATGTACAGTAAAAGAATAACCCATGTACAACCAATAACCTTCCTAAAAGAGAAACACTATCTAGATGCTTGTTAAGGTGAATATGACCAACCGAGTTGGATAGGACAACAAACTATCACATCACCTAAACTTGCATTGCATTCCGTGTAGATCTTCCGAACGGAGATTACTCGCTTGTCCCGAAACCGAGGAAGGGGGAGCAGAAGCTTCGCCTGCAAGACGTGGAAGTGCTCGACACCGAGGGTGCCCAGGC